>OX439041.1:15865479-17065479 GCA_949317995.1 Acholoe squamosa
AAAAAAAATCCTTGTTTATGATGGTTTTACAGCTAAGACATATTGAATGTTGTTAACAACATCAAAATGATCATAAGCTGGTAGTTACCAAATCAAGTTCATGATAATCGTTTGACTGCTCCATCACCATCCAGGTTAACCTATGAGCAGGATCACCTTCAGTTTTATCTGGTACCTCGCATAGCCTATTGAAGGTATTATTCCACTTTCAGCACAACCTACCCAGTCCTTTAAGGGGTGCTGATGGATCCTGGCCTTTGGTTATCATAATGCATGTCTGAAACAGGCAGGTGCTAGAAATCCATACTGCTGTAACAGTCAATGATGTATGACTGCAATAAGGCTTCCTAAAGGCGATGGTAGAAATCTTTTTATTTTTTTAAAGAAATAGAGAGAACTAAACGACCATGGTGTACGAGGTGGCCAATCCACCATGAGGGGGGTGTCTCCCCCAAGGGGTGGATCAGCCACCGAGGACACCAGGGGAGTTTAGTTCTCTATTTATTTTATGTTTTTAGAGGGTTTAAATAAGGAAAAATTAACAAAATCCGGTACCGTAGTTCCCTGTACAAGCGGCGGTCCACCATTTTGAATGTCTACATGCGCCCGGAACGAGGCTGCGGTACCAGATCGGCCGCTGTGGTGGATCGGCACACGTTATGCCACTGTGGGTGTTGCGATCGGCCCTGCAATGCTATCTCTACGGGAAGAAGTTATTCACATAAAATAAAAAGTATGACAAACCATTCTGAATCTGAGATATGTTATACAAGAGATATTCCGCTAAAATATGAGCAAGTTTGCTGTAAGTTCTCTAAAGCATTCATGTCATGTGATAGAACACAGCTATTTCTACATAAAGATCCCAATTATTTTGACAGCTGTAATTTCATTACTGCACGGTCAATCACATTGAATTTTGATTTAGGTACTGGATATGGACTGTAGATGAACTGTAAGAAGTGCATTGAGGTTTCCACGTGATTATGAGAGTATCTATTATCCTTAAGGCTCTGAGGCCTTGTGCTTTCACTAGAGGACTAGACATTATTGTCAATGGTACAAGGTATGAATGCGGCCCAATCGATTTTCCTCTTTCGATAGTTGCATCAATGCATCATGCAAAACCCTGTGGTTTTGATGCATTCCCAAAGAGGACTTACAAACATATCATGTGTGATAGTTATAGACACTCATACAGAGAAGTAAAACTATGTCAGGTACAGCAGGGGGGGGCACAAACAGTTATCTTTATTACTATTTATACAATACATATATTTAATTTATATATGAGCTTGTGAACTCAGGTCTCTCATTGCTGGCAGTCTGTCAAGCTACCTACAAACCTTAGCCAATTAACAAATAAATCCCAGTGGGCTATTGATTATGGGGTTGTAATCTACTACAGTAATTTGTAGTACAACATTAAAATGATTTGAATAGAGTTTTATCAATGAATCCTCCCTGGAAATTGTCAGAAGGACTAAAGACAATGTGCCCAATGATCTCACGGTTAGGTAGTCTCACTAAGTAAGGCTACCAAACAACACTATATGACATGGCAACATCACCACATGGCAACATTACAAAGCCATGCTGGATTGTTACTAGTTAACACACCTATGTTATCGACAACAGTGTGCATAGTAGGAGGATATCAGAAGTAACCCGCCTCCTGAGACTCAGGTGTGCCAACGTATGTGTGAATCCCAGACAGACATGTTCCACATGTATAATCAAGTGTGAATATGTGCATGTAGACATTAAGAAAGATTCGTTGTACTACATATGCTGGGCCATAGTGGCCTTCGGCAAAGGTGGGGCAAGGTCGGGTGGGGCACTGATGTGGCAAGGGTGGGGCATGATGGGTGGGGCAAAGGTGGGGCATGGATTGGTGCCCCACCTATCATGCCCCACTTTTGCCCCACCCTTGCCCCACCTTTGCCCCACAAATGCCCACCCCCACCAATGCCCACCCTCACCCCAGCAATCATGCCCCACCCTTGCCCTATCCTTGCCCCACCTTTACCCCACCCCAACCTTTGCCCCACCCCCCACTTTTGCCCCACCCTTGCCCCCCACTCTTGTCCTCCCTATGTTCCACCCATGTCCCACCTAACCTTGCCCCACCCATAATGCCCCACTTTTGCCCTACCCCTGCCCCAATGGGCATGATTATCGGCTTCAAGGGTTATGGAACATGTATAGTCTACAATAAAAAATACTCAATTCCCCATATATTTATCAACATCTTTGCAAATTTAGAAAAGGTCAATTCAAAACAAATGACCACTTGAACACCTACATCCGGTTGCCTCTCTTTCAAGACCTTGAAAGGTCATAGTTACTTGCACAGGGTAGAATTACGCATCAGACTAGATAATATTGTGAATAGCAATAAGTGTCAATGACTCTCTTGGTGCATTATTTATTATTTACTCTTCCTATCTCTCCTTTGTCCTGACTTTTCATTGTTAAATTCTTTCTTCCATGGGCGTGGACTGGTTACCAGATTTAGTCTGTGTAGGTGTTATCCATATGCTATAGTAAGGGTGAGAAAGTAAAGGGAACAGTGCTGCCCTCTGGTGCCTTTATTTGCTATGCACAGACCTTGATTACGGAGGTGAGTGGTGACTTTGCCAAAGTAACCACTCACCTCTGTAATCAAGGTCTGTGCATAGCAAATAAAGGCACCAGAGGGCAGCACTGTTCCCTTTACTTTCTCACCCTTACTATAGCATATGGATAACACCTACACAGACTAAATCTGGTAACCAGTCCACGCCCGTGCTTTCTTCCTTTATGTTTTTAGTCATTCCAATTCATTTGAGCTCCCTTTATAATTCTCTCTCTCTCTCGTTCATTTCTCTCTCTCTCTCTCTCTCTCTCTCTCTCTCTCTCTCTCTCTCTCTCTCTCTTCCCTTTCTTTCTCTTTCCGTTTTTATTGTTTGAAAAAAGATATGAAAACAAAACGAGGTAAGTTTAGAGAATATGGCAATTCTATGCCTTAATTTGCACATTGGACCTTGAAATCAACCAAACCATAACCGTGTACCCAGGGTCAGAAAGCCACATCCCTTGAATGGCATCTGATTATGGAGACTTTGATGGAGATGACCACAAGTCGCAGAGCTGTCTTTAACAGGAGACAAGGGCAGGAACGGGAGGATTCTAAGAAAATATCGAATGTCTTCTTTTTATGCTGACCTCGGTGTATTTTATTCCTCTTGATTCATCATAAAAATGTCAAGTCAGTGAGTTTGTTCAGACAGGATGACATTTTGTTTTTCCTATTTTGTTTCCTGTTTTCATGAGAGGATGGTGTAAACTTTATCAGCATAGAAATAATAGTTTCTAATGGTGACAATGGGATGAGCATGAGGGGAAGCATTTATTGTCATTTGTACATCAATGACACATTAGCTGAAGGTCTTTTCCTTTAACAGGAGTCTTTTCCTTTAAACAGGATGTTTGTTGAAGTATCTATGTTTTTCTGTGTACGGAGGTTTTTTTTTCATGTAATTTCTTCGCACACAATTTAGATTGTATCAACAATTATATATCCTCCATACAAGATGCATAGACAACTTTGGCTGGTCGTATTTATAAGGCACAGTAAGGGCCCATACTCATATATATGTGACAGATTGTACACAGGGTATTACAGTACCTTTGTTTTGGTACTTCATTTATATAGGACCTCTGCAGAGTCATAGTCCTGATATGGGAGTTGCATCCACAGGATATGGCTAGTAATCATCAGACAATAGACAACACTGTTAGTAACCAATTTATATGCATTATATATCAGGAGTCAAAGAGCATTGAAGTACTATATGGTGTGAAAGGGTTGCCATTATATCGTGCAAACCAGTACATCATTATCATAACAGCAACAAGAAAGATCTATCTTTAAGAAGACATGGCAGATATTTTAAGATTCATATACTACATGTACATCACCATGACTCCTCATGACTATTGCCAAATCTGGGTCAAATCACCGAAGGATGTACAATTTGAGGCATCAGTGACAAAATTCAGAATTCAAAATAGCTTCAAGCAATATTTAAGAATAACATATGCATACTATTAAGGCCCTCTTCGGACTGGCTTTCTCCAAGGCATGCTTTAGAATTCCCTCCGGGCAGCCCTAGAGCTAAAGTGATAAGTTGATGCATAAATGGATATCAGGCTGCCCATATAGGAGGACCTGCTAAAGTGATATATGATGTATAGATACACCGAGCACCCAGACATGCACACACCACTGGCTATATCCATCATACCCCAAGGCTGTGCATCTGTGTGCGTGTGTTGGGGTGCAAAGTGACCCACCCCTTATGGCAGTGTAGGGACTCACTACTAGGGGGGCATCAATGATTAATCAATTGTCTGTTGTTACTCAATATGGCGCCTGCAGCACCGGAAGGTATCAATATGAGAACATTCTGGTAGTTTTGGGGCAGCTGAATGTACAACAATATGATAATCTTATAAATATGAACATGGCATATCATTTAATCGGCACAGTTTCAATATAGTTCACAATGCCTCAACAGCAATCCACCTTTTTTTCATAGAGATTATGTTGCGAGATTTGTTCACAAGTACATATGTGTGTGGTATATTGTAGATTTGGGGATCCTTATAGCAAATAGCATAATATCAGATAGCAATGCCTCATGGATAGCCTACTTAAGAATAAAGAAAACAGAAAATCAAACAAAAAAAGTAGATATTAAATTTAATTTCCTCTCAGATAGATGAGAAAATCCCCTGTTGGTCCATAGTCCCACAGACTTAGATATGTTCGGCAAAAAGCAGATAAGAAACTATGCTGATGATGATAACAACAGGTTGGGGACGGGACTATCTTGTTGGGACACACCAGGATCATAGTACAACAGTCTGATTTTAGTCTGTACTAGTATTCTGATACCATGCACAGTCTTAGGATGCACTAGCATCTTAGTACCCTTGTGTGTGCACTGGACCATGACACTCACCTCCACAAGTGTATGGGCCAATCAGAGCCCTGGTCTCTGGACTATGACATCTACCTGTGCATACATTATTGGGGTCAAAGGTGGGATGGTGAAACCACTCCATCATTTGGTACTTATATTTACATTAAATGATACATTTACCCCCTTATTATACAGCACTTAGCTCAAATGAAAACGTCAGTTTGTAAGCATTTGTCTATTCTTTAATCTTGTGGGTTTATATTTATCAGCCAATTAAACAAAAAATTAGCCAATCAATTTTAGTATAGCAAGACTGAGGGGAAGATTGTAAATATAGCCATTTCTCAGAAAATATTCCAATTTTAGTTATGTAAAAAGGTGTATATGTAAAATATAGACCATTTCTACCTATGGGGACATCAAAATTATGTACTTTTATAAGAAAGTAAGAGAAATTTGAAGATAAACAAGGGTACTGAGTTCTTAGTAAACACCATGATCCAGGGACTATCATTCAATCTTAGGGTGTACTAGGAAACAGGTTAGTCCTGAACCTGAACAAGGTTCAGGTATAAATCCTATTGTAAAAGCTTGGAGCAGCCATAACACAGAATCACCAAGACAAAGACTGGACTTGAATTCAAGGTTTGCTAAGCAGCACTGCATGGCTCCTCCTACAGTATGACCATGCACAGTAAATGTCAAAATAATAACAAAGAAGGTCAAAAGGTGCCATAGAATAACCTCTACTGATAATAAGTTTCCTATGTGTCCGTGCCCTCTTACCCCAGTAATCCAATAATCCTGTAAGGCCCATGTGTATCTACCACACATAGAGCTGTTAGATGGAGGAAAACAGTGAGCATGCAATATTGAAGGATAATTACACGAGGGCATAACCCAAGTGTAATTAGCCTTTGCTAACACACAAAAGTCATGAATTATCCATTGACTACTTATTTTATTCCATGATACCAATAGATAATCAATAAAATACCAATAAATTCAAGTTGAAAACAAAAATTGTTCACCCTCCCCGGGACTCAAAGCTAGCCATAGTGTGTACACGATCGGTACATACACCTCGGCGCCCGGTAGCCTCTGGGTTGGCATTCTAACCAATAGACCACCAATAGACCACCGATACACACACCTTATAAATGTATGTACATGATCGGTACACACACCTTGGCGCCCGGCTAGGCTTGGCTTTGTTTGAATGCGTCTCCCGGTTATGGCAGTGGCACACGGCAAAAAATAGTGTTTGTACACGATCAGTACACACACCACACGGTGAAAAAAAGATGCGCCCAGACCGGGACTCTTCCCGCCTACCTCTAACAGCTGAGCGCAATGCGCTAACCACTAGACCACCTCGTCTCACCCCTCAGTGCCAGTCTCGGCCTGGCTTGTTTTGAACGCGTCCCGTGGTTATGTATACACGATCGGTACACACACCTCGGCGCCCGGCTAGGCTTGCTAGGGGGGTCACAACCCAGAATGCTGGGGATTTTCACACTTTGAAAGTATAGAAGTTATATGTGAGTGACCTCCCCAGGCTTTGTATCATATCCAGACCTGGTCTAACCAAGCAATTCTCGTCAGTCCCTGTGGCGCACTGCATAGGGAGTTGGACTTGGGATTTGAGACTGCTGGTTCCAGGTTATCCATGGATAACTGCACGGCGTGCCTGTTATCCATGGATAACCACTCACCTTACAAAATTGATGCTACAGCCTTCATGGTGTGCAATATCGACAGGTATGTGCATGGGAATATCCAGGAAAAGCACTGAGAATCCCAGAAATCGTGGAATAAGCTGTGATAAACCACTGCTATTTCCATGCCTACCTTTTATATAAACATGCCATGGAGAGACCCTCTGTTAATATTTTCAGGGAGCACTAGGGAAGATGTATATGGCTCAACTCATTTTCAAGGTGTTGTTGACAAATAATTTGGCACCAATAATTTTACAGAAAGCATGGACAACATTTTTCAGTTTTGTCTAAACGGGTTTATCCAAATTTAAAATATAAAAACGAATACATTTAAATTATTTAGTTCTCATTTTCATTTTGGCAAGACCCTGTACATACATGTACAGGGTCTTGCACTAGGGAAGATGTATATGGCTCAACTCATTTTCAAGGTGTTGTTGACAAATAATTTGGCACCAATAATTTTACAGAAAGCATGGACAACATTTTTCAGTTTTGTCTAAACGGGTTTATCCAAATTTAAAATATAAAAACGAATACATTTAAATTATTTAGTTCTCATTTTCATTTTGGAAAGACCCTGTACATACATGTACTAATGTCAGGAGATCATTTCTGAATATGCTATGACTGCACCCTTATAGACTTACCAGTTTCTATAATACTGCATTTGCTGTTGTTTGACTGACTGTGCAGCCATACAGTACCACATGAAATGACCTTAAGATGGATGCCTAGATCATTATGTGCTTACTCTTCCCCTAGTACAGCTAGTGTGAACGTAGAAACAGGGACTATTCAGAAGCCTATGCTTACATGATATCCAACATTTAACACAGTAATGCTAGTGGGAATGAATCATCATTAGGGACTATTCAATGCTTTATTATAAACCCACATTTAAAAAAAAAATCAAAGGGCCGAGTTCTCTAAGCTGGACCCTAGTATGTCCAATAGTGTTACTAGTGTGAACTAGGCACCAACTGCTATCATTGTTCCTTATGTGAATGAGGCAAAACTCAAATGATGGCAGCAAATAATATTGATTGAGGAGCACCGAATCATGTGCCTAGTATTCACGCATAAAGGTTGCCTGATCTCTTATTCTATAAGCTTGAAATACACTGCAATAAAGGAGGAAAAACCTGAGTTATGGAGTTTTAAATGTGGCTCCCGTCTAAGGAGTACTGAAAAATGGAAGATGTGGATCATATTGTCCAAAGGTAGAAGCTTTTACTATTCAAGTGCAGCATGATGCAGCACGAACACCTGGAAATGATATAATCGGAGGCATCACTTTCTTATCTCTGTTAACTGTCCGTATAATAAAGATAAAAGGAATTTCAATCAATTTGAAATGGGAATCCCACCATCATTTGGACGGGGGTGTACACCAACCCCTTCCCCTATGTAAGTCCATGTATTCCAGCAGCCATGGTAAGTCTACATGGCAAGGACTGCACTGCGACCAAAGTGCCATGCTGAGCATTTAGGAATATAGCTACCTAGTGATTACATTTAAGCAAATATAAGGCCTCGTTGAATACGGGCAGACGCACCTCTGGGAATACGATCCAAAAATATCCCATGGGAGTTGACATTTGCATTTATGCCATGGCCCTACAGGATGAATTTGCTTTGAAATAAAGAAACACAACCATATTTACTTATTTTCAATGCGTCGAGTCTCGCTTTGTCATGGTCTGCCATGACAGCTTGCTCGGGTTGGTTAGGAGCTAGCAGCAGAGCTCAAGCCCTTAGTTTCGTATTAAGTCTTACGCACTGGGATTTTTCCTTTTTAAACATGGCCATTCTCTTCTATTTACATCAACAATTCATAACATAATACTATTTAACTAGTTCAATCATTCTTTTATCATACAACTTCTAATGACCATACCTAAATATGAAACTAATTAGCTCTGTATAAATTTCAAAATGAGGGCATTGAATATGCGAGGATTATATTCGATCCCCCCATTGAATACGGCGTGAGTAGTACAAATCTATAGTGTTGTCTGTATCTGCCATGGCATAAAAGTAGAATCACCAAGGCTGCATTTATGCATAATTATGAGGGATGGGCATAATACATCTATGAAATATACAGCACATCAGGGAATCACAAAGCTCAAATTTGCATGCGACACATATTGACATTTCACGGAACAGGTAGAACTATACAAAGAAAGCACACAAAATGAACCATATGTGATCTCTTTCAGGGTAGCTTAGTACTTTAAAATGTCTTTTGATACTGTTAGCATGGTATATTCTCATGCTTTCCTGTACAGCACTTCACTATTGCAGTAATGGCATCAGATTTATGGTGATACTCTGTACTGTTTATGACTCGAAGATTCAACAGTTATTTTGTGAAGTGTGACTATAAAGTGACAATTATTACTGCAGTATGCTTCATTAGTCACAAAGGGTTAAAACTGAGTATTGGCTTGATATGGTGTCATCACAGCATCCTCAAAGAGTATATCCTTTACGGGCAGCATGCTACACCATGCATGGGAGAATCTCTCCCAAAACAGGGAGTGCACCCCCAATTTCTGAAAATCGCTTTGGGTAAGTAATAAGCAATCAAACGACATATACAGCTATAGCAACCAGCGACTGGAACATCTTTACCCTTAATGCCTTGATGCCAGTGCTGACTCACATTGTGTTTGAGAGTGGGGAAGCTTGCGATGGGCATAGCACATAGTAAGGGTAGTATGCGGAAATAGTGCGGACATTTTTAGATGGGGTGCATAGGTTATGTCAACACACTGTGCTGACCAACATTACCCGATTCTAATGTTGTTTGACACAACCAGGGGGCATTTACGCATCAGGGAATGCCTTATGTTAACTAAGAGGGCATGGTAAATCTTTACAATGCATCTACATAGAGATCCATAAACCAACCCACCAATGACTAGACAGTAGTTGGTGGGTGTCTATTGATAGAGCAGCCTGATTTACAAATTTTGTGGAGAATAAGAGACTTTAGTTTCATTCGTCAAAATTAGCTGATTCTAGCTATATTTATTATTTAGGTAAGGCTACTCAAACGCATGGCATGCATCTTACAGAAATAAGTATTCACTATTATGATATTTAGGATAACTTGGAATATTGGACCAGAGCTATTAACTCCAACATTTATGATATTTCCTGTGGCTTCACAGGCTGTTCAGTCTAATAAATAGTCTACTTTCTCTTTCAAAGTAGTGACTGTCTCCCCACTCCCACTCAGACCAGAAAAATGTATGTGAGGTTAAAATGCTTAGATCATCAGCTGGTCCTTTCACTGATGTGTAGGGGCAACAAGGACATATTGCTATTTGGCAGAACATAACTATTTTCACTTTAAATATCAGGGATATCAGAGTCTTTCTACTCATTAACTATAAAAGTGCCCATTCAATGTTTAAAACAAAAGGACTAATGCGAATGTACATACATCATTTCATAAAATGTCATTTAAGATCAATAACATGGAAGCAGCTCTGTCCTTAGACTTGCTCATATCTATTGATTCCTAAATAGAGAAACAAAATAATGTTAAAGACTCTAAACTATAAGACCTCTTAACTTGAGGGATACTGGAGGCGTGGCCTGGAGGTTAATTCAAAACATCCTGGGATCACAACCCCAGCCATCTTAGGAATTATTCTACCTTATCCTATTAAGCAATCTTAAGATCAGACTGCGTTCACATTTCCTAGCCAGCACTTAGATCGCATCGATCTTAGCATCAGCCCTCCTACACTATTCCAAGAAGTACTGACTAGGCACAGGGGTAAGAGTCCCAAAATAAAGGAGTCACTCTTCTTCACAAGAGTGGTTATACCATCGTTCCCCGTCCCCGTATGGGCTAAGAAATATATTAGATTATTGACCAATTTGTGCCGATTCAAAAAGGGTACCCAGTTGACCCCAGATCTCTTTGAAGTCGAACTGCAACCGAAAACAGTCAACAACAACCTCCCTCTTCAAATAGGGTTCATGGTGTACCAGTATGCCAAGTTGAAAATGTTAGAGTTCACGTTAGACTTTCTAAATTTATCGATCGGCGCGATTACGCTCTTTGTCAAATGGACACTGACAGTCTTTATATGGGTCTCAGCGGGAAAACATTAGACGAACTCGTGAAACCGACCTTAGAGAGTAGTACTTCAGCGAGAAGCAAAACTGGATTCCGACAGCGGTGTATGATGATCACGTAGACGCTTTCGTGAAAACGAAAACCGAAGGTGTGAAAGAATGGGTCCCCCTT
Organism: Acholoe squamosa; assembly: GCA_949317995.1. Classification (NCBI taxonomy): domain Eukaryota; kingdom Metazoa; phylum Annelida; class Polychaeta; order Phyllodocida; family Polynoidae; genus Acholoe; species Acholoe squamosa. Next base: position 15,876,444 of record OX439041.1, read on the forward strand.
GCTTGTTGTCAGAGTCGTTATGTTCACGACAAAAGAACTCCCGGTCTTTTCAAATCCAAGTGGGAGGGTGACGAAATTCTCAACTCCAAGACTTACATTTGCTACGACAAAGACTTGGTAGGTGAAAGAAAATAAAAAAAATGGAGTGCAAATGGTGTCATGAAAATACAAAACGTTCAAGATCCCAAAGACTTCTTGGATGTTCTTTTAAATCAAAAAACTATCCATACTCTTAACACAAATTTCAAAATAATAGAAAACAAAATGCACACTTACATTGTAGAGAAAAAGGGTCTGAGTTACTTATATGTGAAGCATCGCGTACATTCTGATGGTGTAATGATGAGTCCATTTTCTTTTTTTTTTTTTGGACTCGCTCATTGCATCAATGAACTGCTAAGGTTCATTTAAGTGAAGCTATAGAGCAGACCAAGTTTTATTAGATTTTTCAACAACAAAATAAGGAACAGCAACTACAAAACACAAAACATGACAATAGTCAATTTGTACAAGATCAACAACATTGGAGAGTTCAGGAGCTGGTCGACTGATCATAGTAACATACACACATGCATTTTTGTTATAAGATAGTATAAGATATAATGTACTGGTATAGTAGCCAAGGTTTACATTACATTTGACATTCATGTTAATGTATTAGGGAGTAATATAATGGTAATTAGGATTCAACACAATTATCTGGAAGCGGCGCGGTAACTACACCTGCTTCATATACTAGTTGTAACCAATTTTCAATTTCTGCCTCAAATTATCATCTTCAGTATTTCAGTTTTAAATTTGACTTTAGTGGTGGCTTTCTGGATGTTCTCAGGTAGGACATTCCAGAGCGCCACCCCTCTATACCATGGAGATCTCTTGTAATGCCTGGAAATTTTTCTTGGTAATTCAAAAACGATTTTATTTTGTGACCGTGTATTATGTGCATGTAGACTTTGCTCTATATCTTTAGATTTTTTGTACATCAGACACAATAGAAGCATATCAAACCTTTTTTCCAATAGAGTTATATCACACAGCATATGTAATTCTTTAACATTGTATTTTCTAATGTTGCATTTTAGACATATCCTTAAGGCTCTATTTTGTAAGTGTTGTAAAGCTTTCAAACCTTCCTCATTACAGCTAGTTGAAATGAAGGATCAATATTCTATAATTGGTCTTATTGTACTACAATATATCTTTACACTCTGATCTTGAGTCAGAAATTTTCTTAATTTGGCAAAACGAAATAATTTATTACATACATTTCTTTTAACTATTTTAATTTGCTTGTCAAAGCTCAGTTTGCTATCAATGTGGACTCCCAAATAAGGGAAGAAGGTCACTGATTGAACAGTACTCTCATTGAATTCTATTTTTGGATCAGGACAGTACTTTAATTTAAATGCACTACATAACCACATAAATTTGGTCTTATTTTGGATTTACTGTTAGTCTGTTTTCTAGAACCCATGCTTTGAAACGTTGAACATCATTATACATCATATTCTTAATGGTCTCCGAGTCCTTTGCAGCACAATAGATTACTATATCATCAGCATACAATTTTATCTTACACGATTGCAACACATTAACAACATCATCTATATATAAAACAAACAACAGGGGGCCCAGAACTGAGCCTTGTGGTACACCATACTTTATACATTTCTTTTTAGATATTTTATTACCATAACTCGTTCTCTGTTGCCTGTTTTCTAAATAACTTTTGAACCACATAAAATTTGTCCTACTTAGCCCAAGCTTACTAAGTTTGACCAGCAATTTTGAGTGAATTACACTATCAAAGGCTTTAGTGAAATCAATGAAAAGGGTCCCTGTTATGTGCCCATTATTTCTATTCTCAAACAATTCATTTACGAGATCAAAGGTAGCATCACCTGTGCCAGTACCTTTTTTATAACCATATTGATTGTCACAAAAGGTGTTATTTCTTTTCATACTTTTACTTAAATGATAATACATATTTTTTTCAATAATCTTTGATGGCATTGGTAGGAGGGAAATAGGCCTCCAGTTTTTGACCTGTGATAAATCTCCATCCTTAGGTAATGGTTTTACTAGGGCAGAGGCCCAGTCTCTTGGAAAAATACCTTTATCTAAACTAGTCTGAATCAGGTGGGTAGATTGATGTATTAGGCATAGCAATGCACATTGTAATATATCACCTCTTATGCCTTCAATCCCAGATGATTTATTTTTGTCTATTTCTTTTATAGCATAATGAACATCCCATTTATTCACCTTAATGTTTGTTTCAGTGAAGTTTCCATTTATGAGTACATTTTCAATAATTTGATCATTATCAAGTTTACATTGATCATCACCAACCGCTGCAATATGTAGCTCTCTTCCAATATTACAAAAGTACTCATTCACATACTCACATGCTACATCAGAAGCAATATCAATCCCTGTCTCATGGTGTTTCATATCGGGGTATATAATGGATTTATTATTCTTAAACATGTCATTAATATGCTTCCAGAACCTATTAGGATTTCCATTACATTCATGTAACTCTTGCATTACTCCTCCAATTTGATTTGCTTCAATCTTTTTTCTTATTTTCCTTCTGCAGTCTTTGATAGCCTGTTTCTCCATTGTACCCTTGTTAACACTATATAATCTTAACCATCCTTCCCTTTCAAATACTAAATCCATTACTTCATCATCAATCCAAGATTTATGAGTTTTCCTGATTTGACATTCAACATAAGGATGACATTTGTTCAGATATTAGTTTATAGGAGTTACAAGCATTTCCCATAATAAATCTGGATTATCTTTAATATCAAAATATGTTTTCCAATCACAGGCATTTAAAAAATCTTTGAAATTATCTTCTGAAAAATTTCTATAATCCCTTCCCTTATACACCGATTTTTCATATGTAAAATTGTTATGCCCTCTGCAAACATAAACAGGCACATGATCTGAAATCAAAGCCGAAATAGTACCTGAATCTATAACATTAAGGCTATTGGTAATTACATTATCAATACAGGTTCCACTGAAGGGTCGGGTTATTTCATTTATCAGAATTTTATAGCCAATATCTTTACACAAGGATCTGAAGCTTTCACAACCCACGTCAGTATCATCATACATATTTAAGTTTATGTCACCTAAGATCCATGTCTCATGTCTACCTCTATTACCTTTAAAATTCAAAACCTGCAATTTTCCTTAAAAACACAATAAAATTAGGGACATTTGTATTAGGAATTCTGTATATAGAGATAAGAAATATATCTTTCTCACCAGGCACACATAACATACACGCTATACTTTCATAATCAATTGTTTGAACAGTGAATTCAGGTATGATCTTAATGTATTGACCTACACCAGATTTCACACTGAGACCCACACCTCCACAATTTTTACCTATTCTGTCTTGTCTATATAATAACCTATCATCTTTATTTATTAAACCCTCAGAAGACCCTGGTTTTAGCCAGGTCTCACATAAGCAGATAATGTCACTCCTATCTAATATCTTATATACCTCACTATACTTGTCTTCAAAGCTCCTACAATTAATAGAAGAGAAAACTAGCCCCCTCTTCTCTAAATTGAAATTATAAAAAAATATATATAGATAAAAAAAAAATAATAAAATAAAAGTAGACAGCCCGGTGAGATAATACCCTTTCATCGTTGTATTAACTCGATATACTATGTTCACCGGCTTACTACTGCTTCTACTGCTGCTGCTGCTGTTGCTGCTGCTGCTACTTTACTGTACGTCCTCGTGTATCAGTGTTGAAAAAAAAAAATGTGTAGTTGCGATCCCATTTTCACTTGGGAATTAATAGATGCATCAGATGTGTTGTTCTTTAATGCGTCGTTGTTAAACCAAAGTGTTCATAAAGTGTTTGTTTCTAATCGTGTTTTCGATTCATTGAGTGTGTGTTTCAAAGATGTATTTCACAGTACCACCAGAGACAGAACTATAGCGGTAAATCAATTTCATGTCGAGAACACATGTGCTTTCGTGAAAAGACGGTATACGTAGGAGTCGGTCGACGCATTGTTTTCTGTTCTCAGAGAACTCAGACTTCTTAGAAAGTTGTGTCATTGCTCAAAGCAAACATTCGACTCCTTTTGTCAAGAGTGTGTCGACTGAATGTTGTGTAGTGAAGCACCTTTATACCCCAGTGTAGAAGCTGCTTGACTGAGAAGTATCATGTCAAGACAAACCGAATGGAGTACTTGGTATAGTTCTTCGGTGGATTCCTCTTGTGATATCGATGAGATGTGGATGGGAAATATGGCTTACAACTATCTCTCATTTCAAAAGGACACTTGCTCCAAAGATTACACCAAGATTACACCATGTACAGTCTGAATTATGAGAAACAAAAGTTGAATGTACACATCTCAATGTGTAAGTTTTGTCGTGTTCCTCTCCGATATTCAACCGTGTTATGTAGAGAGTGTCAACTCGAATTCCCCGACTCGTCATCGTAATCAAACGAAGTGAAAAATATGAAAATAAAGTGAAATGTGTACATAAAAATATGACATTTATAAGAAATAAAAAAAAGTGAAAATGTGTAATGCGGTTTCTGTTGTATTCCTTACCTTATCATGTAAGTTTTTTCTTGTTTTTTTTTCCAATAGACCTGACCCTGTTTCAAGGGGCGGGTCTTTTGGTTATTTTTTTTTTTAAAGGGGGCTCCTCCAATCCCCTTCCCTCCCAAAGGGCCCCCCAACCCTCTCCTCCCCATACTATTAGGGGCCCCCCACCCCACCCAAAAGGCCGCCCAATATTTTTTTTCAGCTTGCCTTTTTTCATCTATGAAAAAAATATCTTACTATAAGTCACACTCACACTCTACATCATAAACGAACCACCATGCCTCTTTATGCTAATGAGGTCACGTGACCAAATTTCCATCCAAAATGCTAACCTCTGAATGGTCCATTCAAATTAGGGTCACATGACCTTATTTGCATAATAGAGGTCACGTTAAACAGCCAGCCAATCAGAGGGCACCATTTTTTGGTGGTAAACCACAGGGGGTAAGGGTCCATTTTTGAATTTCCTGCCAAAACAAGGCGCCACACCATGGAGGTCTAGGTCACGTGACCCCACGTTTGAATTTCCCGCCAAAAGGAGGCCTCTCATTGGCTGCAGGTTAGGTCACAGGTCAGGTGACCCCTATTTGAATTTCTTGCCAAAAGGGAGGCCTCTAAATTGCTGATTTGAATTTCCCGCCAAAAGGGAGCCCTCTCATTGGCTGCAGGTCGAGTGAGTAATAAACAGTACTTAACTATAGTCCCGTTCCGATACATACTATACTACTGTTAACTACTAACCTGTATGCTGCCACAGCCACGGCCACTGGGTAAACATCATAGGATGGCATTCCTTGCATTGTTTCTTCTTTTTTATTTATTATCAGCTTTGGTGTATTTCACATATTTATGTTATTATGTGTAACGTTTTTTTTGTTAGCAAAAAATGAGACGTAAATTATGACCTTTTTCCATTATGCTGCAGATTAGCAGTTTATATATTCCTGTTGCATTCAAAGTGAATAAGCCAATGGAATATTGCATAGAATAGATGTGTTTTATTGGCAGCTTAGGTCTCAGAATATTGGTTGTGTTCAAAAAGGCAGGGTTCAAAGAATAAGGAAAGGCTGGTTGATATTTCTAGAGAGAATTTATTGTTGAACTCTTTCTTAAAGATAGTAAAAAATGTGATGTTAGATACATTACCTGAAGACAATGGTGTTTAAGGGTTTCTTTTTTTTTTGCTAGCTATTGTATGAAATTAAGTGCACTGAATTAGGACCTTTTCTTCCTGAAAAGTAGGTCAACAAACGTACGTCTCACAAGTTCATAATCTTTGGATATCAAAAAATGTGTAATACTCTTGGCTCTGGCCTCAGTAATTGATTTGGGAGTACCATCAGCCATATACTCAATTAAGAACACATCTATATCCAAATATGAAAATGGGATTGTTTTCAAAACGCCTAATTCTGCACCCTCTATATCCAATGAGAAAAAGTCAACATGCCTTTTGCCTAAAGCCAACATAATGGATTGAAGTGTAAAGCACTGGACTAATATCTTCTTTTGCCCAGCTATTCTATTATGCTTGATGTTATGCACAAGACCACCAAGTCCAGAAGATACAGAATAATACAAATTCTTTCCTGTTTCATTCATAGTGTTCAAACATGCATTGATACTGTGGGCATTTCTTTGTTTGCTACGCAGTATCTCAAATAAGTATGGGTTGCCTTCAATCAAAAGACCAGTCCAGTTCAGACTTCGCTCAAAGAAAAGTGTATTGGAATCTGTTTCTCCATCATAGGCCCCGCATTCAATGAAGAACCCATCTGAAAATTCGAAACAAATATCATTATTGACTGTTTCACCATCCACAGAATTGTCCTGCATTTAAGATACCAAAACACAGCTGTTTCCTATTTTTAACTCATGGTAAATACCTTGAAATACTTGGCTTCCATAAAGGTAGCATTAGGAAGCAGTATCACATGGGTGGTGTGTTATACGTAGGGTGTGTATCATACTTCTAAATCACATGACTCTTTGATGACATCATAGCGTAAAAAGACAAGTCTTACGCACATCCAACCATGAAATTCTATGATGCAGCCATGAGATAAATGCAAAGGAACACTTGTGAGAGTTTGTCTGTCAGTTATCACAAGTGCCGCATCACATGAAGCCCAAAGGACTGAGTGTGATGCGGCACTCAAATTGCACGTGCGAACTGACAGATAGACTCATGAACCTTTGTCTATGTATCATATCCCATTCAAGTGGAAGTAAAAGGAAACCAAATGACTTTAAGCTCCCTGGAAGGATCTCACTCTATAAAGAAGCCATATAGAAATTCAAATATTTTTTTTATGTGTTATTCAGATTAGGGAAATAAGTCCTTACTCAGAATTGATGGAGGATTTTAGACATACATGGTTGGTGCTATGCTATTTTGAGCAGGCAGGCAGAAGGCATTATCCACACATGAAAGATTGCCTGCTGACAAGGCTCTGGGCACCTGTCAACCAAAACCTATGCAATATGGCTAAATGCCAAACCGGTTAAATAAAGACTACATAAGAAAAATTGACTAGAAATCTATGTTTTTTTATCTTCTTTCCTATGGACAACAACAAGGTACAGAGTGTGTGCTGCTGTTAACAATGCTTACTGGTTTTCCCATGTAGGAGTTTTTTGTCAACCATTTCAGATTGATGGTGCTGTGAGAAGTGTCTCCTATTTATGTTGGACAATTTTAGAGGTCCCGGTGATGGTTTCTGTATCCAGTGCATGCGGAGCATTTCCAAAAGTAGTGGATGCTGCTGATCTTTGAATCCATTTTCAAGTAAGAGTATCTCATCTTTGGTAAAGGTGACAGGTCTTTTGAATGTTCTTCTTAGCTTGACTATGCTGACATCTTCTGAATGTGTGTCGCTTTGTGTGGAATATTGCAGAATGTACAGCATTTCCCCCATGATAAGAAATACAAGAAATATCCACACCTTTTGCCGGGGTCCTCCGGGAGACATTATGAGTATATCTGTCGAAGAAAGAGAAGTTGAATCAATTACTGCACATGGCTCCATGGATAAAGTGATAAGTAAAAGGCATTAAATGCCATTTCAAAGCTAATGTCATATTCATGACAAAAAAAAGCTAGATTTCAACTGAACTGAACTGATGACTGGTTGTGCCAGTACCCACATACATGTGGGCACATGTGGGGTCCAATGTGCATCATGATAAGATAAGTCCTTTAAGGATGGCTTGCAGGTAAGTTCATAGCATATTGACTGTGTGCTGGTTGACCACCACCAGGAACACTTTACAGAGACAGACTGACCTTGATATAATGTGTGACAAATGGTAGAGTGTGGGTCAAGAAGCCTTATAAAGGAGTCTAAGGCAGGTCACACAAGTGTTAGTTGCCTTTAAGGCAGTTTATGTTTCCTGTACTGGCTTACTGCGCCGATTGCCCTGAGGGGATGCATGATATTTAGTCAGTATGGTGAATGAGGTTCATTAATTTCTATCATAAGGTCAATGAATCTCCTTACGTATTGGACAGGTATAGAGAATCCACTCACTCACTGACAAAAGTCAAGACGTCTTATGGGCTTGTGCAACTGTTCTCAACATAACTGCAGAAATCTCTGCAAAAGAAACTAAATGACAGGAAAATGCAGATATTCCTGCTGTCACAGGTATTACATTTATTACACTCACAAACTATTTGAGTACGACTTTTTAAAGATTTATATTAGAAAAAAGAGGCCCTGGGTTATTTGTATGTATGTATTGTATGTCAGTACATACCAAACGGTCGTGCTCCTGATCATGTGACAGGGCAATGGTGGCGTAGGTAACAATGATTTCACTGATTTAACATAGAAATCACGCCGATTCAACATCAAAAGAGCAAAAACAACATCAAAATATGGTTGAATGGATAGAATAATGTCTTCTCAGTGTGTAATAAATATGAAGGCCACATGCCTCTCAAGCCATATGGCAAATACCCTTATGCTCCTCCAATACTGGCTATGTATCATTACAATATCTATATTTTAGTATTTATACCAAATAAGATATCAACACACTATAATATTAGATCCCATTTCATGTTGATGTACTATGTGTGTCTGCCTGTATGTCTATTTTTATTGGTGGGTCGGTTATTTTAGGTACCTTGAATGAAGGTCCATAGAATCCATTTTAATAGTAATCCATGCATTGTGGGTAACATTGCAGACTATGTATTTATTAGGTACAGCTAAAACACTATGCTGTGATAAGCAGTCCCTCTAGCAGTATCACAGATAATTTGAAATTAGAGTGTGCTGAAATATCCTCCTGGTTTCCTTTCTGGGTCAACACCTTGACCTCAGGGCATATACAATGACTTGAATGAAGCACAAGGTTCATTGACGTACACGTACTGCCGTAATGCCCCGCATATAAGGCACGCCTTGTATGTGAGGATAAGCCCAAAATGCACCTTATAGGATCAGGAAAAGTCAGGAAAGGTCACCATTATTTTGACATTTTTGTTTACAGTGAAGTAAATGTTGGTGCACCAAATATCTAAAATCCTGAAGCGTTGAAGCATTACACTGTCCTTAACTGGTAACTTCACACTATGATATAGCTACAACTATCCTCTCTTTATTTATTACCTGCCACTTCTAAATATCATTGATCTATATCTAATATATAAATGTTAAGGTATTATTTGAGATTACCGACAAACATCAGTGATATAGTTAGTTACCAGGATGGACATACCTTTATACCCCATAGATAGGGCACTGTCCAAATAAGAGCCATCCTATAAGGTGCACTTGGGGTGAGACTTTGGTTACTTTTAACCTTCCAATAGTTTATCTCCTGTAGAGCACACCCTTAATCTTTACTGACTCTATAAGGCACTGTATGGTTCCATCCTTAAGTATGAGCTGCACCTTATATGCGAGGAGGGGCATTACATTATGTTGAACTGAGTTCAGTTTAGCATTTTTCCAAAAGAGGTGAATATCCAATAAGCATAAATTATTATGAACTCACCGCCCAATACATTAACACTTTTATTTACGGTCTGTAATGGTTCGTTTTGACTTATATGGTGGGTGGCTCTTTGGCTCGCTAAACACTAGAGATACCAACACAACACGAGGATTTCGGGTTGGGCAAAGCCCCAGACTTTATTCGGAGAAGAACATGTCTGGACTGGACTAGGTCCAGTCCTCTTCTGCAGTTCATCCGGCTCCTTAGTAGGAGCTGGACGCGAGGCGTGGTGCTGCCCCCTCTTGTACCAAACGGGTATCGCAAAGTGACACCTGGTTGGCATAGAAGGAACGAGCACCACATGAACACATCTCTCGGATGAAGCGCACTAATACATATACAACGATGCCGGCCCCTACACCACCCCCCCTAGACTTTACCTAGGGTAGGTGTTAAAACTACCTATTGTTTAAAGTTATATCACAGTATATATAGGTAAGTCTATTATTACAATGTTGTACAAACTGTATGACATTATGGGGAATTATAAATAATATATACATAATAATAGGTATCGTCATATATAACCTGAAGTAACTAAATAATAACATAAATAGGAGGTGGTGCCTTATGCACCATCAACCTATGATGGAATATGAGAGTAACAATGTTACAAAGTTATTATAGTTAAGACGTGATTAAATATATATTATTAAGGATATGACATGGTGTGGTACAAACATACTATATACAATATGAGATGTCAAATGACCCGAGAGGTAAGATAATGCAAAAAGAAAAAAATTTGTGTTTAGTTTATAGAAAAAAATTAAGAGGTGTCCTACCAGGGTAGCAGGATCACCCTTACAATAAAACTAAACTTCCGGCAAACCTGGAATGACTGGTTTCTGCAGCTCCATTTGGCGACATACGAGTGGTGGCAAGCCACGTTGCTGTGTGTAGTGCCCTGGTGAGGATGGGAAGATGGAGTCCCCTGTTCGTATGGTAATCCATGAGTGGTTCGGGTGGCGTCCATCTTGGCTGCAGTTCGTCATTCCAGTCCAGTCCTCCATGAAATTGATCTCTGGCATATCGTATGCCTTTACCCTCGGGTACTGGTGAGAGGAAGCCGGCAGATGGACACTTACGAGTCATCCCCCACTGCCTCGGCAGTAGCATCTGAAGGGATGACCAGGGACGACACGGTGCCGTCCCAGTCATCCAGGTGCATACTGAAACAGAGGAAGAACTTTAGGTCCGCCTCCTTGTACCGATTAATGTACTTCAAGTTCTCAGCGGCGTGGAACTCTTTAAGCTTCTCAGCTTCCCTCTGTTTATCTCAAAAGGATTTGTAGGCCTCCTCGACCCGCTTTATCTCCTGCTGTTTTATCTTGTCTTCCTCCCTCTTCTGGATCTCAAAGACCAGATTGAAGGTGGCTTCGGTCATGTCCCGCCAGTAGCCGATTGACCATTGGCGGTGCAGAGACTGCCATTCCGCCATCAGGCCATTCTGGATCTGGCAAGTACATGCGTCCCGATGGTCAACGAAAGTATCCAGATCCTGAAGACCTGCCAATGTACTGGCCACCAGACCCATCGTGGAGACCCGAGAGCCCCCAGATGAGGTAGCAGCTGGCACAATAACAGGCGGAGCGCCTGCGCTAGGGACTACAGAGCCCTCCTCGACCGCTGCTAGGGGCCTGTCGGGTGGACTCGCATCCACCACGGCCTCTACCCCGGGCTTTCGGTCGACCCGAGGGGGACAGGACCTGTGACTCGGGTCCCACAGGTCCCATGGCAGAGAATCTTGCCATGTACTCCTCGAACGCTTGGCGCTGCTGTTGGGACGTCTCTTCTCCGGCCCACCAAGCACTGTGGCCGGTTTTGGTACCGAAGAAGGTGCTCCAATCTTCCTGACTACTGGTGTCTACACCCGGGGGGCGCTGTGCCATGTAGCCAGGTGGTGGTGGTACGACCTGGCTAACTACCCGATGGGTCTGGTTGCCCAAAGCTGAGACCTGTTGTCCCGACTGGCGACGATCAGCTGGGTCTGATCCTTATTGCCGGCCGGGCTTACGGATCAGTCTGCTCAGGTTCGCTTGGGGGTGGCAGTGGCCGGAGTCTGAGCCCCGGCTGTTCCCCTCAAACGAGCCTGCTTTCCTTTCTCCCGTTTATCGTCAGCCCGCCATTTCTTCACCTTCAGATGTACCTCTGTGGGCATTCCGAACTTAGAACGGGAGGGGTTTACTGCGAAGTAAGTGGTAACATTACCAATCCTCCAGGCGCAGAACTCCTGCCTGCTCTCGTACCTCACTTGGGGTCAATGTAGCCCACTTTGCCAGAAGCTCATTGAAGCACTTTACTGCACGCTTACATGTCTTTTCCAGGCCGGTACCATGGGCTTTCTGCAAATGCAGAGCCAGGTCCAAGCGCTGGTTAGTCACGAAGGTGCCGTCACACAGCTTGCTGGGGCGGTCACCAGAGACACACCTCATCAAGGGCTTTTGGTGCATGTGGTGCTCCACTATATGCCTGGCGAACCAAGGCTTCGTATCAAAGATCTTCGCCCCTGTGATTGAGAGCTGGCACGACTCGAACGGGCAATTGCGGCGGCTGCCGCTTGGTCCCCATTGAGTCATAGCCCATTGAACCTTGGTCCTGGACTCGTAGTTGTAAATCATACCCAATCTGGACTTGAGCTAGTCAATCCAAATCAGCAGCAGGTGTGTCGTGAGGACCGGTCTTCATCCACTCCTCATCATCACTGTCACCATCTTTGTTGACGGCGCCCAGGCAGATGTAATGGGTTGTGTCGTAAGCACAATCCGAGAAGCAGCGGGGGACATGTTCTTAAATCCCTCGGCTGCATTCTTCGACATCCACTTTTGATTTTCGTCCTTTGGGACGTCCGTGGTCATTTCTTCCCACGTCGTCATAGACTCCAAATCCGATTTGGCTGACGCGGGCAGCTCCAGGTCGCTTTCGCTTCCTGAATCGCTGCTCGAGTAGATGCCCGCTCCTCTAGGTTGGGTCCAGCTGGTGGTAGTGGTACCAGTCGAAGCCACAACCGAGGTGCTGGCGACCGTCCCACTGGTGGTGGCAGTGGGTGCTGCAGTGACCGTGGTGGTCACTGTGACTGTGGTGGATGAAGGGGTTGGGGCCTTCGGCTTACCCTTGTCCCCCTTCTTAATAGTGGAGGGCTTGGGTACTGCCGGAGACCCTTTTCCTCCCTTCTTCTTGGTCTTCTTCTTCCCTTTAGTGGGCTGTGGCTGGGGCTCGGGACTAGAATTCGTTTTACTGGATTCCTTGTCCTTGCCCCGGGTGCTCCTCCTACTGCTGACTGGAGTGTCAGTGTCCAAATCAGCACTCGACTGGAGCTGAGCCTGCTGCTTGCGGTGGGCCCAGGGGGCAGCGGCTAGCTCCTTCTGCTGTGCCTCAAGCTCATGACGCTTGGCTTCCACAGCAGCTTGTTGACGAGATATGTCCTCGTCCGAGATGCTACCGCCATTACAGCGGATGATCTTCCAGTATAAAATTGGCAGTAATAACGTTGGACTCCTCCCGAAGGATTCGTCCAACAAAAAGAAGCACAGTTATAAGCTGCCGCGAGATCTCGCTGCGAGCTATGCAGTAACCTAGTTCCAGGCACTCCCGCTACCCCTGTAGTGTTACCTAGCGGACTAGAATCAAACTAAGGTTCGGCTCGGTATACGAGACGCTTGTTACTACCGGGGTGCTATCATCTGGACCTTGGTGGTAGATATACATCGTGTTAAAGCGAATGTACCGGTTAATCCGACCACCACTCATGGGATACGGCTACCCGGGGAACATGCGTTCGATGCCCCAGCCGCGATACATATGTTATTCGCCTACGGCGAATTACACACAGTAGCTTGTTGTGTACTGAGTTAGGTAACGGCAGACCTCAACCGGGTATCGCTACGCTAGGCTTACTTAAAGTTGGCCTAGGGGGTTGGTATCCGAACTCCCTCTCTGCCGCTTTGCATCCCTTCCAGGGCCTGAGCTTTCCTACATTGGTTGTCCACTTTCTACCAGTGTACCAGTCTTCCACCATCACTGTTGACTCGGAGATGATGTGTAAAACCTTAAACGGACCCTCCCAGGGTGTTACGAGCTTCAAGCATTCGAGTGGCTTGTAATACCTTAGTACTTTGTCCAACACGTTAAAACGTATTCTTTTCGCCTTGGTGTCATACCCCACCTTCTGCCATTTGGCACTTTTCAGCAGTTCTTTAGAAATGGCCTCGTATGCATGCTTAAATCTGTCCCGTAACGACTCCACAAACAACACAGTGCAGGGCGCCTCCGGTCTATTCCAACCAATCCATAAACGTCAGCGGGCATAATTATGTCCTTGCCGAACACCAGAAGGTTTGGGGTGCAATGAGTGGATGAATGGACAGTGTTGTTGTAGGCGTGTACTACAAACTCGCACTGTTCATCCCAGTCATCCTGGTGGCTATTAACCAGGGGCTTCAGTATTTGTATCAAAGTCCTATTGAACCTCTCTACCTGACCATCTGATTGTGGTCGGTATGGGTTGTTTCGGGTCTTACATATTGCTAAGTAATGGCACATTTCCTGCCATAACTCTGACTCAAACTCTCTACCTTGATCACTGTGCATCATGAGGGGTAAGCCCAATGTAGCACCCAGCCTTTTACAAATGCCTCGGCACATGTAGCGGCTTTGTGATTAGGAAGAGGAAACACCCGAGTGTACTTAGTATAGTAGTCTGTGACGACCATCATACAAGTATTCTCTCTGGACGTCGTTTTAAATCCACTAATGATGTCTATTGCTACTCGAGCAAATCTGACACCAAACAATTCCTGGGACAAGGGTAACTTGCCTAGGCCAGGTCCCGGCTTGTTTTTGCACCAATCGGGACAAGTTGCAATCCACCGAAGTAGGTCACTTCTCATCCCTGCCCAGTAATATCATCTTTGCAGACGTTCTATCGATCTTTTCTTCCCAAAATGGCCGCTCGTTTGGTGTCCATGACAATAATACATGATATCCCTTCTCATCGAAGTGGGAATCACTATTTGCAATAGCTTATTGCCGGTGGAAGTAGTCTTCCATCTACACAATATGCCATCTTGGATCTCCAGCTCGGTCCATTAAGCTATCAATCGCCTCGTCTTTCTGTCTTCTAGAGATAACATTGGCCTTACCGGCTTAATACCTTTCCGCAAGTATTCCAATATGCGCGCAGTGGTGGGATCTGACTGTTGAAACTTCTTGATGGTCTCTGGGGACCAATCCAGATAGCTGCATACAGCCTCCTCCCAGGGGATACAGGCGGTGGTATATACCAACCTGGCAACCACAGCATTGTGGGCCCCGCAGTCTTCACAAATGGCATTTTGGCACTTTCGGCTTGGCCGTCACGATAAGGCATCCGCATTTATATGCTTTGCACCAGGCGGGAACTCAATCTGTTTATGCTCTAATCCGAACTCGGATAAGTGAGCCAACCATCTTCCAATCATCCCGACGTCTTTAAAATTCAAAAGCCACCTTAGAGACGAATGGTCAGTGCGTAAAGTGAAGTCAGTTCCCCACAGGAAATGCTTAAACTTCTTCGTATACACCACTACAGCGAGAAGTTCTCTTTTAGTGATACAATAATTACGCTGGGTTTTGCTTAACATGTTGCTAGTGAATGCTAATGGAACTTTGAGTCCGTTCTGGAACTGAGAGAGTACTGCCCCTATAGCATCATTGCTCGCATCGGTGTCTAGTATGAAATGCCCTTCGGGAGTGGGATATTTCAATACCGGGGTGTTTCTAAATAAGTCTTTTATCTTTTTAAAAGATTCTTCTTGCTTGCTGATCCATGGGAAGGGTTTCCGAGCCCTATCCGGTGTCCAATGAGCTAAGCATTGCATGGGAAGACTTACACGAGAGTAATTCGGTATAAAATCACGGTAGTAGGAGCAAAATCCTAAAAATGATCTAACCTCCTTCGCACTCATGGGTTTATCCCAATTTTCCACAGCCTCAAGCTTCTCCGGATCCGCATTTACCCCGCCGGGGGTAATGATCCTTCCCAGGTATGTAATTGTTTTCTTAAACAGATTACATTTCTTGGGCTTGGGTCAGATCCAGGACCAGCTGTAGGTCCGTGTGGCACTCCTGAAATGACTTGCCGAACACGACAACATCATCCAAGTAAACCAGACACTTCTTCCACAGCAGGTCGCTGAGTAGAGATTCCATCATAGCCTCGAACGTAGCGGGTGCATTACACAATCCGAAAGGCAAGACATTATACTTGATTAGTCCCAAATGACTAGAGAATACAGTTTTCTCTATGTCCTTGGGATGCATCGGTATCTGCCAATACCCGGACTGTAAATCCAGGGTGCAGAACCATTGGTTCCCACCCAAGCTATCTAGGGTCTCATCGATCCTTGTTAGGGGATACAAGTTCTTCTTTGTCATACCGTTCAGTTTCCAGTAATTAACACAGAAACAGATTGTACCGTCTTTTTTTTGTGGTCATACAAACGGGGCTGGACCAGGGGCTCGAGCTCGGCACGATTACCCCCAGCTGCTTTTGTATTTCCTGTTCACATATTAACTTCTTCTTGAGAGGAAGTCAATGATACGGTATTTTAAAAGGTTTCTCGTCGCCCACATTTATAGTGTGCAACACCTTGTTGGTTTTACCTACAGGTCCTCCCTCCCTGACGAAAGCATTTTCATACCTTCGCAGGAGGTCCCCAAAGTGCCGTTTATGCTCCGTATCCTGTAAATCTGATTTATTAATCTATTTCTGAAATTCTTCATCCAGTGGATGCTTACTAACGGGGTTCAATGGTTTATTAAACTTGGCCTCAGGGACGTGTTCTACCGAACTCATCACCCAACACTGTTACCACATTTCAGATAAATCACTGAGCCGGTTCGGTTAGTCATGGGTAATACAGACCGTGCTGCATTCGCCACCAACGTATTCACTGAGTCCAAACCGTTGCTCGATAGATGTATTGTGTCGGGTTTGAAGACTCCCGTCTCACCCTTCTGGGCCATTGCTCCGCCACAAAGGACGTCGCATGTCGTACCCGGGGGATTTTCACCGTATGTATAACCGAAGCTACTGAAGACACTTGTCTCAATACGCATTGCACATGCAAACCATAGATTTTCCGGATACTCATCATCCCATCCTGTGGATCCAACATGGCCCCATATAGGCTCACAAAATCCAGACCAAGAATTCCGTTGTCACTGACCTATGCGATAGTCGGAGAAAGAACAAATTCTTTGCCTCCTATCCGGATAGGCATAAAAGACCTCCCAAAAGTTATCATACTGCTTCCGTCGGCCATGCAAGCATTTACCCCCGTTTTGAGGTTCTCATGACTGCTGGCCACAGAGTCGAAGAATCTTTTGGACACACAGGAATGGCTAGCTCCACTATCCACTAAGAATTCTCCTACCCAGCCTTCCACAGGTACAGGTATATACCACCGTCTCCCTCCCAGTGGGGATGGGTTACTGGTAAACTGATGAAAGTCTCCCGAATCACCAAGATTCAATCCGAGTCCTCTTAAAAACTCCAGACATGAATGACTTGTGACTTGGGGGAAGGCGTGTCCCACACACTCGAATCAACTCATTGATCCATCCTTCCTCTCCCCCAGTGCGGCCACTCGCCTCGTAATTGTCACCACCACACAAATTGACACTAGGGTCCCTGGCCCCTGTCGGAATGCTGGGGTGCGCACCCACAGTCATCCGACCTCCAGGTAAATTTGATTTGAAATCTTCCACCAGGTTACCCCCGGTAGCCTTTTGGCATTCGTTTCTCCTTGGGGTCATACCCAATGGCGTGGATACAACCCCCTGTAATTTCCCACTACGTCAGGGGCATCAGTATCCTGCTGGTCTGCCTCGGGTTCGGCCTCGGCTTCACACTAAGCCGCCATTACTGGATTTGCAGCAGTACACTCAGACATATAGTTTTACAGTTCGGCGATCCACTCTGGGCCTCGACCGACTGGCTTGTAGTGCATCAGTTATCTTTTTGCACATCTCTTCCATTATTTTGGTCATGTCCGGAGACTGACCACTCGCTTTGTTAGAGCTGTCGGCGGGCTTATAAGCTTTGCCATTGGGTTTAGCTTCGCCCCTGGCCTCGGGTATTGGCTTAGCATCCTTTGGCATGTTAAAAACCTTCCCTCGGAATATATTTCCTACTGGAAGTGTTTTTCCTTAGTTGCATAGAGCAAAAGGTTCCATCCTCTTGTTCAATGTCTATCAACTCAAAATCATCCGAGGTGTTATTTGCCTCGGAACGGTGTATGGCAGACGCTACCGGGGCCGGCCCAGTTATGTTCAGAACGTCCTTGGCTAGCATTGTATGTTTCTTCACGGCCATCACCTTAGTTTCATTCAAGGTTCACCTGTTTGACAAAAGTAGAGTCGGGATTCTGGTCCGTACTCTTTGGAGGTGCATTCAAATGCTCCTTTTCCTGCAAGTAGCTTTCCATAGCGGACTTGTTCAGAGTCAGGGTTGCCACGTCTGTGGTCAGGTTCCTTTGTTCCTCTCTTAACTAAGCATTCTCGGACAAGATCTCGGATCGGATCTTTTCATTGTCCGATACTGCTCAGTTCCGTTCTGCCTGGGCGGCTTGTGCCTCCTTCTTCAAAGTATCTTTTAACAAACAATACTTCTCACCTTTTTCTTTCTGAGACCTTTGGTACTCAGTGGTTTCCCTACGGATCTCATCCTGTTCCGAGACCAGTTTAGACTCCGTTTTGGCTTTAAGAAGTTGCAGTCTTTTTAACTTCTATTCCATTGCACTCAACTTGGATTGCAATCTATTTACATCCCGAGCTTTAGCGACTTCCTCGGCTCTAACCTTGTCAATCGCCCTCCGTCTATTGGCTTCTTCCTTTTCAAGGTCAGCCAACTTACTGTCTCTCTCCTTTTCATCCTTTGTCTTCAGCTCGACCTGATGGGCCAGGGACGACAAACGATACTTGAGGTCGGATTCCTTTAGAATCGCCTCCTGTTTGATAGAAAGGAGCTTATTGATCTGCTCTCGTGTCTCATCTTCTATTTTCTTTTTCAGCTATGAATTGTTCATGCTGGTTCTTAGCTTGCTGCTCTACTTGGTCCCTGGCTTTCAAATAAGCAGAGGTAGACTTATAACCGGGGCCTATCCGACGTCCATGTCTGGACTTGCGGCTCCCCACCCGGATTAAATACGGAGTCCGACAAGGCTTTGTCTAGGGAAAGTCCCAAAGTATACATTTCCGTATTCCTCGGTAATGCATCTCGGGTCCTGTTGGATCCTCACCATCCCTATCATCATCGCTCTCATGATCCAATGATGTCATCAATGGTGTCTCCCGAGTCAGTCGGGTCGACCCATGTATTTCCCCTCCCCTAGGCCTCTCCGTCCGTTGGATTGGACTTTGAGCCTTAGGGGTTTCTAAAATCTTAGAATTGCTCGTCGGGATGCCAGATCCCAGCTGGCGCCTACTAGTTATTCTTGAGACAAGTCGCTCAAGTCTAACCTGGCAGGTTTTTCTAACCCACTTAATACCCCAGTATCAGAAGCAACCTGGCTAGGGGTACTTGGGTATAGTTTAACGATCCGATCTCCAATCATGGTGGGATCGTCTGTTAGACCCGGTGTCGAGAAAATTCCCCGTACACCCTCCAGGTTATACATAAGCTGTTGACTCAGTTTCCAGTCTAACAGCAGATGCTGGGATGTGATACCATCCTCTTCGAATCCCTCAAGCCCTGGGCTGGAGGAACTGGCATTGGGCAGTCTGCAACTTTCGGCCGTCTGGCCGCGCTCCACCCCGAAACAACTGGTCACGGCACCAGTGTAACGGTTCATTTCGACTTATATGTTGGGTGGCTCGCTTAACACTAGAGATACCAACACAACAGGAGGATTTCGGGTTGGGCAAAGCCCCAGACCTCCTATCGCTCGGGTAGGTCTTTATTCGGAGAAGAACACGTCTGGACTGGACTAGGTCCAGTCCTCTTCTGCAGTTCATCCAGCTCCTTAGTAGGAGCTGGACGTGAGGCGTGGTGCTGCCCCCTCTTGTACCAAACGGGTATCGCAAAGCGACACCTGGTTGGCATAGAAGGAATGAGCACCACACGAACACATCTCTCGGATGAAGCGCACTAATATATATACAACGATGCCGGCCCCTACAGGTCCATTAGAATACAAATGTCTCCTGGGAGAGTTGTAATATATACAAAGCGGTCTTGAAAGGACATGTCATTTGCACAGGTTATTCATCATAAAGGTTGCTGCCATATATATGCTACATAAGCATAAATGCGGCCTGCCTTTGTTTTCTCAGGCCGTAGCTGGTACATCTGATTCCTTATTTTATGTAAACTTGTTATTATGTGAGGAATAAAAGTCTATCAAATTTCAAATCTTAAAGCTGTCTTTAACAGGAGACAAGGTCAGGAAATCAGAGGATTCTAAGAAAATGTCAAATGCCTTTTTTATGCTGACCTTAGTGTCATTTCTTACTCTTGACTTGGACATAAAAAGGTCAAGTCATTGAGAGCGTTCAGATAGGATGAAATTTGTTTATTAAGTTTGTCCTCTCTTTTTTTGTGAGAGGAGGGTGTTATTCTGGCACAAAAAGGGGGACAACTGTCAATGGTATGAGCCAGAGGAGAAGTATTCATTGTCATTTATACATTGCTGACACTTAAAGTCTTTTATTAAGGTAGGGTTCCAGGGTAATTCACCAGGTTCCAGCAAAGCTGAAATAACCTACCGGTGTGGAAAAAACGCTATGGCACCAAATCACACATCACACCAGCCTGTGATTTGGGGGTGGTGTGTGATTTGGCATCACTGCCAAAATAACCATTTCAAAGATGATTTTGACGAATCTGATTTATATTCTAATGGATATAAATCATGGTAATTCTTGAAACAAATAGTCTCTGTTGTATTTTTCAAGTTTTACCCTTAGAGTTAGTTTATAACAGAGAAAAGTCGATTTTCGCTCTGGATTATGTCCCAAATTCATCACAACCCATTTTGTATCTAATTTGCTAATCCTTTATGCTTTTTGCTAAACGATGTAATGTGTATCAATGATTGAAGCAACATCCCAGTAAGCTAATCACAAAAAAAACAAAGTGATCTAATCAGTCATTAATGATAAAACCCATTTTACAATACACACTTGACAATACGGGACAATGCAGCATAGCAGAAATTCCTACTGGTGCCTTTTCTGGCACTGGCAGCTTTTTTTGCACTGACGCGGAAAATCACATCACCACCTTGGAGAGTGGTGTGTAAAACGACAACAGTGTGTAATTTCCTACCGATGTGTGTGGGTGAGAGGTGAAGCGACGAATGAGGAAGAGGTGAGTGAGAGGTGAGGTGAGGTTATGGTGGAGAGTGAGGGTGAAGATGTATGGAGAGTGAAGGGCTGGGCCGAGCGGGATGTTTGAATTAACACTCGCGGTAGTTAATGATATTTCATTACCCCAAAACGGGGCAATGACCTAACAATTAAGGTAGTTGCTCAGACCTGTTCACCTGAACACATTTTCAGTGCACTAATTGTCACAGGTATGATGGAATTACATGTGATGTAAACCTTCATGACCATAGTTGATGTCTAGTGGAAGTAGAAACCAGTTTACACAGCTCCATCATGTTAGCATAATGGAATCATTGAAGAAAGCCCTGCACAACCCAGGGTCAATGTGGCGTCATTCTAACCTATGGAGAGATATGTCCAGTGTCAGAAGACGCCAGGGTCTTTTCACCACGGCTAATCTGAGACTGCAACAGCGCCACCAAGTGGCCATCACCGTGGAAAGTAGGTCACCGTGTAATCCTATAGTAGACGGTCCTTGCTGAGACCATCTGGTCCAGCAGTTACACTTTCTATTTTAGACTGCACAATATTTCCTAAAGGTTAAGCCAGAATCAAATACTTAATGTTTGATTCTGGCTTGTAACATCATAATTATTTAAGCACCCTGGTCTCAAATAAGCATCGGTCTTGAACTAGCACCGGGTACAGAAGTATTGAAAGCAATCATAAGTACTAAAACAGTATTATAATAAGCACCTATCTCAAATAAAGGCCCGGGGTGTAGAGGTGTTGAAATCAATAAGATTGAATGATCATTTTACAAGACACACAAGGAGTCCATCTTCACGTATACGGCATGACTTATACATAGGGTGTTAACATATAAATGTTTTAGTACACTATCTCTATATACACTCTAAGAAATAACTGTTGAATCTACATAATCCTCATAAAACTTGGTAATGAACCACCATAATTGTGTAGAGGTATGTACATATACATGTTATTAATGTTATGGTCCTTTGGCGCGGTGGGTGAGTCAGCCACCCGGGCTTCGCCCTCCACTTGCCGGATAGGTGGCAGCATCTGTTCGGGAGGTGTGAGAGAGGCACGGTGTGGCACCCCTGTCCTTACCTATAAAAGGAGGACAGGGCTCAGTCGCCGCGTCAGAGTTAACTAGACCACCTCCGTATAGAGATATCTAGGGTCTAACCAGAGAATCCGGTATCTGTTGAGAACTACCCGAGCTACCTCCGGGTAGCCGTGCTTGTGTCATACGGAACAAAATAAAACCTGTGCGCATACACCCGAATCCTCTTCTTGTTGGCTCGTTTGTCACTAAAGTAGAGAGAAGAACCATTACACTGGTGCCGTGACCAGTGGGTTTGGCAACATGTATAGCCCGGACACATAGTGTCTGAACAGGCGAATTCAAGATTGGCGTATGGTGCCAATCCGAATGAGTCCCGGGAGGATTCGGCGCAAATACATGTGCCCTCCGGGGACCAGCAATGGAGGGATACAATACCTCACTACGCGGATAGTGAGGAGAATGTCCCGGATTCAATCCTGGTGAAGCACAGGGTTGAACGTGTCAATCAACATTATTCTGTTAATTTGGATTTAGCAGATTCTTTGTTCGAAACAGGAGGAAGTCATGATCCGAATCATCCTGCTCCTATGCCGAGGAAGGTAACCTTTGGTGAACTTCCTTACGATGTCCCAGGGCGATTACCACCACTTGACTGTAGTGCTATAACCATTGGGAATGTAACTTCCACCGTTCCAGATCATGATAAATATAATCGGGAAATGGATGAAATGAACCAGCAATACCTGGCTATGAATGAAACGCTAAACCTGATAGCAAGAGCTAAAGATGAAGCGTTGGAGGAGAAAGAGGATATTTTAGAAAATATCCAAGATATGAGAAATGAGTTTGAAAATGAGAGACAAACTCTGAAGCAGTGGTTGGGTGGAGGTTATCCATCAGGAGGATCCGGAGGTGGGAGTTACCCATCAGGAGGATCCTGAGGTGGGAGTTACCCATCAGGAGGATCCGGAGGTGGTAGATATCCATCGGGAGGATCCGGAGGTGGTAGATATCCATCAGGAGTATCGGGAGGTGGTAGATATCCATCAGGAGGATCCGGAGGTGGAGGTTATCCATCAGGAGGATCCAGAGGTGGAGGATATCCACCGGGAGGACCAGGGGGTAGAGGTAATACCCCAGATGGTGCGAGCCAAGGAGACGGAAGAAGGCCTAAGAAATTGAACAGGTGTTCTTCTATGTCTCCTGGGATGCAGGAAATTTTTGATAATAGTAAATGCATTCAGGGATTAGGAATCGATTGCTATCTTAAAGGAGCTGATGGTATCGAAGTAATGGACTGCAGTTTGAAAGAGGCCAATCGGCTTAAAGGCTGTCCCAATCCTGTGCGTCGTATGGCTCGGATACCTCCACCATACGATCCGAATGAACCTTGGAAAGACAGTTACCAAATCTTCGTGGACAAGGTAAATTGTAGCGGATGGACTAAAGACAAAGCATTACCGTATTTAGTCTGCTGGCTTAGTAAGGGAGGTAAAGTGGCCCTGAACAGGTGGAGAAAAGAATATGGAATTGATGGTACCTATTCGGTTCTATTGTCCGGAAAGATCCTTGGATCACATTTAAAAGACGGACACAGAAACCCAGAGAATCACACAAAGTCTTTGGGCTAGAATTACAGGACCTGCTTAGTAAAGCTAGGCCTAATTGGGAATATGACAATGAATGTTGGATACAGGAGTTATTCACTCAATCATTGCCGGACTCCGTGATTCGGAACATAAGACAGTGGCCTGGGATGAATGGAAGGACGATTCTTCTTTCAACGATCTTTTCATGGCTATCGAGAATTATGATAGGAAGAAGCGGTTGCTAGGAGCAAACGCACCCCTTGCGAGAGCTTCGGCAGTTAAAGGTGATCCGCCCATACCGGAATATACTGCTGCGGTTGATTCCAGTCCCATGGACTCTGATTATGAATATATCTCTGATGAGAATGGAGAATATATCGGATCTGTACAAATTGCCGGCAAATATTATCGGCAGAAAAGGTACCAAAAGGGAGGTTTAAAGAAGAAAACAAGCTCCCAGAAACCTATTGGAGATGCATCACCAGCAGCACCTCAGCTACCGGTGCCGCAGAAACCGGTAACACAACTACCGGTACCGCAGTTACCCACATTGTCTACTCCTCAGGTAGCAGTGTTGACTGCTCAGGGTGATTTCATGGAGAATCTGGTTACCCGGCTCACAAATGCTCTGCGACGCCCCAGGGTAGACAAATCCCAGAGGCGGTGCTACCGGTGCCAGGAGCTAGGACATTTCGCTGCTGAATGTGTAGCAGAGAAACCGGTGTATAGGACGAGGATGAGTTTTTCTACCATAGAGGATAAGGAAAACTAGAAAGGTATTCTGTTTCAGGTAAGCAACAGGGTCCCAGAAAAGTCACTTGCCATGATATCACCAGCAGTGATGCAGAACCGAATGGAGTAACACACTCGCCCAATACTGAGGTGGTAAGGGAGCCCACTCAGAAGATTGGGGAATCCGGTATAACAAGTGCCCAGGGAGCACAGGGGAAAGCCGGTACCGGACTAGAGGTAGGAGGTCGTTTGTTGGCCAGAGTTGGTAGTGCTCACCTACCCCCGGGCCATCCTTGTCTGGAATCCCTAAAAGGATGTGGATGGGACCCGGGTGCGAATAATGAGGATTCTGTAATTACTGATATACCTTCCATGTTGAATGGAAGGCGGTGGTATGTTTCACTTAATATCAATGGAAGACCCGCTGAATTCCTAGTTGATACGGGAGCTAGCCATTCCTGTGTCTCTCGGAAGATAGCGGATCTTATACCGGATGTGCGCGATACTCTCTTATTGGGAGGAAACACCCAAACGGCCAACGGTAGTAAGATGCAAACATATGATAGGACGTGTGTGAAATTGCAATTTGAGGGTACTCACGAATATGTGATAACCACCACGATTGCTGGCATAGCGGATGAGGGGATATTAGGATTGGACTTCGCGGCACTGTATGGGGCAGTATTGGACCCGCGAACGGGTGAGTTGAGTGTGAAGTATCCCTATCCAGTGAAAGTACAATGTGTGTTAAGACAAGTCAGCAGTGTGGCATCTGTCGCCCAAACTGTAAAGATCCTGCGGGAGTAGCATGCGACGTTCTGGTTCGGAGTAATTCTGAGTTAAAGAACCAGGATGCAGTAATTGAGCCGGATACAGTTATGCTGGCTCTATAGGACTGGAATCGGTAGACACGATAGTAGCCAATGGGGCTTGGTCAGTCATACCGGTTTCCAACCCAGGTAACAGGACATTATATTTGGAAAAGGGATCCATTTTTGGTAACGTTACATTTGCCGAAATAGTGACTAGTTGTTCCCTGAACCTTCCGGTTGAATCGGAAGAACAGGGATGGACCGAAGAAAATGTATGAGGATACGAGTTTAGAGGATCCTTTGAAGAAAGAAGCGCTGAGAGAATTATTGATGAAATATCAGAAAGCGTTTGCCGCACCAGGTGAACCACTCGGTAAGACCACGAAGGTATTACATACCATTGACACGGGAGAGGCGGTGCCCTTCAAGATCCCGTATCGAAGACTACCCCTACCTAAGAAAAGGGTAGCGGAAGCTGAAATAGCTAAGACGTTGGAACGGAATGTAATAATTCCCTCTAACAGTCCTTGGAGTAGTCCGGTATGTATGGTGACTAAAAAGGATGGGTCTATCCGATTCTGCATAGACTATAGGAAACTAAATGGTTTAACGAAGAAAAATTCGTACCCATTGCCAAGGATTGATGAAACTATCGATTCCTTGGGAGGTAATAAATGGTTTTGTACCCTGGACTTACAGTCCGGATACTGGCAAGTAGGAATGAACCCGGATGATATGGAAAAGACAGCCTTTTCAAGTCATGTAGGTTTGTTCCAGTATAATGTTATGCCTTTTGGCTTATGTAATGCTCCGGCAACCTTTGAGGCTATGATGGAGGGACTCTTAAGCGATCTATTATGGAAAAGGTGCCTCGTTTACCTTGATGACGTTATAGTATTCGGTAAAACTTTTGATGAATGCTTACACAACCTCAAGCTAGTTTTAGAGAGAATAATATCTAACGGTTTAAAACTTACACCAAAGAAATGTAATTTGTTTAAAACGTCCATAAATTATTTGGGCCGATTAATATCTGATGATGGAATAAAAGCTGATCCTGAAAAAATCCAGGCAGTAACAGACTAGGGTGTACCGATAAATCCAAAAGAAGTAAGGTCATTTTTGGGATTCTGTTCATATTACAGAGACTTTATACCGAATTATTCTCGGGTGAGTTATCCCTTACAAATCTTAACGACATGGACCCCTGGAAGTAAAAAGGATAAGTTCCCGTTGGGAACCGAACAAGAACAAGCTTTCAGGAAATTAAAAGCCTTGTTCATGAGTACTTCAGTACTGCAATATCCATCCGAGGATGGGCATTTCATACTGGATATGGATGCTAGCAATGAAAGTATCAGAGTAGCCCTTTCCCAAGTCCAGGGTGGAGTGGAGGTTCCGATTGCATTCGCTAGCAACACACTGAGTAAAACGCAGTGAAATTATTGCACTACTAAACATGAATTATTAGCTGTCATGGTGTATACCAAAAAGTTTAAACACTTCTTATGGGGAACCAACTTTACGTTGCGTACGGATCACTCCTCCTTAAAATGGTTACTAAACTTTCGGGATGCCGAAGGAATGATAGGGAGATGGCTAGCCCATCTGTCAGGATTCGGACTAGAAAATAGTCCGATCCAGCATCGTGCTGGAAATAAGCACGTAAATGCTGATGCCTTATCCCGAATACCAATTCGGAAATGTGACAATCCGAATTGTACTGATTGTGGGGTTCATAGAGCAGTAGCAGCCTTGATTCGAATTCCTTTCGAAACACGTATTGGCAGTGTCCTGGATTGGTCCTTGGAAACCATAAGGAACTTCCAGGAAGCTGACACGGTTACTGCTAGGCTCCTTCAATTCCTACCGAAGGGTATATGTCCAGCCAGGCCTATAGCGTCGCTGGAGAATAGGGAAATGAGAAGATTTCTAGCCCAATGGACAGAGTTAGAGGTCAAGAGAGGAATACTGTACCGTTGGAAACCATGTAATAATGGTGGAAAACAGATACAAGTTGTCATCCCAGCTGCCATGCGTAGAGACATCATGTACTATTG
This sequence comes from Acholoe squamosa, assembly GCA_949317995.1. Classification (NCBI taxonomy): domain Eukaryota; kingdom Metazoa; phylum Annelida; class Polychaeta; order Phyllodocida; family Polynoidae; genus Acholoe; species Acholoe squamosa. The sequence continues at coordinate 15,903,655 of OX439041.1, forward strand.
TCACAGACACAGAACAAGTGGTCACTTCGGGAAGAAACAATCTCTAGCTCGCCTCTCTAGAAGATACTACTGGCGGGGTATGTCGCAGGACTTACTCCGATGGGTAGCTAGTTGTCCGGATTGTTGTAAAAATAAACCTGGACACGGACCCGGTAAGTTGCCCTTATCCCAAGAATTATTCGGGGTAAGGTTCGCCCGGATAGGAGTTGATATCATTAGCGGATTAAATAAAACCCCGAATGATAATATGTGCATGATGGTGGTGTGTGACTATTACACTAAGTATACTAAAGTCTTCCCACTACCGGATCATAAAGCGGTCACTTGTGCGGAAGCTTTTGTGAAAGGTTGGGTACTAACCTTTGGGGTGCCCCTAATGCTTCCAGTGACCAGGGAGGAGAATTCAAATCCAATCTCTGGCAGAGTATGTGCGAATATCTCGCTATCTGTAAAACAAGGACCAATCCGTATTGTCCACAAAGTGATGGACTAGTAGAAAGGTTCAATAGAACCCTTATACAAGTCCTAAAGTCACTTATGAATAACAATATGGACAATTGGGATGAACAATGCGACTTTGTAACTCATGCTTACAACGGCACTGTTCATTCGAGTACTAACTGCTCCCCAAATTTACTAGTATTTGGGGAAGATTTAATAATGCCAGCAGATTTGGTGTTTGGTGTTGTAGGAATGAATCCTGAATTACCTTGCCAGGTAGTTTTTGTGGAAGCATTACGGGATAGGTTTAAAAAAGCATATGAAACAGTTCGTCTAGAATTACATAAAAATGCTCGCTGGCAAAAAGCCGGATACGATACGGGTTTGAAGATTAGACACTTTAAACCCGGGGATCATGTTCTACGATTGCATGAACCCCTCAGACATGTCAAATTGGCATCCAACTGGGATGGTCCGTTTACGGTAAGTACTGTGATTAGTGACTGTACAGTATTAATACAATCGGATATAGGAAGGATGTATAAATCCAATGTAGATAGACTACGTCCTTGGTTAGGGAGAGAGACCTCTGACGAGAAATATGGGGAAGGTTCCAAATCCATATCGAATATGGATAGGGTACCCCGATTAGAGAAATTGCCAAGTAGGGGTCCCGGAAGACCAAGAAAGGTACCGAGTAAAACTGAAATGCCAACGCCAACATCACCTCGGCGTGGTATAGTAAAAAAAGTCTCAACGGGTGCAGGTGGACTAAAGAGGAAGGGGAAGTTGTTGGCTACGCAATCCCTAGAGAAAGCTCGGAAGTCTGCCAGGTCTATAAGGGAGCTGGGGAAGGTGTAGTGCTCCGTCGCAGTCCACGTTTTGCCAGGGCTGCAGTGACCTAACCCGTTACACAACGAGTTGTCCTGTAATCTGTTTCATGTTGTGCTTCGTTTAACAACCCGCAACAGGTTGCTATTGTAAGCCCCGGGAGATGTACCAGTTGGTATTGGACGAATAATTCGCTGGGTAAGTGAGTACTACCCATAAAACTCCATATGAATCCCTTGAGAGTCTCCCGCAGATGAGCGATAATGGCAGAACTGTACAGATTGTTATTTGTTTATATGTATCGCACATAGTTGTGTGACGTCACATTGGCTACTCGCGTATGACCTCTCGTGACCCCGCCTAGCCGTGGGATAGTGACGTCAGCTACGAGAATTCGGCCATTTTGGATTGACCGGGAGAAAGAGAGCTGGACATAGTGGTGCATTTTTTCTTTCTCTTCATTGTCTTTTTTTTTAATATACGAGAAGCAGCTTACAACAGTATTGTAAGCGAGATGAACACTGAGGTGAGTGTTCGGGGGGGAGACAAAAAAGAGCACTACTCCCAGAAGTTGTCTTCTCGACTTTATGGCTGAGAAAACTGTGGCGGAGTTCAAGCGGTCCGGCGAGCCAGGTCACTTGACTCCCAAAAGCATCCTTCCTGATGCCGAACTACAGCAGGGTGCACGGCCTTTGTCCCCAGTCACCCAGCCGGAAGAGGAGTTGATGGAGTTTGACGATGATCTCGAGAACTTCAACTTGGGGAAGGAGAGTACACCGGTTTTACTGTTGCCGTCTTCTCCAAGCGAAAACAGTGCAGGGGGGATCGCCCTCCTGTACCGGATTCGTCTCCCTAGACGATGGGGGAATCCGGTGAAGCCACCGGTGACCCACTTACTAGCAGTGGTGCGGATGACTGCAGTAGAAACCCGGACGATGGATTTCGACCCCTTGGGCGCCACAGAGTGAGCGAGGAACATTATCCATCCTTTGATGGCCAATACCTCTTCGTTCACCCGAACTTGATGAGGACAGACGCAGACGGGCGTCACATTTGGATCGACCAGGAGGTCCGACGGAGTATTTTGGAGGTTATGCCAAACCACATATACTCGGAAATCCCTCAGGAATGGCTGATGGATTATGGATGGCTTCAGCGGGGACTCATGGTCCACCACTTTTTTTTTTTTTTTTTGGGACTTGCTCATTGCATTAATGAACTGCTATGTTCATTTAAATAATGCTATAGAGCAGACCAAGTTTTATTGATTATTCAAAGGAAAGTCACAAATGTAACAATACAATAACTTCATGAATCTTGACAAATGTCAATATGAACACAATCAGCAGATGAAAAAATAGTAAGGACTGGCAATATTCACTCAATAGGTTATTTACACAGAAAGTACAGACAAACAAATTAAAAGCAAAAAGAGATAGATAGTAAATAATATGTCATTTGTGTGTCTACACATTATTTCAGTACATCATGATTACGGCTAAATACACCTTGTCTTTAGTTCAAATAAGTGATAATTAGAGTTGGTAGTATATACTGGTATATGCATATGGGAACATCAGCAATATCAATATGGATGTAAACATGAAAAAGGATATGAATGTGAGTATGAATATGAATATGAAGCGGCGCAGTTTCCACACCTGCTTCTCATTATCAATTATAACCCGATTTCAGGTTCAACCTTATATTTTCTATCTTCATCACACCCTCTTTGAATTTTACCTTTGTCGTAGCTTTCTGAATCTCCTCAGGTAGAGTATTCCAGAGAGCCACTCCTCTGTACCATGGCGATCTTTTATAGTGTCTAGTAATAACCCTAGGTAGTTCAAAAACAATCTTCTTTTGAGACCTTGTATTATAAGATTGTGGTCTATTTAACACAGTCTTTGATTTCTTATACATTAAGCATAATAATAGCATGTCAAATCTTTTCTCTAACACTGGAACCTTACAAATTTCATGCAACTCCTTCACACTATACGGTCTAATATTGCATTTCAGACAGACTCTAAGAGCTCTATTTTGCAGTCGTTGTAATGCTGCAAGACCATCCTCATTACAACTAGTACTTATAAATGAACAATATTCTATAATTGGTCTGATTGTACAACAGTATATCTTTACACTTTGCTCTTGTGTTAAAAACTTTCTTAACTTAGCAAACCTGAATAGTTTATTGCATACATTTCTTTTAATAATTTTAATCTGTTTATCAAAACTAAGTTTACTGTCAATATGTACACCTAGATATGGAAAGAAGGTGACAGTTTGCAAAGTGCTGCCATTGAAGTCTATGGTAGAATCCGAACATCTTTTTAATTTATGAGCACTACAAAACCACATAAATTTAGTTTTAGTTGGATTTACTGTTAGTCTGTTTTCGATAACCCAACGCTTAAAGTTAATTACATCTTCATTCAAATTCTCATTAACCAAGTCTACATCTTTGTTAGAACTATAAATCACAATGTCATCAGCATACAGTTTAATCTTGCATTTTTTTAAGACCTTAACAACATCATCAATATATAGGACAAACAACAGGGGACCTAAAACTGATCCTTGAGGGACACCGTAATCAATATCTTGGTTTGAGGACAATTTATTACCATAGCTAGTTTGTTGTTTTCTATTTTCCAGGTAACTTTTAAACCATAGAAAATTAGATTTACTCAAACCAAGTTTACTGATTTTAATGAGCAATTTTGAATGTAATACACTGTCAAATGCTTTAGTGAAGTCTATAAATAGAGCCCCTGTTATCAGACCATTGTTTCTACATTCATAAAGCTCATTAACAAAGTCAAAAGTGGCATCACCAGTACCTGTCCCTTTTTTGTAACCATATTGGTTTTCACAAAAAGTATCATTTTTCTTCATACTTTCAAATAAGTAATAATACATGATTTTCTCAATGACTTTAGACGGCATTGGTAGTATTGATATGGGTCGCCAATTTTTTACCATTGCCAAATCCCCATCCTTAGGTAATGGTCTTACAACTGCCATTGCCCAACATTTTGGAAAAAATACCCCTGTCCAAACTAATTTGTATCAGATGAGTGAATTGATTTATCAACAACAATAATGCACAATGTAGTATATCTCCCCTTATTCCGTCTATGCCTGATGACTTATTTTTATCAATTTCTTTTAGAGCAAAATGGACATCCCACTTATTAACCTTAATATTCGGATCTAAGAAGTTTTCATTTGCCAATAGTTCATCTATATCTAGATTATTTTCCACAAGATATTGATCAGTTCCAACAGCAGCAATATGCAGATCCTTACCAATATTACAAAAATAGTCATTTACATATTCACAAACATCATCAGAAGTTACATCAGCACCAGTTATATGATGTCTCATGTCTGGATACACAATAGAATTCGTATTTTTAAACAAGTCATTTATGTTTTTCCAGAATTTTTTGGGATTACCATAACTTACTTGCAACTCTTGCATGACACCACCAATTTGATTTGCTTTAATTTTCTTCCTAATTTTTCTTCGACAATCCTTTATGGCTTGCTTTTCCTGAACACTTTTATTGGCACTATAGAGACGTAACCATCCTTCTCTTTCAAATACTAAATCCATAACTTCATCATCAATCCACGAATTCCGGAAGGCAGTATATGACGCTGCCATGACATTGGAGCTAGACCTCATGCCACGACCAGATCGTAGTACATGGGGTATAGATGACCTTAAGCAGGTAGATTGGATCGGGCTTTTTGTACGGTTTGAAAGCCACCGTTATCCGAATCCGGATACTCCCGAAGTTTCCTTAGTGAACCTTACCGAGTACCGGAAAGCAGCAACTGAATTTGATTCTTGGTCTATTGGTTATACCGTCCAGGAATCAGACATTGAAAAGACTCGGAAGTCTAGTCTATTAACATGGACTCGATCTGAGCTTATCCGCCGCCTCATCCGGGAACAAATAGAGGATGAGCGAGCAGCAGCCAAAGCACGGCATGAGGAGAGCGAGAGGAAACGTCTGGATGACGAAGCCGCCGTAGCTCCTCCGATTAAGAAGATTGTCGTCACCGGCAAACAGGAGGACTCCTCAACGAAGAGCCCTCGTGCGGGGAAATCGACTCCTAAGCCAAAGGCCAGAGAGTCGGAAACACCCGCAGACACTGACGACGGTAGCTGGACTAAAACCCAGTCGGAACGTCAGCGGAAGGCGGAACTCCGGAAGCTTAAAAACCTTCCGGATTCAGCCTTAATAGAGCAGCGCAGCAGAGCAGCCAAACCCGTAGAAACTATGGAAGTAGAGGAATCTACTTCCGAGTCGAATGTCTCGGATGAGTCGGATGACAACATAGTCCCGCCGACTCTATCCGATGCGGACAGATGGGCCAATGCAAAGGGTGGGTTTAAAGACCGCATCCCCACTTGCATGGAGGACTGGGTCACTGGTGTTACCAAAAAGGGAACGGTAAAATATGCCTGCCCCAAACGTTACAACAAGGACGGTAATTCCGACGATGAAGACTGGATGCGTCTAACTGACAGTGATCCAATCCTGAACAAGATGTACCAGAGTATCTGGCTCTTGTTGAACAATTGTGCCGACACATACTACAGTCCGGTACAGAAAAAGAAGCTGCGGTGGGCCTTGGATAAATGGTACTCCAGGAAGGTGCCGATCTCGATGAGTGGGATGGCACTAAGGAGCACGCTCTACGGTTACTAAAGGACAAGTACGGTAAAAAGTAACCGCAGTTCCCCCCCTAGAAAGTGAGGACCCGATTAGTCTATGGGCATTTAATCCTATAGGCCGTATAGTATTATTTATCCGCCCGGATTAAAATACTGGATGATCCGCGAGATGATTCCAGAGGGACCCCGACTGGACCACCAACCCGTCCGGGTGCAATGTTCTCCGCATGATGTCTACACCCTGATATTAACCAGGACTATGGGAAGGACTGCTGTGTACACAGATGTCCAGTACCCAAATTCTAACCGGACTATACTATACATTTGTAAGGATACATACGGCACAACCGTGGACAGTGTTGTTATGTTATCCTATATTACTTCACTCCTGATATTTTAACCCGGACTAGTCACTATAATGGAAAAAGGAACATACGACACAACCGTGGATAGTGTCGTTATGTTACCTTAAAAACTTCTCATTATTTAAATTTACAAGACTGTAGCACACCGCAGAGGATTAGGGTACCTGCCCTATCATCTCACATACTATATATATCGTACCTGTTAAAACCACAAGGATTACCAATACAAGTTCCACACCTCAGGAATGGACAATGTTCTATTATTAGAACAATGATATAGATATATATATATATATATATATATATATATATATATATATATATATATATATATATATATATTTTTTATTCAAACTGTTTGGGTTTAAACACAAAACCCATCACATGGACCAACCGGAATGTGTTCATCTGTTATTCCTTGTTCCTCATCGCTACGGATCTGTGATCCGGATGAGTATATAACATTATCTTCATGTGCTATAATGACTGTGTCATTTTTGTTGATATATTTGTAGTATGTTTGTAAAAAAAAACAAAAACCCAAGGGTGTATGACGATTACATGTTATGATATAATATATCTTCTATTTTGGATGCATGTCAATAATTATCCTGTGATATTCTTTATGATGTTGTACGAATATGTATTAATATCACTCCTTCCGGTCGGATATATTATTGTTTAAGGATACATACAACCATAATGTTAAACCTCTATTATTATGGATAGATATAACTATAACATAACCCCATTGTTGGTTCTACATAGTTTATTTATCCCCCCGAGTTTTATCTAGTGGGGGTAGTGTAGAGGTATGTACATATACATGTTATTAACGTTATGGTTCTTTGGCACGGTGGGTGAGTCAGCCACCCGGGCTTCGCCCTCCACTTGCCGGATAGGTGGCAGCATCTGTTCAGGAGATGTGAGAGAGGCACGGTGTGGCGCCACTGTCCTTACCTATAAAAGGAGGACAGGGCTCAGTCGCCACGTCAGAGTTAACTAGACCACGTCTGTATAGAGATCTCTAGGGGCTAACCAGAGAATCCGGTATCTGTTGAGAACTACCCGAGCTACCTCCGGTTAGCCGTGCTTGTGTCATATGGAACAAAATAAAACCTGTTCGCATACACCCGAATCCTCTTCTTGTTGGCTCGTTTGTCACTAAAGTAGAGAGAAGAACCATTACAATTGCATTGCAGTACAGTACACACTGTAGTACAAGGAATCTCCTTGAAAATAAATGGTGGATCTCTGGTAGCTTTTGGAGAAGGATTTTTACCATTATTTTGATGATTTTTCTTTTCAACCGGGCAGCTCCTTTGCAGAGTCATAAGATGTGCAATTTATGCCCATAGGCTATGGATAGTAATCAACAGACAATAGACAGCACTGTCAGTAACCAATATAATGCTACAGTCATGATGATGTACATGTAGCATGAATAACATGTCTGACATATCTCATGGAGGCTAGTTACCACTTGTTCATGTGGTGATAATGATGTACTGGTTTTCACAACATGGTAAACCATTTAAGGCCATATAGTGCTTCAGTGGGTCTAAGTACCAGAGAGTGTACAATTTGAGTCAACATTGGAAGAAGTCGAAAATCAAAAAGTTGTACTGTAAACTCCCTATTTGGACTGGCTTTCTGTCAGGCATGCAGTTTTTTTATGCCAATCAAAGCCTTTACCGTATTTGTTCAAATAAGCGCACATGTGCGGAAAATTAACTGTTAGGTGCTCAAGACCTTATAAGAAAAATTAGTTCAAATAAGCACAACCCCAAGAGCCTAAAGTCATTGTTTTTGCCCCTAAGCAGTTAAGATCTTTATTTTTACATTTGACTGATTTTACACCAGGGTGGGACCCAGAAAGGAGGGGTCTGTGCTTATTAGAGCATGTGCGCTTATTAGAGTGAATACTGTAAGTACATTCAATTGCATCTTTTACAAAGCTAAATGTGCCAATTTACAGGATTGAGATTGTCCAATAATGCCTTATGTATGTTGAGGTCGATAGTGCATGACCATTATATTTATGATGCATGAGCGCAGTCCCAGTGAGTAACTCGCCAGAAATGCATTCATACATCATGCCAACCGTCTAGGGTCAATTAACCTCCAGAGTATCAGTGCAATGTGAAATGGAATAAAATGCTGGTAACCACACTCACCGGCATTTAATGAAGAAGGTGCATCTTGAGGACCAATGGGCATGATGTGCCTGCATTAGTGGCATTTAAAGGGTTAAAACATTTACCCTTCAATGCCCTCGTGTGGGCTGTGTACATTGGCGCATCGTTCTAAGCCTTGGTGAGTGGATCACATCTGTAAAGGGTTAGTATGATCTTCCATGTTTCTTAAGGAGAGTAGACTAATCAGAGCAACATTGAAGCCTTGAAGAAATGGTGAAATTGGCAATAGGGGAGATTATGTCAGCCTTCAGAAGCAGACCCGCCACTGTGGTATATTGAGGTCTCTGGGGCATTTATAGTAATAAAATGCAAAAAGAAAATAGTATCATATGACTGTACTGAGGAGTCTACTTGGAAGTACTGTATTGGTTAATCATGCCAACCCTTCGGCAGCAGTGTAAGATCAGCATGATGCATGAATGGACATAAATCATTATGTCACCCTTGACAGGTTAAATGCCACAGGGGACAAGATGGCTGCCCACATAGGGAGACCTGCCCCTAGCATCCAGACATGCATGCACACCTGGCTATATCCAACATACCCCAAGGGTATGTGTGTGTGTGTGTGTGTGTGTGTGTGTGTGTGTGTGTGTGTGTGTGTGTGTGTGTGTGTGTGGTGGGTGGGTGGGTGGGTGGACCTTATGAGGTACTTTACGGGAATGGAGATACCTTATGAGGTGCTTCATCCTTGTGAGGTAACCTCACAAGGAAATGCCCTTATTTGGGTATTTGAGGTCATAAAACAAACTTTCGGAGTTGTTGAGTCAAGACCTCACAAGGCATTTAGTGTGTTTAATATTGTGTTTAGGTGTGTTTAGTAAACACAGTCAAACACAGTATTCTGAGTGGTTCCACACACACTCACTAGGTGGCTCCTCTGTGCCATGGTAGTTATCCCACCTGCTCTCCTGCCACAATACCTCATAAGGCCACCCCAGGCAATATAAGCAAACACACTTCAGGTTGTCTATAGATAAACACCATATCAGATTACCTCCTGCACTAGATAACTCTGACCTGTAGACTGAGGGCTACTAACCTGCCACATTAACATGCTCCACTTGTTAGATGTGGGACTTGCATTCTACCAAAGTTATCTGTTGTATGTTAAGAGTCTCTAAGTTACAATTGTCTTGAATTATAATACAATATTTGATGAACATGGAACGCAGTAGTTGCAGTATATTTTTGTTGTCCTTGTATTTTTTCAGTTCAACTAGTAACATCAACCTTTGAGTATTTATTCAACATAAAAACTACCTGTGTGTGATGCCCTACATTGATATAACCTCACAAAGAGATGTATATATCTGTGTGTTTAACATAGATAGGATGACAGTGTTTGTCTAACATAGATATAGAGAGATAACCTCTCAGTAGTATGACCTTTATTACTGTGTTAGGACAAAAATATGTCAATGAACCTCACCATCCTATTCATGTCAATGAACCTCACCATCCTATCTATATCAGACACATACAGTACAAGGGTACTCCTTCATTCCAAGGGTACTCCTTATGAAGTCCTATCCATATCAGACACACTCAGTACATGGGTACACCATATGAGGTCCTATCCATATCAGACACACCCAGTACAAGGGTACTCCTTATGGGGTTCTATCCATGTCAGACACACATAGCACAAGTGTATTCCTTATGACCTCCTATCCATATCAGACACACACAGTACAAGGGCACTCCTTTTGAGGTCCTATCTATATCAGACACACAGTACCTGGGTACTCCTTATGAGGTCCTATCCATATCAGACACACTCAGTACATGGGTACACCATATGAGGTCCTATCCATATCAGACACACACACAGTACAAGGGTACTCCTTATGGGGTTCTATCCATGTCAGACACACATAGCACAAGTGTATTCCTTATGACCTCCTATCCATATCAGACACACACAGTACAAGGGTACTCCTTATCAGGTCCTATCCATATCAGACACACACAGCACAAGTATATTCATTAGCAGGCCCTATCCATATCAGACACACACAGTGCATTGATACAGCTTACAAAGTCTATCCATACCAGACACACCCAGTGCATGGATACTCCTTATGGGGTTCTATCCCTATACATCTGTCCATGTAGGGTCAGGGAAGGATACTTTCATATACACTCCATATAAGACACACAATTATGTACAACCTGTTCTTACAAGGTACTCACAATGTAGGACTATGAACATTACTTAAAATCTAGAATTTCTGTTTTAATTTAAGCTATTGATAATGCCCATAGGTTAAAGGAATAAACATGCCCCCATCATAGTAAAGCTAACTAGCTGCAGTTAAATGACCCCAGCATACTGGGTCATACTACCCATGTGAGTAACATGTTTATCTAATTAATGAGTGGCAGATGGTCCTTGGGGAAGGGGTGAAGTTTCAACTATCCCTCTGCTGGCACTGAACCTCATAAGGGCAAAGACACACACACACAATGCATTTGTAAACTAGCACTGAGATGATGAAAAGGGCCATATAATAGATATTGTAAGACTAACAGGCTTGCTGACAGGATCATAAGAGCAAAGAGTTTTAGGTTTTCTAAACCTAATAGCTCTACACACATTCATTTATCCATTCACAGCTTTGTACATTCTTAGAAAACATAAAATGTGTTTTGTAGTCAATTTGACTTTTAGTTAAGGAAGGACATAAAGTGTATCTCAGATGTGAACATTGTGGTGTCTGATGGTTTGTCACTAATAGACACAGAGGGAGTTCTGTCAATGTTGGGTTCAGACACACCAGATATACCTAGGTTGGCCCCGTGAGGTTGTATCCATGTAATATTCACACACATAATTTTATATAGGTCACCTTTGTGAGGTCTCCCCAAATGACAGTTATAAAGTTGATCTTACTTTAGTTGTATCCTTGTATACGGAAACCCTGGTTACTATGGTAACTAGGTCATCTCTGCTGTAGTGTGATGTTTATCTGACTAATGATTGCCAGATGTTCTCTGGGAGGGGAAGCCCTCACTCTATCTTATAAGGAGAAACACTCCATCTCAGTTAGACACACATATTTCTGTACATAATTCTACACAAAGCTCTATAGACAATATTTTAGGGATGATGTGCAATTATCTTTCATCTGACCATGGGAACATCATATAGATGGTATATGGGTTAGTGTCAGGAAAAAAGTGTTCAAATGCCAGAAAACCATGGTTTTGGCCTTTATGCAGCCATAGAAAAAAATATACCTATGCTATCTATTTATATCAGTTTGGGTGGATGTTAGTTGAAATTTTTTGATACGGTCAGTTGAGTGTAGAAATTTGAAGTGTCTGTGACAATAGCTCTTAGGTCAGAATAAATCTATCAATAATAGTGATATATTGTCCCTAATACATACCACATAAAAAAGCTTGTAAGGGGTTGAAATTGGTATCAAGATTTTAGCTGTCAGTCCAACAGTCCCTGATTTGTGGTTCAGAATGGGTGCTACCATGTCCAGTTGACAAGTTTCCCACCAAAATTTATGCATGTTTCAATGAAATAGCAGGAAAAACTGTGAAGACAGATGAAGACAATGTCTTCAGCCTTCACCATCTTTGGGTGCACTGCAAAAATCAAGTTTAATCTATAGAGTGTCAAGTTTTATCTATTATGCAATGTTCTGTTTGGAATTCCAAGCCAATTCCAATGCCTCAGGATACCCAATTGTGGGGGAAAGAAAGTGGATAGGTTATTTAAACATGCTTGCTACCATGTCCAGTAGTTTCCCTCCAAAATGCATGTTTCATCAAAAACAGCTGGAAAACTGTTGATTAGAGATGAGGACATGAAATAGGTGAAAGTCATTAAGAAAAGTGGCCCCAAATATGATACAGGCTTTGGCCATCCATATAGAGTGCTTTTTTGCAGGGTTTTTTTGGACGCACTGCAAAAATCAAGTTTTATCTATTATGCAATGTTCTGTGTGGAATTCCAAGCCATTTTCATTGCCTGAGGATATCCAATAGTGGTGGAAAGAAAGTGGATTGGTTATTTTTAAGCATGGTTGCTTCCATGTCCGGTAGGCCAGGTTCCCTCCAAAATGCATGTTTCATCAAGAACAGTGGGAAAACTGTTGATTAGAGATGATGACATCAAACCATAAAGAACAGTTTCAACATAGAAACACAAAACAAAGTACTAAGTGTACATTGTCCTTGTCACTGACAAAGTTTTAGGTGTTCCCTTGTTTTCTCATTCTCCTCGACACACACAGAATATGGTGTATGTCATACTGGCCATGTGACAACTGCACCTCTTAGACTTGCAGGCTTGTGAGCATCTTATCAATTTCAGAACATCCTCTGGGGCAAGAACAACACCTTCAGGAACTGTCTTGGGCAACAAGGAATTTGATGAGTCATTTCTAACACTGATCAGAATTTAATTGATTGAAACTCACTGAATTTCCTTGGCATGTTTCCATGCAGCTTCATGAAAATGAGCTCTACCAACATTTATCCTATAGGGCTCATTTGTTGAGAGCAGGCATTTTAATTTCTGTGACCCATAGAGGATTCATAATAGATGTGGCATTTTGACATTGATTCAGACCAATACAAACTGAGATACCTGTTGGAAGACATCATCCAGGGAAGCATTTCTAATTCCAATTGTGCTGAGGAAGTGCTTGCTGGACATCAGTAGCTTTATAACTTTGTACTTTCCCATACCTACAGTATCATATACAATAATGCCACTGGGCTGCAAGCAAAATAGGTATGATGGAAATATGTGATTGCCCTGTACACTGGTTCTGATATCAATCACCACCAATTCTTCAATTGGTGACATCAAAGGGGAAAATAAAGAACAAACACATCAGTGTCATCTGCAACAATACGCAAGCTAGGACCTCTAACTGGCACTACTTACTGGATAATGATTGTGTCTGTGTTACTTTCCTTTGATTTACAACACCTGAATTTTAGTTCAACAGGGACAGATTCAATTCCTCTTAGAACTAGCCTACAAGACATATCATCTTTGTGAGCTATAAGGTCTTGTACAATCAGGTTTACAACTTCTTGTTCCTTATAGTCACTGCTACTTTTGGTGGTGGAATTGTAGTGGGTGTAAAGTCTACACACAACTGGAGCCTTTTCCCTCCCACTTCTAGCAGCTTCCTCTACACTGTCATCCTTATCATATCTATCAAAAATAGGGTAAAAGTTCACTGGCATAGTGTTACAGCATTAGCTCTAGCTTAGAAAAGTTTATCAAATATGCTGCAGGTTCAGTTGATGACATGACAATGTGCCGCTGTTGAACCGACTCTAACCCTCGGACCATATGAAGCCAAAGCACCAATTCTAACATTCTAGATACCAAGTGATGATTTGGTATGCAATGGCTTCTACTTTGTTCAGTGTAATAAGAAAAACAAGGTGGAGAATAGTTAATAGAAATGGGTTGCATCCATCTCAAAGCCAAAAAAACTAGGGAAATGTCCACAATCAAAACATAAGCCCAAGCTCCAATGGGTGACATGGGGCAGCAACATGAGAGATGACACATGTATTCCTTTGTTCTTTTTGTTTAAATGTGTTTACATGTGTCGCTGAGAACAATGGATTTTGGCGTGCCTCCTGTAACGCTGCCGCTCCATACCACATAGTGGAGCCCTGGTTATAGTCAAAAATGGTATCACACAATAGATCAGGTCTTGTTCTATGCAGGTTAATTACCCGGGGTTAATTACCAGACTATACTTTCAATATCTCTTTGGCTGTTCATGTTTCACTTTCAGTATCTTAACATTTATGTGTTGATTATCTAATTTTTAGAAAAGGAAAACAAAGACACAGTTAACCTTTTGGTGCCCAGAACTATTTGACAATTTTCATAGGTATATCACTGTTTGAAGTACCATAATACTATTCCTATCTTCTTTTTTGATATTGGCCTCTTATCACATTCCTGAATGCCTTTAATTTAGTTCTGATGAGATATCAGGTCTGGCCTCTGGTCCAGTTTGGTTGCCATAGCAACTAGACATTCTATTTTGTTATTATTTGGCAGTATTTGCATCAATCTGTTGAATATCTTCATATTGCTAAACACAGCAAAGTTTGTTCCTACTGCCATGGAAATTGATTGTTTTGGTAGCAAATCATAAAAGTTTTTTTCTGGATATGAAAGATGTCTATCAATGAATAACATAGAACACAGGATAAATTCTTATTCTTTTGTGATATAACCAAGGATAGTAGTTTGGTACCATGCCAGGCTCTTGCTCTCTGGGAGACTAATACTCTAATGGGCCAGATATCTAACAACCAAATTTCATGTTTTGACTCACTGTTCTGAGAATAATAAAGATAGAGCAATATGGATGGTCTCATTGGAATTGCGAGGTGATGGCCGTTCTAGAGAGGGTATAACCTTACAGATTGGACAAGTAGAAGTGTCTAGATGATATCTCCTTTCAATATACATATAAATACATGTATTTAAAGCCAAAAACCCCGCTTTAAAGCACGTTTGGGCACCTAGGGGTTAAGAGATGATGGTCTGTTTTCAGACAAATGTGCTAAACAGATATTGAAAGTATAGTCTGGTAGTTAACCCGGGGTAATTAACCTGTATAGAATGAGACTCGATGTACTGTGTATAACAGAAGGGGTAACTATATAGTTTCATCTACAGAAATATTATTTGACTCTGTGTTAATCAGAGTGAGTTATTATCTGTGACATTCTGTACTAGGTTGTAGTTAAGGGAGTGTTCATTTTTTAACAACAGGGGGGAGTTGGTGAGTTTGGGGGGTGGCATAGAATATTTGGACCCCTCCTGAGGGGGTGGCAAAAAATATTTTAATCCTTCTTGAGGGGGTGGCGTAAAATTTTTAGACCCTTTTCTAACCTTTTTAGACCTTTGTCGCGACTTGCTGCTAAAACCTGCATTTGATAAAGTGGTGGGTACAACTTCTCAAGGTATTACTTATTACACTATATATATAAAAATTCCTCCTGGTTAGAAATGTGCAATATATGACTGCTTCAGCCTACAGTACCCTTGGGGTACCACATGAAGCAAAATTGTCAGGCTGTGAAGCAATAAGAAAGAGCCAGCTAACTCGACCTGGTGTACAGGAGTTTCAGCAAAAAATGTATTCATAACTTAGAAATGTTTACAAACCTGACTGGTTTACTATTTAGTTTTTACTTTAATTCAGAGTTTTGTAAAACATTTTATAGCCTCAAAAATGAGCAGTCAAGCTGTAATTTCCGCCATCTTGGACCACGATTCAAAGAAATTGGCGCTCATTCTGAATTCATTTAGTTAGTAAACTGTACAATTGTATATCTGGTTTCCCCTTACAATTCCCTTTAATTTGATATCTCATATGTAAAGATCTGGTGAGTATTTCCAGAGTAATTTACTTAAAACAAACCACTGAGAGAATCTGCTGGGAGAGTGCTAAGTTGTTTGATGTTGCTATGAAACACATCGTTGCTAAGTTAAGCACTGCTAAGATAAGCGCTTCTACTGTAAGACACCAGGGGCTCTGGTGGTCAGTAGGCAGAATTTGTCTATTGGTCATTGCCCCCAATGGGGACAAAAATGTATTGATAAATGTATTTATGATCATGGTGTAATAAAACCTTTGGCTCAGGTAGAGTATGTGCCCTTCACACCATCCAGTCATATTGTAAAACCCCACTTATAAGCCAAACCCACATATAAGCAGCACCCCCTCCCCCAGGTAGCAAGGATACATTGGGCCAAGGTCTGCTTATATTGGGCCAAGCATGGACAAGCATTGCATGATGCTCCATTGCTGATTGGGCCAGCTTTGAGAGAATGCTATAAGCCACACAATGGGTCCAAAATGGTCTTCATTCCTTACGGTAGTCTATATGTGTAAAACTCCTCATATAAGCCACATCCTGAGTTCAGGACGACTATAAGGCACAGAAGGCATCCGAAATGGTCTATAAGCTGCAATTTATACATGGGGGTTTACAGCACTTGCAGTCTCCTCATTTCTTTTTCAGTTATTCCAAGACCTTCCATGGTCAGTCATGTGATTTGTCCAAATTCAATAAGATTCATCATTGATATTATTGGGGGTGAAAAAATTTCATCTGAGGGTTTCAGTTATCCTGAAAATGCACGAGGCGGAACCAGTTTGGTTTTGGATATTAAAAGATTTCTGAGGGAATATGCCCCCAGCCCCCTCTAATTCTTATTATCTATTGCACTAACAATAAAGAAAAAAATGGCCCATGTGAAATTGCCAAGACACAGTCTACTTTGGCCTGTGTTGAGAAAAAGATTAGGCAGCACTGGATATGAATCAAATCTTTATTGGGGTTGTGGCCAAGGGGGACGAGGCCAAACCATCTCGAATCATCTGCTTTTGCAAGCTGATGCCCATTTGTTCCTTTAGATAGACAACACTTTGAAGACTGACTGAAGACCCTCCCTAACTCTCACTACCACAATGGTCTGACAATAGGGATATTGTTTGGGATTTGATACATTTTATCAGGTTATAACAAAATGAGTGGGGGTAAGGTTAGATATAAATTACATCTTTTTAATTTTCTCAGCAGTGGATATATCTACTACCAGAGATCACCTTTCTTATCCAGAGGTATTTTCTAGAGAATTTTGTCCAAAAATGATGTACAAGGCACATCTAGCATATAAGGTACTGAATTGAGAGAAATGCTATGAGGCACAGCTGGGACTTGATTTTTGAAGGTCTCGTACTGTTTTATAGTAAAGGGACTCAGCCTATAAGATGCCCAGACTTTGGGCTGATTCTACAAGGTAAAGGGGCCCTCATATTTATGTAAAAGACTTGCCTTACACATGGGAAATGTCAGTAGGTAGAGGGAAAATATAGGGGTATCTAGGCATTCTTGGAAAAATCTGCTGCTGGTGTTCTTGAGTATCAAATGCTAAAGTGGTGTGTGACTTGAACTAGCTACTGACAGAATATTGGTTTCGAGTAGTGGAAGCCCCCCTGTTGTGCTTCACTTCAACCATGTGACACGTATTGTCCACATCATATCTTTTCACATTTTGTCCACAAAGGCCCAGTGCAAGGTGTCCATAAAAAATGTACCGACCACAAACTATTTTTACAGAGTGTCCATAAAATAATATTTGTCCATAACTAATCATGGTATCCACAAAATACACCCTGTCCACAATCTATATCACAAAAGTTTCACAAACCATGGTTTGTCCACATACCTTTGTCACAATATGTCCAAAAACACTATTAGTCCACAAGATTTTACCACAGAGCATTCACAAAAACCACACTGTCCAAATTCAAGTTAAGAAAGGTGTCCACAAATTACAAACTGTCCACAATGTATCAACCCAAATTACCACAAAGTATCCACAAAACATACTTTGTCCACAGTGCATGGTAACAAAGTTTCCACAAAATACATTTTTTTCCACCAGATATATTAACAAAGTGTCCACAAATTACATTTTGTTCACAAGGTACAATTTATCTATATGGACATTGTGATAGTTTATGTGAAGAATATGTGCTCTGTGGATATCTGGTAGCACATTCTGTGGTCTTGTGTGGCTAAGGAGGTATTTTTAACATTACACTCTAGAAGCAAATCTGGTATGCAGACAACCAGGCCTTGCCATGAAGAAAATGCTGTGTGTTAACTGAAGAATTTGATAGAAAATCCTAATAACAAATGCAAATGATGCCAGCATCTTTGGGGATTTTATGTAAAATGTGATTTTTGAAAAAGGCTACAAGAAAAAGCAAATGATGGATCTGAATGGGTGTAGCTCTAGGCAAGGTCAAAATGAACTAATCAAATATCTTAAACAAAGAGATCAGGTATACTAAGGTTACAGCTTTGGGTATTACTGGCATGGGGGATATTACTGGCACCCTAGCATTGTGCAACTGATTTAGCAATATGCAAATGAGCTTTTAGATATTTTTTTACTTCAAGACCATTCTTTAGACCTCTCTCTCCCAGCCTATGTGCAGAAAAGTGAGAAAATCAGGTTTGTAGGTTATGATATTTCCCATTGACTTTGCAGTTACTGATTCACCAACCAGCAGAAATGGCTTTTGCTAAGTTTGTGCTCAACTTGATGCCAATGTTTACTCCATTCAAAGTGAACCTCAGAACAACCTTAGGGATATTTCCCATACCTATGAATGTCATTTGCCTCCCACAACATTCAATTTAAAATTAATGTCAAAAAATGGTGGATTTGATAGGGGTGCCAGTAATAACACCAGATCTGCTCAGTCATTGGTATTAATGACACCCTATTATTCTGCTGTGTAGTTGAAATTGTTTCAAGGTACGTACTGCATGTTTTCTCTCCATTCATCACTGGACTGTACATGTTTCGTAGATAAAAAGGTTCCTTTTATACATTCTTGTTTTATTCTGGAGATATAGGGTACTTAAGGAATAAGACATGTAGAAGAGTTTTGAGTTCAAAAATAGTTATTGGTCAATCTGCCCTTCCCTGCATTATTAAATCATATCTTCATGGCTACCAAAATAATTGCACAGCAGACCTATTGGAGGAGCTGTGCATCCATTGGACTGCCATGCCTATATAACCCATCTCCAACCACATCTCTAATCACTATAATTGGATTTCAAAAAGTGCAAGTTTCACATTATATGGACATGATTTTATTAGTACAACAGCACTTTCCTGAATCCTAAGATATGCATAAACATGTAAAAGCAAGTTGTAGCCATTAGTAGTGACCTGCATTAAATCACTTCTGAGGCAGCTTCTGCTGCCCCCCTACTACTCCCATGAACTCAAGTCTTATTTCTGTTATTCCCCTCATGCTATGGTGATTAATTTTGCTTAGAAACAGGCATTCCTTTAATCTATCTGCATGGCATGGCTAAATCCACGGGCTTAGGTCCTATATCAACTTATTGCAGCAGGACTAAAGGTGAAACCATATAATTGTGAAGAGTGATGTTCCTTGGGCACACAGTTAGAAAGGGGGGGGGGAGGTCACTTATCTATCCAAGGTGGAGGTAGGGAGAGAGTGGACAGCAACAAAGAGCATTTCTGGGGTCTGCAGTTTCTTGTGCCTAGCCGTTGTGTAATGGTCAACCCTAGGTTAGCAATAACTTGAATACTTTAAGAATACTTGACTATTTTATACATCATGTTTACATACAACTAGAGAGAGAGAAAGTGAAACAGAATACGGTGTATAATTAAGATGTCCAAAAATAAGTGGACAAGTGGTGTGTCGTGTCTTATATTGAAAATGAAAGAAAGTACTTACATCACCTGTTATATTCATGTTCATACATCATGTTTACATAAAACAAAAGAGAGAGAAAGCGAAAGAGCATACAGTTCATAAGGAAAGAGTTTGGGTCACAGTCTAGAAACACCCCCCTAACATCCAGATGTAATGAAGGAAATGTGACAGTCTTTTGACATCAACGGGTGATCTCATGATTGAGATTACGGGCATTATATATATGCAGGCTGATTAATGTAACTCAAAAGCTGCTATAATTAATCATTGTCCTAAAAGTATGTATCTCATGAAATCCGTTGTAGGAAGATGAATTTTGATCTTGGCAGTTTCCAGAATATTCAACAACTACTAATACCTTTGGATGGCATTAGCGACTGTTTTTAAAAATATTTGGACTACCTTTATCTCAATCTTGATATAAAAATAGATTGGCAGATCTTCTTTATGGTATTATGACACAGGTGCCTCATAAAATGGAATTACAATGGCTAAGGTTAGAAGTGCCATTGATTTATTGCCCACCTATATCAGTTAAACCTGCCCATTGCACTGTGACTAGCATTAAACCAAGCACATAAGGTGAACTTCCTGGCTATTTCTATGGGGCTAGACACTTACCTGTTCAGCCATGTAAATTTCAGGGGAAAATGGGCGAAAACAGACGAAAATTACACTTTTTGAATGACAACCCAGCTTTGAACAGCTCTGTAGACCTTAATAATTGGAGTATCAACAAAAGAAAAATTCTAAAATTCCTCCAAAATTAATCTGAACTCACCAGAAGTAACACATACAACAAATTTCTATCCTGTAACCATGTTCATAGCAAAAGAAGCTAAAAAGAACTTTTTTGTTCCATTCACATTCCATAGATAACAAAATGTTACAGGGTGGAAGGAAATTGATAAAGGCACTAATTATGCTTCCCACCATGACATAATATGTGCAGTAGGCTAGGGGCTGATAGGGCCCACCATGCACTCCCCCGCACATCCCAACGTGACAGGTATTTTTTCAATCCTAAGGGTCCCCTGAACAAGATTCAAGATGTTAACATTGATTATCTTGAGATGCACTACCGGTATTTGCTCATTATCCATGTGCGGGTTCATACCACTTCTGGATCAATTTTGCTACCATGTTATTCAAGGGGTATGCTCAATCCCTAAGCTCTAAGACTATTTTACATTGTCTAGATCCTGAAGCTATTGGTCCCATTAGAAAGAAGACATAATAAGCTTTACATTAAGCCCTAATACATGTTTTTAAGTTCAGATTTGAGTGTACCAGATGGTCGGGAAGACGGAAGATTGAAATCACAAAGTTCCTTTTTTAACTGAAAATTTTAAATGCACTCCAGATACATGTAAAAAACTTGCTCTTATCCTCACCTAACCACAATATCTAATATGATTTATGTAGGCCAAACCTATATGAGTAATATGAGACATTGTGATAGTTTATGTGAAGAATATGTGCTCTGTGGATATCTGGTAGCACATTCTGTGGTCTTGTGTGGCTAAGGGGGTATTTTTTAACATTACACTCTAGAAGCAAATCTGGTATGCAGACAACCAGGCCTTGCCATGAAGAAAATGCTGTGTGTTAACTGAAGAATTTGATAGAAAATCCTAATAACAAATGCAAATGATGCCAGCATCTTTGGGGATTTTATGTAAAATGTGATTTTTGAAAAAGGCTACAAGAAAAAGCAAATGATGGATCTGAATGGGTGTAGCTCTAGGCAAGGTCAAAATGGACTAATCAAATATCTTAAACAAAGAGATCAGGTATATTAAGGTTACAGCTATGGGTATTACTGGCATAGGGGATATTACTGGCACCCTAGCATTGTGCAACTGATTTAGCAATATGCAAATGAGCTTTTAGATATTTTTTTACTTCAAGACCATTCTTTAGACCTCTCTCTCCCAGCCTATGTGCAGAAAAGTGAGAAAATCAGGTTTGTAGGTCATGATATTTCCCATTGACTTTGCAGTTACTGATTCACCAACCAGCAGAAATGGCTTTTGCTAAGTTTGTGCTCAACTTGATGCCTATGTTTACTCCATTCAAATTGAACCTCAGAACAACCTTAGGGATATTTCCCATACCTATGAATGTCATTTGCCTCCCACAACATTCAATTTAAAATTAATGTCAAAAAATGGTGGATTTGATAGGGGTGCCAGTAATAACACCAGATCTGCTCAGTCATTGGTATTAATGACACCCTATTATTCTGCTGTGTAGTTGATATTGTTTCAGGGTACGTACTGCATGTTTTCTCTCCATTCATCACTGGACTGTACATGTTTCGTAGATAACAAAGGTTCCTTTTATACATTCTTGTTTTATTCTGGAGATATAGGGTACTTAAGGAATAAGACATGTAGAAGAGTTTTAAGTTCAAAAATAGTTATTGGTCAATCTGCACTTCCCTGCATTATTAAATCATATCTTCATGGCTACCAAAATAATTGCACAGCAGACCTATTGGAGGAGCTGTGCATCCATTGGACTGCCATGCCTATATAACCCATCTCCAACCACATCTCTAATCACTATAATTGGATTTCAAAAAGTGCAAGTTTCACATTATATGGACATGATTTTATTAGTACAACAGCACTTTCCTGAATCCTAAGATATGCATAAACATGTAAAAGAAAGTTGTAGCCATTAGTAGTGTAGAGGTACGCATTGTCTAACAATAGAGTTGGGTACCGTCTGACGTGGCGGGTGAGTCGAGTCGTTGGATGTTCCTCAGGTTCCGGATAGGTGGCAGCACCGATCCGGGTCTGTGGGGACATCTGACGACGAACACCTTGGTCCTTATATAAAGCCCAGGGCTCAGTCGCTACGTCAGAGGCCCTTCTGGCCTCCGCACCATGTAGACCATTATCCATCAACATTAGCTGCCTCTTCTATACCATCCGGCAGCCGTGAGTGTACACTTAGAAATAAAACTAACCGTTGGCATACACTTGGAATACTGTCTTACTCTTTCTTTCCGAATCGTAAGACCCGAACCCCCAGGTCCGTAAGGCCACAAACACTTACACTGGTGCCGTGACCAGTTAATTCTGGTGTATAGCCCGGACATTATAACGTCTGAACGGCTGGTACATGGGTTAGATAACCTCACGGAAGCTAACCCAGCAGGGCAACTAATTGCCCAGGAGAATGGCAATGGATCATTAGTGCTCCAAAACCACTCAAACTCCCAAGATGCGGAATCTGCATCTTGGAGAGATCCCGAACCCCACTATAATGATAGTAAGGAGAATTCACCAGACTCTGTACGATGTGAACAGTCCATACAGAGACAGGGTAAGTTAATGAGCCAACAATCACTTGTCGACGAGTTAACTAATTCGATGTTCGAAGTTGGTGGTAGTACTAATCCAGAACATCCGGCACCAATGCCAAAAAGGGTAACATTCGGAGAACTACCTTATAGATTACCCAGACCCGGACTACCAATATCAGATTACAGCGCTATAGATGGCGACTTAACCTATGCGGTACCGGAAGGTGAGGAATTTAAACAACCGGATGTCCTGTTGTTAAATGAAACTTACGTAACTTTGAACGAGAACCTAAATACCTTGGTCAAAGCTAAAGATGAAGTATTCCATGAAAAACTTCAGCTGGAAGAGGAACTAACTGGCATGCGAAAGGAATTCGAAGCCAGAAGGAGTGAGTACATGAAGGAACTCGAGAATGAAGAACTAAAACTTCAGGAAATGAGAGAGTCATTCAATAAGGAATATGACAATAGACACATTCGTATCCAAACATACATAGATACGAACGACCAACTAAGTCTTGATAAGGCAAAATTCGAATCCGAAATATGCCATTATCAAAACGAGTTGGAGGAATTGAAACTTCAGTGTACTAAACAGGCTGAAAGCAATAAAACTATCCGGGTAGGCATTATAGCTTACAATAAACAACTGGAAGAAGATAGACAGAAACTCACGAATGAGCTTCAGGAATTGCAGACTACTGCAATAACCTTAGATAAATATGTAGAAGCCGCCCAGTTGACTATAGGTAATATAGATCCAGCTGTGGTGTCTAAAATGTTGGGGAAAGCAACTCCAACTAGATACAACCCATTCGTTGACGACGGGGCTGATAAGAATGTAGTATCCGGAGTCTATAAGAAACCGGATAATGCCGCAGGTAATGGAACCGCACCTACACCAGCAACTCCAGTGCTGGATACAATAGGTCTGGCACCACCAATACCAGATTTGAGTCACAAAATCAAAGCGACTCGCGATAGTGCTACTGGAACTAACAATAATACACCCGTAGCACAACCAAGAGTATCGGGTCCACCAAGGCATATGTTAACACCACCTTCATATTTCTCCCAACCTGGCCATAGTACACCAGCAGGTCCAAGATTACCGAACCCACCTCCGGGTCCAGGTAATGGTCCTACTGATGGACGTTTTCCAAGACCAAACCCGCCACAAAACAACGTTAATGGCGGTATGTATCAACCAAGAACATCTTCCTATGGATATAGATATAATTATAATCCATCAGGAAGTGGTAATTATCAAAATGGTAATAACTATAACCAGGGATGGAATCAAAATAATTCTTACCCTGGGTATGCGTCTTCTGGAAACGCCGGTTACAATGGTGGATGCCCTGGCGGTTCATCCGGAAACTATCATAATTATGGTCCACCAGGAGGGAACCCTCCAGGCGGCCCAGGAGGATCCAGATCCGGAGGATCAGGATCAGGAGGAGATGGCAGGAAGCCAAATAGAAGAACTTCCATGCCTGCAGGGATGCAAACCATCTTTGGCAGGAGCCAATGTATCCAAAACCTTGGCATTGACTGCTACCGAAAGGGAGCGGATGGCATGGAAGTCATGAACTGGAGCATGCGAGAAGCAGATAGACTATGCGGATGTTATAATCCGGCACGTAGACAGGCACGGATACCCCCTCCATATGATTCTAATGATCCATGGAAGGACAGGTATCAAGCTTTTGTCGACGAAGTCAATTGCAGCGGCTGGACAAAAGAAGAAGCTCTGCTGTATTTGATCTGTTGGTTGAATAAAGGTGGAAAAGTAGCCCTCAAACAATGGAGAGCAGCTTACGGATTATACGGCACCTATGATCAATTGGTCGAATGTGCCACATACCTATTCGGATCAATCGTTAGAGAAGATCCATGGGTAAGCTTCAAGAAAAGAACACAGAAACTTAAAGAATCTCACAAGGTCTTTGGTTTGGAGCTACAGGACTTGCTATCAAAAGCACGTCCAAATTGGGCTCATGACAATGACTGTTATCTACAGGAATTGTTTATACAATTCTATAATGGATTGCGGGATCCAGATCACAAACAAGTTGTTTGGGATTCTTGGAAGGATGACACTTCCTTCAGTGACCTGTTCATAGCAATAGATGGACATGACATGAAGAAACGATTGGTAGGTCTAGGACCTAACCCGGTAAGAGCAGCACCTTTTCAATACGGAGGTACACCTGCTCTGATATATGACACTTCCCAGTTAGCCGCGGTTGATTCGCATGAAGCTGATGAGGAGGATGAATATGTCTCCGATGAAAACGGAGAACATATTGGATCAGTCCAGGTAGCTGGAAAGTATTACCGACAAAAGCGGTATAGGAAAGTACATTCGAGAGGAAAGGGAGGATCTGTTGCTGGTAAAACAGCTTCCGGATCAACTCAACCTAGCAATGTAGCCTCTACGGCAAAGCCAACTGTGGCCGCCACTGTTGCTCCTACTAATGTGATGGAAACATTAATAGCCGGACTAACAGAAGCTCTAAAGAGACCGAGAGTTGATAAATCTCAGAGGAGATGTTTCAGATGCCAGAAACTGGGGCACTACGCTCCTGAATGTATGGCTGAGAAACCTGTCCCTCGTAGACAGGAAGGTGTCTCTGGAATAAGTACAGAGGAAAACTAGGGAGGGGTCTCCCGAGGGGCAAAGAAGGGGATCCCAGTGACAAATCTTGCCATGATATCACCATCCGTGATGATAGTTCGCATGTAGTAGCAAACTCGCCTAGCACCGAGGTGGTTGTAGACACCCGGAAGGCTAGGGAAGCTGATATAACAGGTGCCACGGGAGCACAGGGGAAACCCAATATCAGTAACGAGGCAGGCGGCTACGAGTTAGCCAGGGTTGGTCGTGCCCACCTTCCCCCGGGTCATCCTTGTCTGGAATTCCTGAAAGGATGTGGATCGACTCCTGGTGTGAACAATGACGTTCCGATCCTCACGGATATGCCCTCTGTTCTAAACGGAAGGCGGTGGTATGTTTGCCTTACTGTTAATGGAAGATCTGCCGAATTCCTTGTGGATACGGGAGCTAGCCACTCTTGTATCTCCAGGAGGTTCTACGATCTTATACTGGATGAACATGATACTCTCAAATCGGGAGGGAATGCTCAGACGGCCGATGGCAGTACCTTGCAAATGTATGGTAGAACTTGTGTGAAACTACAGTTGGATGGAATACATGACTATGTCATGAGCGCCACCGTTGCGGATATAGCAGATGAGGGGATACTCGGGTTGGATTTCGCATCCCTGTATGGAGTTGTGTTGGAACCCCAATCAGGAGTGTTGAGTGTGAAATACCCATATCCCGTAAAGGTTAGGTGTGTACTGAGACAAGTGAGCAGTATGGCTAGTGTAGCACACACTGTGCGAATCCCTCCGGGAGTAGCCTGTGATGTGCTTGTAAGAAGTGATCCTGCAATGCGCAATAAGCCTGCAGTGATAGAACCGGATGTAGCTACTCTGTCAAGTATCGGATTAGTATCCGCAGACACTATTGTAGCAAATGCATCCTGGTCGGTAGTACCTGTCTCCAATACTGGAAACAGTACTATCTACTTGAAAAAGGGAC
The DNA here is from genome assembly GCA_949317995.1 of Acholoe squamosa. NCBI lineage: Eukaryota > Metazoa > Annelida > Polychaeta > Phyllodocida > Polynoidae > Acholoe > Acholoe squamosa. The sequence goes on from OX439041.1 coordinate 15,930,403, forward strand.
AAGTTTTCGGAAACGTGACCCTTTCGGAAACTGTAACGGATAGTAAGTTAAACTTACAAAAGGTAACAGGAAATGATGAAATTTTGGAAGACTTACTCAAGTTGTATGAAGAAACTTCATTAGAAGATCCGGAAGACCGGAAAGTGTTCTATGAATTGCTCTGTCAGTATAGGACTGCCTTTGCCAAACCTGGTGAAAAACTAGGTACGACAAACAAGGTAGTACATAAAATAGATACTGGAGATGCGGAACCCTTTAAAATACCGTATAGGCGGTTACCTTTAGCGAAAAAGAGAGTAGCTGAAGAGGAAATAAACAAGATGTTGGAACAGGATGTAATAGTCCCTTCCAATAGTCCATGGAGTAGTCATGTGTGTATGGTAACAAAGAAAGACGGTACTATCCGCTTTTGTATAGACTACAGGAAGTTGAATGGAATAACGAAAAAGAATTCGTATCCATTACCGAGAATAGACGAAACCATTGACTCCTTAGGAGGAAACAGTTGGTTTTGTACCCTAGACTTGCAATCAGGTTACTGGCAAGTGGGAATGAACCCTTCAGATATGGAAAAAACTGCATTTTCGAGTCATATTGGGCTATTCCAATATAAACGTAATGCCGTTTGGTTTGTGCAATGCACCAGCAACATTTGAAGCAATGATGGAAACAATCCTAAGTGATTTATTGTGGAAAAGATGTCTTGTATATCTTGACGATGTCATAGTCTTCGGAAAAACATTCGAAGAGTGTTCTAATAACCTAAAAATGGTACTAGAACGTATTATTTCTAATGGTCTCAAATTGAAACCTAAGAAATGCCACATGTTTAGAAATTATTTGGGCCGCATCATTAGTGATGAAGGAATAAAAGCTGATCCAGAGAAAATCGAATCAGTTACGAATTGGAATAGACCTAAAACACCCAAAGAAGTGAGGTCCTTTTTAGGATTCTGTTCCTATTATAGGGAATTTATTCCGAACTATTCTAGAGTCAGTTATCCATTACAAGCAATAGCTAACTGGACTCCAGGAAGTACCAAGGAAAAATTTCCTTGGACGCATGAACAGGAATCTGCTTTTCAGAAGCTAAAGGACCTGTTCACGAGTACTCCAGTATTACAATATCCGAATGAAACGGATCATTTCATACTGGATACTGACGCTAGTAATGATAGCATTGGTGCAGCTCTCTCGCAAGTCCAAAATGGGAGAGAAGTATTAATTGCCTTTGCCAGCAATACACTGAGCAAGACTCAGCGCAATTACTGCACAACCAAAAGAGAGTTGTTAGCAGTAGTCGTATATACCAAGAAGTTCAAACATTTCCTATGGGGAACGAACTTTACATTGCGTACGGATCATTCCTCTTTAAGATGGCTACTGAACTTCCGAGATGCTGAAGGAATGTTAGGCCGATGGTTAGCCCATCTATCAGAATATGGGCTCGAACATCACCAGATTCAGCATAGACCTGGAGTGAAGCATTTGAATGCTGATGCCTTGTCTTGATTACCAATCCGGAAATGTGATAATCCGGAATGTACTGATTGTGGAGCTCATAGGGCAGTGTTAGCAGGGATTCGAAGACCATTCGAACCCCTAGTTGCCAGTGTACTGGATTGGTCTATGGATCACATACGACGTTTCCAGGAAGCTGACTCGATAACTGCGCAGCTATTGCAATTAGTACCAAAGGGTATACGTCCAGTTAGACCCGAGGTCTCTCTGGAAAATCGAGAAATGAGAAGGTTTCTTGCTCAATGGACCAAGCTTGAAGTCCGGAAAGGCGTGTTATACTGCTGGAAGCCATGTAATAATGGTGAGAAAATCATGCAAGTGGTAATACCACATGCCATGAGACATGACATTATGTATTTCTGTCATGGACATCGGACCAGTGGTCATTTTGGAAGGAAACATTCGTTGGCACGACTTTCCAAAAAATACTACTGGCCTGGCATGACCAGAGACTTGCAAAGATGGGTAATCACCTGTCCGGATTGTTGTAAAAACAAACCCGGACCCGGGATGGGCAAACTTCCCCTATCCCAAGAACTTTTCGGAGTTAGATTCGCAAGAATCGGGGTAGACATCATCAGTGGATTGAATACAACCGCTATTGATAATACCTGTATGATGGTAGTGTGTGATTATTACACAAAATACACTAAAGTATTTCCACTACCGGATCACAAAGCAGTTACTTGTGCCGAAGCTTTTGTAAAAGGCTGGGTACTAAGTTTCGGTGTACCATTAATGTTACACAGTGACCAAGGCAGAGAATTCGAATCAAATCTCTGGCAGGGTATGTGCGAATACTTAGCTATTTGTAAGACTAGAACCAATCCGTATAGGCCACAAAGCGACGGATTGGTAGAAAGGTTCAACAGAACCCTTATCCAAGTTCTAAAGTCGCTCGTCAATAAACATATGGATGACTGGGATGAGCAATGTCATTTTGTGACACATGCTTATAACAGTACGGTACATTCAAGTACAAATTGTACTCCGAATCTTTTAGTATTCGGAGAAGATCTAATAATGCCTGCCGACTTAGTATTTGGAGTCGTAGGGATGGACCCGGAACTACCTTGCCATGTAGTTTTTGTGGAATGTTTAAGAGACAGATTTAAAAAAGCATATGAGTCTGTCCGAATCGATTTGGAGAAAAGTACCAAATGGCAGAAAGTTGGATATGATACCGATCTAAAGCATCGGAAATTCCAATCCGGAGATAGAGTTCTTAGACTACATGAACCACTTAGACACATAAAATTAGCGTCTAATTGGGATGGTCCCTTCACGGTAACACAAGTTATCAGTGATTGTACCCTAATTATTAAATCTGACCTTGGTCGACTTTATAAGTCAAATGTGGCCAGACTAAGGAAATGGTCTGGGAGGGAGACCTCCACAGAAATGTATGGTGAAGGTTCCGGAAAGATCCTGAACCAGAATCGCATAATAGACCAGGTAAAGAACACTACAGTGAAGCGAGGCCGTGGTAGGCCTAAAAAGTGTTCCGAATCAGTGACACCCGCGCCAACACTGATTAAGCGTGGGGGAGTTAAAAAAGTCTCGGCAGGTGAAGACAAAAAGAAGAGGAAAGGTGTCCCTAAGGCTAAGAAACACCTAGAAAAGGCTCTTCAGACTGTCAGGTCCGATAAAGAACTATCCGAGAAGGGGAGATACGTTCGTCGCAGCCCTCGAATTGCCCAGAGGACTGCAGTGACCTAACCTGTATACACAACGGGTGTAATGTTTACATTTAGAGGAACGGATGACAACTGACCCGAAAGGCTTATTTGTCGCCGCCGCATGATGTACCAATGGGTAGTGGATGGATGATCCGGTGGATTTGCTTAAGCTTTCCATAATCTCCACTTAAATCCCGAGACGAGTCATCGGCGTGAGCGATCATTACCTAAAAACAATCAGTTTGTTGATGTTCCGCTTGTAGCATGTGCGTTTCCGCATGACGTCACCGTGTCCAGTCTCGGCTGACCTCTCGTGACCTCGCGGGATGCGGGGAAATGACGTCACGAAAGCTGGCCTGTCGCCATATTATTTTTTGGTAGCGTTTGGGACAGTCGGGTCACCCCTTCTCTCTTGAATTCTACCATCTAGCAAACCCCTTGTGCGCCCTCAGAGTCTGTCTCTCAGTAGGCAGACTCCGTCAGTGTCGGCCCCGGCGCCGTAAAAGCCGGAAAAAGGAGTAGTTCACTCCCGTGGGCGATTCCCCAGTCATGGCTGAGGAATCCGTAGCTGCAGCCAAGCTATCCGGTGACCCGGATAAGCTGACTCCGTCCGCAGAAGCTTTTCCGGAAGCTTTGTCACCTGTAACACAGGCAGAGAGCGAGATGATGGACGTGGAGGAACCCACGGATCGCTCGTTCGAGGAGAAGCTGGCTTCATTTTCACTGAATGAGCCAGAGAAGATGCTATCTCCACTCCCACCTAAGGGATCCGGAGGGGCTGCGAGTGCTGAACCCGCAGCGACTGAGTCCGAAACCACCCAAGTCGACGGACCGAAGGATCAGTGGAAGCCAGCAGTGGCTGACCCGTTCCCAGTAGAGTACGATGGTCGCTACTTGTATGTCCACCCGGAACTGCAGGCACAAGTGACCTACGCAGATGGTACACCAGTCAGGATGGACCCGAAAGTAAGGATAGCTATCGAGGGCGTCATGGCTCCCGAACAGCTGACCAGGACGCCTCCCGAATGGCTTCGAGACTGGCCGTGGTTCCAACGGGGACTTATGGTGGAAGCTCAAGAATCTCCCGGATTCTGCTAGAGCCGAGCCAAAACCCAGCACCTCAGCCACTGGTAGTACTGCCATGGAGGTTGAGTTGTCAGACGAGGAGTCGGTGCACGAATCCTCGGTTGAGTATGATGAGAAGGCCACTCCATCAACTCAAACCGAGGCCGAGCGTTGGGCTAACGCCAAATCCAGATTCAAAACCCGGATTCCGATGTGTTTCTCTAACTGTGCCTACGGAGTAAAGAAGGACGGCTCTACCCTCTATGCCTGCCCGGACCCAGTCAACAAGAATAATGAGTCAGATGATGAAGATTGGATGCGTCTTTCGGACGAGGACCCCAATCCGAGCAAAGCCTATCGAAAGATGTGGCTTATGCTAAACCACACCGAAGGGTACTACACTTATACCCAGAGGAGGAAGCTGCGTTGGGCTCTAGAGAAGTGGTACGGTGACGACCAGAAGTCCTGTCCCTTCTCTATCTGCCAGGATGCGAGTGATGTCTCGGTCCGGACCTGGAGTACTCCAGCCCGGTTCCAAAGGCATCTGGTAGAGACCCACTTCCACCATCACCCGGTTTACATTTGTGATCCGAGTTATGGTAAGAAGGGCAAGAAGTGTACTACGAAGGTGCAATACAGCCGACGTAGTGATCTGGCGAGACACCAGAAGAAATGCCACGCAGAAGGTTTAGACGGGGCTCGGAAGCGCATCATGGAGCTTCATCAGGAACTCATGAAGGAGTTCGATAGTCTGAGCAAGGATGCTTGGTCTAAGATCCGACCGGGGGACCAAGTCCTCTGCGAGGTTCCGAAGACCAAGGATTCGAAACTCCGCGCGAAGATAGTCCTGACTCCTGGAAAGGGTAAACTGGACATGCACGAGTCTCTCTGGCAGAAATGCGAGGAATCCGGCAAGGAGGGAAAGAGAGCTCGTGAAAGGAGCAGAAGAGACCAGAACCGTGGTGGCAACGGTAATGGTCAGACCACCACTGCTAAAGCTAAAGTCAGAGCAGAGGACCGCTCCAGGTCTCCTCTGGCTCGGCACCCCCACGAGCAGGCTCAGGGCACTCCGGTGTTCAAGAAGCCCGAACCTGCCGGATACGCTGGAGCCGTATCAAAGCCTGGGAAGGTTAATCCCCGTAACTTTCCGTCCTTGACCCAGGGATCTGGACCTGAGAGCCAGACCTTGGTCGTAGGAAAGGATGGTCGTCTTGTCCCTAAGAAGACCTCAGCACCTGCTGCCGCCGGATCCGCATCCGCTCCAGCCACCCTGCCAATCAACTTCACCCAGGAGCAGTTAAGCATGTACTTGCAAATGGGATTGAAGCAGAACCCGCCTCCTGCCTACTGTGTACCATCAGCAGGCGTGTCCGGAAGCCCCAAACCCGGAAGTGGTCCGCAGGCCGCATCGACTCCCCCCAAGGCTGTCGCTGCACCTGCGAAACCAAAGGACGCCATTACCATTAAAACCGGCAATGCGGAAGTTTGGTTTGAGAAGTCTCGCCAAGGGGAGGCAGATGTCCAGAAGGCCATCTACACCCACTGGGAGAAGTGTGTCCATGAGAAGGCCACAGAATTCCATCAGGGACTTCTAAATGACACCCTGTTGTGTATGAAGGAGGTCGCGGATGCTGAAAAGCAGCGCCTCGAGACCCTCATTCGGGATGACGTAAAGGCCCAGGAGGAGGCTGCCGCAGCTGCCCAAGAAAAGGCAGCTATGGACGTACACGTCTTGGAGAAACGTGTAAAAGAGGAGATTACCCGGAATACCAACTTGAACACTAAGTTCATGAGGGTATTCGGAGTCGACCTCGACGAGTGGGACGGCACTCCCGAGTCGGCTCTAGCTCTTCTTAAGAAGAAGCATGCGAAGAAATCTGTCTAAGCATGCTACGGGTTATTTTCCATAATTTTTTTCTCTCCACCACTAAATAACCAGATATAGTCTTTGCGGAACCCTACAGGTCTGCGAATGTTTTCTTCATTAGTATATGAACACCTGTTGTATGTGTTCCGGGTTCCTCTTATGACCAGCTTATTGTATAATTCAGGCTGTATAATCCGTATTGTACCCTGAATAGTCTATTCGGATTCAGAACTTCACTTATGGACAATCCGATAGTAGACTTGCTGCTGTCAAACGTATCCAGATGCCGGTTCCAGACTTCTGCTGCTACCTGTGCTAACCACTTACTAGGATGGACTTTACGATTTACCTCTACAATTCATCTATACTCCCGAATGGACTTATACTACATGTTACTACTACTTCCGGACCAGCCTATATTGGACTTTTTACTTATGTCAACAAAACCTAAATGGATTACGATTCTATACTGTTGACAAAACCGGATCTACAATTCACTTCTACATTCTACACCATTCGGATATACCTATGAACTATAGCACTTCTAGAGGATTGTGGGTAGCTGCCCCAAATTCATCTACCGTGTTCACTCTAATAACTATAGACTTTAGCACGTCCATCCCGTGGTTAGCTGACCACACCTACCATCTAGTATCCGGAGGGCTACAGCAGAAGACTCCAGCAGCATCTATCATTTTTTTTAAATTGTACATGTTATCATATGTCTATTTTTCTATAATGTTATTTGTATGTGCATATCCACTACACTGGTTACAACTTACTATATATTGTGATACGGGTATATATATATCTGTTGGTACGGATCTCAAATTACTGTTCATATTTATAATATAAGATCCGGTAAACTACACCAGAACATACGTATTATTGTCCTGCGAGACATGTTGTATCATAGATATATTAATCTGGTGTTATAAAGGTTATTTGGTACACGGTGATATCATATATATCATTATATTCATTACTACACCGTGATTTTTTTCTTTTCAAGTGTATAATACAAATTGTTCTATTCGTACTACTCACGGAATCCTTAATGGATCCATATGGTTATATCATACAATGATATTACAAGATTATATGTCATTAGATAGTGTAGTTACTCTAACAGTCTTTTTCAAGACTATATAATCAAATGTGGTATTAATAACTACAAACGCATATGAATGTTATTACATAATGTATTTAATGTTAACAGTTCCGTTACACATAACTGTTACTATCACATGTATACGAATTATGATACTTGTCCTATTAATTATACCGTACACATGATATGTTATCCTATGGTATAATAAGCTAATTAACAGTTCCGATACATATAACTGTTATTCATTCAAGTAATTTGTATCATATTCCAACATTCAATTTGTTATTATGTAACTACATACACTATCGAATATATGTATATGACATTCAAATCATATTTAACCTGGTGTTAATGTTATATCTATGGTTGTACCTCTATTACTAACGTTTTAGACATATTGATATGTTATCCTAGTAATATTACTATAACTATAACACCCTCCTAAATGTCTGGGGGAGTGGTGTAGAGGTACGCATTGTCTAACCATAGAGTTGGGTACCGTCTGACGTGGCGGGTGAGTCGAGTCGTCGGACGTTCCTCAGGTTCCGGATAGGTGGCAGCACCGATCCGGGTCTGTGGGGACATCTGACGACGAACACCTGGGTCCTTATATAAAGCCCAGGGCTCAGTCGCTACATCAGAGGCCCTTCTGGCCTCCGCACCATGTAGACCATTATCCATCAACATTAGCTGCCTCTTCTATACCATCCGGCAGCCGTGAGTGTACACTAAGAAATAAAACTAACCGTTGGCATACACTTGGAATACTGTCTTACTCATTTTTTCCGAATCGTAAGACCCGAACCCCCCAGGTCCGTAAGGCCACAAACCCTTACAGTAGTGGCCTGCATTAAATCACTTCTGAGGCAGCTTCTGCTGCCCCCCTACTACTCCCATGAACTCAAGTCTTATTTCTGTTATTCCCCTCATGCTATGGTGATTAATTTTGCTTAGAAACAGGCATTCCTTTAATCTATCTGCATGGCATGGCTAAATCCACGGGCTTAGGTCCTATATCAACTTATTGCAGCAGGACTAAAGGTGAAACCATATAATTGTGAAGAGTGATGTTCCTTGGGCACACAGTTAGAAAGGGGGGGGGAAGGTCACTTATCTATCCAAGGTGGAGGTAGGGAGAGAGTGGACAGCAACAAAGAGTATTTCTGGGGTCTGCAGTTTCTTGTGCCTAGCCGTTGTGTAATGGTCAACCCTAGGTTAGCAATAACTTGAATACTTTAAGAATACTTGACTATTTTATACATCATGTTTACATACAACTAGAGAGAGAGAAAGTGAAACAGAATACGGTGTATAATTAAGATGTCCAAAAATAAGTGGACAAGTGGTGTGTCGTGTCTTATATTGAAAATGAAAGAAAGTACTTACATCACCTGTTATATTCATGTTCATACATCATGTTTACATAAAACAAAAGAGAGAGAAAGCGAAAGAGCATACGGTTTGGGTCACAGTCTAGAAACACCCCCCTAACATCCAGATGTAATGAAGGAAATGTGACAGTCTTTTGACATCAACGGGTGATCTCATGATTGAGATTACAGGCATTATATATATGCAGGCTGATTAATGTAACTCAAAAGCTGCTATAATTAATCATTGTCCTAAAAGTATGTATCTCATGAAATCCGTTGTAGGAAGATGAATTTTGATCTTGGCAGTTTCCAGAATATTCAACAACTACTAATACCTTTGGATGGCATTAGCGACTGTTTTTAAAAATATTTGGACTACCTTTATCTCAATCTTGATATAAAAATAGATTGGCAGATCTTCTTTATGGTATTATAACACAGGTGCCTCATAAAATGGAATTACAATGGCTAAGGTTAGGGGTGCCAGTAATTTATTGCCCACCTATATCAGTTAAACCTGCCCATTGCACTGTGACTAGCATTAAACCAAGCACATAAGGTGAACTTCCTGGCTATTTCTATGGGGCTAGACACTTACCTGTTCAGCCATGTAAATTTCAGGGGAAAATGGGCGAAAACAGACGCAAATTACACTTTTTGAATGACAACCCAGCTTTGAACAGCTCTGTAGACCTTAATAATTGGAGTATCAACAAAAGAAAAATTCTAAAATTCCTCCAAAATTAATCTGAACTCACCAGAAGTAACACATACAACAAATTTCTATCCTGTAACGATGTTCATAGCAAAAGAAGCTAAAAAGAACTTTTTTGTTCCATTCACATTCCATAGATAACAAAATGTTACAGGGTGGAAGGAAATTGATAAAGGCACTAATTATGCTTCCCACCATGACATAATATGTGCAGTAGGCTAGGGGCTGATAGGGCCCACCATGCACTCCCCCGCACATCCCAACGTGACAGGTATTTTTTCGATCCTTAGGGTCCCCTGAACAAGATTCAAGATGTTAACATTGATTATCTTGGGATGCACTACCGGTATTTGCTCATTATCCATGTGCGGGTTCATACCACTTTTGGATCAATTTTGCTACCATGTTATTCAAGGGGTATGCTCAATCCCTAAGCTCTAAGACTATTTTACATTGTCTAGATCCTGAAGCTATTGGTCCCATTGGAAAGAAGACATAATAAGCTTTACATTAAGCCCTAATACATGTTTTTAAGTTCAGATTTGAGTGTACCAGATGGTCGGGAAGACGGAAGATTGAAATCACAAAGTTCCTTTTTTAACTGAAAATTTTAAATGCACTCCAGATACATGTAAAAAACTTGCTCTTATCCTCACCTAACCACAATATCTAATATGATTTATGTAGGCCAAACCTATATGAGTAATATGAGACATTTTGCAGCAGGCACATTCCAGCTTAAGTCTATCTTTCTTTGTCATCAGATGCATTTAGTTCATATCTTGTGATATAATGCATGCAGCATAATATGGATGGTTTTTAGGCAATCAGTCTCAGAGATATTTTTCATGGGTCTGTGGATGGGCTTCTATGCTATTTTGTATGAAATATTGATGTGCAAGTGGCTAAAAATGGCTGTCCTCAACTTGAATTTTCATTTTCTCAGCATAATTGTAAAATGATTTCTAGTAGTAGTCATCTATGTATGTAATAAATGGGCACAATGGTTGTGGTCTCACCTTTTGAACACGTTTTATGTTTTGACTCTGTGTTAGATAGATGCTAAGCTATGACTTTTTATGTAATGTCCTCAGATTTCAGTTCATTTCCGAACGATTAACTGAAAAATGTCCTCAAATTATATACAAGCACAAATAGTTAACTTTTGACCCCTCCCCGAGCCTGCATGTCTGGTCCTTCCTTGCACTACAGGTTATGACATTTTGACCCTCCCCCTTACAGCCAACCCCCCCCACCTAAGCTTTGTGGAGTTTTGACCTACCCCCCACCCTTCCCCACCCCCCCTCCCACCCCAACAACCCAAATCCACCAGGTGCCACCGAGTATCGCAGCACAAAACCTTTCAAGAGTTACAGGGTCCAATTACCTGTTTTGGATGCTCCTGGACAGGCAAGAGGTTCATTGATTATGGTGGGCATTAAAGATAGTGCTTAATGATAGTGCTCAATAATTAGGATGAGATTAGATGTTTAGCTAAAGAAAAATATTTTTCAGCAGAATAGACACTATTCAGCATATTGGTCAACAGTATTCATGTCCTAACATAATACAAGGGTATGTCATCCCCAAGTGATGCCTTGACCTTACTTGATGATGCCCTCTGTTATCTTACCTCTTACTGCCTGCTCCCTCTCATCCCATCTTACTCTCCCTCCTGTCACTATCATCTTTCTCCCCACTTTCTCCTCACATCTTGCCCATCCCTCTTCCCACATATCATTGCAATCTATCCCAACTCATGTTCCACATCACCCCTTGGGACCTTTTCTCTAACAGACCATTCATCATTACCTCACACTCAACTCACATCTAACTGTCTATTGTCTCTCACCCCGCCTCGCATCCACAACCCTCCCTCACTTGTCATAGACTATACCTGTCACCCAATAATGTATCTTTCATCTCATCCGTTCTTCTATCATTAGACCCCTATAGATCCCCTGAAAATGAGTTTTAGTTAAACCCTTATATATGATACTGAACCCTGGGAAGACAGCCAGACATTTGGTCCAGCAGTGTAACAATTTCTCCTGGCACTGTAGTTATTCTGTCTCGCTTTTATATATACTACAAATGTCATTCTTACTTTCTTTCCTTTTTTACTGTATCCAAGAAATCAATTTTTGTTAAGTCTCCAGAAAGAAAATCAAATCTTGTCAAACATTTGTTTTGAAGAAGGGGTTGTCCATAGATTATGTTCAAAAGTAGCAGAGAATGATTCCAAGCTCCCTGTGCATTTCTATGGTAGGAGCATGAATAAGGGAGAAGGGAGGGGATCAAAATGGTAATAAAAAGCATTATATCATTAATGCATAGCCCTCTAACATATTATGTCCCTGTCCTTAGATATGTTCAATAATATTTCCCTTCAGACTATATTCCATCATTTGCTTTTTATTTCCTGATCTGAGGTAGCATTGTGACCATGATTTACTTGATTTCACCTAGATCTAGGGAAAGGTTTTACCAATTAGATGTCTAAAAAATGAGGCTCAATTATGCTCTTATTGTTGTTGCAAAGATAAGATATTAACAATATAAAATATCAATACAGCAGGAAAAAAGTGCAATATAATGTCCTGCAACACTCCATTCCAGTTGGTACAGCTCCTGTTTCACACATAAATGGAATTCATATGCAAATCATATATAAATGACTGTACTTCTAATTTATTGTTTGGAAATGAACTTGATCTTAGTGACATCTGAGACTTAAATGAATTAATTCTAAATCACCTCACAACTGCAATACAATAACTTCTGGCAAAATAGATGTATATGAAGACAGAAAAGGGTTAACTTTGAATAGATGAATAATTCCCCAAATTGTAATCACAACATATTGTAGTTCTGCTGGTTTATAATAAGGTCAGAGGGTGATATGGGTCTTGAGTACCTGAATCATGCAGCATTTTTGGACATATGATAACACTTATATCCTTACAAAATGGTTCAAAAGTCGCACATAGAAAATATTTAGATATTGCCATATTCAAATGCAGTTCATCAAGAGCTTTTATTTGGTACGTGACACTTGCATATTTGTACCAGTTTGCCCTATGGAGATCTTCTGGCAATAAATGTAGTCAGATCAATTAAAAAATTGTTTTAACTGAGATAATCAACATATTAAACATATAATGATTCATAAATCCCATACAATTCCTATGTAATATTATATAACCACAGATTATATAGCTATGTCTTTTGGTATTTGTGGCTCAAATTAAGTTTAGTAACCAAGAATTCTAAAAGACATCTACCCATATGTTAGAAAAATGCCAAAATACCAAACTTGAAAAATCTAATATTTTTGACACTACACCACTTCAAACGGGCATATCTAGGCTTCTAAATGTGTCACTTCAGTACCACTTTGTAAGGATGGGTCACATATAAAACATGACATACACTATTTTGTGCATGCAGGTAGATGCTGATCATAGTTCAGGTGCCATAAAATAGCATCAGCAGGCCTGAATTATGATTGAATATTGATTCTATAATGCATTTGATGTATGTATAATTAAAGGTTTTGAAATGAAAATGGGCCACATGGGAAAACTAATAACTAAGAAAATGATATAAACACATTAAACATGGGAAGAACATAAAATAGCATCAGTAAGCCTGAATTAAGGTTGAATATTCATACTATAATGCATTTAATATGTGTATAATTAAACGTTTGGAAATGAGAATGGGCCACGATGACCCCACCTTCAAGATACTATAACTAAGAAAATAATAAAGCATGAGTGCTGAAACTTTGGGTATATAACACACTAACCATGGGGAAAACACAAATTAGCATTAGCAGGCCTGAATTAAGGTTGAATATTCATCCTATAATGCATTTAGTATGTATATAATTAAACATTCAGAAATGAAAATGGGCCAAATGGGAAAACTAGGATCCCAACTTCAAGATACTATAACTAAGCAAATAACAAACCCAGAGTGCTGTAAATTTGAATATAGAACACACTAAACATGAGGAATAAAGTATTTCAATATCAACATGATTTGGTACATTAGAATTTTTGACCATTTAGGACCCCTAACAGATAGACTTAACATGGAATGTGCCAGCAATAGTAGTTTTGCATAGCAACAATGCCAAATGTCCCCAATTTCACCTTAAGAGACTTGTGCTGTGTGTGAAAAATCAATGACTAATCAAGTGTATTTGTAATAGAAACGTGTCACAAATTGAAACCAGACATTGAATCTGTGTGCAGGCAAACTGAGGACTTTCCCTAATCAAACCTCCCACTTGGCAAAAAACGTATTTTCAATGTTTGCAAACAATTTTTTTAGGTTTTGTTAAAAATGTTTTTAAACATGTTTTTTTTCGACCAATTCTCAAAAAAATAAAGATGTTTGTTTTATCAACCAAATAAAAACGTTTATTACTTTAGTTTCTTTTATGTTAAGAAATGTTTTTTTACCTAGAAATATAAATGTTTTTATAGAATGTTAAAATAGCATCTTTTTCTGTACATGTTTTGACATTACTTTGATGTTTAAAAACAAACATTTGGCAAACTGAGGAACGAAATAAAAACTTCTTTTTTAACGTAAAAACCATTTTTACGTCAAGTAGGCTGTGTGTTTACAAAGTGGGGACTTGCCCACACAGTGTATGTATGCAAAATGAGGGCTAGATGACTTTGTCTATGGTATAGACAATCTCAAAAGGTGTAGTTAAACTGGGGGCTTGGAATTAGGTATGGAACTTTGGACATGATGACACAGCACATGTTTGCAAATAGATGATGTGGACTTAGATGTACTCCATACAGTGTGGTTAGGCAAACTGGGGACAGTTGTAGCGAATATAGAACATGGTGTTGGATATACTCCACAGTGTGTGTAGGCAAACTGAGGACATAACTACTCAGTGTGTGTATGCAAATAGATGACATGGTCTTAGAAACACTCCACACAGTGTGTCTAGGCAAATAGAGGACATGCCCAGTCAACAAAAAACGTTGCAAAACGTTTCAGAACGTTTCCCTATACCTCATTATCATGGAAAAAAACGTTTTAAAATGCACGTAGTGCATGTCTGCAAGTAGAGAATTTGGTCTGAGATATATGGGTCAGGCCCCCAGAAACCATCAGATTTCTGATTTTAAAGTCAGAGTTTCTTTATACAACCTTATTACATTTTGTGAAGGGTTATCTTACCTACTTAGAAACCCCTTTTATACAGACTTCCTACCAATCGAAGGACATGTCCACAGAGTGTTTGTATGCTAATAGAGGTCACGGTCTTAGATACACTCTACACAGTGTGTGTAGGCAAAGTGATGACATGGCCACACAGTGTGTGTATGCAAACCGAGGACATTGCCACACAGTGTGTGTATGCAAACTGAGGACATGGTCTTAGATACACTTCACACAATGTGTGTAGGCAAAGTGAGGACATGGCCATACAGTGTGTGTATGCGAATAGAGGACTTGGTCTTAGATATACTCCACACAGTGTGTGTAGGCAAACTGAGGACATGGCCACAGAGTGTGTGTATGCAAATAGAGGAGATGGTCTTAGATACACTCCATACAGTGTGTGTAGTCAAACTGAGAACATGGACACACAATGTGTGTATGCAAATAGAGGACATGGTGTTAGATACACTCCCAGTCAATATGAAAACTCATCGGACATTTGCTTTTGCCGACAAAATTGCTCCTGGCAACTGAAATCATCAAACTGTCAGACGGAATGTCTGCCTGTATTTATGGAACCTTGGGCTACATTTTGTTTTTTTACAGCATGCAAATCAGACCATTATTAAGGTTTTTACCGCCTAAAACAAAAGCAGTTACTTTTAGTTAAATTTTGAAGAGTTAAATGGTTAAAATAGTTATTTGATTCTGTTCTTTTTTTTCTGTTATTTCTCATCAAAAATAATCTTGAGGTATTCAGTCCTGCCAAACTCAATCCAGGCCTGCGAAATGATTAGATCTGCAGGACCGAATGGCCTGCAAGGGGAAAATCTTTTCTTATAGACTGCACTCCACACAGTGTGTGTATGCAAACTGAGGACATGGCCACATAGTGTATGCCAATAGAGGATGTGGTCTTAGTTAAGGTCCACACAGTGTGTAGACATATTGGGGACATGGCCCCACAGTGTGTCTATGCAAAAAGAGGACTTGGTCTGAGACACAGCATGTGTAGGCAAACTGGGGACTTAGTCTACGATATACTCCATGCAGTATGTGTAGACAAACTGAGGGCAAAGCCATACAATGTGTGTTAGAATAGAAGACTTAGTCTTAGATATACTCCACACAGTGTGTGGAGGAAAACTGAGGACATGGCCACACCTCCTCCTCCAATGCAGCAGAATTTATACAGTCAGCTTTGTTTATCATTTGACAAATCACTGCTGAACAATATTTCAGCTTTGATATATCAACTATTGATCTGATGTTGAAATGGTGATGGTTGACAAAATTGATTTGGAATGATTGAAAAAGTGTTGAAGACAGGTTGATCAAAACTGTCAACACAATATTAACCAGTTGGTAATGTTGATGAAATTGTCAATGAGAGCCACTGATTCCTGACAACTCAAGGGACATCCCATTCAGATGGCCATGTTCTGTTCCAGCTCTTCCACCATCCTGGTCTAGCCAGGGGGTCCAGGCCCATTGAATCTCGACCTTCACCAGGACCTTTTCCAGCAAAGACTGGTGTGCAACAACTGACCACCCAGCTTCTAGTAATTTACCTCTAACCCTAAGTTATCAGCAGCCTCCTTAGTATTCCTCTTGCAGTTTTCGCAAACTTCTGTGAATGCTTCTCGTTTGTCTGTTCTGTGGCTCCCTGCTGGGGTAGTGTGCTTTTCAGGTGACTCTTTGAATTCTTGCTCACTACTGGTTGCTATATAACTATTCCCTCCTAGGATAGATCAACTAAGCTGCCTCTTCTGCCCCCTCCTAATATGTCTTTGAGCCTTTGTCTATCCTCAAATTCTCTCCCTCTGTTTACTGGCAGGCCTTACCAACTTAGGCAGTTGGAGGTATACACTATCTAGTCAGTTGCTTGGGCACATTCTCAGGAGGCCCTCCCCAGGATGGGTGAATGGCATCAGGTTAATAGTTGGACACATCTGAGACACATCTTCCTTGGGATAGCCTTCTAATTGCCTGTCCCTCATTTCTGGGCTTAAGTGGACAATATGTTAAAAACTGGGACCTTACAGCCAGCCAATTGCCATGGTGTATCGAGCTCTTTTGGGCACCCCCTCCTAATGCCAGAGTAGTATAGGGTGAGCTTCTAGAACATAGTTTGATTAAGGGCAAATTTTGGAGGGAAGGGTCTACGAGGGGGGGGGGGGAGAAGACTCATGGGCCTTCCCTCAGAGCATCTCAACTGAAGATGCTGCCCCCTGGTGTTTTACATTAGAGTTGCATAATTTAGTGGCGCAAAATAATAGCAACATGCGTGCATGACATAGAAACGTCAAACAAATCTAGCAATCTCCAAGCAGATCCTTTCGGAAGTACATTTTTAAAGTTTCTCTGGAACTACCAGTCAGATCTTAACATATGACCTATAAACTTGAAGCCCATGGGGAGTACCATTTAGATCTGCAGATCCAATATTGGGACCATTGCAGATTTACTGGTGACTTTTGAGGTTATAAAACGATTCACCAAGCAAGTAAACAAAGAACACCTCAAAAGTAAAGTATCAGGAACTAATCAAGTTTGTGAAACACCCCCAAAGTATTAGAATATTTTTGTTGAAATATTAACATATGTCGAGTTAGCTGTCGAGTTAGGCACTTTCCTCACTTCTTCACAGCCTGAAAATTTTGCTTCATCTGTTACCCCAAGGGTACCCCACTCTGAAGCAGATACAAATTGAACATTTCTAACCAGCAATTTAGCAACCCATTTTTATATATAGCGTAACCAAAATGGCAGGACCCCACACTCCAGGGTGGTGACTGAACAAGGATCCCACATCCCAGCAGCAGAAGGTATATGAACCAAAAAGGTGTCTGTATCAAGGGAACATGATAGATATTAACCTGCATGCATCAATGTCTAATAACAATTCAAGTCTTGTGGTCCACATTCATACAACAATAGTGAATTCAATTTCTGGCCCTTTTCTCATCTGAATTAATGTACACATGAGCTTTGAAGTGGGGAAGGACCCCACAGTACATGGTAAGGACTGGCTACCCAGCTAGCACTACTCGTGTAATTTACTTCATTCTTACGTGAAAACTGATTGTTTTTACGTAAAAAGACATCATTTGGATGAGTTGTGCTAGCAGGGTAAAGACCCTATAAGCCAGGGGGAGGACTGACATAAATATGTCTTTGTCCTTCCTACATTAGAGCTGTCAGAGAGTAGAGAAGAGAACACATACCACAGTTGTTCATACAATCTTCTCAAAAGTTGCATGATTATTTTTCTGTGATTTTGACTGTATATTACCTTAATGTTGGTTTTAGGTTCAGATGAAAATTCTGTACAGTACATCAGAGCCATCTAAATGTCTCCTCTGCTGCAGGAAAAAGGGGGAGTACAGTACTGGGGTCCACACGGGTCCCACCAGAACATGGCATATTTTATTGATTTATGAATAAATGAGCCAGGCCTTTTCCATGAAATTTGCTAGGCATGTACACATTTCGGGATCCTATCATATAAAAAAGAAAAATCGCATTCGGTCACTATATTTTTTGATTGGCAATATTTTGACAGTTTTTCATTTTTTCTCCCATTAATTATCTGTTAAATAGACATATCAAAACTGATGATGATAACATGATTACCACTTAAAAAAATGCTTAATATCCTAAGGAATAAACATACAAAAGATCAAATTTGTCTGTCAGGTTGGGGGGGGGGGGTTACTGTGCATTTCATATACTGTATTTTATATCGCTCTGTACATATTTTCGAGAATGACAAAATGACACCTGGGATGGGGAAAATTTAGTAAAGGTACGTGGTGAGGTAATTAAAGTTCAAAATTAGTTAAAACATAACCCCTGATAGACTGGGACTTTATCCATTCAATTCACTTGCAGAGACTTAAAGAGACTCAAGTTTAGATTTACGTCTGTATTGATGAACATAGGCCTACTCTCATTGAAATAGCATTGACACAAGGTCCTGTCCGCGAACGGTTGAGCAGTAAAGGGGGATTTGGCGTAGTACCCTAAAATAGCGCCAGGGCGTGGCTGTATTCGGTATCATACGGACTTGCCCTCCATCCCCTGGGCCTCTACCCCGTACAGGCAGGGTTGCCGAATTGACAGCCCGCCATCCGCGGCTTAAACTATGTCTTCCCCGGGTCTGTCGCCCGTAGTACGCCATGGCCAAGCAGTCAACGCATTTGCATTCAAATCCGTAGGCGGGAGGCCGCGCGGGTTCGAGTCCCGATATGGGCATAGGTTGTTGTATATGATTCCATGAATTTTTGTCAGTGGCAATTTTGTGACAATCGCACACAATAGAAATGTAATTCAAGCACCAAAAGAAGAGAGCTTTATGATATCTTTCCTTATAGCTTTCTACCTCTTCTACTGGGATCAGAACAACAAACTTTACATTTTCTGAATGAGCAGAAGCCAGACTTTTGCACAGTGCTATTCATTTGACGCTACAATGATAACATCTTGCTTCAGCCTGGCTTTACTATAGGTGATATCAGTTAAATGTAAGATTTATGATAAAAGTAGGGGTCGGGGGAAAGCTTCTGGTTTTTAAATTTTGTTCTATCACTAGCGGTTGTCCCAATATCGTTGACGACAAAAGTGGTCTTTGTGTTTGGCTTTGTGTATGACCTTAGTTCCAGACTTCCCCACCTGGGACAGCACCTACTGACTGAGTGTAGCATCTAGCTATAGTCTACACCCAGGGCTTATTCATTCTTATTCATGTATCATAATCATAGCATGGAGAAAACTCATAATCAAAACTCAAACTTGGGCATAAATCATGGATAGGCTGGTGTCAGCTGCAAAGATGCTACACCTGGCTAACGATACCCAAGAGAGGGGTATGACAATGCTGGTACAGCATTACGGGCAATACTGCCTTGGCTTCAATGGTGACTACAACAAGTATGCAGAAGAGGCAGAGAAAGTTCTGAACCCTACCCCCACCAACCCCAACCCTGATGAGAACAACCCAACCCCCAACCCTGACCCTGATGATGACAATAACCCAACCCCCAACCCTGACCCTACCATCCCTGATGACCCCAACCCTGACCCCACCATCCCCGATGATGACAACAACCCTGACCCCACCAACCCTGTTGACCCCAACCCTGTACCCGATGACCCCAACCCTGACCCCACCAAACCCGATGACCCCACCAAACCCGATGACCCCAACCCTGGCCCCACCAACTCCGATGATGATAACAACCCATCCACCAACCCTGGCCCCACCAACCCGATGATGACAACCTTGACCCCAATCCTGGCCCCACCATCCCAGATGATTACAACAACCCTGACCCCACCAACCCTGTTGACATCAAACCTGGCCCCGCCAACCCTGATGATGACATCCCAACCCCCAACCCTGACCCCACCAACACCGATGACCCCAGCCCTGCCTCCACCAGCAGAGACGACGACGCCACCCCTGACCCTGGTGCCACCAACCCTGATGACCCCAGCCCTGGCCCAACCAACCTTGTTGACACCAACCCAACCCCCAACCCTGCCTCAACCAGCCAAAACGATGGCGCCACCACCAACCCTGACCCCACCAGCTGAGACGACGACACCATCACCAATCCAGACCCCACCAACCCTGTTGACACCAACACCCCCAACCCTGACCCCGATGACCCCAAGCCTGCCTCCACCAGCCAAGACGGCGGTGCCACCCCCAACCCTAACCCCACTAACCCCAATGATGACAACCTTGACCCCACCAACCCTGACCCCAACAACCCCGATGATGACAACCCAACGACCAACCCTGACCCCACCAACCCCGATGACCCCAGCCCTGACCCAACTAACCCTGATGAGACCAGCCCTGACCCCACCAACCCTGCTAACCCCAACCCTGGTCCCACCAACCTTGTTGACACCAACCCAACCCCCAACTCTAACCCTACCAGCCAAGCCATGGCGCCACCACCAACCCTGCCTCTACCAGCTGAGACATATGATTGTGCAATTCTCCTGTCACAGTTATCCATTAAACATAACCGTTGACCTAGATATTTGAATTACCACGTGACCTAACCAACCAATCAGAATATGTCATTCAAATGGAATCTAGGCCAACAGCTTAAAGGCTGGAATAGGTCAACTGTCATTTTGGGGTGCTGGCACCTGCTACCAGACACCACCATTTTTGATTTCCAACCACACACAAATGCTATGAAAATACACATTTGTTAATTACTCTGCTAAATAGCATCCGATCTTCATTAAAACTCACACACACATTATCCCAAAACATACCAACCAGAATCAAATCAATAAATCAGTGGTAACCCCCTCAAAGATAGTTCTCATAATGATTGCGCAATACTCCTGACACAGTTATCCGGTAGACATATCCGTTGACCTAGATATTCAAATTAACACATGACCAAACCGACCAATCAGAATGCGCCATTCGAACGGATTCTATGTCAAGTGTTCCAAGGCAAATCTAGGTCAACTGTCACTTCGGGGTGCCGGCACCTGCTACTAGATGCCGCCATCTTGGATTTCCAACCACATACAAATCCTATATACAGACATTTGTTAATAACTCTGTTAATTAGAAACCGATCTACATTAAAACTCACATAAACATGTATCCCCACATGATGTATCCTATATCATAACCACATGCCTCACCATCAGCCAGCAGGTCAATTAGGTGAAATTTGATCACAATTGGTCAACAAAAGTCAAAATACCTCAAATTAAATGAATTCTGGGTAAAAAGGGTCAAACTAGTCAATTGGTGAAATCAGATCAAATAGATCAAATTGGATCAATTCTTCGTAAAAAAAAATGTTCCATCCATTTCTTTTTAACCTGTTTTATCCAAAAGTGGTCCAGTGTGACACATCTTGACTTGAATTGACCAAATTTATCCAATGTGACCCACTTGGCCAATTTTTGGGCAACTCACCTGTCTTATCTGGAATCAGTCCAGTATGAACCACTTTGAACTGAATTAATCCAATTTGACCTTATTTGCCCATTTTTGACCAATTTGATTTTTTCTCACAGATTTGATCTAATTATACAGATTCTGACTAATTTTGACCTAATCTGACCAGATTTCACCAAACCTGGGACAACTGAAAACAAGATATGTGAATCGGGTCAAAACAGGTCAGTGTGGGTTAAAATAATGATTTTGTGATTTAGGGGCCATTTCAACATTTTTTTGTGATTTAGTTACCTGGCATGGCCCCTATGTAGCAAAGGGCTTTGGGATATATGGACTGTTTAACACTTAGGGACTTGACCTAGGCCCTATGTCCCAAAACAGACGATTTTGAGGGAGAGGGTCTTTTTGAGACTTAGGGGCCTCACAAGGGGCGAATGGTGGCCCACCACTGGTAGTGATGTAGGGCCGCACCACTAGGTGGGCACCAATAATAATTAATCAATTGCCCGTTGCTACTCGATATGGTTCCCCCAGGAATATGTCAGTAGAAAGGCATGCTGGGAGTTTTTGTGTAGCTGAATATACAATAGTGTGATAATTCATCTTGTGATCCTAGCGTACAATGTCTCAATCGTGAAACATCCTTTTAAAATTGTTCAAACAGAACTTATCCTCAATTTCCGCATTACAATCCTAGTTGTGGCCTGTTTTCTCTGCACTAAAATAAGCAGACTACTTCTGGAGAAATTGCTTTTTTTTATGTGGGGATTATTCACTCATCAAAGGCTTAAGTAATAACAAGTACTGTAGCATTCTTAAATTCCTTGCATATCAAGCCCCACTATTCATTCATGAAACTTTGATGCCTAGCCTTTAGTCAAAACTAATATCATTTCAAGACTATCTAAAAAAAAAACAGAACGCTTTGTTCAAAGGCAAGTTTTTTTGTCTTAAAGTCACAGCCACAGAGTTGCCACTTTAGTGCCATTTGTGGTGTCAGTTCTTGGAACTTTACCATTTCAATGGAATCTGCATGAGGTACAGTACAATAATCTGCATAAATCATCCAATTTAAGGCATAACCTAAAACTCTAAGCTGCTTAAAAATTATGGCTCTTAACCAACTTCAAGCTTTGCTTACAGTTTCTTTTTTAGATCAAATGCGTATGTACAATATTCCTCAGCAGATTCTGGATAAAAATATTGTATAAATATTGGGGATCCCTTTTGTGATATAGCACCCAAGACTATCTGAGATGCTAAGCTATCAGTAAGCAATGCCCCTTGGATAGCCTACCTGAACAAAAGGAAAACCGAAAATGAAACAATTAAAAAGTACATTAAAGTTAATAAATTCAATATCCTGTCAGATAGATGAGAACGGCACCTGTTGCTTCATAGTCCTGGATCCTTAGATCTGTTTGACCAAAGGGAGCTGAAAAACTATGATTAAAGACTCATGCAGATTCCAAGATTCAGCTATAAAGCCTATTGTACAGGGGATCGTTATCCTTGTAAGCATGAGGGTACTACTGGAGGAGTTTATTTTTAGGGTGAGAAATTCAGGTTTGGTCCTGTGGTGTCTAGTAAGGCTGTAAGAGTGACTCTGTGTCATGCCTGCTCTCTGACAAAATGTGCTTTGTGCACTGCATGAACCTTCCAATTTAAGCAACTTTAGGCAAAGATTAAAGGTAAGAAATGGCCTTATTTCCAAGGCTTTATTCAGCTTTAATTTTTCTCCTGCTTAAAGTTGATTAAAGCCTTGGAAATAAGGCCATTACTCAACTTTAAGTTTTGCTTAAAGTTGCTTAAATCGGAAGGTTCATGCTGTGGTGGATACTCTGTGGTAAAAACTTCTGGACTAATGATGTTTTTGGACATTTTGTGTCCAGAGGCCTTTACCACAGAGTATCCACAGAACACATTTTGTCCACAGTGTATGATCACAAAGTGTCCACAAAATTCATTTTATCCACAGAATATATTCAAAAACTGTCCACAAATCACATTTTGACCACAGTCTAAAATATGTCTATATGGACACTTTGTGATGGTTTGTGTGGAAAGTATGTGCTCTGTGGACATTTTGTAGCACATTGTGTGGATATTCTATGATAGAAAATTATAGACAACTCTGAATGTCAACACTATGTAGTGCCTGGCAAAAGTATACATGTACGAACAATTTTTGATGATCTGGTGTTGATAAGGGGTGTATCTATATTGTGTAACGATGATAGCTTGATCATAATAAATTGATCTATTACTAGGATACCTGACTTAGGATTATTCAATAACATCCTCATGGTGGGGGAGTGGGGAGGTTCGGGTTTGGGGAAAGGAAAAATGGTAAGATGTTTGCTCACAGGCAAAATTAGAGTAAACAGACCATGGCAGCTAGTAGTTGTCATATGCACTAGGGCTACCAAAATGGGGAAAATGAGATAAATCATGTAATCTGGTATAAATGTCTAAGTACAAAAGGTCAAAAATCATAGAAAGTTGGCTTTTTGCTATTTTTGCACTTCTGTTGGCCCTTATCCTTAGGATTTAGCTTTTTTCATTATTCATTTTTGTTCATGTTATACGGCTTGATGAGTTCTTTGTGTTACATATAGTTTATATGGTGGGAAATTGATATTTTAGCTTTAATGGCCTCAAAATACAAGCCAAATTAGGGAAAATTTGTAAAAAAAAAAAAAAAAAAAAAAAAAAGTACAAAAAGGTGAAAATGTTTAGGATATGATACCAGATATGTGACAAAATGTGGGAAAACGTACCATTACGGGGATTTAGTGTTATTTATGGCCACCAGGTGGCCCCCACCACTGTTACACATGGCATAACATCATACATTGTCAGGGAACTTTCACCCACTTCTCCTTGTCAGATTTTGATTATCCATTATACCAAAATGATCCCTAATGTTCTATTGCAATTGAAACAGATATGGTTTAATGAGTTCATTGGATTGGTTAACTCTAGAAAATATCAGTTTTGGGCATGATGTCTTGGCAAGTTATTTGGCCTAGAATAACCCCCATATAAAACATCAGTGAGGCATATGGGTTCGATATTGCATTTAGAGAAAAGAGTGTAATGTTAAAAATACCCTTTGCCACTCATGATTATACAATTTTTTTCTTTGGCCCCACAAAGTGTTGACATCATGTAGAGATTTTCTATCACAAAATGTGTTGCAAAATGTCCATGGAGCACACATTCCTCACACATACTGTCACAAAGTGTCCATATAGCTAAATTGTATATTCTGAACAAAATGTAATTTGTGGACACTTTGTAAATACATCTGGTGGAAAAAATGTATTTTGTGTATACTTTGTGATCATACACTGTGGACAAAATGAATTTTTGAATATAATGTGATCATAACCTGTGGACACTATGCTTTTCATGGACAATTTGGGATGATGGATTGTGGATAATTTGTGATTTGTGGACACTTTGTTCAGGTTCATTGCTGACAGTGTGTCTTTTGTGGATACTCTGTCGTAAAATCTTGAGGACTAATTGTGTTTTTGTGACAAAAGTATGTGCACAAAATGTGTTTTATGGATATTTTGTGATGATAGGTTGTAGACAAAGTGTTTTTTTGTGGATATCTTGTTGTTGTTGGTTGTGGACACACTGTAACAATAGTCTGTGGACAGTACATTGTTCACGGACACTTTGTGCTGGACCCTTGTGGACAAAATGTGAAAAAAAAATGTGTTGTGGACAATATGTGTCCCATGGCTAAAGTGAAGCACAACAAACCATTACTTTAATCGCAATGCTATCATTGGGATGGTGACATCAGATGCAGGTTAAAAAAAGGGATTATTACTGTGTAGGTGTAGTGGAGTGATTTAGATGTGACCAACGCAATTATATAGGCCATATCTTTAGCTGACACAAACATTTCTATGTCACCATTTAGATTGATATGACATAGGCAAAGTATTGCTAATAAAAAGAATAAATCCCCTCTTTGATCTATAGAAGTGCCAAGAAGAGGGTCAGTTTTTTCCGCCCCCCCCTTGAGAGGAGTCTCAAGGGGGCGGAACTCCCTTATGATGGGTCAAAGTTCTTTGCAACCCCCTCAAACGCACCACTCCCCATGTGCAGAGCCATTGTACACTGCAAAAAAGGTGTTTGGTTATACACACCACATTATCTGCATGGTGTGTGATTCCTTAACATCTATGATATTCAAACACTTGCAGCTAAACACCATCAGATTCTTCCCTCTATACCCCCTCCTCCTGTGCATCATGCCTCTTACGCTGCCCCTACCTCCATTTACCCACTCTAGTCTTATAGTTTTATTCTCATTAGAATATTGTACCTGTATTGTGTTTTGATAATATCATCAAGAAGGGAACTTATCATCAAGAAGGGAACTTACTTACTTACTTCCTTTTACTCATTTCATACATACTTATCTTATAAATCATTACTAATAGATAGCTAAACACCTGTGATGTTTATCTTTCAAATATGTTTAAGACTAAACACATGGAGATTGGATGTGTTTAAAGCCAAACACCTAAACACTATGATGTGTAAGGGTTATGGGTGGCCTAAGAGGCATGATGCATGGAAGGAGGGGGTATAGAGGGAAGTTATGGGTGGCCTAAGAGGCATGATGCATGGAAGGAGGGGGTATAGAGGGAAGTTATGGGTGGCCTAAGAGGCATGATGCATGGAAGGAGGGGGTATAGAGGGAGGTTATGGGTGGCCTAAGAGGCATGATGCATGGAAGGAGGGGGTATAGAGGGAAGTTATGGGTGGCCTAAGAGGCATGATGCATGGAAGGGGGGGGGTATAGAGGGAAGTTATGGGTGGCCTAAGAGGCATGATGCATGGAAGGTGGGGTACAGGGAGGTATGGGTTGCCTAAGAGGCATGATGCACAGAAGGAGGGGGTATAGAGGGAAGTTATTGGTGGCCTAAAAGACATGATGCGCAGAAGGAGGGTAGTAGTATATATAATGCATTGGAACGGGACCATAGCTAACTACAGGATATTACTCACTCGGGATGCAGCCAATCAGAGGCCTCCATTTGGTCATGTGACCCGTTGCCATGGCAACGTGACCTACTTGGGGGATTAGCGACCACCTTTCAGCCAATCAGAGGCCAGCATTCTGGTAACCATGGCAACATGACCTACTTAGGGGATTACCGACCAATAACCATGGTAACGTGACCTACTTAGGCAATGAGCGACCACTGCTCAGCCAAACAGAGGCCAGTATTCTGGTAACCATGGTAACATGACCTAATTAGGGGATAAGTGCGGTCACATGACCCCTTGTTTGTAAACAACAACATGTGGTCTAGTCATGTGACCCCTTGTTTGTAAACAAAGGGGCAGGGCTAATTATGCAAATGAGATTTTTTTCTTTTTTTTACTCCTGAATTCTTTGCACATGATGATGATGATGATGATGAGTTGACTAGTTTTAAGTATGATATGTATGAAATAAAACTGGTTTCTGACTGACCTTATTTCATCATGACATCAAAAGTAGTTATTTTTGAGAAAAGGCTCCGATTTTGAAGACTTTTTTGAAAAATTGTCAAAAATTGCCCCCATCCTAAAAGATTTTCTTCTCCTGATTTCCATAGGAAATCACTGGGGTCACTTAGATGAGGAACATAGCTATCCAAATCCTTTTGAATGATAGATCTATCACAATTCTAACTGACAAAAGAAAATTATCTCCTGACTGCCACTTTATGAGTTCGGGGCTGAATTAGCTTTATATTTCTATCAGAATGACCAATCCGAGATAATTTCTTTTCCCAACTTAGCTATGTCACAGCCCTTTTATTTAAAAAGCATCAGAAAGCCCTTGATTTGTAGTTTCTGACTGACCTATTTCATCATAATATCAAAAGTGGTTATTTTTGAGAAAAGGCTCCGTTTTTTAAGTTGTTTTTTTTTTTTTTTAGAAAAATTGCCAAAAATTGCCCCCTTCTAGAAAATTTTCTTCTCATGATTTCCATTGGAAATCACTTGGGTCACTAAGATGAAGAAAATAGCTATCTAAATCCTTTTGAATCATGGATCTATGAAAACTTTAAGGGACAGAAGAAAAGTATCTCCTAAGGGCCAGTGACTGCAAGATTTTGTAGGAGGCTTCCATAGTTACCCACCAAGGGCAGCACACTCACTTCTCTCTCTTTTACAGATATACTGTTTTCATTGCATAGATAACCTATCTGTGCATCACCATAATGGTTATTTATAGTTATAGCTACAGAAATTACATATTATTTGTAAGAATAAGTTATGAATAAATAGAATATAAGATGTTTAACATGCTGGCTCTGTGCTGCCACCTAGTGACACATTTAGGATTTCCATTGCCATCTAGTGTCAGATGGTAAAAACACACCCATGGCACACCTCTCCCAAAGAAGGCCTTTCTTTCATATCGAGTGTTTCAGGTCTGTGTTTACATCTAGGACACAAGCTGCAGCTGGCTGAGGAAGAAATCAGAAGTCATAAAGGAGACCATGGCCCATTATATTTTACACCCCTACTCTCCTCACCCTCTAAATCTGTCCCTAACCCCCTGAGTCCAGCCCTCATCCCCTCCATCTCTCCCTCTCCCCCTCAGTCCTGTTCATCCTGATACACCCCTGTCCATTCTGATACACTCCTGTCCATCCTGGTACACCCTTGTCCCACCCAATTATGTCAGACAATGTGAAGAAAGTGAGGACGGCATCAAGCAAAAGGAACAGAACCTAATATGATGATGAGAAACTAATTGATTGAAATGATATAAATAAATGATGACAAATAAAGATGAGAATTATGCATGCAAATCCAAGTCCCAACCATATATACAGCACCTCCTAGGGCTAAATGCCTCCTGAAGTCAAATGCCTCCCAAAGCTAAACATCTATGTATCTAAATGCCTTCTACTGCTAAACACCATGTATCTAATCTAATCTAAAAACTTTACATCTAAACTCTAGCTAGTGCTACACACCAAATGAATAAACACCACATAAATCTAAACACTTACATAGCTACACACATTTAACCTAAACACTTTCAGAATTAAACACATTTAGCAAAAAAATGTGTTTAGAAAAGTGGCTTTTAGCTTTTATACGAGCCCCAATCTTCACCAACATTGGCACATTAGGCAGCAAGCTTGAAAGTTTGCATATAGGGGTTATTTGACATGTATATATATGTGGTCCAAATAGATCATCCTCGGGTGATCTATTGGCCTATTGACTTTAGATGCTGCACCACCTTCACCTGGTGTAGATTAGAACAGTTACCTCTTCACACTCTCCCCACAGTGGGGGTGACAGCAGTTCAGCAAGCAGCAGCCACACATTGGAGACAGTCAGTGCTTGATTCTTATTTTTTTCTTTCTATTCTCTCTCTTAATAAAGTGCCGGGTCACTCTGTGACGGTCGGCTAAACGGCAGTTAGCGACTTGTTTATCCTTCCCAGAGCTTCGATGAGTCAATATATATATTAGGCTTTAAGTCATATAGTAATTATAAATATGTCTATGCATCTCAGCATGTACCTTAATTGGACACTTAAATAGACATACCTTGGTGACTTATCTAGACTTAATATATTTATTCTATGAAGGCTGCTGTGAATTAACATTGATAATTAAATATATTATTCAATAATTTAAATCTATGAAAAATACAGATAAATCCTAAATGAAGAAATAAAAGGTGTCACGGCACTAATAGGGCCAAGGACGTTCTGATTTCCCCCCCCCCATCTTCCACCATAAAACTGGCGTCAATCGGGTTCTAATTTGAAGGCGTTCATAAATGAAGGCTTAAATTAAAGCTGAAGTCATTCTTGATTTTTTTAGCATGGTCAACCATAACAGAGTCAGATCCATTTTTGCACCACTTGCCATGGAAACCACCATGTTGAATAAATTAAATGATACAGGCGCCCCTGACAGGTCACAAATATGAACTTGGACCCCTCTCTGACACAATAGGTTTCCATGGTGACCAAAAATTTTTTGCGACTTTCCCCCCCCCCCAAATTGTTACCTTTCTTCTGGTACCAAAATTGTTAATCTGTGATAAAAATAAGGTCCCCTGGCACTGATTATACCAAGCAATTTTTAGTTAGGACTGTAATGGTTCGTATTGACTTATATGTTGGGTGGCTCTTTGGCTCGCTTAACACTAGAGATACCAACACAACATGAGGATTTCGGGTTGGGCAAAGCCCCAGAACTTCCTACCGCTCGGGTAGGCCTTTATTTAAGAAGGTATTACACGTCTGGAGTGGACTAGGTCCAGTCCTCTTCCGCGGTTCATCCGGCTCCTTAGTAGGAAATCGATGAGAGGCGTGGTGCTGCCCCCCTTGTACCAAACGGGTATCGCAAAGCGACACCTGGTTGGCATAGAAGGAACGAGTACCACACGAACACATCTCTCGGATGAAGCGCACTAATATATACACAAAAATAAATTATAATATACATAGCAATATGACTTTAAGAGGTGTCCTACCGGGGTAGCAGGATCACCCTTACAATAAAACTAAACTTCCGGCGAACCTGGAATGACTGGTTTCTGCAGCTCCATTCGGCGACGTATGAGTGGTGGCAAGCCACGTTGCTGTGTGTAGTGCCCTGGTGAGGATGGGAAGATGGAGCCCCCTTTTGTATGGTAATCCATGAGTGGTTCGGGTGGCGTCCATCTTAGCTGAAATAAAAGAACATGTCATTTGGTCTTAAAAGGTGGTTTCTCATCCCTTTTTGGTTTCATTCATCAAAAGGTTTAGTACCTTTATGTTCATATAAAGGTTGATCGATAGTAGTATTTTGTGGTGTTGAGACAGTTGATTCCAAAATTAGATTATGTATAGCTCAGACTAAAGTTGTCCGTGTAGATCTTGTACAGGTTTACTAGTATAAATATAGATATTTTGTTTGCTACCTAAGTTTCAGGTTCATAGTAGTATTAACAATTTTCCTTCCTAAGCTTCTCTTATTTTTCTGATTTCCCATTTTCTAATTTCTTTTTCACATTGGAAAGTTTTAGATATTAATTTTCTCTCAGAAAGATTTTCAAAGAATTTTTGGAGAATTTTCTCATTTTTTCAAAATTTCTCAAAGAAAGATTTTTCTTTTATCAATACTTGAAGGAATTTCTATAATAACATTTTCTTCATTTTTCATTCTTTTCTATAATAAGAGAATTTCAATGATTTCAATTCCAATATAATCATTGTAGATTTTCTGATTCCTTCAATAGAAGGTATTCTTTCAGAAATATTTCCACAATTTTCCATCTAAATGTTTTTAATAATAAAAGGGAAGTTCTACAGTACCCTTTTTTTCAAACAATTTCTTTTTCCATAATACCTTTTTGTTTTCAAAGATTTTTTTTCAATAGTCAAAAGGAATTTCTTCAATACCTTTTTTTGAGCAATTTCTTCTTTTTCGTTTTCTTTCAGTAATCGAGAGGATTTTAACAATTTTGTTTCCTTATCTATCAAATAGAGATACTTGGAAACATTTCTTCAACTTTCCTTTTAAAATGTTTTTCGATGATCAAAGGGAATTTCATAATACCTTTTTTTTAACAATTTATTTCTTTTTAGTAGTCAAAAGGAATTTCTAAAATACCTTTTTTTCAAAAATCTTCTCTTTTTTTTTGCAATAAGTAATTTTTCTTTTTCCTAGTTGCTCGGGGGTAACTATCAGGGGTCTTATTTTGAGGTATATGGAATTAGCCTTGGGGCAATTCCATTTTTTCGATGTGTAAATTTTGAAATCAATTAATATCTACTGGTTTGGGAACTAGTAGATTGTTTGATGGATTATTCAATCTGATGAAAGGCTGGTAACAATTTGTCCATTTTCCATATGAATATATGAAAATGGATTTATACTTTAGACTGATGTTGTCTTTGTTGACCTATGACTTTGGTTCAGCACTGTGTGAGTACTGGGTCCAATAATTTGCAAAACTTGTCATAGTCTGATGGTAATCAAATAATAGGGAATTCTGAAATAGTGTCCCTTATAATCTTTTAATTCATCTGTGCATGACAGCCTGGTGTTCAGTTGTCATGTCTTGTGCTGCATATTCTAAATCAGCATTGATTAATTCACAATAAGCATCTATAACTTGGCTATAAGTTTTATAGCCTTTGATGTTTCTTATCCTTTTTTTCACCAATTTCATGGGTATCAGCCAATGGGCTGGAATCTGGCTAACCAATCATTACACCTTTCTACTTTTAGTTTTTTTTTTTGTTTTTTTTTTGTTGTTTTTTTGTTTTGTTTTTTTATCCGCCATGAATATGACCTTAGCTGTCGGCTTGGCGTTAAACAACCATTACTCACTCACTCACTTTTAGTTTTGGGTGATAAATGGTGCTAGATCTGCATGTTTCAGTTTTGTGGGGGTAGCCACAAATTTCTAAACTTGGTATGGTGTCCCTTTTTAATGATGATGGTTAGAACTCCATTCTTTCTTAAAAATCATACAATGGGTGTTATATATTCTAGAATTGCCAGTTTTTGGATTGAGGGGGGGTGGTGATAATTTTCCCTGCCTAGATGAACTGACTTGAGAATTAATTTTTGTTTTGATATAAGATTTAAATACGTTGGGCAACTCAATACCTAGAATAGTGGGTTAGTGAAATTCTGAAACATGCAAGGAGATTCTGATGGGATTTGAAAATTTTGAACCTCAATAATTTTGAATGTTATAAAATTAATGGCATAGTTGGAGTTTGCTTTTTTTCCCCTTTTTTTTTTTACTCAATTTGGTTTGAGGACAATTTTGATACAGGTTACAATTGTATCTGTATCATTCAAACAACTTGTGTCAAGGTTTATATAGATATAAGCAATTATACAGCCATTTTGAAAAGTAAAACTGAAATTTTGGTATTCTCACCCATATCCTTTGTGATGCATCTGTTGCTGGTATATAATCCCTGATTGAGATTGGGTATTGTCTCTGCTCTGTGAGCAACAGTTTCTAATTGTTCTAGGTGTTGACTTGGTGTAAATGATGTTGTTGTTAGGAGTCACAGTATACTAGCCCTTTGGCCATGTAATCCAGGTTTTGGAGTGACATTGCTGATCCTTGTGAATTTCCTTTTGGCCCCCATAGATTTAGAGCTTTTCCTTTCCTTGGTAGCCCTGGTTCCTTTGGGCTTGGCTGTGGAGTTAACATGAGTAGTGTTGGTATCCTGGCTGCTGGGGCTGTCGTGTTGGCCAGTACAGCCGATGTTATGACCCTTACAGATTCCCAACTCCTTCTTTATATGTAATCAGGGTCATAATGCTTGCCTTTGTATATGCCCCTGGGGTCTGTGGCAGTGGTGGTGTTACCACTGCTGTTAGGGTACTCTCTGTATTTGCCACAGAGGCGACAGATTTTATAGTCAGGGTCATTGTCTATGCTTTTGTCCATGTCCCTGTAGTTAACCAAAGATGTGCTTGTACCTTGGCTCTTTCTAAGGGATTTAGATTTATTCTTCTTATGGTGAGGGTCACAGTGTTTACCCTTCCATTTTGGGAACCTGTGGTCTGTGAAAGGTTCTATTGACCTGGGTGTTATGGGGTGTGAAGAAGGTTTGGATTTTGTTACCTTGTGTTGTTTGATTTTCCTGTCAATTTGATCCTGCCTATCCTGCCTGTCAATTTGATCCTGCCTATCCTGCCTATCCTGCCTATGCTGTTAGGGTACTCTCTGTATTTGCCACAGAGGCGACAGATTTTATAGTCAGGGTCATTGTCTATGCTTTTGTCCATGTCCCTGTAGTTAACCAAAGATGTGCTTGTACCTTGGCTCTTTCTAAGGGATTTAGATTTATTCTTCTTATGGTGAGGGTCACAGTGTTTACCCTTCCATTTTGGGAACCTGTGGTCTGTGAAAGGTTCTATTGACCTGGGTGTTATGGGGTGTGAAGAAGGTTTGGATTTTGTTACCTTGTGTTGTTTGATTTTCCTGTCAATTTGATCCTGCCTATCCTGCCTGTCAATTTGATCCTGCCTATCCTGCCTATCCTGCCTTGATCTGATGGTGTGACGATACGTGTGGTGGGTTGGGTCAAGAATGGTTGTGAAGGTTGTGCTGCTACCAATTTCAGGAGTGCTGCTATCTGAGTCTTTTCAACTTTTCATGTGCACTTTCTCTTACCCTCCATGCCTGGGCTAGTGCTTTGTGCTGGATGTTATAAGTTTCTAGAGCTGTGGCTGCATCCTGTAATGACTTCTCATACCCTCTTATCTTCTCTGCTTCCTGTGTTGATGCTAATTTGTCCATGGTGTTAGTATATGAGGATTTGGTATTACTCATGGTGTTGGATGAGATAAGTTAAGATAGCACTGGTGAGGTGTTGGAATCACTGATGGTTGAGTGACCTCACTGAGACCTCACTGATGTGTGGAAGACCTCACTGACATGTGGGAGATCTCACTGACAATTGGGAGACCTCACTGACATGTGGAAGACCTCACTGACGTGTGGAAGACCTCACTGATGTGCTGTGGATGTCACTGACATGCTGTTGACATCACTGATGGTTTGGTAACATCATATATGGCTTGGGAACGTCAAGAATGGTTTGGTAACATCACATATGGCTTGGGGACGTCGCATATGGTTTGGGAACGTCACAAATGGTTTGGTAATGTCACATATGGCTTGATAACATCATATATGGCTTGGGGACGTCACCTATGGCTTGGGAACGTCACAAATGGCCACTGATGTGTGAGAGACCTCTCTGATATGTGGGACACCTCACTGATGACCTTTTGAAAAGATTTTTGAAGGTCACTGGGTGGGTGGAGTGGTTTTTACTGTGAAGGTATTTCCTGGTAATACTGCCAGCTTGACAGATAAGAGCTTGAGTAATTTGGGATCTCAGTAAGAATATCAAGCTCTTATGTTGTGTTCCAGTTATCACTGGTTTATTCAAGCTTAGGCAGTAGTTATGTATCATTAATATAAATGTCAATAAAAAGGTAATTCACACACAGTAAATATAATAAGTCTTCCACTCCTATGTATAATAATATCATTATCATTATCATCATTATCATCATCATCATCATCATCATTATCATTATTATTTTTATTATTATTATTCTTATCATAAAAATGATACGTTGATGATGATGACGACGACGACGATGATGATGATGATGATGATGATGATGATGATGATGATGATGATGATGATGATGATGATGATGATGATGATGATGATGATGATGATGATGATGTCAGTTTGGCATGTTCAATCGCCCATAACTCAACCTGCACACTTGTAACTGCGCATGTGGAGAGGGGTACCTGTCAGCTACCTTTAGGCTGTTGGGCATGCGCACAGGTTGCGCCAGTTTGTCTGTAGCACACCGGGAGCTCCAAACACTCTCATTAGCCTAGCTCCCTTAATAATAAGTCTTTTTACACCGGATTAAAACCATGATGTGTGCCTTGTATGGGCACATCCAGGCCATGTCCATTATCTGGGCCATGACGTGCATAAGCCAGTGTTAGGGATGCCGGAAGTTCACAACACCATCACCTTTGTAGCCTATAGTTAGTGTATGGTTGTCAGTGGACTGTGACGGCAGTCAGAATTGTCCCTAACATTAATTATTGTTAAGGGTTAGCGGACAGTGAAGACGGTCAGAATTGTCCATAATATGATTATTATTCCTTATATAGGGTCAGTGGACCATGAAGTCGGTCATCATAGTCCTTAGGGTTTATATAACACATAGCTGGTGATCAGTGGACTGTGAACGCTCATATGGAGGTATATGTATTCATGCCTCTTATTATATGCATTAATAAAATCATATGTTACAATTTATGGCATTATTAAAATGTATATATATGATACATCATTTCAGATACAATACCTTTTGCCACTAGGGAGGGGCCTACTATGCTGTATTCTTCTATCATGGTATTTTACATAATCTTTTAAGGAAGCTATGGTAGAGCTAGAAATTCTAAGTGAAATAATAATCTGTTACTTTCTTTCTAGGAATATTATCAAAAATTACAAATCAGGTAGATGGGTGTTTGAATAAGCCACAGAATGATTGGAAATGTTCTGTATATGCAAATAGACACTTCTAGAACTCAAAAATATGCATTTACTGCATGTTTACAAGGTTTTAATCTCAATGTCACAAAACAACTATGTTAAGAGTGTCCGTTACGCGTCCATTACGCCATATGGGGTCATATGAGGTCCTGGGGCCATATGAAGTACAAGGGATTTTAATAAATGACAGGCTGTAGCTTCGGTAATAATCATCCTATGAAAATTCTAAGGTTACCTACTCCCCCTAAATCGATACCAAGGAATCCAATGGTGCTATTCATTTTGTTCTATTCCAAATCGTTGCTTCTATTCCAAATCGCATGATTTTCCAAGAAAGAATCGTAGCTATATCATGAGATTCTATGTGCAAGCTCCTAAAGACCTCTATTTACCATTGCAATTAAGAAATTATTGGAAAAGAAAGATTTATTTTTGACTAATTTCTCACTTTTATTTGTTGCAAGCTCATGAGCTTGAGCCTTAGGTTCATAAAGGTGTCTGTATCTAGTGGTATTTAATAATAGTAATAGTATTAGTGTGAGTTTACCCTATGGATAATATGCTACCGAAGGTTGTCTCAGAAGTATTCTGGCCCTACACATGGATAATGAGTAAAGACGAGAAGTGCATCCCAAGAAAGTCAAGTCAACATCTGGATTCATAACTAAAGGACTCTACAAAACAAAGATAAATAGGGGTCTACCTGGAGGCATCATGCAGCCTCTAGAGGATCACCCTAATTTCTTCTTTTTTTTTTGGACTTGCTGATTGCATTAATAAACTGCTATGTTCATTTAAATAATGCTATAGAGCAGACCAAGTTTTATTGATTTTTCAAAGGAAAGTCACAAATGAAACAGTACAATAACTTCATGGATTTTGACTAATGTCAATATGAACACTATCAGGAGATGGAAAAATAGGGACTGGCAATATTCACTCAATAGGTTATTAACATAGAAATTACAGACAAACAAACTAAAAGCAAAGAGAGATAGATAGTAAATAATATGTCATACATAGAGATTTGTGTCTCTATACATTATTTCAGTACATCATGATTACAGCTAGATACACCTTGTCTTGAGTTCAAATAAGTGATAATTAGAGTTGGTGGTATATGCTGTTATATGCATATGGGAACATCAGCAATATCAATATGGATGTAAACATGAAAAAGGATATGAATGTGAGTATGAATATGAATATGAAGCGGCGCGGTTTCCACACCTGCTTCTCATTGTCAATTATAACCCAATTTCAGGTTCAAACTTATATTTTCTATCTTCATCACACCCTCTTTGAATTTCACCTTTGTCGGAGCTTTCTGAATCTCCTCAGGTAGAGTATTCCAGAGAGCCACCCCTCTGTACCATGGCGATCTTTTATAGTGTCTAGTAATAACCCTAGGTAGTTCAAAAACAATTTTCTTTTGAGACCTTGTATTATAAGATTGTGGTCTATTTAACACAGTCTTTGATTTCTTATACATTAATCATAATAATAGCATGTCAAATCTTTTCTCTAACATTCGAACCTTACAAATTTCATGCAACTCCTTCACACTACGTCTAATATTGCATTGCAACTCTAAGAGCTCTATTTTGCAGTTGTTGTAATGCCGCAAGACCATCCTCATTACAACTAGTACTTATAAATGAACAATATTCTATAATTGGTCTGATTGTACAACAGTATATCTTTATACTTTGCTCTTGTGTTAAAAACTTTCTTAACTTAGCAAACCTAAATAGTTTATTGCATACATTTCTTTTAATAATTTAATCTGTTTATCAAAACTAAGTTTACTGTCAATATGTACACCTAGATTTGGAAAGAAGGTGACAGTTTGCACAGTGCTGCCATTGAAGTCTATAGTAGAATCCAGACATCTTTTCAATTTATGAGCACTACAAAACCACATATATTTTGTTTTAGTTGGATTTACTGTTAGTCTGTTTTCGATAACCCAATGCTTAAAGTTAATTACATCTTCATTCAAATTCTCATTGACCAAGTCTACATCTTTGTTAGAACTATAAATCACAATGTCATCAGCATACAGTTTAATCTTGCATTTTTAAGACCTTAACCACATCATCAATATATATATAGGACAAACAACAGGGGACCTAAAACTGATCCTTAAGGGACACCGTAATCAATATCTTGGTTTGAGGACAATTTATTACCATAGCTAGTTAGTTGTTTTCTATTTTCCAGGTAACTTTTAAACCATAGAAAATTAGATTTACTCAAACCAAGTTTACTGAGTTTAATTAGCAATTTTGAATGTAATACACTGTCAAATGCTTTAGTGAAGTCTATAAATAGAGCCCCTGTTATCAGACCATTGTTTCTACATTCATAAATCTTATTAACAAAGTCAAAAGTGGCATCACCAGTACCTGTCCCTTTTTTGTAACCATATTGGTTTTCACAAAAAGTATACCATTTTTCTTCATACTTTCACATAAGTAATAATACATAATTTTCTCAATGACGTTAGACGGCATTGGTAGTATTGATATGGGTCTCCAATTTTTTACCATTGCTAAGTCTCCATCCTTAGGTAATGGTCTTACAACTGCCATTGACCAACATTTTGGAAAAATACCCCTGTCCAGACTAATTTGTATCAGATGAGTGAATTGATTTATCAACAACAATAATGCACAATGTAGTATATCTCCCCTTATTCCGTCTATGCCTGATGACTTATTTTTATCAATTTCCTTTAGAGCAAAATGGACTTCCCACTTATTAACCTTAATATTCTGATCTAAGAAGTTTTCATTTGCCAATAGTTCATCTATATCTAGATTATTATCCACAAGATATTGATCAGTTCCAACAGCAGTAATATGCAGATCCTTACCAATATTACAAAAATAGTCATTTACATATTCACATACATCATCAGAAGTTACATCAGCACCAGTTATATGATGTCTCATGTCTGGATACACAATAGAATTTGAATTTTTAAAGAAGTCATTATGTGTTTCCAGAATTTTTTGGGATTACCATAACATACTTGCAACTCTTGCATGACACCACTTATTTGATTTGCTTTAATTTTCTTTCTAATTTTTCTTCGACAATCCTTTATGGCTTGCTTTTCCTGAATACTTTTATTGGCACTATAGAGACGTAACCATCCTTCTCTTTCAAATACTAAATCCATAACTTCATAATCAATCCATGATCTACTTTTTTTAATGTATCGTTCAACAAGAGGGTGAAAAGTGTCCAAATACTCAATTAAAGAAGTCAATAACATATCCCATAATATATCAGGATCATCAGTAATATTATAATACGGTTTCCAGTCACATGATTCTAAAAAATCTCTAAATCTGTCTTCATTAAAGTTTCTATAATTTCTTCCTCTATACTCAGTGCTAACATAACTGATATTCTCATGTCCTCTACAACCAAAAACTGGGAGGTGATCAGAAATTAGGGCAGACACCGTACTTGCATTAGTTACATCTAAGCTATTTGTAATTATGTTATCAATGCAAGTACCACTAAATGGTCTCGTCACCTCATTAATTAGTATTTTCCATCCAATATCCTTGCACACATTTCTGAAACTTTCACACCCTGCATCATTTTCATCATACATATTGAGATTAATATCACCTAAGATCCAAGTTTCATGCCTACCATGATTGTTGTTATATTCGTAACCAGCGATGGATCGTAAGAAATTAATCAAATTTGGTACATTCCTATTTGGGATTCTATAGATAGAGACAATCAATAAATCATTTTCACCAGGAAGGTTTAACATAATAGCAATACTTTCATAATCGATGGTCTGTATGGTATAGTCATTTACAACTCTAATATACTGCCCTAGGCCAGCCCTCACACTAAAGGGTCACCAACAGCTTTTGAAGGGTCACCCAACATAACAGCTTCTAAAGGGTTACCAAACATAACAACTTCTTAAGGGTCTCCAATATAACAGCTTCTAAAGGGTCACCAAACATAACAGCTTCTAAAGGGTCACCCAACGTAACAGCTTCTAAAGGGTCAGAACTTTTTCACAGAGATTCTTTGTACCACTGTACTGCCAGCTGGGGCTTCTATCTTTTAAATTACACTGGTTCCCTACTGCACAATTACGTTGGTTCACTGTTCAGTTTTACAGGGATCACTGTTCTTTTTTTACAGTGCAAGTTAACCCAACGTGTTAACTTTTGAGTGCATGGTATAGAGATAGAGAACACAATGGGCTGCTTGGGTAAACATGTATGGCACTACAACAGACCAACATGTTGGTTACTACCTTTGAAATGATCGTGTGTCATGCCCACATCAAAGCAGCAAACCAGTGTGTCTGTACGGAAGGTTGCAAGTGTCAGGGACAGTATGGTGTGGTGTTATGTCCATTTTACACGCAGGATAATATCTAACACATACTTGGATTTTCTTTTCATCTTGCTTGTGATGTTTATATAATTAGTTTACACAAAGAGTGTTTTATGGATATTCAATGAACAAATAGCACGAGAAATTCCGCGATTTGAACTGTCATGGCTGCACACACACCTTAACAAGAAATATAGCTATATGGGCGGCCCCAATGAAGGGATCCCCCATAGGAGAGTATAAGGACTAGACCGGTTAGAAAGGAGTAGAAAGCAATATTTTAACAGTTCCTAGACTTTCAATGTCAGACTCGTTGACCTTGACCTTCATGAATGTAACTAATTAGGAAGCTGGGGATATGGGGCATATAGGAGTATCTCATATAAAATCTGACATCTCCAAGTGTGCCAGTTTTCAATAGAGGCAGGAAAATGCAAAATATATTGTGCTTTGAAAAAAACAAAAACAAGTTGCTATGGAAAAGTTACTTTATGTTGCTGTACTGTTTCAGACCACTACCATGGTCAAGATGATAGCCAGGGTATTCATATTTCATTTGAAAACCTGTTTTGCCTGCTACAGGGGGGTGCTACGAATTCAGAATTTCAGGACTCTGGCTCCCACTCTAGACTGCTTGGCTCATACTGTGGTCAAGTATCTATCCTTCTTTTTATTACCACTACCACTACCACTACCACTACCACTACCACTACTACTACTACTACTACTACTACTACTACTACTACTACTACTACTACCACTACTACTACCACCACCACCACCACCAGGTCGTCAGGAAGATAGGGGTCTGGTCTCCTTTGCAGAGAGGTATGTATTTTGTAAACTTTGAACATATTTCCATTATGGCTTTGCTGAGGTTTATTAAATTTTAATATTTGGTAATGCTATATGACTCTCATAATTGAATGTAAGATGAGTCACATTGTGAAAGGTAAAGGTCATAAGGCTTGACCTTGATTATACAAAATTCTCTATAAGCTGATTATCTATGACCTATGCTGTTCCACACAGTAGATTCTCCTAGCGACTTGCATGTAGGTCAGTATTGAAAACCTAGTATCACTGGACATTATCTTCCAATCACCACATAATTTGAAACAGTGCATATTTAGGCATACAGGACCTTGTGTAAAAACTTGCAATCCTCTTATGCCAAATCTCTGGCTTTAGTATAATTTGGGTTAATTAGGAAATGCTTAAAGTTGTTTAAATTTGATGAAAGGTGCATAAAGAAGGCCATTTAGCGAATCTAAGCAACTTTGCATGCAGTTTTCAGCAACTTCACGCTGTTTAAATCTCAAGGTTCATGCAGTGTTCAAACAGTCCCAACTGCCCATATTGCTAGGTAGAACAGAACAGTACTAATAACGTATCAAAATCTGCGGGTGTGTAAAGTTTTGCTGTAATAATGAATTAATAAGATATGAGATATGAACTTACCTGTTGGGATCCACATGTATACCTACACCTACCTACCTGGACCAGGGGTCTACCTCTGCCTCCTGTACCTACCTGTGTGTGAGTAAGGGATGAGAGTGGGCCATGAATAGAGTTAAGTGACCAGTCCTATTTCTGTAAAGGCTATTAAGGGAAGGGGCCCCATCCACACAGAGACCTGGTCAGTGGTGGGTTGGGGGGTGGTGATGCATAAAGCTCCACGCTGGAAGTACCACCCTCTCAGCTGACCGATGATAGGCCTGGGTGGTGATGCAGAAGCTCCACGTTGGAGGCTAAATCTGTCATGGGGGGCTATCTATACTGGGACATCGTGACTCTGGCCATGTCAGGGGTGGCCACGTGGAGGTTATGACACAGGATAGAGGATGGTTCTGCTTGTATATAAAGGAGTGAGATTCTTGAATAAAGTCAGTCATAAACTGTACTCCAGTTGTTGTGATTCATCTGTAACCCAGGAGCTGAGGAATGGTCTTGTACGTGGCTGCCTAGCAACCAGTACCCAACACCTGCAAGACTATTCCCCACTCAGATGCTGGACTTTACAATGGCGACGAGGATGGGATTTTATTAAGAGACATCTTAATTAGCCCATGGAGAACTCATCAGCAGAACACATTCGTCAGATTGTTAGCAAGGAGAGTGCCCGGGAGGACGTGCTAATCACCGAGAGGTGGGTCACAGTTGATCCACATCCCCTTCAGCGCGTTAACGAGACAGACGTACCTGCTGGTGATTGTCGGCAGAACTTGTCAGTACGAGGTAATCAAGGTCACAGGACCAGTTATCAAGTGTAAACATCAGACCACGGGACGGATCCGGACTCTGAACAGATCACGCGTCCGGGTGGTGCCTCATGACACTGTCTGGGATGAGGCCCCGCCTCCTCCAGATATCAGGCCGGCCGCCAGACAGATGCCACACAGAGCTGCGAAGAGGCCCGTCCGCTATACTGTTGATCCAGACTGGATTCCGCCTGCCGACACACAACCTGACCCTGTCCGAGTGGCTAGAGACCAGGCAGAGCACCACAAGGCCCAGCCGCCTGTGGTGGTTGGTCTCCCGGGAGTTAGGACTCGGGCACAGAAGAGGAGGACAGAGGAAGAACCAGAGGCAGAGTCTAAAAGACCATGTATCGGCTGTGTCTCAAGGTTATGCTGGCACTCGTGCTAGTAGAAGGTGAACTGCTAAAGGAAGACGGTGTGATGGTGCGTGAAGTAGGGAAGGGACGGGAGAGGATCGGCACCTGGACAGTGCTGGTAACCATCCAGGAGCCGGGCCCGAACCCTGCTGTAGGCCTTAAGCATAGACTCTTCTCCTACTTGTATGAAGCTAAGACCGTGGCCGGAAACCATAACTACCAGAGCTGGATACGCCGCTTGGACACTGTGGGGGACGCCTTACATAAGAAAAGCCGGCAAGCTAGGGCCATCATTGGAGGTATAGGAACGCTCAGCCGCTGGCTGTTTGGTACAGCGACTGAGGACGAAGTAGACGCATTGGAGGACGCCATAAAAACCACTAGCAGTAAAACAGTTGAGTTGACCCATGCTCACAACGCCCTAGTGTCCATAGTTAATAAGACAATAGGGGTTGTAAACCATCAAGGAGAACGCCTTGCTCGCGACGAGGCGCACATCTCTAAGTTGGAGGGCAGCTTACTTGATATGAAGAAATACTTAGAATCCACCACCAAAGCTGTGGCGCGGCTGGAGCTGTGCCGGAGGGTCGACCAAGCATTGGATGTGGTGGAACGTGTAAACAATCAATGGAAGGAGGCATGCACACTGTTCAAGGACCAGAGACAGGCCCTTGACCGTGGTTGGCTAACAGTTGACCTCCTTCCCGAGGAACAGTTGATGGAGATCTTGGGAGAACAGGCCGGGGGTCTACGCTCCAGATCACTACCCATCAGATGGTACTACCGTTACGTCACCGTGAAACCTATGTGGGCACAGGGAGGAGAAATGGTGTACCAGATGGACCTACCAGCAGTGAGTGATGAACTGTACATACTATACCAACTCACATATGTACCTGTTTACACTGGGGTAGGGGATATCTGGCGCACTGTGGAAGGTGCTCCAAGACAGATCGGGTGGAACACGAGGCAGGGTGGTACCGTGCATACAGAGGGCTGCTTTGGAGAGAGCCCTACCGTTTGTGCATCTATGGTCCACCACCGACACGAGCGGTGTGTTGAAGGACTTATAACTGGCAAGCACTCTAGTTTAAAAGAGTGTAAAGTAACTCTGAGTGAAGACACACGA
The DNA here is from genome assembly GCA_949317995.1 of Acholoe squamosa. Classification (NCBI taxonomy): domain Eukaryota; kingdom Metazoa; phylum Annelida; class Polychaeta; order Phyllodocida; family Polynoidae; genus Acholoe; species Acholoe squamosa. The sequence continues at coordinate 15,974,127 of OX439041.1, forward strand.
ACAGACGCAGCTTTCAAGATCGAACATAATGTATACCTCACCACTGGGAGAAACACCTCCTTCCTCACCTACCACTGCCTTGGTAAGAGTGAGAAACAGGAGCTCCTGGGTGGTGTGCAGATCCTTAAGGTACCATCAGGATGTATCGCTAGCTCACCTAACTGGCGTATGACCGGGGAGTGGAGACGTACCCTCAGACACCGCACCCCAAAGGTGACCAAGCTGTCCCAATCACTCAACCTGGGCTTTGACATTGAGAAGCTTGGCCCCCTCCCCAAGGTCACGCGACTAGTGAAGGAAGGGCCACTGACCTTGCAGGTTGGAGATGACCTCAACGACCTGGTGGTCAGCGAGACACTTAAGGAGCCTGCGGCGCACTACACCATGGCGGGTGCCAGCATAGGCACCGGGATACTCGTGCTGGCTCTTGTTGTTGGTGGAGGGTGTTGTCACCAGCACTACCGGAAGAAGAAATCACCAGCACTATTCTTTAGGGACAGACCACTGCCCATGATTCCAGCGACTCCCCCCGCATCCATTGGGAGCACGATGAACATTCCTACACCCCCCGTTAGTCGAGTAATGTCTAGGAGGGGTACTGACAGGAGCCGGCGTGATGTGGATAGAGTGGGTCTGGATACTGAGAGGCACGAGGGTGCTAGGATGATAGTATGACTAGATGGACAGTGTGCTGTCCAGTATGATGCGACTCTTGACTATGCCATCATTAATGAGATGAATAGCATGGACTATTTGGAGCTGTGAATTATGAACACTCAGGATATTCATTCTGTATATAGCATATTGACGAAACGTTTCTATATAATCCCTTGCATATTTTCAAAACTTTATTGTCATTTTATTGTACGTAACATCATTTTATTAGTAACACGTTTACCTAATGAGGAGCCAGGAGGCCCTCTGAGGTATCAGTTATGGTTCCTATCCAGGCCAGGATGGGCGTATGAACTTACAGACTTACATAATACTTACCTATTACGTCACGAATAGACATGAGCATGCTTCATTAACAATGGACACCTGAGTGACCACCAATGAACTCTAGTATGAATGATTTCCGCACAATTTAAGTTCTGAGCATGGCTTCAGAACTCGAAGTAAGGGGGGTATGTAAAGTTTTGCTGTAATAATGAATTAATAAGATATGAGATATGAACTTACCTGTTGGGATCCACATGTATACCTACACCTACCTACCTGGACCAGGGGTCTACCTCTGCCTCCTGTACCTACCTGTGTGTGAGTAAGGGATGAGAGTGGGCCATGAATAGAGTTAAGTGACCAGTCCTATTTCTGTAAAGGCTATTAAGGGAAGGGGCCCCATCCACACAGAGACCTGGTCAGTGGTGGGTTGGGGGGTGGTGATGCATAAAGCTCCACGCTGGAAGTACCACCCTCTCAGCTGACCGATGATAGGCCTGGGTGGTGATGCAGAAGCTCCACGTTGGAGGCTAAATCTGTCATGGGGGGCTATCTATACTGGGACATCGTGACTCTGGCCATGTCAGGGGTGGCCACGTGGAGGTTATGACACAGGATAGAGGATGGTTCTGCTTGTATATAAAGGAGTGAGATTCTTGAATAAAGTCAGTCATAAACTGTACTCCAGTTGTTGTGATTCATCTGTAACCCAGGAGCTGAGGAATGGTCTTGTACGTGGCTGCCTAGCAACCAGTACCCAACACCTGCAAGACTATTCCCCACTCAGATGCTGGACTTTACAGGTGTCTAGAGTGTGGGATGTGCCTTATATATATATACATGAGATAACATTCTATAAAACTACCCTAATACCATGCCCTTAAGCCCTTTTCGCTATACTACTAGGCTAGGGCCAAAACTTTAGGCCCTTATCCCTAGGCTACTGGTCTAGTGCCATGACATTATGCCTATTTCCCTATACTACTAGCCTAGTGCCATGACTGTAGGCCCTTTTCCCTATACTACTAGGCTGGTGCCATGACCTTAGGCCCTTTTCTCTCAACTACTACCCTAGGCTGCAGAACACTAATTATTTTTCCACTGTTGGCCTATATAGCGTTTGGGCGAAAATAAAATACTTTTGCAAGTATCTGGGCTTAGCCACTATTATTTTCTTGTAGATATACATTTTTCCCAATAATTTAGGGCCATGGCATGTGGTACAATGTGATTAACTTTTTTGCTATTGGCCTTAGAGTGCGGACATACCCAGATTTGGGGGTTTTGCAGTGAATGATTTCAATACATTCTCTAATTAAATAGAGTGCACCCCCCTCAACTTACCATCAAATATCAGTCTAAATAACACTCAAATCGAATAATATACACCCTAAGGATTAATTTGATACCTGGTTTGCCTACCCACTGTCAGATTTTAGACCAATAATCATTGTACAACACCCTTCAGTGCGGAGCTACAAAGTGTCTCCTGCTGCCACCTCCCGTCAATTGGTGTTCTGCAACCTAAAGGCCTGGGTTGGAATCTTGGTGGTCAATGAAATAGCTTGGAAAGCTTTTATTCACTGGCCCAGTAATGTCTTATCCAGAATCTTTTACTTTTTTACCCCTCAGGCCCCTCAAATCTCTCTGAGAATCAATTTTCAGAGCGGGTATCAGTCTGTGCGCTCTTTGTAGATTTTATCGATTTCTAGCATTGACATGGATGTATGGTGCTTTCACATAGAAAAAATGGTCACAAGGCCAAGAAATTTGACATGCTGATAGCCAAGGGGCACCACGTGAGGTGCTGAGTGTTATTCCCTCTCTAGGTGCTATAATTCACAGAAATATCTGGCTAAAATGTATGAAAAACCCTCGGAAATATAATGATATAAAGGAATAAATTCAACAAAATGCATCTTAACTCCATGTGTAATGGCTTAGATGGCCCCCCATTTACACATTATTCAAGCTCCCCCATATAAGGACAACAAAATTTACCAGATATGGTAAATACAAAGACATTTTATTAAGTGTCAGTAAACATTCATTGGCTGCATAGCTCGGGGAGAGAAAAATGATGTTTTCCCCCGATGCATGAAAAGGCCTCCCATAGAGCACTGAGGACGATAGAAATAGATGGAAACAGCTGAGAATGTAAAATTCAGGTCATTCTGACCCTGAAAACCATAATTTTGGTTACCTGGCACCCCCAAGAGAGAAGTATCAGGCTTGCGGATTGACACCAGAATATTTCTCATAAACCTCTCCAAGGCCAAAACTCCGCTACTATGATTTTCAGTGATTTCTCACTAATTTTATTGACTCCCTTGCCCTTTCTCACCATAACATTGTCAAACTGACTTACCCTAAGCAAAATAAACACATTTTAGCGAGATTTGACAAACTTGGTAGAAGGCCCTATATAGCCCGTAGAGGCTGCAGAACACTAATTATTTTTCCACTGTTGGCCTATATAGCGTTTGGGCGAAAATAAAATACTTTTGCAAGTATCTGGACAATGTGATTAACTTTTTTGCTATAGGCCTTAGAGTGCGGACATACCCAGATTTGGGGGTTTTGCAGTGAATGATTTCAATACATTCTCTAATTAAATAGAGTGCACCCCCCTCAACTTACCATCAAATATCAGCCTAAATAACACTCAAATCGAACCTCAAAACTAGTGCCATGACCTTAGGCCCTTTTCCCTATACTTCTACACTAGTGCCATGACTCTGAGCCCTTTTCCCCATATTATTACTACACAAGTGCCATGACCTTAGGCCGTATTCCCTATACTTCTACACTAGTGTAAAAGTCCTCTATAATACCGCGCGTATAAGATGCAGTTTATATGTAATGATAGACCATGAATGCACCTTATAGCGACTGTACAATACCGGACTGGTTCCAGGGAGCACCACAAGCACGTTGACATCAGCGGCTTCAGGACCTGATCTCACGGCCACATCTGTTCCCAGCAGGTCAGGTAGTTTGGGAGTATGGTACCAACTCAACCTCGTAAAAAATTGCTAGGACAAAACTGTCATGTAAAAAAACTGTGAGGACAAAAACTGTCATGGCCGCACATAACTTCGCTATAGCATTGGCAAAGCTCAAAGGTAAATGGGCTTTCGGGTCATCTAGAAAAAGTAAAATCTAGAAAAAGTAAAATCAATTGTAATTACCAGAGGAAAAGAAAACGATTTGATAACCTCAGCAGAGGAATCGTAGGTAATTGTAGGTCCCATGTTACCCCGTCTATCACCCTAAGCTGATTACAGCTTATCTTCACTAATTAAACTTTTAACCCTTTAAAAGGGCCGCTGATGCATTAATGCATCATGCCCATTGGTCGCCATGTTGAACCGATGAAGTGATGGTGAGACTGCTCGCCAGCACTTCATTGAAGCATCATGCCGACCCTCCAGGAGTTTATGTATCAACCCTATAGGGTCGGCATGATGCTCCAATGATGCATCATGCGGGCCAATGGGCATTAATGCATCAGCGGTCTTTAAAGGGTTAAGGGTCGCAGGTTTAAGCAGCTTCAGCTTCGTTCCTAGGTCTTCATGATGCTTTAAATACATGCTGACGGGTCTACTCACTAACACGGTATCAATATCAACCCTCCTGGTGTGCATCTAGCTTGTTGGGTTGGTATGATGCATTGTAAACAAGAAAAATGTTGCAAGGACCACGGTCAGGAGTTGCCACTCTGCAGCCGACATGTAATGTCACGGCCGATGTATGATGTCACAAATTGCATCACAAGGTGACCGTGACGTCACTGACAAACTGAAAACATAATGAAGTTGCTACGGTCGCTGCGCTGCCGGCCACTACAAGGCAAGCAACTCCAAAAAATGTTGTCAAGATAACAGTGAACGTTCTCTCCTAAAATTACCAGAGATTCATCGTTATTTTCAGGATGATTCCTTGTGCCGCTGTACTGCTGGGGCTTTATTGGAGAAAACGTTGTGTACATTTTGAATTATTCTAAAAGGATAGCTGCCAGTGGGCACAGAACGTAGGAATAACGTTGAAATAACGTCATTGAATCATCCATGATCAACGGTATTTTAACATTCATCCAACGTTCTTTGCCCTCTAAATGGCTACATCTCATCATGCACATTACAGATGTTAAACTCCGTTATCACCTTGCTTAATCCACCAATCATATATTTTACTGACCATAATAACCATGTCTTTACATGTGCCTAATTTCAGTGGTGGGCCCACAAGGTGGAAAAAGAGGTACCACGGCCGAAAATAAAGGAACATCCTCTTCCTATGTTTGAAGAATATTTGAGATATAAAATTTGCAGCAACCTTTCAAGATTGTATCAAGCATGAAGGGTCGGCTTGGTACTTTGATGAATGCAGGCCTGGGGGGGGGGGGTACTCTGAAGGACTGTAGCCTGGTGTACCACCGTAAGGCGTTTGTCTGGAATAATTAGCCTACGGTGGAAATCTCTCACGCACTGGAGCAGGCCTAATTAGTATGTCTCACCCTCCCTCACCTCTCCCCGACCCTGACCTCCAACCATTGACACATCTACACAGGTTTGTTTTAGTTCCATCCTTTACCGCTTCTACTGCTCCTATGGCGCTACAAAGCCTATACACCCACGTATCCATTCAGCATCGATACTGGTATGCCTAGAGACATACAACCAAGCCTAACTGCCCAGTCATCACAGACCCCCCCCCCTCCCACCATCATCATCCCCCATCCATTACACCCCACACCCGCCACTGCCACCATTGGCACCACCTACCAATGCCCAAGCCCCACAGGAGGAAGGGAGAAGACCCAATAAGAGCGTCAGTAGGTGGCAGTGGTGGCGAAGGCTGAGACCACCCCTCTCGATCTCCTCCCCTTCCTCCCCATAACCCACCCACCCCCAGCCCCACCCATCTACCTCCTTGCCAACCAGCCACCCATACCACTGCCCCACCTACCAGCGTCACTGGTACCACCACGGCACTTATAAGCCTACCAGAGATGCGGGAACCGGCGCGGCGCTCCCAGTAGTAGTTTGTCGTCTGCCTGGGAGGAACAGAACGCAGTTGGAACGCAGCTTGTTGTAGATTGCACATACAGGAGGAACCAGGAACTGCAGGAGTTGCGGACGCTACCACCACCGCATTCACCCATCAGAACCGGGTACTTAACTTTTCCCGCCTCTTCCTGCCACGCACGGACACAGCAGACTTTAACAGATAATTGTCGTCTGCGGGGACAGGTTTGAGCAGTTCTAGGCTGGTTGCCTACCGCGGGAGGTGCGTCTCTGTTTGTTCTTATTATTTAAAGCATAAGGTTTGTCGGAAACCAGCGAAATTCTAAGATGCAGGTGATGGTTTAGGGTTGCTGTGACACTTTGTTTTCAGATTGGTAAATCCGCCAGATTCAACAATTATAACAACTTCTACAAGGTCATGTTCCCGCGGTGTCCCAAACTATAATCTAGGTTGATCTATAATTGAGGCAAAAAGGTGAAGTCACATATTTTGAAGGTAATCTCTCTGCCATGCACTTTTAGCTGATCAGAAGCACTCCGTGACCAATAGAAAGAACAGCACAGACGAGGCCCAAACCTCATTCATTAAAACCCTTTCCACATTTTAGAAAAGGTTCCCAAGTGGTTCAGAAAATCCTCCAAACGTGTGTCTGGCGTCTGATTGAACCAGCTCTCTTTCTTCAATGCTAATTAGAGTCCACCGATCACCCAACAAATTTGAAATCTGTTTGATCACCTTGAGCTTTGAATAAAATTTCAAAGACATCTAGAGATACAGCTAACTTTTGTGTGTAGACAAGCGCTTAATCAGGAATCATTTGGAAGCTAAGGAATTAAGCTTCTATAACAAGAAGACCAGAAAAGTTCCCATTCCTTATTACAATTTGGTCTATGGGAAGTTCTGTAAAACTCTGTGAAGTCTAGGAGTTATAGCAAAATTTGTGAAGCGTATTCATTCTTGATGTTGAGAGGTTCCAAAGTTCTACGTCTTATAATACATAGATCTAAATCAAAGCCAGAGACTAGAGAAACTAATCTCAGCATTATTAAACCAAGTCGAGGAATTAAATGTCTATGGGGAATACATCAATAGTACACTAGATTCTAAACAGTGGGACGCCGGATTCTCAGAGATAGTTCATAATTATGAATACCAGACACATTGATCGAGCTCTCAGTCTATCTGTGACTATCAGTAACACTAGATATATTAAATTCAGCTTAGATTCATCGGGACGGTTTCATGAAACAAACGCTTTCAGATCACACCAGTCTGACAAATCATATGTCAAATCCACGTGTAAGCTCTATAGCTCAAATACACGGTCTGAATAAAATCAAAGTTAGTGTTAGAAATGACACATTGCATGACGCCACTTCAGGCAATGAACTGACTAAATTAAGGAATTATGATAATAAGTTGATATCCTACCATATGGAAAGCCACCTGTATGTGGTCTGGTTATTAAAGGCCAATACAAGTGAAATACCTTATGGAGTATATTGAATAAATGGTGTGGTTGATTCTAAATTGGAAAGAAAAAATGTTGGCTACATTTGGTCGGAGTGAAATTAACTTTGAAGAAATTGTGGCACAGCTGTCGTCGTTAGACTGCTTGGTTGTCTGGTACCAAACTTTGTAAACCCCCTTTAACGCAAATTTACTTTTTTTATGCGGCTGATCATTTCACTTTGATGAAAACTGATATTCAAAGTAGGAAGCTTAGAAGCCAATCAATTTCCTTATATTTCTTAGGAAATTTCGAATGTTAGTTATCTACTATACATTGATTCCCAATAAATGTAATATAAGAGGGATCTGCAGCCAGACTTAGATATGAAAAGTAGGGGAAACTATCTAACTTTTTACCAAGTTCAGCATTTAAATCGTTCAGGCGCCAAATTGAATATTTTCTTGATTCCCAAGTGTTGGTTTGATGTCTTAATGCATCCATGGTGAGTAACTCAGCAGTTCCACACTCTTAATTTATATCTTGCCGACCGTTCTTGTGTGATATCCTCTTAGATGGTGATATGGTGCCCATTGTATCTATCAACTTTGCAATTTCCCAACCTCACCATGGAAGTAATACTTTTTCTTTAAAGTATTCAATCCACATATTATTTTGTCACAGGTTATTCACCCTATTTTACCGATATGAATAGTCTAGTTCCAGTGAAACCAAATAGCACTGCTATAGCTGTGTAGTCCCTACCCTCCAACTTTTTTCTCAAGAAATCTTTCCCTTTCCCCACCACCTTTCAGCCAGAAGATTCACATCGAGTTTCAATCGCTCAGTTAATTCATTCCGCCGACCGCCATATGGACAGACAACGAGTAGTCTGTCCGCTAACCTATAGATTGTCTATGTACCTGCCTGGTCCTGTCCCTTATCAATTGGTTCCTGTTGCCTGGGGACAAGCACCGACTCTATGTACTTCTTGGCTGTATGCTGAGACACTTGTTAGTATAGCCCCACAGGCTGTTTGTCAGTTACTTTCAGTTTAACTGTGTAATGTCTTATGGTCTCCTCCTCAATATGAGAATGGAATAAAGGAAGGATCCAGAAGGATGCTGCCATAGGCTATTTCTATGATGCCCGCAGGAGCTGTCTGGGATCTGCAGATAACTCCTCACAGGCTACATAATGCTTTAATGCATCATGCCGACCGTCTGAGTTTGATACACTCCTTGCATGATGCAAAAATGCATGCATATTACAGTACCAGCGATGAAGCGCATCCAGCTGCCGTTTTGGCCCGTTCTGTTTTTTGGTCGTTATTCACGCCCAGCGCTTATTCAAGACTTAATTCAATGTCAATGCACCTTGAAAAATCCTAAATATGCTTCTTCGATATGGTACCTAAAGACAACATTTTGCATAAAGCATAAATTATAAAGGCAGCAGAAGAATTTTTAATGTAGTCTCAAGCCAACTAAAGTGAATAGACTAAAGGCTGGTTAGGTACTTTTCTAATGAGGCATAATATTTTACAAAAACTGTATACTAATATAATTTCATGAACACAGTTTCTAACAATCTAGATGCATTTTTCAACTTTAAAGGTTTACAAACCCAAGAAAATGTGTAAAGCTAAGGTTGCATGAAGAGGTTGCAATGTTGACCACAGGTGGCATGACTGAGCCGCTGTAGTATAACATTGTCATCTGGGTTAGACAACCATCAGAGGGAATTATGGAGGGTCCATACAATTAATCCTACCATAGTTTTCTCCACCTTTTATACCTTTATATCGTATTTAAAAGTGCACACACATTATGAGAAGTACTAGTCAGATGACAATGTGAAAAGTATATACCATCTTATGAGACCTCTAAAGGGCAGAACAGACCTTAAAGGCTGAATGATGTGCTACACTCTAAGAAATAACTGTTGAATCCATAAAATATCCTCGTAAAATGAAGTGAACCACCCCAATTGCAATGTAATGCAGCAGTGTAGTTTTCGAAATAAAGCGCCAGATGCCAGCACAGTAGGGCACTGCCATGCCAAGAATATCTGTATAATAACAGTGATTTTTTTTTCTCCAAAGCTGCCAGAAAGTCTACATAAATTTGACAGCTTTCCTTGACAGTGTATAGCAGCTCCTCATTGCCTACCATCTTCCATCTTCCTACCAATGCATAGACTCTCCCATGCATGCGCTCTACCTCCCCGGCCCAAGCCCCCTCCCGCCTCCACCCCACCTCTGTTAGTCCCCTCCCCCCCCCGTGGATGACGTCAGAAGTGACGCATGCGTGTTAAACACAGCGGCAATAAATGTAGCCGAGAGGCACGGATACAGACCCCCATATCGCCCCCCCCCCATCATTTCACCACCCCAACAAAATCCCTCTCTCTCTCTCTCTCTCTCTCTCTCTCTCTCTCTTGCTCTTTCTCTTTCTCTCCCTCTGTCACATACACACCGATTGTAGGGTCTATCTTAACCACTTTACCTATACCTATACTGGAACCTGTACTTGTAGCCCTTGTGGTACCCGTACCAGTATACGTTGCAGAATCTTAACCTTTCTATTGGCCCCATGACCCTCCGACAATAGCCGGGGAAGTATGGGAGCCACCCATGGCCTTGTCTATCGGCCCCAAAGGGATCCCAGTGGGGTGTTTCAGAAGCCGGACATGATAATGAACATTAAATATCTGTTTCTAAAACTGTTAGATTCTAAACTTACAACTGCAACCATTATCATCTCTCACCAGTCATATAGTTATAGACACAGTAAGGTAATGGTAATGCTTTAGAAAAACATGCAGTTATAAGCCTACAATCACTATTAAAACTGCTATCATATCTCCTTATGACCAGTTGTACTGTTGTAAACATTACCTGCTTCTGAAACACCCCACTGTGGGAGTCTTTCAGTATTCCAACCTGTAACTATATTCCCGCATCCATTCTCTCCAATGTTTCCTATCCCATACTTCCCCTTAAAGTACCTTATTCTCCTACTTCTGGATAAGATCACTCCTCCGTCTTCCACTCTGATATATCTGCAGAGATCTCAGGAAGTTGAGAGTAGCGGTGCGGTCTTTGTTGAAGAACTTCATCTAACAGATTAACTTCTCATTTTCAATGATTTTCTATTCCCTTTAGGTGTAGATATCGAGTATGCTAAATAATATTTACAAGTTTTTTTACAAACATTTCTCAAACCTAAAGGCTACAAAAAAGGTTTTGTGAAGTAGGCAGTCCTATAGTTGCACGGTGATTGGTGGGTGTATGACCCCTTTAGAACACTCAGATTCTCCATGCACACTTATCAGCCTACCCTTTGGGTGTTAGTTGATGCCTAATTTATTAAGTCTACTGGTCTGTAATTCATTGGTGCATCATGACGGCCTTTAAGGGGAACATCACAGCTTGATGCTGCACTGTTGCAATGATGTTTATCAATTGGTATATTAGAGAGGTTAAGATCACGACTTGTACGGCAACGTGTACACCTAGAATGATAGGAAATAGTAGGCTAGACGTTGTCGTACATGTTACAAGTAGGCAAATCTTAACCTCTCTAATGTAAAAATGTGAGAACAAAGCAGCCATTTTTGGGGTGAACCACCCACATACCTATCATATAGACATGTATGTGTACATTCCCCCACCCTCCAACACACACACACATGACGTACATGTATAGACAACAATACGATCAATGCCCCTAATGCAATTAGACATTAGTCCAACGCAGCCACCGGCATTATCTTCAACCCCCTCCTCTGACTCACTCACTCACTCACTCACAAATACTACTGGTAGTGGTATATGTACAGTGGGTAGCATTCATTATGAAATAGGGTACATTACAACTACAGCACTCATAGTACATGGGATTAGTGTTATGACTAAGGTGGATGGTCCTTGAGTCGACCATGCAACGTGACTCAGGTATTGTGCATGGCTTTTCAGAGGCTTAGGAAGCAAATCTTTATAAGGGGGGCCCAGTGGGCCACCACCTCGACCACCTTGAATTGTCGGCTTAAGGGCAATAGCGCCTATAGATATCTATATACAATCTGTATTGAAAAGTAAATTTTGATGAATTTTAGATATGATTTGAGGCCCAGACCCCCATTTCCCCTATCCCATAAGTATATCAAACTAATTTGAGATGTAAAGTTTTATCTCTTGTTCAATTCATCATGAATTCTTGGTAAATTTGGGGGGGGCCCAGACAAACTCAGGCCCCACCTCCTTTATGATTGGGGGCCATTCCTACGCCCCTGCTTTTGACACCATACTTTACATATTAAAGCCTATTGCTGAAGGTTTAAATCTATTTGACCTGTCAGAAACGCCCCTGTCTTTGCTTATACTATCTTATTATATTGTTAAATGTATACTGAGCCCTCCCCTGGTTATAATTATGAACTACTTACATACCAAATGAATGAAAAATGAGCTCTGCTCTATTTTAAAAAAAAGAGGGGAGGGCATTTATTTTCTAAAAAAAAGATAATATCTCAAATGCCATGTTCCATTGTTCTTTAGATCTAACCTAAGTAGGTTGTGTTCTAACTGGTGTCACAAAGACAATGAAGCCACAACAAACAAAATATTATGTCCCCCTGATTAGCTTCGTGTGTAGTAGGTATAAACACTTCCCTGCTTTACAATGTAAAAAGGAATATTGTCGAAATAACGGTGGAATCCTTGTCTCAAAGTTGCCAGAGATCCGTCGATATTTAACAAAGATTCCTTGTACATTTCTGTAACACCATACTGCCACCTGGGACGTCTGGTAAAACCTACACTGGTTCACTGGAATTCAATTATGGTGGTTCACTGTTCAGTTTTACGAGGATCTCTGGTAGATTCAACACTTATTTTCTGCAGTGTATGCAGCACAGAACAGGACATGATGAGAAGTACTCATTGCATGATATCATGACATGGGCAGCAATAAAATACACAGTCAACTTCTGCGGAAAATACAATTAACCCTCCATATACAAACAGAATTGTAGGACAGCTAGGGTCCTCTAAGGGAATAGCATGAAATAAACCCGTCAAATCTAATTTGTCAGCTCTGGCGCAGACTCTTCATATTGACCACTTAGGATGGACAATGCAGATAGCCCCACCTGATGACACGTGGAAGTCATTAGGATTGACAATGCAGATAGCCCCACCTGATGACACTTGGAAGTCAATGAAGTTGTCATTAAAAGGACTGGTTCCACTGCATCAGCCAGTCCATTTTCTGATAATCTGACGACTTTTCCATACATTTCTTACAGAAAAATTGGTCGGATTAGCATAGAATGGACCCGACCGATGCAGTGGAGCCAGCCCTATAGACATAAAATTTGAAAACATGAGGAACCTCACTTGTTCAATTTGACTTGTTAATTTCATATTGTTTACTATGAAGCCTATTTCTTTTCAGTGCAAAGCTCCTTTCATGATGCCTACAAACTTATATGTCCTTTTTCTTTATCAAAATTCACAAATGCTCTGCGTTGGTGCATCATGACAAACAAACAGTAAGAGAATTGAGGGGTTGTGTTGGTCTTAAAGGGTTAAAAAGTAAGATGACATCTTGTTCATTGTGTTCCCCCTTCTCACTGAGCCTCCACAGTATTAGAGTCTACACATGAACAAAAGTTCTGATATAGGAATTGTTATTCTAGCTTTCTTTGGGTGTGGTCCAATACAGTGCTATGCAGACAGATCATATTAAAGGCATCTACACAGATACATGGTTTCTACATGCACCACAGCGTGTACAGCAAACAATAACTTAGGATAACATTTAGGCATCTACCTCTTTACCTGCTGCACCTGCACTACATGATTGTATAGAATGAGCCCTTCTTGAAGTGATGCCACCTAAACTAAGGCCAAAAAAAGGTGTTGCAGGTAACGTAAATCTAGATAGACAAATTGGGAATAAAAATAAAGTGTTTTCCTCAATTTTAGTAAAATTACATACATGTATATATATATATATATATATATATATATATATATATATATATATATATATATATGTGTGTGTGTGTGTGTGTGTGTGTGTGTGTGTGTGTGTTTGTGCGTGTGTGTGTATGTGTGTGTTGTGTATGTGTGTGCGTGTGTGTGTGATATTATATTATACTTTCATTATAATGCCATTTACATTGATTTCTGTGTTAATCTAGGCATCCATGATTTGCTGTTCGCTTGTGTAGATCAGGAGTCAAATGCAAATTAATTTTGAGACATGAGATTTATGGCCTCATTATGATTATCACTAGTTAATGGCAGTATTTTCCTGATACACAGTACTAGATGGACCCTTCTTGATCTCATATTGCCCTAAACTTTACTTCCAATCGTTAAAACAAAAAAAAAGCAACAGGCTTCTTCTAGACTAGATTGTGGCAACGATATTTGTAGAAGAAACTTTGCTCCTGTTCATCCTCATTGTTCCAAGGAAGCTGTTCTCAGATCTTTTTGTCACCTTGAACCTGTTGTGACCATGACCTTGCTGTGACTTTGAACCTGTTGTGACCATGACCTTGCTGTGACCTTGAACCTGTTGTGACCTTGACCTTGCTGTGATTGTTACAGATCAGGCAGCATGATGTACATCCGGGCTACCCTGCTGGTGGCGGTGCTCTGCGTCTGTACCACGCCGCTGCTAGGTGCTGAGGAACTACCAGGTAGGTAGATCTTTAATTGATGTACAATTGTACTTGTGGTTCACTACTGTGACTCTCTACCTTTTTTATGAGCATCCAACAGTGAGATCACCCCATGGAATGAAGTATTATCACCCCATAGGTTGAAGTATGGGGGACTTGAGGACATATTGCAATGACACAGTCTAATCCAAATTTCTTCTATAAGAGCAAAGTTCTGGAGGCTATTTCTTAACACATTACGACTACACCCTTCAAGTCGTACCGAAATTCCCATAGGAATACTACCGATATTTGCTATTGTAGGACTGTGTATGATCGTAGTTGATCGTTAGTCTTAAGTAAGAAATGGCCTGGTGAAGGGGATATAGGTCAATTTTAATTGGGTATTTGTGCCACATTATGTGCCCTCAGGTAATGTAGCTTCATGCGTGCCCAGTTGTTAATCAAGACATTAAAGTAACTGATAAAAGTGAAGTACATAATCTCTACAGGGGCAGCAATGCTTCACAAGGTTTTCCCAATAAGATGGTCAATTGTTTCATTACAAAGGTTTAGAGGAAACTTTCTTTTCAGTCAAATATTGGGCGACATACCTGAGTATAATCCTGATAAATGGCTATATGTACAGAGTCTACTGTACCCCCATGACGTCATAGCTAATGACATGATGTTATTGCTCAATCAGTTTCCTGGTAATCCCCTCTGTTACAGTTAATACTTTTTTGGGAATACAACTAATTTGATTATCATATGGTGGAAAGTTCCGGGTCTCGATATAGAACCTTATATCCATAGTCCACTAGACCTCTTTCGCAGAAATTTATATAGGAAATGTATGGCTCAATCACGTAACAGAGGCCAAGTGGACTATCGACCTTAAAGCTGCAAATGTAGAGACAGACAGTCAGCAGCCGATCCCATAGACAGAAACCCCCACTCATTGAGCAGCGAAGCACCATTAATGTGGAACACTCATTTTGCCTTTGACCATGATGATTGTGTACCTCACACCTACTGACACCATACATTCAGACTGCTGGTAGGACTAACCCCTCTAATGGTGGATGCTCCATCATTGGTCATTGAGAATCTTGATGCATTTGTAGGCTCTGAGTGTATCTCACCAGGGCTACGACCATGGTGACCCAAGGGGCCGGATATACCATCAAAAGGGTTAGCATTCGTGTGGATGCACCGGTGCATCAGGACGCCAAAGGAAACTGGTGTTGAGACATCCTGCAGGCTGGAAAGGGTTAATGATATAGTGGGTTCAGGTAGAGGTCACCATCAGTATTAACAGTGAAAGTTGCAGTATAATAAACTGGGGAGAAAGGAATTGAATTTGTTGAAGGGACCTTAGATCTGTCAAACTTAGACACTGGCCTAACCTAAAGTGCTCACCCTTTTAAGGGGTATGCAATGTTTCACTGTATACCACTGTTCACTTATGACTGTCTCAGCACATAAGGGTTGATATATTGTATGAAGGTAGCCCAAGTGAGGTAATTGAATATGCTACAGCCAGTATATTATTTTGACTTTGTTATTCTGCACTGATATGTAAGCTTTTTCTGGTTTAGACCCATCTTATTAATCAAGGAAGCTGAGATTTTATATTGCATGGAGGACAAAATGACTAGTTTTCAAAAAATCAAAAAAAAATGAAAACTGGGCATTTCGTCGCCAAGGTAAGATTATTCAAGATTAAAAGAAAACATGGTAATTGCTGTGATGTAGCATCCATGCAGAGGAGAGAAAGTTAAAGGATAATAAAATGTTTGCTAGTGAAGGAGGGCAGGGAATGATGGTGGAATCGTACAACCAACATCAGTAAATATTTTACAGTAAGCACTCAACTCATCAAAGATGTAATGCGCTGAGCCATCAATATGCTGATCGCTAGGTGACGTGTCAACCTTACTCTGTAAATAAACATGTCCACCTAGACGCAACCACCAGATCTTCAGCGAGAGCGTTTAAGATCCAGAACAACATTTAGGTTGTTGTTGTTTTTTTTTCTTAGCCGCTTCTTAAGTACTGAAACTTACTGGATCGCACGATGATGTGGAGTAGAATCCAAATAGCGAAGAGCGACAAAAATGCAAAATGAAAAGTCCAGACTCCTATAATGATTGAGTATGAAAGAACAGATAGATATGAGAAAGCAATGGCTCTTTGAAAAATGTGGCGAGGGAAGCTCAGGCCATGTTGTAATCACTAATCCCAATGCCACCACCACATTCCAAAGACTACTTAGCAAGGGTTTCAATCAACAGTGGCGTGACCCATAGAAAATTAAATGGCTAAATTATTCCGCAGTGCATACATGCCACAACCACAGATCCTGTGGCATGGGTATTGCATCCTAGTCTGTTAACACGACATGTTTGTATTGGTTCTGTACTGAATAATGAACAACCCAGAAAAGTTAAAATTATATTATTTACTCTGTGGTTTGAGTGTTTTGATATCCTTTAAGGGCCGCTGATGCATCAATATACCTCATGCTGATTGGTTGTTGTGATGCCTGAATGCTACATTCATCCATCGTGCTGATTCCAGGTAGGCCCTGTTTTGCTAGGGTCGGTCGGGTAACTGGAAACAAAACTTTTTAGGCCTATAAAAGGAGGGTGCATACTCATTAAACTATTTATTCTGTCAAATATTGTTTATGCAAATTATCCTCTCAGACAGGTAGGTGAGAGAAATGATGGCTGGCCGACATGGCAAGTTTTAATCAAGTAACGCCCTGAGTGGTATATCTAAGTAAAACTAAGTTGAAACAGACGTGTCCCTAATTTTCAAAAGGCTTTTTTTTCCAAATTCTTGTAAGGGTACAAAGATATGGTGGTCCTTGCCCATCTCATTATCCTCCTTTACATGACAGCCCTTTTCAAGAGATTATATCTATAGCTACCATTTTGAAATGCCCTCCTTGCTCTGTACGTTAAAACACACGCAAAATTAGAATGGTTGATCATAAGTAATGTTCTACAATCAGCATTTAATACAAGATTTACATAGGGTTTGGTAGGGCAGTTGCCAGCGCAATCATTAGTGGCAATTGGATGTAGGGGTGCACTGGCATTAGACTGAGGGATCTAACTACGATTTGACAGGAATTTATAGTCGGACCATGTTGAGAAATACCTTACAGACCCTACCAACTTCCCTTACACTCTATCCACGCACAAAGCCTCTGTACACAGGGGATGTAGTTGTTTCAGCTGTGCAGGAAACCATACAATAAGCACAATAATTGAGTCATGGTCGTTATTGATGGAGATAACTGATGAATATTCATGAGACTCTTGTCTGTGGTCTGTGGAGGTGGGTTGACCAGACAATTGCTGACACCACAGAGGCTAAAAACTAGAGTGTTAGGCTATTAATCCTTTAAGCCTTTAAATGTCAAATGGTCATCATGATGCATGAATGCAGCCCTGCCGAGTAACTCGCCAAAGCTACATTGATGCATAATGCCGACCCTAAGCTCCACTTGAAGTCCTGGCGAGTACTCGCTGGTGGGTCGATTTGGTGCACGTGTGAAGTGTTTGCGATCAGACTGGCCAGTACTTCAGCAGTCCAATAAGTAGACATGCAAGAGCTGCATTCATGCTTCATGTCGACCAAAGGGCAATAGGCATCTAAGTATCAAAACAACCAGATTGTTAATGGTTGCATAGAGATTCGAAGTATTGCATGAAACCATGCTACATGAGCGTATCCCTGGTTAGACACTCTGCTCACTAGGGCTACATTTAGATATTTTGGGGACCCTCTTGTAACACATTGACCCGATATGATCAGTGGTATGCATGAATCTCGCCTTGGTGAATTTATCCACCTTGGTGGTATTCATGCATTAGGACGACTAATGAGCATGGGGCATTACTTTCTGTACTTAAATCGCATGAAGATGGAGAAGGAATGCTGAGGGTAGAAGTTCTAGAGTCTAGCAGATGACAGGAGCATTTTAAGATTGGCAATATAAAATATGCAAGATAAGCGAAGCACCCTACGTCCAAGTCAGAATATGGACACTAATGGCAAATTGTCGTTCTTGCCAATAATACATGTTTCAATTTAGACGTCGCAAATACTAATATTGATGGACCATTTCTACCTGCCAAGGGAGAGCATCAGCAAGAATGTTAGTGCCAGAGCTGGAGGGTAGTGGTGAAATCAAGTGAAATTATTTATTTACTACACCCACTGATCAAAGGGAAATGCTTAAAATATGGATTCAGTTATTAAAACTATATAATTATGCTGAATTAATCCCATCGTTTTACCCTTCAAGCTTTCCAGCCCTGCAAAGACATATATCATAAAACCTCGCATTAAGGCGCACCTCACGTATTTATATAAGCCATGTCGTATAAGGAAGGCATTACGGTAGACCTCATAACACCTATAGTCCACTAGGCCTCTGTCGCAGAAATTTATATAGGAAATGTATGGCTCAATTACACGACAGACACCAAGTGGACTATGCATTTAACCAGGACTGTATAGCCGTCATACATATTGCGCCACTCCTACAGTCGTGCACGTCTTACAGAGTATAACCAAGAAGCAATAAAAAAGAACTTATCAAGATCTGGAACTACTAATAATAATAGGAAAACAAACAGAATAGTAACACGGTTGGTAGCAGTAGTAGCATTAGTAGTGGGCTATGGTCCAGATGCAGACTCTGATTATGTAATATTCATAGCCATGTTCATTCAGCTGTGACCACCCTGAGTGAACCGACATTAAATAGTCATCACTGCTCCTGTTGTCTCCAGGAAATGGTGGTGCTAATGTATCTGGGTTATGATGGTGTAAGCTGTGTGCAAAGCTGGGGTCAAACCATTCATGATAGTTATATTCAAATAAGATGATCTATGCAGGTTGTTCCCTTAAATGAAATCCTATGAAACACTTGATGTTTGCAGAAGGGACCTCATTTGTGACCTGTAAATTTGGGTTCCTTCAAAAATGGCATCTTGCACAGCAAACAGAGCTCCCTGCAAGACAACACTTAATTTCTAGTACCTTGCAAACACAGTAACCTTCCCTTCAAAAAGGTCACTTAAAATATATCTACTATATAGAAGTGTGGTAATGCTGCATTTAGTCTCAACATTTATATTCAGACTGTGTCTGGTTTTGTGTGACTATATTTCTTTTACATTCATTTCTTTCTGAGATCAGTGCTCACTCTCCTTTCCTCCCCTGGTGCATCCCAGGAATTTATCAACTCTGTTAGGTCAGCCTGAATAAAAAAATATAGCACTGGTTATTTAGTACAAGGGCATTAATCACTTTAAGCGACATGCATCATGTATGTACCCGGTTTGATCTTGTTTGATACCATGGCAAAAATTGGCACATTCAGGGTGGGCTCTGCAATGTGCAAAATAGTTTTTGGAACTATGAGGGATCCTTGTAAAACTGAACAGTGAACCACCGAAATTGTTTTTGCAGTGAACTAGTGTAGTTTTTCCAACGAGCGAGGTGGCAGTAGTGGTGCAAGGAATCTCTGTGAAAATAGCAATGGATCTCTGGCAACTCGGGACAAGGATGCTGTTGTTGTTTTGACGGCTTTTCTTACAGCGTGCCACCTTCAACAATGTACTACAGTGTGAACAGGACTACATTGTCCTCCCTATTTATCTCATTATCTTTTTCCTATGATGCATTTTCTGTCTTTTGCTGCAATGCTCTTTATTTTGGTTCATCTAATGTGTCAATTCTAGCGAAATGGATCAATTATAATGGGTAGAAATCACTGATCAGAGACAAATAAAGTGAGAGCAAAAAAGGCAGGCTTGCCCGTGCTAATAATCATTTCGCACAAATAACTCCTGTATTTTAGTGATATGACACTATGTACACAAGGAGAATCTTGATCAATAAAATTGAGCAGAAAGGAGACTTTGTGGATCCTTTCACTAACTATCATCCTGCATGCCTGCCTAGTTATTAACCAAACTTAAGCCAACTTCTATTAATTAGGATATGCAGAAAGGTAGATGACACAATGCCATCCATCCCAAAGCCCACCCACCGAGAAAACCGAAAAAAGGGATGTATGGAGCTATTTGCTAAACCCTATCAGGGTCTAGGCAGTGTTATGTATACAGAATTCAGTGGGCATCCCTCTCGTCTCGATCTATTTAACTGATTAAACTCACTGTACCTGAAATCTGAAGTAGTACATTCAACTACTCACTAATCTAACTTAATTTGGGCATTGGCCCACAGGTTTCTGAAGAATTAACTAATGTTTGAACATAAAGATTTAGCACCATCTTCAGCACCTATTGCCCTGGAACTCCCCCTTTAAAACAGAATAAAAGATCACACAATCCTCAACTAAAACATATCCAATCCTTAAGGTTTCAAACTAAAAGCCTCTATGTGTTTCCTCGTGTAACAAGGTAATGCTTGCAATTCTCCGCTCTCCACCCACCGTAAAGCACAATAAATAAAACCTAAAAAGAGCCCTCTCTGTGGGGTAAAGAAAGTGGACCCTTTTTGATACTCACACAAGTTTTAGTGTTTTTATGGGAATCATTAATTTGATAACTCCGATCTCGAACCAACCATCACAGCATGAAAAATACTTTTTTTCGAGATCAATACCATTCTAACAATTGCCATTAATTTGCAAGAGTTTTTGGATTTAACACTTCATAGAAAAAAAGGTTTAATAGTTAGTGTGTCGAGAGGAAGCAGCCATTTTGGTTGCCGTGTAATTTCCTTTGCACCCAAAATGCCAAACGACAAAAGGTGGGTAAATGCCTGCATATCAAAACATTCCAGTGTGTCACTGCTATAGAAATGTCGCTCGGTGTTCATTTGGCGCCAGAATTCATCAAATAATATGGTCTGGGCGCCATTTTGTTTTCGTTGCTGGTTGCTGGTGGCCCCTTTGTTGTTTGAGTAAAACAAGATCTTGTTTTGTTTGATCTCACATGTTTACTTAGCTTGATGGCTGCCACCACTGGAGGCAGCCATCTTGATCATGTCGACCACCAGGGGGCAGGGTTCATTGTCTGCTTCAAGTTTGAACAAAAGTCAGACGACAGTTGGAACAATGACCTTGAACGACCTTCAAAGGTGACTAGGGTTTTACACTCTCCAGGCAACCCATGGTCCTACCATTTTCAATCGAATAGAAACCCTGGAAAGGGCTAATTAGGTGCCAAGTTTAGGAGAGGTTTTTGATTATAAGGATTGGAAATCCAGTATTGAATCAGAAGTTACCTGCAAGGTGATGGCCATCTTGGAGTCGGCAGCCATTCTGGTTTCAGGAAGTTAATTATATACTGATAACCCTCATATGAACAATGCCTTTACCCCTTAGCCTATATTTCAATCCAGGCCAGGCCAATGACATACGCTCCTTGAGTTTCGTGGAAAAAACAGTCAAGTTCTTGGCATGTCATGTAGGTTGGTAACTATCTGAATAATGCTAAAAGTTCTGAGATCAGGAAGGCATTTCTCAAGATGATACGACTGAAAACAGCCACTACAGCCACAATATTAAAGTGGGTGATCGTAGGTAATGGACTACTACTGCTCTGTACGATCAGCACTTAACACAGTAATTACATCGGTTTGGGTATGGCAGTTGTACCAGTGCAGTCATAAGTGACAATTTAGATGCAGGGCTATAATAATAATGGCATTATAGTGAGGGATCCCACTACGATTTGACAGGGGTCTAGTCGTACCATCTTGAAAAATGCCTTCGAGAACTATCATGGTCGTGCACACATATAAACAGGAAACCTTGCTATTGTGTAAAATAGCTTGAATCTTATATGACAACTTCTTCAAACTCAGAAATCAAACTAAAGAACAAAATATTTCTATGTACATCGTCAAATAGCATTCTATATATCATGACCTGTCCTCGATTAGTGTCATGACCCATGGCACATTTGGCATGGGGACACCATATATGAAGCAGGGCAGGTTTTGTCCAAACATCCCCTTAATGTACTAGCAATATGACCAGTCCAGTAGAGCATTGTGACTAGTTCATTAGATGTTATGCAAGCTAAAGATCCAACTACAATACATGAACTGCCTATGTTAATAACCCCAAGCCTTTATGATTCATACAGAGTCTAACACTTTGGGTGCCAATAACTTCAAGCGCTTGATTAATTTCCATGATGCTCATTTTCATCAGAATACAACTCATGCAGGCGTAAACATGCCCGGGCTTTATTCCTGCATGAAGAGGGCAACCCCAAAAAGGTTGATAAACTCTCTGAAGAGTGGGTATATAAGGATTTGAAAGAAGACTGGTTTTGACGAACCCGCCTACTCGGACCATGGGTCCTGCCAGCCTTCGGCTTGAAACAAATAAACTGGTTTTGATTAGGTAGGAAAGTCTTGATGGCTTAATGCACTACATGGGGCACTTAAAGGGTTAATAGGTCAATAAGTGTTTCAACCCGGACAGGAAAAGACCAATGGGTAACACTGAGTGGGTTAGACTAGGTTGTGGTATAGGCCCCTGGGGGATTAGTATTCTACCATTATGAGATGTATACTGGGGCCTTGTGAATAGAACATGAGGCATTGTGCCGGGGTACACCATACTGGTGTTATGAATACTTTAAGGGTCATATTTGGTTTTAAAGCATTTTGCCCCACTGTCACCATGATACATGGGTGCTGCCATTGTGAGTAACTCGCCAGCGGGCCTACATCCATTATGCCGATCGATGCTATGGCTTTGATACGTTGTTAGCACAGGGTTAGTATGATATGCTAAATCAGGCAGGCGAGTTACTTGATAGTGCGTGCATTGTGCTGACCATAGGCTGATGCTTTCCTGTAGGGTCAGTATAATGTAATGCTGAAGTGCTGTTAGGTCACTCTGTGTCAGTTCATGAATACAACAAAGGAATAAGGAGGCATTGCTGAGCCCTAATGGGTTTGTTACCACTCATGTAAGGTCATGGCATTATACCCCTCATACACCTCCAGTGTGAATATGTCATGAATACCTTTATTTATCCTACAATATGTCAACTTGATCAAGCTTTATACCCTTTCTGATAAAAAAAAATCTTTTGTTAGAGTTCAAATCTGGCATGTATTCTTTAAGAATTGCCACTTACCCACACCCAATACACCTCCCTGGAAGTCCATCCACTTCGCATGGAAATTCACATGTGCTAGCCTAATTTTGGGAATATCCTTCTATGTAAGGGCAGCACATTATCCGTTGCTTACACTGTGAAGAGAGGTGGAATGAGACAGGGAAACCGACGGTGTTCGGTACAATGAAACATTTAAAATATTTTGGTTGTTTTCGAGTAAACCCTATGTCGACTAATTTCTTGAACTATTATCTATGTATTTCCTGCATTTAAATATATGTTCAGATAAGGAGATGCACTGACCTGAGTGAATGTACTGATAGTGGCTTATGCAGGAATCCGGAACAGCTTAAAGCAACCTGTATCAATCAGGTATAAGTAGTCCTTAAATCCTAATGGATGTCACGGCCCCTGTACTTCAAGTTGCTCACTAATACTCTGCCTTGGCATCTACAAGCCGCCATACATTTTTAACGTCTTTATGACGTGTTGTGATGCGTCCTGATCTGCCGTTACCAAGCAAACAGGCAGGGGGAAGCGGATGTCATGTGGCTCCAGGTCATCTGGTGGGAAAATAAGGAACTATTACAGAAGTCATTATACACAATAAGGATATCACTTTGAATTCCTTTAAGGGGCGCTGATGTAATGGTTGATGGATATGAGGTAGCGTACAAAGGTACGCTTTTGAAAAAAAAGGGGAAAGTAAAGAAAGATAAATGCAGTTCACCGACCTACTGCCCAAGAAAACTTCTCTCATTCTAAATGATTTACTAGAATGATCAAAGCATTGGAATTGGGCACATAACTGTGAATCAACATTGAAAACTGGTCCACCCTAAAAAGTGATGCAAATCAAAAGCGATTTCCTTTTGTGCTCCTTGTCTCTTACAAGAGATGGAGACCTCTTCGACATAGCACAAATTGCTGAGTTAGAACCCAGCGTTACTCAAACGAAATCATGAGGAAATGTGAAACAATGAGGTCTCTTAATCGGGGTACTAGATTTAGACCAATCAATACTAAAGGGCATTATGTTGGCAAATAGTGGTTGCTGTGGTGCTAATTGCGTACGGGGACTGCTTTCACGCATCATGCCAACCCTAAAGGAGTATCATGTGAAACTAGGTTTGATGCACAAATGGGATGCTGAGTGAGTTACTCACCAGTATGATGCACTAATGGGATGCTGAGTGAGTTACTCACCAGTATCATGCACAAATGGGATGCTGAGTGAGTTACTCACCAGTATCATGCACTAATGGGATGCTGAGTGAGTTACTCAACAGTATGATGCACTGATGGGATGCTGAGTGAGTTACTCACCAGTATGATGCACTAATGGGATGCTGAGTGAGTTACTCACCAGTATGATGCACTAATGGGATGCTGAGTGAGTTACTCACCAGCATGATGCACTAATGGGATGCTGAGTGAGTTACTCACCAGTATGATGCACTAATGGGATGCTGAGTGAGTTACTCACCAGTATCATGCACAAATGGGATGCTGAGTGAGTTACTCACCAGTATGATGCACTAATGGGATGCTGAGTGAGTTACTCACCAGTATCATGCACAAATGGGATGCTGAGTGAGTTACTCACCAGTATGATGCACTAATGGGATGCTGAGTGAGTTACTCACCAGTATCATGCACAAATGGGATGCTGAGTGAGTTACTCACCAGTATCATGCACTAATAGGATGCTGAGTGAGTTACTCACCAGTATCATGCACAAATGGGATGCTGAGTGAGTTACTCACCAGTATCATGCACTAATGAGATGCTGAGTGAGTTACTCACCAGTATAACAATAGTTTTGTCATAAAGGTGACATAAACACGAAGCATCATAGTATACATTTTATAGGGCTAAAGGCCTTATAACCCACATCGAAGAGATTAACCCTTTAAGGGTTCCTTTTGGAGGAGTACATCATGCCCATAGGTGGACATGACACCCCAATGAGGTGTCTGCTTGCCAACATTTCATTGGTGCATCATACTGAGTCCTCAGACATGTATCCAACCTGTAGGGTCCGCATGATGCATGGATGTAGCCTGGTCAAGTGACTCTTCAGGGCTGCATTCATGCGTCCATATGAATGATGGGCATGATTAATCGATGCACCATCAGCCTTAGCAGGGTAAAGTGTTAGATAATAATAGCAGTGGTACGTGATCCTGATCTGCAGAGAGTGTAAGCTCCCTGATTAACCATACCGTGGACAAGGTAGAACTGGATCAGCCTCCCTGATCCACAGGTGCTAATCTCTCCAATTAACTCCCTATTAATATAGCTCTAAACCCCAATGTATAAGCCGCAGCGTGTAGCCAAATTAAGATGCTTTATGTTGTTATAGAATGAGGCTATACTAGCGGGCGGCTTATATGCTAGGTTTTCTTAGCGCCTCCCACGCCGCGTAGCGGCGGTACCGCGAAGCGGTACGGGAGTGCGCTATGATGATTGCATTTGCCCCATGTGATGAGGTCTCACAATACAAAATTACTGAATAGAGAAATTGATAATTGTGAAATCTTCTTTATGTCTGCTTTTATGAGACATGTAATCAAACACTGGTATACCGCCATTAACGGCGGGAGGCGTTTTTTTACGCGGTCACAACCGCATTTCTTGTTACACTATAGAACAGTACTAAAATAGCAAAGTTCAAGCCCCAGCTGTGGCTTTGCGCTCTTGTCATATTGAGGGGATGGATTATACGTAGTCCACATGTGTCGTTTAGCTATACCCAGGTTTTTACCATACTCTATGATATAAGGGGTGTTTCTAATATTAGACCCCCCTGCCGTTGAAGGCACAGGTTGATAAATTCAATCTCCAATAAACCAAAACCACCAAAGAAATCACTTTGAACCAATCTGATACCAGTCAGTGCTTTCAAATGCACAAATAACAGAGAAGCTGTCAAATTCTTAACCAACCCAAGGATAAGTCTGCTAATCAATGATACAGACTTAGGAATAGGTATTGCATTTAATGTGTTCAAAATAATAGCTGTTGCCAAGGGGGAGTAGATCGGTTGATACTTGTCCTAGCCGTGGAGCCCTACCATGTCCCCAGTGCATTCTCCAAAGTTGAACAATAGGGAATGTAATTTGACTGCATTGCATTGGGCTGATTCGTCATGCAGTCCCTTTACATGTGGAAATCAGGGATAGCTGGTTCCAGTGGATCTGTCCAGTTAACTGTCAAATTCTATCGCCTGCAAAGAGGATGGTAGCTGGTTCAGGGAAGATGCATTGATAAGAGCTGATAAGATGGAACCAGCTTTCTCCTTATGGTGGGTTCTATACAGGAGCACGGTAGCCATCATATCATGTCTCATCAGTGTGTTTTGCCATTTTGGTTGACCCGTTAAAATTCGAAATGGCAGACCCACTGGGCATATGTCTAGACCCATATAGGCAATGTGTTATCAACCCATGAGAAAAGTCCCTTCATATTCCCTGCAGATTTCCTTCAAATACAATAACACGGAACTGACTGGCCTCAGGGAATCAATTCTCTGTTGTGCTGCCAAAAGGCAATTGGTCATAATAGGGGTTCAGGAGTAGTTCTGAATTGGTTAATACTTCCTAAGTAAGAACCAACTTCTGGCTAGTTCCTTCCACCAATTCCCTGCAGATTTACTATAGGAGGCATTCAGGTGGAACCAATCATGAAACCAGTTCCCTCAACGTCTCACAACACATGCACAGTCTTATTCAGAGAAAGTTAATTCCATTACAGCATAATTCCCAATTCCCAATCTTTACGCAACAGCCTGCAGCCTACCAGGAGGGTATCTCAAAAAGATTTGGAATTGATCCTGTCGGAGGTGATAATTCCAAAATTGAACTCACTGACCTTCTGGAGTGGATTCCCTCTTGTATTGTAAAGAAGGAGTCAGTTATAGGAGTGGTATAGGAGGGGTCCAGTCTCTTATTTTGCAACTCGACCTATTTCCGTGCAGTTCACTTGTAGCAGAAGTCAAGCAGGGAAGTCTGTTCTTAGGGTGAGAAATGTAGGTGAACTGCAGGTTCAAATAGTTACGGTGAGAACTGGTTTCCCAATCTTTTTGAGATACCCTCCAGGGAATAGTACATTGGCCTCTTGAAGCAGGATCGAGAGTGACAATTGATAGGACGTTAACAGCCATACCATGACAGGAGTGTCTTGTACCACACGCCCTGGTCACTCCTACAGGGCTATCTGCTACTGGTCAGGGTGAGTTCTCTATGGCCCCCTAGGGGGCCGTGCAGGCGGCAGCAGGGTCCAGGGTACAAGATATGTGGTTATGTAGCGTGAGTGGTCAGGGGAAAGAAGGAGTATGGGGTGCTGTTCTGACAATATTTGAGGATTCAATGTCTGCGTAGTTCTTTCTCCATGTTACAATTGTGGTATGGTACTGGAGGTGGTCATGGGGATAGGGTTATTGGTGCTGTTTTGGAAGAACGTTAATGGTCAGGAGAAGAAGCAGTATGGGGTGCTGTTCTGGTAGGATGTGAGCAATTCATTTGTGCACCGTACAGTGTATCAGCCTTGTAGAGTCGGCATGATGCATAAATGCAGCCCTGGTAAGAAACTTGCCAGGCCTGCATTTATGTGTCATGATGACCAATTGTGCTATAACTTCTAAGATATGTGGTTATGGAGCGGGAGTGTACAGTATCTATAGATACATGTGGTTATTACAAGGATTGCCTAGTGCAAGAAATGTGATTCTGTATGCATTGGGGTGGAAGTTTTCTTTGATAGTTCTGTTATCTGGACCTCAGATGCCAACAGTGGGCCATGTCAACACTCTAAGAAAGAGCTTTTGGACCTACCAGACATCCTCATGAAAACTAAAAAGTTAATGCCCATAATTCTAATGCCGCTAAGCAGTGTAGCCCCAGATGGCCGTAGAGTAAATTACAAGACATCTCCATGAAAATACTGGTGAAAGCCTTATCTCAAAGTTGCCAAAACATCCCTTGTTATTTTTGCAACATCTTTATATTTACAATACAGTGAGCACACACGTTTGAATCCACATTAAACGCAGCTGGTTGATAAGAGATAATCAACCACTCATCAATTCACCATTGAAAATTTTTCCGCCCACTGTTTAGTGGCCCTTCTCCCAGAATGGCACCCCATACTAACGACAAACGTGGATGAGTACAAGTGCAGCTGGGTTACCGTGAGTGGGAGATATGTGGGATGCCAATTGGACATTGGTCGTGTGTAAGGAGGGGGGTAGAGAATGAATGGACAGTGGCCCATTCAGCTGCCCAGGCTGGTTTTACCAGCTCTTGGGGAATCATGGAGAAACATGTGCTTCAGTAGGGAGTTCCATGAGTGATGGAATCCAATAGTAGCTCAGAATGACGACTGGCTATGCTTCAACAGCATAATGATACTGTATGATACTGTAACATTTAGAACCCAATTATAATTGTTCAGTTTCATTTGGCGAATGTTTACTCAATCGTCAGTTTAGGGAGTACAGGGCTTCATTGTAGTGTCATTAGTAGACTTTTGAGGTTTGGGAGTGCGTCTTATACACATGGTATGCCTCATAGACGAGTAGTACAGTTGTGAAACACCACGAAAAAGGAAGATGAAACAGGTGGAAAGTATGCATCCTTAACACTTAAACATCTACATTTACTGTTACGTCTATCACTAGTGAGCTTTGGGCCTGGTACATAATAGTGTACCATACAGCAGGGTTACATACATACATCATATAGGTGTACCAGAGAACTTTGGACCATTCTTTTCCTGAGTTCATCAGGGAATAAACCCTTCTAGAGACAGTGATCAAAGTATCAATGCCAATCCTATTGGGTTAGAACACCAATCATGTGCTGTCAAGCAGGCTTGCTAGTAATTGATTTGTGTAATGACCAATGAACGTAATGTACTAATTACCTCAGAGTCTATGCATTCTTGTCATGATGTACTGATTACATCAGAGTCTGTGCATTCTTGTCATGACGTACTGATTACATCAGAGTCTGTCACTTCTTGTCATGATGTACTGATTACATCAGATTCTGTCACTTCTTGTCATGATGTACTGATTACCTCAGAGTCTGTGCATTCTTGTCATGATGTACTGATTACATCAGAGTCTGTCCATTCTTGTCATGATGTACTGATTACCTCAGAGTCTGTCCATTCTTGTCATGATGTACTGATTACATCAGAGTCTGTCCATTCTTGTCATGATGTACTGATTACATCAGAGTCTGTCCATTCTTGTCATGATGTACTGATTACATCAGAGTCTGTCCATTCTTGTCATGATATATAAATACTGCCACAGTAAGTTTCTTTCTAGAGATGCATAAGTGCATAAATCCTTTCAGGACTGTATCAACCCTATAGGTTTGTCGTGATACATGAATAAAACACTGCCAAGCTATCATGGTGATGAGGAGGAGATGTACCATGTAAAGGGTTAAAGAGGGGGGGTTAGAGTAGTATTATGTCATGAATGTATACAATAACATTACATCATAAACTTGTGTATATCCGGATATTCATTCATAATGCATCTACTTTTCAATCGGTTCCTTTGTCAGGAGCCACAGAACACCTCAAAATTGATACCCCATGACTCTTCAATGCAGTCTGTGTACATGGCCGATTTAAGCAAGCAGGTGCTCATTGATTTCAATATCCCTACATGCCTGGCCCTAATTAGAGACTTTAAGGGAACTACCGACTGGGAAGGACGTGACCACATCCTTCCCTCGGGGAGGACCTCGGGAAGGACCTCTTATTCCAAAATCAATCATTAAACGTCCTCTTCTCTTGTTTAGAAACTCCCAAGAGGCTCCCAACATCATCATGTCTGTAGTTGTTTTGGTTACACAGGTCCCCATGTGCAGTTACCTAAGTCACTTAACCAGAGGTGGGTCACGTCACCCCCGCGAAGTGTGACGGACGTGGGAACTTACTCCACACTTCAGGTAGTTAGTCAATGTACGTCGTAGAGGACAATTGAATAATGGCGCTTATCTGTATACTGTTAATGCTTTTAGTGCTTAGGATTATTTTCCACCTTACACCCAGCGCTTATTTGAGACCGGTACTTATTTAACACCCTGCCACTTAAATGAGTCGCTATGGTATACCATTTAGTGTTAGCATGCTGCAGGAGTGCCAAATTGATATTTACATTGCTGGAAGATGGCAAGCATAGGCAAGATACATTAATGAACAATGTGGCCTTAAAGCGTTCAGGATGCGACCAATCATAAGCCTTTTTACATCAAAATTAAACATAAACAACTACTCACGAAGCTTGTTTTGGTTGAGATCAAAAATGTCAATAGAGAATTTCGGTCTCTGTTATCAAAATTTCAAAGCTCCACATTGGTTTATTTTTCCTTGGGCTGAAAGGAACGCAGCTTATATTAAGCCTTAGGAAGATCATTGAGCATGTTTTCCATCATAGCGTCAGAATGATCACATAGCATATCTGAAAAGTAACTCAGCTGATGACATAAACATTTGCCAATATTTCTAAATGCAAGAGTATCATTCTGTATGATTATATGGTTCAAACATTGCCTAAACCCCTCAATCGATTCTAAAATTAGGGGAGTCAATGCAAATGCTCTGAATAAACCCCGACTAGGCCTCGGTAACAAATGCTGTATTCCTCTGTGTTCCTGTAGCTATGGGCCTGTAAAGTACTCTTATACCCTCCCTCTATATGCCCATGGGCTGTCATGATGCATAAATGCAGCCCTGGCGATGAATGCAGCACTGACATGCAATTCAATGCGTCAATACATTATGCAAACCCTGTACAGTGGATGCAATGTTGATGTTCACATGATACCGTACCATATTAGTGAGTTACTGTTGTTAGCACCATGTAGATGAAGTTATGAACTGGAAGGCTGATGGCGTTAGGTAATGCTGGGAGGGCAAATGTGGCAGTTTGAAGATGGTAATGTTTGGAGCCTCGTCTTGTAATAGCATGAGGTCCAGTAGTTCCTTGCAGTTACCCTACAAATGTATCTTAAGTTCGGGCAGCGTATGTGTGGTTTGAATGAGAATGCCTCTACAATTAGCATGTGTATGCTAACAAACCTTAAATGTTAAAGTCCTTTGGTTGTAGACGTCTAGATCAATTGAATTCATATTATATGTTAATCCGAAATAAATTTGAATTAAAAGGCATTTATACCATGGTATTGATTTCAGCGATGATAAGACCTATTTGGGTTTGTACAGCAAAAGATAAGGGGTTCTTTGTTTTTGGGTATACGGGTTCAGGCAAGTAGATAAAAGATCCATAATTGTAGAGCTACTACATTTCTGAGGCCATTTTAGACATATCAGGCCCTTTGTGTAGATATCTACTCGATTACTGAATGCACAGAGTACACAAAGATTGCAGGGCATTGGTAAAAGAAAGCTTTATTTTGAACCTCTTTGTACCTGCAACCCAACATTATAACACAAATAGTAATATCATTTGATCAATATTAGGTTCACTCTGCGTTCTCAACTACAGAGATATTATATATAAGCAAATATCAACGACCATGGGATATGACCTATAAGGCGTCGTTGAATACAGACAGCTTGATGCAGCAAGTTGGGAATCTATAACTTAGTTT
This sequence comes from Acholoe squamosa, assembly GCA_949317995.1. Classification (NCBI taxonomy): domain Eukaryota; kingdom Metazoa; phylum Annelida; class Polychaeta; order Phyllodocida; family Polynoidae; genus Acholoe; species Acholoe squamosa. Next base: position 16,005,998 of record OX439041.1, read on the forward strand.
TTCTTGAATTTTCGCTAAGAAATGCTGTTGTTTAGCCAAAGATTATCCAATTTACACAATATTTGCAGCAAATCAACGATGAAACTCATTGCTTTCAGGCCAGGGTAGATGGTATTACATTAATATAGTGCACAGTTTACCACTCAAGTAAAAAGTATAAATTTAAAAATCATTAGTTTAAAAAAATTGCTGTTTTTCAAAGTTTGGCCCTATATATTTTGTGAAAAAATATCTTAACCATCAGTTTATCATAGATAGTGCATAATACTGACACATCAAGTTTATAAATGAGTGCTTTATTTTCCTACCTCTATGGTGGCTCATTACACTATGGAAGACGTGATTTTTGTTAGTTTGCAAAAAGTCATTTTCAGCACAATTTCTGCTTGGTTTTTGACATGGTGATGTGTCATCACCCACTGATACCAGAATTATCCATTTTTGTGTTCTACTTGATTATCTTAAGAGGCATGTGAAACATCTAAGTGATACAATAAGTGTGGGAAGGATTAGGCACATCTCATGATTCTAGTCTTTGGTGCCGACTCCACGTTTGTTGCTATTTACAACTAAATAGCTCAATAGTGCATCACAATAGGCCTCACATGCCTAATATGGGGTTCTAATAGCATTTTAATATGGGTTTCAATGTATCATCAGGTCAAAACAGCAATTGATGATGGAATTTAATAGAAACAAAATAGTTTTGCACCATGGACCTATTCATATATTGCTTAGGTCTTCAGATATTCTTATCTTGAAAATGATGAAGACATTTACGAGCATGGTGCTTTTCCAGGCCGTATAGGACCTACAGAAGGCATTTTGTCTAGTCTGAAATGTATCATGAGGAAATAGTACATGGCAAATGCTTCTTTTTTCATATTTTGTTATGATTATTGAGATAGAATCATACACAAGACTCATCTTCTGCAGCATATGCAAAAATGTCCCTTGAATGCAAACATTTTACATGCACAGCTGCCTCCAAACCTGGAAAACACTCAGGTTCCCAACTAGCTGCATCGAGCTATAGTAGTGTACTGACTTTATTATAAGGACTAGCCGCATCCACACAACCAAATATTTTCTCTTTATCCTTGTTTTATGCTCACTCCATGTAAAGGACATTAGGGCAGTACAACTGCTAAGTTTATAAACAGTGCTAACTGTAGTAACATTTGGCAGCAACCATCCAACTGCTACCATGATCAAAATAACAGAAAGTGTATCAATTTTTGGCCCAGGTTTCATTACAGATGCATTTGTTTCTACACCTAGTAATGACATGGTTGTAGCACATTGAGCACTGTCGCTTCTGGAGGCAATTTCTTGAGGTGCGTAATTACTCACCACCCTACGACTACAAACGTCAATGCTATTCCTATGGGGATTTTGGTAGCATACAACTTGAAGTGTGTAGGCATAGGCTGTTTAGAAATTGCCTCCTGACACTAAGTGATTTGATGGTCGACTGCTAAGTGTAGTAATACAGCTAGCAGTGTTGATACAGTACCTGTTTTACAACAGCCTACCACCCAGTCATGGTGTATGTGTAAAAAAGCTGGGTTCAGAGGTGCATCTGTTCGGTAGCTGTTGGCAGGTAGGGGGTAGGTGGTGTTTTTGTTGGCAGGGGTTCCTACATGGTAGTGTTCCCAGTCAGAGACTGGTGTATGATCTGCCAATATCTGACAACAACACATGTGTGGTGCAGGAATCCTGAATTGGGGGGGGGGGGGGTTATCATGTTGAATTTCCCAATTTTTTAGATGGGGCGGCCATCTAATAAACCATCAGTGTCACTCAGTGTAGCAATTTTGCATTGGTCTGTAGTCTGTGGTTTGAGTAGTGTCTGGATGTGGCTGCAAAACTTCATTACCACCTCATCAGCAGGTAAAATGGACATGGAAGGGTGCAGCACTTAAAGGGTTAAGGAAGGTTTCATGATGCCACATGTAATTTATCATGGAAAAGTGAGGGGGTAAAATCAGGTGTTTTTATTTTTTTGCAAAATGGAAGGTATTGCCGAAAACCATGAATTCTTTCTAGGAACACTTTTATGTTTACACACATTTGGCATTATTTCATCCCTAGAATATGTCTGAACAGTCTTTCCCGCACAGTATTCACACAGGACGAGGTCTTCCTTGAGATTTCAGTGGTAAATATTAACCCTGTCCCGCCGGTGCTCAATTGAAACCAGCACTTATTTTAGATACTGACGTGTACCAATACTCCAATCTACCAAGAGTCTCCTTCAACAAGCTTTGAGAATTTCACCCTCTATTCTGAGCTACATTACACTATCTTCTTTGAAACAGGAGCTACTTGATACACTTATAGGAACGACCATCCCATTAGAGACAACCCATTATAGACAGAAGAACCATAGTATGTGTACATGCACCAAGATGTCTATTTCTGTACTGTAAAGAAATCTCCTTTAAATCATTGTTAGCTGAGTTTCCGCTGCACACCACTCCCTCAAAGACATGCATGTAACTCTTCACTCTTAACCCTTTAAAAGCTGCTGCTGCAGGAGTGCATCAATCCAATCGGCGTCCTGATGCACCAATGAAGTGCTGGCAAGACTGCTTGCTAACCCTTCATTGGAGCATCATGCCAACACGCCGGGGTTGATACATATACTCCCCGAGGGTCTTCATGATACTCCAATGAAGTGCTGACCAGCTCTAAAAGCCCTTACAGGAAAATGCATTGCATAAGTGCAATATGTCCTGTGGTGGTCTCGAGCAAATTACCTACCAGGGATGTACCATGACAACAACCCTATTGGACTGATACACGTACTCCATGAGGATTGGCATGATGCAGCATTGCAGACTGACGGTATAGAACATTAACTGTACGACTTGTGCAATACAACCCAAGTCTTGCCTCTTCTAAGAAACCTTCAAAAACAAACAATCAGTTTGGAGTTTTTATCGTTAATGTAAGGCTGTCTAGTCGACTTTGAAATCTTCAGTCTACTCTGTCTATTTAGCTTTTATAAATACATTGGGTATCGTCTTTATCTTTGACAGAGGACATACACAAACTAAGTGAGTCACTGTTGATGGTTTCACTTCATGGGTGATGGTGTTCATCGTAGTACTGCTCCCAATGGTAGGCTCACATAATGATCAGTACCCATCAAACTGGAAGAGTGGCGGAGCAGCATTTCCAACATGATATACTCTGCTACTCACAGTGGGGGTTTGGTGCAGGCACGCATTCTGTCAGACAACCATTGACCAGTCCTAACCTACATTGGCTGTATGTATTAGTACATATGTGTGACCAGGCAAGCAAAAACACCCCTCTGCAGGGAAATTCATTATCAAAGTTCATCTCATGATCTTTAAAATAAGACATCATTGGGTTTAATATTCCCAGTAGTTATTTCAGAATCCCTCCTTGAACATAGGTCATTATTCATATCTGAAATCGATGATTAAGCTCTAGATATATTACAAACCATAATAATGTCTAAAAACACAATAAATCAGCCTTCATCATCAAAAATACATAATAATATGGTGATTTTTATCATAGATTTTGATCTAGATGGAATTTTCCATATCTGTTTTCAGTTTTGGGTTTTTGGTGAGTATCCCCAAAAATTGGCATAAAAATCTGCAAATTTTGATCATTGGAATAGTTGCCATGGCAACCAGGAACAGGCATATAGGTTGATTTCTCATAAAAAAATGTTCATTTTACCATCCAAATATGGGCCATTTCTAATGATAATGGTGCATTTTAAATTAAACCATTGAATTCTGAATAAAAAAAAGTAGCTTAATGTCTTTTTATAATGATTTTAGAGTAATTTTGCCCTCCAATGCCCCCTGGTGGCCAAATGGGGAAATAAAAATCCCCCACGGGGGGCGTTCTCCCTTGATGGGTCAAATGTGTTACATAGTCTATGTACACATTTCCATGCTGTCTGTCACTTTGATAGGATTCACAGGTCGGTATGATACATGAATGTAGCATCATGCATCATACCGCCCTTAGAGAGGGTCGGCGTGATGCATCAATGAAGTGTTGTTTGGTACACACACGCACTTCATTGATGCATCACGCCAGCCATTGGACACGATGCACTTATGCTATAAGCAGCCCTGAAGTATTCCATAGAACCCCCTCTGTGTAGTTCTATGACCCCTATCTGTCCACTACACTCAATGTGTGTGTGTGCTGAGTCAGCTGCAGGTACACATTCATATATATGGAACTATAAACACGTGGTAATAGATATTTATGTGACATGTCTCTGGCGATGCGGGGAGGTATTGGGTGAGAGGGCACGGATAGGTGGTGTATTGACAGAATGGTGTTTTAGGCATACTATAAAGAAAACAAGGTTGAATCTACCAGGGATCCTCGTAAAACTGAACAGTTAAGTCAGGTCAATAAGTGTTTTCAATAAGGTAAAGATACCCGTCTCTATAGTATCATTACCAGCTGGTTAACAAGGCAAGCTTTCAAATACCTCACAGAGAAAAGAACACTGATCGCTTTGACGCATACTGCACAGGTCACAATTTGTCTCCCACATGACATGTATGAAGGCATGTCAAATGAGGTTGACCCTCTCATATTTGGTTCGTCAACTCCATTTGACATGCGTAATGAAAACACGTCACATATTTCTGATCCATTCACCTGAGTGCTAGGTAATACTGTGAGACAATTATGTAAGGGTCAAGAACAGTCAATAACTATGTACCAATGGTTCAATCAAGGGAGGCCTATAATAGAAGGCAGGGGATATCATAGTCCCACAGGCCTTCAACACTAAGGCACTTTTTCCTATCTACAGAACTCCTACTTGACTGAGGACCTCTATGCAGTCCATAAGACAAGGGCATGGAGGTGCATGGCAATGCCATATGTCTCCCTGTACTGTAGATACTGAGATTATAGATTGTGGGTTAGAATACAGTCCTTTGGTATTTTCACTGACCCACACATAAGGTGTCTAACCACTCCAGTTGGAGTATTCAGGATGGTGGGTGTCTATTTTGATATTCAATAACAAATGCAGATTTAACAATGAAATAGAATTCACTACCATTCATTGATAGTATTTACAGACCTTAGTGATCTATTCTTCATGAAAACAAAATGACACAGATACATCACATGTCTCAAGTGTTGGTAGTACTTCTTGGTAGTGATTAGTCCTGGTACCAAAATGGTTGTTTGCTCCATCTAGTGGAATATCCTAGAACAATTATGTATGTCAAACCATCACATGTCAAGTGCCTTCGACATGGCCGTGACCCTAGTCAACTCACAGATGACATGGCATTTTAAGGCATGTCAAATCATATGAGGATTACTGTGTGCTACAGTTGTCATGGTGACATATGTGCACATGTCCCAATGACGTGTGCTCTCTGTGTCAAATCAAGTTGACATGGGTATACATGTCATTTTGTCAGGAAGACTTTTTTCAGTGCTGTTGTGATAACGTGGTCTGTATAGGAACCAACCATAAACCTTATAGTATTACGTTAAACAATCTTAGATCAACATTGGCAAGTGGTTGTTCAGGATTGGCAACTCCTTGTCATCATGGATACACCATCAATCTGATTTCTCTGTTTACTGTGAATAGTGGGGTATGCAGGGAGTAAGTCACCAGGGTGAGGGTTTTGGGGTTGGTGATTAGAGTCGACAAGATAAAGTATGCCATCCAAAAGGAGCCTTATGGAGCTTTAGTATGTGGGAAAAGGAGAGATAAAGAAAGACGTAAGTTGAGAGAGGCAATGGATATTCAGGGTATTGAAGGGGAATAATAAGTTGTGACATAACCTCTTAGGCAGTGAGGGGGAGGCTTTGGTGTTTTCACGAAAAGCAATGGAAAGTAGGGAATTGTGTGGAAGATTGAAAATCAGGGAGTGAATACAAGGGGGTGGAGCTAGAACCAGTGGATTTATACTAAAATTGCATGAACATCTATGTATAGGAACTTCAAAAGAAATTTAAGGCTCATTATCCACGACAATACTTTCTGCTACAAGGAGTATCTTTAAACTATTAAAGTTTCAGGATATCTAGGTGGACACAAACCTTGTTTAACGTTGCATCAAGTTGCCTCTTTGACTTCTTTAAGGTCTACCTATGTCCAAAAGGTCTGTTGCAGTGTGAATGAATTACTGTTAGAGCACAGAGGGTGTAGACAAGAAGCCATATCCAGAGCGTATATCATGATGCCAGTCAACTGCCATCCACTGGAAGGGTCTCTGTTACAATAAAAAGCGATGTATAGGCAAATGTTCACGAGGGGGGAGAATTTTTGAGGGTTATGTCATGCGCAGTTCAGCTGCCGTATCGCACGACGCCCGTAGGGTGGAGTGCGATGCGGCAGCTGAACTGCAAGTGAGATAACCCTCATAAATTCTTCCCACGAGTGTTCATTTGCATTTATTTCATGTTATTTTGATCTAAAACTGCTGAATTACAATAGAATCTACCAGAATGACTCCCCATGCGCATTGTTTACATCGCCATCTTGGAGCTATGACGTCACTAAATGGTCACATGACCTAGCCGTGTGATATTTTCGTGGGTTATCTCAGGGGGGTGTGAGATACGGAGCTGCAATGGTAAGGCTATGGGCTGTCAGTATCTCGGGCATACCAACATGAAATAATTTCAGGTATTTCCTCTGAAACAGTCATTAGGGACCCAGCAGCAACACCAAAAGAAGATTTTATTTTTGAATCCCTGATAATCTTTATAGATATCAAATGCCAAAAATAAGTGGCATTGAGATGGGACCTCATTTCTTCCCACTGCTAGCACCCTATCCTTTACAGATGGGGGTCTGAGAAGGCCTCTAGTAGCATTCCTTGAAGCTGGTAAAGGAGGGGGGGGATGCGTGTGTGAATGCAAAGAGCCCATCCTACCTCAACCCCCCCCCCCAAGCTTCCACCAGTTACTGTGTAAGCGGCCCCTTACATCCTGTAGCATGAATAGAAATCTGGCGGCAGCCATCCTTGATCTCTTGTTGTTGACGAACACTTCCCTTACCCCGCCCCCTGCTCTATTAACCCCTAAAGGACTGAATACTGCTGTCATGCCTTATTTCTCTTTTTTCCTTCATGATGTGTCAACAAAGCTTTGCCAAAGGCTGCATTATATATGCATCATGCTGGCCCTTTTGACAGTGTATCAATCACAGAGGCCATACTAATGTATGAAGGCATCCGTGGCAAGCAGACTCTCCAGGGATGCATTCATGCATGATTGCTACAAGGACTGGGCATTAATGCACTATGCAGCATTTGAAGGATAAGTTACTGTATATAGACGTCAGAGGTGGTAACATCAGACTTATTGCTAACATATAAATGTCTATACATATGACTGATACCACACCTGACACCAGCAGAGGAAATTACTCAATACATATCTTCTTTTGTGAGGGTAAAAAGGCTTGGTCCTTGAACATGATTATGTACTATTGGGGAGATGGATCATTGTGCAGATCATTTGAGTGTGTAAAGGGATATCACCACCTAGATAACACTACCTCAGATGTTTGTCTATTTTTAATGCATCATCTATGTCAATTTGACTTGTACCCACATGTTGTTTCATTCCATAGATGCTAACAAAATGCGGTAAACACATTAGAACATTAACTGCATCGTAAATAGGATAATAGATCAAAAGTCAGCATATATATATATATATATATATATATATATATATATATATATATATATATATATATATATATATATATATACATATATATATATACATATATATATATATATATATATATATATATATATATATATATATATATCAAATTTAAGGCAACGTAGAATATGATGAACAATTGAACTAAAATAAATGATAACTGAATTGCATTTGACCCTACATTCAGTCCAAACATTAATAGGCTTCAATTGACTAAAGATTGCCTGTGACTGTATCAGCCATATATAGGGTACTGGACAGCATGATGTATAAATGCACCATACCACTAGCAAGTTACTCAACAGAACTAAATTTCCTGCATCATGACAAATGGGCATGATACTAAGGCACTTGAGAGGTTAGTTGTGATGTTGAATGCAGTGTAAAGGTATGGCAGCAAGCAAGAATTATACTAAATACCACTGTTAGAATCAGAGAAAAACTGGTATAGGAATGCACTTACACTGCTGAATGTATGCCCCCCCCCCCCACACTTTTCCAATACTGGCACACTGGCGTCCTGTGCCCCCTACTTCTCCCACTTTCAGCTGATACCTGCCAGCAGAGCAGAAAGAACACAGAGAACCAACAAGGACATGGGGCGGCAGCAGCAGGTGCCAAGTGCCACATCACTCCTCCTGACTGGGATCACACAGGTGCAGTCCGGTCTTTGGTTAATCACCAGTATCTCTGCTACAACCTTCAAACCAGGAAATTGGAAAATTATATAAGGGCCTCAATGCCAAAGGTTTAATCTCTTGAACTAAATGGGTAGGTTTAATCTCAACTAAATGGGTATATGTCAGTATTACATGTGAAGTTCCTCAGGGCATCCCTAGCCCACTTAAAAGGGTCTATTTCTTCTCTTTCCTATCCCCTCGGGATGTGTGTGGTGCACATATGCGCAGGCACTGACACATCCCCCTGTGAAATTGTGTAATGTAATATGACCTTAGCTGTCGAAATGGCGTTAAACATCTATTACTCACTCACTCAAGGCAGCTCATTGGGCCCATTGCTATTCCTTTTCTTTATAAGTTATTATCCAGAATGACTCATTCCAAGGTATTCGTGTATCCAGCCGACATAGTTCTAGTCACTTGTGGTGAAGACAAATTGGATGTTATCGCACAAAATTATCAAGGTCCCTAGAAATATTTAGGATTAAGATCAAGAAACGGGACTCCATTGAGTTAGGTAAGAACCACCCAGCACTATTGATACCCAAGAGGGTTGGGACTGTCTGTTGTCTGTGGTCTGGGAGAGGGGATACAAGGCTGCCTGGTACTAGAGGTCCAACCCCCTTTTCTGGAAGGCATTTCCCAAGATCGTATGACTATCGAAACCCCTTCATAGCATAGTGGGATCCCTCAATTCTAATGTCATTACAGCCTTACATCTGATAGTCTCTGATGATTGCACTGGTGTGAGTGCCCTACCAACAGACCAAAACCATATGTTATTCCTTCATTAACTGCTGATCATACACAGCAGTTGTAGTGCATTTCCAATGATCACCCACTCTAATTTTGAAGGTTTTCTAATCATACTGGATTTGCGCTGTCATATCTAGAGGCATACGACCATGTTGAGAAATGCCCTCCTGAGGGCCACCCATTTCCTGACCCCGTCTCCTGGGTGTGGATCTGAATGTCTCTTGATGACGGACGGCCAATAGCTCATTATTGATTATTGATTAGGATTGTCTCACCTTGGGGTGACCTGATTGAGCATGTCCAAGCATGTTGTTCTACTTAGCAATAAGAGGCACACAAGTTGCTTGGTATTACTAGTAAAAGATAACCTACGTAGGCTCACATTGTTAGGACAGGAAGGCATGTCTCAAGATGCATATAAGTAGTGGAACCCCTAAATATAATGCAATTACAGCCCTGCATCTATTGGTGACTAATAACTGAACTGGTACGACAAACCCTATGGAATTAGGGCCTACTTAATAAATACTGATCTTACAGAACAGTCCTAGTACATTGCCTACAATCACACACTCTAACTCCATAATATCCTCCTTAGCACATTGCCTACAATCACACACTCTAACTCCATAATATCCTCCTTAGCACATTGCCTACAATCACACACTCTAACTCCACAAAATCCTCCTTAGCACATTGCCTACAATCACACACTCTAACTCCACAAAATCCTCCTTAGCACATTGCCTACAATCACACACTCTAACTCCACAAAATCCTCCTTAGCACATTGCCTACAATCACACACTCTAACTCCATAATATCCTCCTTAGCACATTGCCTACAATCACACACTCTAACTCCATAATATCCTCCTTAGCACATTGCCTACAATCACACACTCTAACTCCACAAAATCCTCCTTAGCACATTGCCTACAATCACACACTCTAACTCCACAATATCCTCCTTAGCACATTGCCTACAATCACACACTCTAACTCCATAATATCCTCCTTAGCACATTGCCTACAATCACACACTCTAACTCCATAATATCCTCCTTAGCACATTGCCTACAATCACACACTCTAACTCCATAATATCCTCCTTAGCACATTGCCTACAATCACACACTCTAACTCCATAATATCCTCCTTAGCACATTGCCTACAATCACATTCTCTAACTCCAAAAAACCCTCCTTAGCACATTGCCTACAATCACACACTCTAACTCCATAATATCCTCCTTAGCACATTGCCTACAATCACACACTCTAACTCCACAAAATCCTCCTTAGCACATTGCCTACAATCACACACTCTCACTCCACAAAATCCTCCTTAGCACATTGCCTACAATCACACACTCTAACTCCACAAAATCCTCCTTAGCACATTGCCTACAATCACACACTCTAACTCCATAATATCCTCCTTAGCACATTGCCTACAATCACACACTCTAACTCCATAATATCCTCCTTAGCACATTGCCTACAATCACACACTCTAACTCCACAAAATCCTCCTTAGCACATTGCCTACAATCACACACTCTAACTCCACAATATCCTCCTTAGCACATTGCCTACAATCACACACTCTAACTCCATAATATCCTCCTTAGCACATTGCCTACAATCACACACTCTAACTCCATAATATCCTCCTTAGCACATTGCCTACAATCACACACTCTAACTCCATAATATCCTCCTTAGCACATTGCCTACAATCACACACTCTAACTCCATAATATCCTCCTTAGCACATTGCCTACAATCACACACTCTAACTCCAAAAAACCCTCCTTAGCACATTGCCTACAATCACACACTCTAACTCCATAATATCCTCCTTAGCACATTGCCTACAATCACACACTCTAACTCCAAAAAATCCTCCTTAGCACATTGCCTACAATCACACATTCTAACTCCACAATATCCTCCTTAGCACATTGCCTACAATCACACACTCTAACTCCACAAAATCCTCCTTCAAAGTGTATATGGACCTAACATTAGTGGACGGCGCGTGACATGACGGATTTAATATTGTCCTTTTTATTTGAGATTAAAATGCATTAAAGATTTGATCAGCCAGATTTCACATTAATAGGCAAAACACTGTAAATAACTGGCATTGACATTAACGTATATTAGAGATAAGATAGAAAATGAATGAACTTAACTAATCTAGTATATTTTGTCTCGGTTGCAGGTGAGTGTGTTTGTATACCGTCATGGAGGAATAATTACTGGTAGGTAAATTCTAGGGCCGCTAATGCAGGAGTGTATCGTGCCCATAGGTCGACATGATGCACCAATGAAGTGCTGGTGAGTCTGCTCGTCAGCACTTCATTGGTGCGTATTAAACCCGTAGGAAAGGCATAATGCATGAAGCAACAATGCATTAGGAGGACGATTCATAAAAGCTGACGACCATACTTGGTATAATGGTCATCAGTTTTTATGAATTGGTTTCCCGAGAGCTTAACGGGTTGAGGCATCGTTACGTCTTTAATGCACTGGATCCATATGTCGTCATTAGGCCATGCCAGTCATGAAGTAAAAATTGCTCTTTATAAAACAGTTGTAGTTGTGCTTGTTGTAGCCAGATTGTAATGATTTTATGTCCCCATCTCTAACATACAGGAGAATATGTAGGGCAGAGTGAGAAGTGTACCGGGCACTAAGATATGTTTGGAGAGTGCACCACTTGTGCTGGGTGTGAGATGCTGAAGATGTCCTCCAGGGGTCTCTGTTTGCACTCCTACTGTAACAAAACCTCTTTGACCCTTTAAGGGCTGCTTATGCATTAATGCATCATGCCCATTGGTCGTCATGACGCATGAATGCTTTGATGCATCATTTGGCCATCATGCTCTATTCACGAATGCATCATGACGACGCTATTGGGACAATACACTTCTAAAAGGCCAGTACAATGCAACAATGCAAGGCTGGTGAGTGGACACTCCTGTACTGAAATCGCCGGATCATGACAACAAAGGCAAGGAACATGAACCTGGAGGCACCATGTGGCCCTGGAAGGAGTAAGACACTAACGTGACGTTAAGTGGCCTTGATGCCACCAGAGGACGTCCTGACGTATCACGTCACGGTGACGTCAACATGTAGTACCCCTTGCAGGGTAAGGTACCGCGTCTCACACCTAGGGGGTTCTGGTAGGGGTAGGACTGGGACATTTTGTAGAGCTGTGTCCTGGTGTCAGGGACATTATCTGTTATAGCCTAGTGGTGGGTCAGCTATCTTACAGGCTATGCTATAGATCTGTATTTAGGGACTTGGCCGAATAAAATATTTTTTTTTTTGTTTTTTTACATCAGTGTTTACTAGGAGCCTAGTCCCTGCATCAAACTTCGAATAGCCACTGTACACTCTCCGCCTGAATTGTAAATAGGCAGTAGACAGGCTGGGGAAAATGTAACATAATGCCAACAGTGGACTGGAGAAAAACGTTGGCCATATGTCCACTAATAAACCTGTATGTGGAGGAGCCTTAGCCACTGTTGGACAACTCTCTACTGTTGGACAATGTGGGCCTAGGCCACTGTTAGTTGGACAACTCCCGCCGTAGCAGCTACAGTAGAAACCCTATCAAGTCAATGTGTTTGTACTTACATCAACTCCTCCTGTAGTACACAATAATAAGCTTTCCACTGTAAAACCAGGTCGCTGGGCTGAGAGTGTAAAACTGTAAAAACTAACTCGTGGCACTGGTTGCAACACATTTCTGATGGAAAATTCATGATTTTGTCTATCCCTATGAGGAACACGTAATTGTACAAAATCAATGAAAACCTGGATCAGCCAGGATCAAGAGAGCTGTTTCACTCAATTGACCAATCTTGGCCTCGCTGGTGATAAGCCATTAGTGGCGGATTAAGACGGGGCACGGGGCACGCGCCCCCTCCTTTTTGTCAAGTACTTAAGAGTTTATTTGCTTTTTAATAAGACCCTAAAATGTACCTAAAAATGTAAGTTAGTTCCCTCCTTTTTTATGGCGCGCCCCCACCTTTACAAAATACTAGATCTGCCACTGCCATAGTCAATAAACTAAGACTCATTGTTAGTATATCCTTCATGGCATGGTGACATATGGAGGCCATTTTCTATCATACTATGTGCACGCTCGAAGCTGTACCAAAATTCTTATAGGAATAGAGTTGAGTTTGAGTTTTAACAAGTTTATTGGCAGAAATCATACATGTACGTTTTTCAGATCGGCCAAAACACGGCAACAGGAAAGAAATAGTGTAGCGCTCAATCAGGTTGTACAAAGTTACATCAGGCAGGCATCATTTTGGGTGTAGATCATTACGATATTACTAAAGACATAACTAAAGCCTCTTAGGGGCTGTATGTATCACCATGATTTGCACAAGTCGATTATCCGCAGGCAGCATGTATATTACATCTTTCAAAAATAATTGCGTAGTCTATCAAGTGACGGTTATACACCAAATACATTCAGATTTTGTTCATGAATTCTTTCTTACTGCCTATCTGCTGAGTATTTGCATCCAATTTGTCCCAAAGGACACATCCCCTGTACAGTGGTGACTTATCATACGTCAAACACCTAGATCTGGATACCTTTAACTGTTTTTTAACATTGCCGCGCAAGTTCCTGGCAGGGAGTTTGACACAGTTTGGATCACAAGAAACATCATACATCATAGATAATAAGTTCTTATCACGTCTAACCTTTAGCATTTTCATGTAAGTTCTAACATGGAGATCGTATATAGATATATCCCGAGTATTAAAGATTCGAAGACATAACCGTAGGCAATGATTCTGCATAAGTTGTAAGCGGCCAACACTGGATTTTGGACCACTTTCATGTAGAAAACTTGCATGTTCCAGCACAGGTAGAACCATTTGTTTGTATAAAGTCAGACACAGCTTATTATCGACAAATTTCCTTAACTGTCTTAATTGGTACATCTTGTGGCGGAAACTAGATATTATTTTTTCGTTGTTTCTCCGAAAATTAAGACCACGATCAATGATAACACCAAGGTAATTGAATTCATCAACCACTTCAAGATGCTTACCATCCAGTTCAGCACTCATTATACTCAAATTGTGTCTGGCATTAAGTAAATCACTTGCACACCATAACAACTTTGTTTTTTCATTATTGATAGTAAGCTTGAACAATTTACACCATTTACTGATACTATCCAGATCAGACTGTAATTTCCTTAGTACATGATTGGGGTCAGTATCATTGACATAGATAGCGAGATCATCGGCGTACAAACAGAATTTGCAGGATTTTATAACCGATACTATACTATCAATATATATTATAAATAATAACGGACCTAACATGGACGCTTGCGGGACGCCACACGTTACAGCCTCTTCAGCAGATACACGCCCATTGGCAGTAGCATATTGCTTTCTGTCCTTAAGATAAGAATTAAACCAGGATACACACTGTACAGATAAATGCAAATTCCTAAGTCTTCCTAGGAGGAGGGAGTGGTCGACCGTATCAAAAGCCTTTCTCAGATCTAGGAAGACTACAGCCGAGCACTCCCCCCTGTTAAATCCTTCAAATAGATCTTGAGTCAAAATATAAATAGCACCATTAGTAGATCTACCTGGAACAAAGCCAAACTGTCTTTTAGATATAAAATCATTATCCAGTAAATACCTAATTAACTGGCGGTGGATTGATTTCTCAATTAGTTTCGAGACAATATTGAGTTGACTCACTGGGCGCCAGTTTGAGATATTCAGCAAATCGCCTGACTTTGGCAACGGTATTACATTAGCTATTTTGAACATCTCCGGTATGACACTATTAGTGATTGAACCATTAATTATTTGAAGTAGTATATGTGGGATATGTAACAACACGTTTTTCACCACATTTGCTCTGATGTGTTGAATACTCGATGATTTTGCAGAGTTGATACCGTTAATAATATTAGTGCAGGTTAATAAATCAATAGGCAACAATTCAAACAACTGGTCACGTTCAGGGACATGGGAAAGTATAAGGTCAGTAATCCATCGATGGTCGGTGTTACTGACAACTGGTATCAGATTCGCAAGGTTAGGACCAATACAAGTATAATATTTATTTACAAAGTCAGGATAGCATAGGAATTTGTAATCTTAAGTAAGGGTGTGATCATAGTAGCTTAAGAAATAACCTCCAGGCCAAAGCCATACAATTGTGTGAGGGGGGAGAATGTGATATAAGCTGCTTGCAAGGACCTCTACCTATAGTTTCGGGTGGGGTCTTGATGAACAATGGTCGCTGAAAGAATTTATCAGCCCTTATAATAGTAGCTTCCTCTGTCCCTTTATTGTCGTTTTTTCCACAGCCCTAGTGTATCCACATTACGAATCCAAAAGTGTGATTTTAAAGTTAAACTGTTGTATGACAGAGGTTTTTTTTTTAAATATTACCACCATGTTGTGACACACACGCAACCATTTTCATGTTTTTCAAATTGTCCATTTATTTATCGCCATTCCCTAGTCTGGCATGCATGTTGCATGCTCACCCTCCCGCCAGACACTGTAAGTGGTTTTGATAACCCCTTTTTGTGTATAAACTACGTTACTAATTGATAAATTAGTAAATTCTTCCTTCAATCCCAGTAATTTTCTCTGACCTTGAATGATTTATGTAAGCATTACTTCCTCAGACTGGATGAGTGTGTTATTAGCTGTAATAACTACATCCCTCAATAAATCCCATGTAAAGTTAACCCTTTACGCACATCAGTGTGTTTTGACCCTTTTAAATGCCACATGGACAGAACTGCATGGGTCCCAGCAAATTGTCGTCAACTGTCGCCATGATTGGTCATCAATGGTGACTCTTTTTTGAGTGATAACTCATTCCGTCATCTTTCGCCACTGTGTGTTAGACTCACGTGGCATAGCAATTGCTATTCCTGGTGATCTTGTGCTATAACGACGTCGTGTTCCATCTAGCGACATGTGTGAGCCACTTCATACAGGTTGACGAGGACTCACGACAATTTGCTGGGTAGAGTCATATTTTGGGAGGTTTAGTACTGCTCACAACAATTTGCTGGGGTGCATCATGCAGATCCTTTGGGAGTGTGTCGGTCCTGTTGGGGTGACCTGATGCCTGAATGTAGATCAGGAAATTATGTACCATGATAAAATCAGTGTAACTAATCAGAGTAATACGATAGCTCAGTCTATTATTGCACTTTGGTTCATTATCTTGGTGGTATGTGAACACTGCTTTCCATTTTGCATAGAAATTTATCATATTCAGCAATGCCTAAAGTCCCTTTCAGCAAGCCATGCCTCATCTATATGTCCATTTATGAATATCATTGTTGCGTTTAGGCACTAAAAGGTTGCTATTAAGTGCTGCATGAACGCATCTTGACAATCGGGGGGGTGAGGATCTATAGATATGTTCCAGAACTAATGGTGCATCAAGAAATGAACAATGTCCATCTTACCCTTAAAGGTTTAAACTGAAAACAAAGCGCCAGATTATAAATCCAATACTGGAATCAATCATATCATTACGACATCATTGAACCCCGATCCCCCTGGGGAAGGAAATAGGCTGTGAAAGGGGGGGGGTAAGGGGAGGAGGGCTCAGGTGGCTGGGGGTGGGTGCAGTGTTATTTGGGGTAATTTGTGTACAATCAGCACCCTGCCTGTTGGGACACATCCTCTGTGTTTTTGTATTGTATCCACTTTTTATACCAATGTACTGGTTCAGCTTTAACACAGTAACATTTAATAGGTCGATACCAGGATGGGCCATTTACTGCCATTTGCTGGATTGGGTTTTAGGGACGAGGGTACATTTGTGGGCTGTGGGATGGCTAACAATTTACAAAAAAAAAGTCTATAATGGTCATTCATAGCTTTTGGCTAGGCACGCGATGATGCAGTACTCAAAACTGGATATTGGGGAGGCACAGTTTATCGATCCTTACGTTGTGAGGCCTGTTCCCCCTATCACAAATGTATTCATCAAAATTATACCACGATTAGAGTATTTTCAGTTCCGATATTGGATAATCCCTGTGGTTTTATCACGCAATAAACAGTGATAAAGGCACTCAGTTGGCACTGACACTGTCATGTTTTGGCAACTAGTACATTCTCTATATATAAGAGTCTCTACCATGCTGGCTTCACATATGTCTATGTCATATGTTATATGTTTAAAGCAATGGGAAACGTCAGGCTCCAATGAAGTGCCGGCAAGGAGACTTGCCAGCACTTGATTGGTGCATCATGCCGACCAATGGGCATGATGCATTCCTACAGTGGCTGCCCTTACAGGATTAATGGCTTAGTGTTGTTAAGGGTGGTATGGGTGTGGCTGTACCACTGGGGGTACAGCAGCTGATCTTATAGCTTAATACATTGTTGATGACTTCAAACCCATCTATCGTCTTGATGGTCTCTTTTTTTTGCAATTTTTCTCATTTTTTATACAACTACTGACATCTACTTCTTCCACCTTCCTCTCTCTTCATCTGTTCATCCTATTTCTCAGACTTTTTCTTCATTTGTTTTTATCTATACTTTTTTTTTACCTCACTCTTAGTGATTATATACCATCAAGCAAGAAAGGATGACTTTTTCAGGAAATGATTTGTATTCATGTTCACTTTAGTAGAATGCTGTATTGTTTAAATGCATTGAAACTTAAAAGGGTAATTCTTGTAATGCGATTGATGTAATGTCATGTAGAATTAATTGCATCCTCAACTCGCCCAATTGAACCCAGGAAGAGGACTGCTAGCGGTTATGATATTACCAGTGCACTTGCTGACCTTCATTCAAAAATTGATAATGTTAATACTAATTAATGCTGTAAAGGTCGATGGTGTATGAATAACACGTCATGACAGATCCCTGCACTCTGCTGATCCTTTGAAGTTGATGCAGTATTGGATGTTCGGCATGATACACTGATCAAACGCTTGGGCTGCGAATGCATCAATGCATCGTGACCATTGGTTGCCATAATGCATGAATTAATCGTAGACTTACCAGGGTTGCATTAAACCACCAGGCTCACCTTTCAGAAGTATTTGTATCAACCTATGATGCATAAATGCAGTTCAGGCCAGTACACTTACCTGGGCTGTATTTATGTATGATGCTAAAAAATTGTACACTGGTGAATTATCAGCTGTTAAAATGGTTTACCATAATAGGAATATGACATGGGTACAGGAAGAGCCTGTATTAGTATGAATAATCAGGAGGACAGTGAATGTACAAGACAAAAGATGATGAGTCTTACATTGGACCTGATTTGTGCCTGACATGTCTATAATTAAATCCCTTTGCCTTCTTTGTCTGTGTATCAAATAAAATGCCTCTGTGATGGCTGCCAACCGGAGAGCTATATTGAATTAAGATGAGAACTCAAATCATGATTAAGATGAAGAGGTATAGAGTGATGTTGAAATAGGGGGAAACGGGGAGAATGGTCCTAAGGGAAGGCACTTATGCCTATAGATTTCCGCCTCGTGAAATCCTGCTTTGATACTATATCTCGTGAATAAAACACTCAGTTTGAGTAATTCGCGTTGATCTCTGTGTTTATTACATGTTTTGTAGGAAAAGAGCCCTCAAAAGTTGTATGCATAACCATACTTGCTGCACATTATATCGCTTCTCTCATTGTAGTTTTTGGGGTTGAATGATTCTACCTTGTCCAACCAATTGCTTGTTTAATTAGCTTTGTATAACATTAATATCTGACATTTGATAAAAGAAATTGAATGTACAGTCAGTGGAAATATGCGGTGTGAATGGTTCTTCACTATTTATGTGCCCCCTCTTCACAAGACTTGACCAGGAGGGCATTTCCTAACAATGCATGCTGATCAACACTATTAAGAAATGCTCTCCAGATACATTTTAACCTGGAGGCATCATGCCAAGCCTAAAGTATTAACACTGGTAATGATGTACTAAACATACAATAGTCATGTGCCTATATTGGGCATGCAACACCCATGTCAACGACACACAGGTCATTTGCAGTAGGGTTAAGACACTTCTTGGCATGTATCTGACAACTCTATGAATAATTCCTTTGTTTGTGCACTAGGGTTGCCAATTGATAATGACTGTCAGTTTCCAAGCAATCAAGTTGAAAAAGGAATCCAATGTGTGGAGAAGGTGGGTGTGTAGTTCTAAGTGAGGTGTAGACAGAAAAGGGGGTTTGAAGAGAGCACCTAAAACCTAAACTATACTAGGGTAAAAGGAAAGGGGGAAGAAAAGATGGGGGACAGAACAGGTGTGGAAAAGGAAAAGGTAGCACCAAGGAAAAAAGAGGCAGAGAAAACAGAGCCAGAGACACAGAGCAATTGACAGTCACTGTCAGAAACAGAGAAACAGAAATAGGAAGACAGAGACAGACAGACAGACAATGACAGACAGAAAGAAGGGGAATAGGGAGGGGGATACAGACAGGATAGAGGACATATAAGAGAGAAGAATTGGGGAAAATCGACAGAAGCCAGGGAGCTAGGATGTCAAAGGGAACATGTCAGGTGATAGGGAGTAAGGACATATTGAAGTAAGACAGTGTAATGTAATGACTTGAAGGCTCGTCTTACAAAGACCCTAGTCCTCTTTGTCTTTGTGTGTAAGGCCTCTCTCTGACCAAGTCAATCCCCGAGTCTACCACAGGGACAGCTGCTCATACACTGAAAAAAATGAGGGTTTACTATGTGAGCGACATAAAATACACGAGGCAAACCTGTTAGATTTTATTTGTCAGACCTGCTATGTCACATACTCTTCATGTTGACAATGTGTGTCTAATTTGACAACTTGAGCTGTCTCTCTAGGGTCGTCAGATAGGGTCATATGTCCAGACCGTCTTAAGTTGTCAAGATGAAGAGGCTGTGCAAGGGCTGACTGGTAAAAAAATTGACAAGTTATGAATTGTTTGTCTTATGCTGTTCAATTAGAAGATCCTAGCGGCTCTACATTTTATTGTGTTTATGATCTCATTATTGACCTTATAATGAGTTCCTGGACCCCCAGTTCTAACAAGATTGACTCGGAAATGTTGATGTTTACTCATGAAAAATATGACTAACTCACGAAAGTCAGAATCGACCCTAAAACACCTAGCACGATTACTAAAATGCAATATAACTCGTATTGATTATATTCATTTAGTATCAAATCTGACCAGGCATGCATGAAGAGACGTAATATGAAAGGCTGGTGATCAAATGGAGATCCTAGTACTAATATAACTGATGTAGTAATTCTTTACCCAGTCGTGAAATAAATACCCTGGCAGCAATATGGCACAGGGTTGTATAATATATGGTGCAGTGCTATTGAACACGCCTGGATATTATCAAGGAACTTTGCATAGGTTTATGACATTAATGACCTGAGTTACATAATGTTAGCCCTTTATGGTCGGCTGATGCAGGAGTGTGTCTTGCCCCTTTGTTGTCATGATGCACCAATGAAGTGCTGGCAAGTCCTCTGACCAGCATTTCATTGGATCATCATGCTGACTCACCAGGACTGTAGCAACCTTGTATACTATAGGACTGGGCTTGAATGTAGCCCTATTGAGCAACTCACCAAATCTGCATTAATACGTCATGGCGACCAATGGGCAAGAATGTGTCTGTGGTCATTGAAGGGTTAACATAATGGAGATATGGGGGCCATATTGTGAATGTTACATGGTATACAGACAGATAACATTGTATATATTATAACCCCTTGTGATTCCATAATATGACAACGTCTGGATTATATCTATGACTCATGGATTCAGTTCTCCAGAACACACACTCTCCAAACATTACTAACTCACTAAACTTTTGTATCTCTGCACAAATATGCAGACGCTGTAATGGGACAACTCGTCCCCTTATTGCAGGATAAATAAAGAATTTTGAATTGATTGGAATTGAATCTATTGCATGCCCTTCCGTGGAAAACTGGTAGATTCGTTCCTCAAAAACTCCTTTGTGGTAGCTCACATAAACCCATAGCCCATGGTTTCTGTGCATGGGTGCTTTTAACAACAATGGGTAATGGAATTCCACAGAAATTTATAGATATATACTATTTTTCATATTATAAAACATTTGCTTTTTCCGCTTTTTGAACCTTGCCAGTGGAAACATTTTGCATCCCCCGGATCAAAATAACTTTACAACAATGGTAATTCCTCCTTCCCTATTAGCATCACTAAAAGCCTAATCACTTCACAGTCACAGCAAAACATTCATGTCATACAATTCTCCATAGAGTCTGAACAGAGATTTAAGTGACATACCAAAGTGAAGCATCCATGTATGGAAAGTGCAGTATATTCTATAGAGGGACAATGGCAGCCACCACACATTGTTGTACATATGGACAATGTCCAGGTAATCCCACACATACAGTCCGAATTGGATTCCCTATTTCTACATATATGACTAATCTACATAATAAACTCAATTTACTTCTCCTGGTATAGCCGCATATAATAATGTAGCCCCCGACCCCCCCCCCCCCCCATCAATGCCGTATATAGACTTTCTTGGAGTATACTCCAAGATTCTAGTGGAGACATTTTGCAAATCCAAATTTTGATACTTTTCACTATAAAATGGAAAAGGGAATTCATCAGAATACGTACGATGATATACTTGTGATGATAGCTGCTTGTAAAATACTTGTTTGTTTCTTTTTGGAAAAAGAATTCTGAACATCATTTTATTTTCACCAAAGGGATTGGATGCAACTATAGTCCTATTGCAAATAAATACACAAGGAAGAGATGCAACCTATATCCTTGCAGAGCACGGAGAGAAATCCAATCATACACATGAGTTTATTGATAATAAGTGGTACAACTCTTACACAGGGCACGCTCTGTGTGTCTCGTAAAGCATCAGGAGATGTTCCCGTACCCCATAAACGCACAACTCTATAAGTGCCTGTCCTACCCTTTTATTGGGAATCTCACAGGCATATTACTTTTATGACTTCCTTTGCCTATTTGCACCAAAGTGCACAGAGTGACCTGAATTTGAATTGTCTTCATTCTATATCGGTGGAAATGGCATATGGCCTCGTTGGCCCGATTGCAAGGCTATGGCCTTGAAGGTGTCCCCATAGCAAGGTGATTACCTTGGGACTGCGCCATCATGAGGTCTTAACCTTGGGACTGTCCCCATCATGAGGTCTTAACCTTGGGACTACCCCCATCATGAGGCTTTGACCTTGGGACTACCCCCATCATGGGGCTTTGACCTTGGGACTGCGCCATCATGAGGTCTTAACCTTGGGACTGTCCCCATCATGAGGCTTTGACCTTGGGACTAACCCCATCATGTGGCTTTGACCTTGGGACTGCGCCATCATGAGGTCTTAACGTTGGGATTTCCCCATCATGAGGCTTTGACCTTGGGACTTCACCATCATGAGGATTTGACCTTGGGACTGCCCGTTCATGAGACCTTGACCTTAGGGCTTAACCCACCATGCAGCCATAACCTTAGGACTGACCCTAGAATCAGGCCATGACCTTGGGGCTCCATAAGGAGCCCAAGACTAGAAAGGTTGCAGCAAAGTTATCAACATTCCTAAGGCGTTTACAGGCCCATTGGACAATGCAGGAGAGACCTTGTATTGTTTAACAAAGCACTAAATGTCCCCCATAAGGTGTTATATGTACCCAGTACATGTACCCCCCCCCCCCAGGGACAGACAGTGGGAGAGTCCCCCATGCATGGGCGTGGACTGGTTACCAGATTTAGTCTGTGTAGGTATTATCCATATGCTATAGTAAGGGTGAGAAAGTAAAGGGAACAGTGCTGCCCTCTGGTGCCTTTATTTGCTATGCACAGACCTTGATTACAGAGGTGAGTGGTTACTTTGGCAAAGTCACCACTCACCTCTGTAATCAAGGTCTGTGCATAGCAAATAAAGGCACCAGAGGGCAGCACTGTTCCCTTTACTTTCTCACCCTTACTATAGCATATGGATAATACCTACACCGACTAAATCTGGTAACCAGTCCACGCCCGTGCCCCCATGCATGTCCCCACACGTTACACATGAAGGTAGGAGACAATGGTAACTGATACTACCACTTAGCGACTAGAAACAGGGGGCGCTGCGGAAGCTTGTACAGGTGATAGGGGTAGGCTACCACAATACCCTGGGTATAAGGCACACCCAGCTTTTGTAAATATGAAAGAAAAATTTTAAATGACATAACTTCTGTTCTAGTCAATGGATTCTCAAAATTCACCACACTAAAGGGACAGGAGAGTATTCGGGAGAGTTTAGAGAAAAGCCTCCCCAAAAATGCTGCTCCTATAAGGTGCGTCAAGGGTTCATCCTTACAAATAAAATGCACCTTACATACGGGGTATTGCAGTAGTGTTTAGCCCCTTAGTAGATAAATCAAAGACATTTATCTACTATTCCACATAAACATATTCTGTATAATCGTGTAATTCCTGGGACTTGAAATCACATCAAATGAATTCGTCCCTATAGCTACATTTTGACTGCTAAGCACATGGCCCAACACCCACCAGAGACCCTCCCCTTGATCTCAGGTGTTCCCTTTCATAGGCGTTTACCAGCGTTTGCCTGCCCGTGTCGCCGCCATTGTTTCGTGTGTACCATGCAAACACTCAGCAGCGACTCGTTTTTCACTCATATCGAGCTCCCATTACACTAGCCATTAATACAGTTTTATGTGCTAGCGGTAAATACTGCCTCCTAGATAAGAGAGTGGAACTGGAACTTGGAGGTATAGGGATAATAGCACAACTAAATTGTGCACTTATATACAGTCAGTTCTGCTGTAGTATGTAAGTTTGTTATTTTTCCAATTGGAAATTCAATTTAAGATCAAAATATGTTGTAGTAGACATGAAGTCATTTGATCAATTGAAAAAGAAATTTAAAAAATCGTTCTAAACATCTAAGTCTCTAACAAAACAAATTATGATTCAACAGAAGCATCTTTTAGAACATTGGAGGTAAATTTAGGAAAAACATTTTTCGTGGATGGGGGGAGTGGGTTGTATGCAAAAGTGATGATGGAATAGAAACAAATAACATAATGTCTATTTTTCACCCCAACCTTTGACAGACTAGTTCGGGTTATATGCATTTTCTTATCTATTCATAACTAAGAAAGTGGAAAAGGGCCTCGCCCTATCAGGCGGAAGCGGAAGTCCGTGTGTAAAAGGGGTACACGCATAATCACATGTACTGGCATAAATACATATACACATGCTCAGTACATTCGGTTTCAAAAAGCAGGCAAATGTACAAGGTACCAAGGAAAATCGATATCATGTAGATCATGTAAGCATTGTGACTAGATATCAATGCCCATCCAACAATGATATTCTTAGATGCCTTGTCATCGTATGTATTCCTTTGTATTTTATCAATGTCTGTCATCATAGTATATATATGACAATATGATAATCACTCAAATGTATAGGCAATGAATAGGCTCTTCATGATAATGTATAGATCCTTTGACGAATAGTGTAATGGAGACGGTTCCGGTGGAGTAAACAAAGTGAGACGAGCAGATCCGGCAGAGACTCCGAGTCGTCAGTGTCACGGCCCGACACGGGGAGGGTCATAGCGACAGGTGTTAACAGGCCTTATTTGGAAGAGAAGGGGGTGTGACGTAGGGAGTGACGTCATGAGGATCAGAGAAGGGTATTTAAGTCAATGTTTAGAAGATATCGGGGTCTTAGACCAGTTCTAGGGCCATCTGATGAGATGTGTTGATGGGCAGACGAGCAGCCAGGTGCAGACCCTCTGGAATTGGAGAGAGATGATAGTCCGCCAGGAGAGTAGAACAAGCTGGGTGTGCTGCCGTGTGACC
Organism: Acholoe squamosa; assembly: GCA_949317995.1. NCBI lineage: Eukaryota > Metazoa > Annelida > Polychaeta > Phyllodocida > Polynoidae > Acholoe > Acholoe squamosa. Next base: position 16,031,082 of record OX439041.1, read on the forward strand.
AGAGAATCACATTAATAGATTAACCTAAGCCTACGGGCAGGCCGAGGTGGGACCTTTGAATAAAACAGTACAAGTTTGTTAAATCTATACTTGGTGTCAGCCTTTATTCTATTACAATATGTTAAGAATTTGCATCAAGCATGACATAGGTATCAATAAGAACCTTTGTGATGGTTGTCTGTATTTCGTCTCCTTAACTGTACAACATACAAAAACAATATGTCTAGCATTTCTGTAAATGCTGAAATATCTTGAAAGTGTTGCTATTTTCAATATCAGCTTTAGTATCTTTAACTTCGGCTGAAGTATTGTTCTATTTCCTGGATACCATTGTTAAGCCATGCACTCATCATATCTATGCTTTATATGAAGGAAAGAGATAATGTTATTGAAAAGAGACAGGTGATAAGGTCACTCTGTTCTAGAATGTTGGGATGCAAATTGCCTATAGGTAAGCCTCCGGGGTACGATATGCTGCCAGAGGGCCAGCAAAATGCTTTAATGAAATGCTTTTGAGCGGTTACACCAGAACTTCATTGGTGCATCATGCCATGCATTCAAGCCAGGACTGCATTCATGCATATTGATGACCCATGTGCACGATGTGGTCTTCCACACTTTAACCCCACCTTGTTTTAACAAGCCACACTGTCCATTGCCGCCATGGTAGTTCTGTTGTACCAGGCTGTGATGATGCTGCATCTACAGTCTTGTATGGCATACACTGCTGTCACAACCCTTAACGGGTCATTGCCAGCATGATGCACTGTGGTGGACCCCACAGTACCTTACCCAGTTGAGCCGCCAATGGTGCATTGGCGCATTATGCCTGAGGACCAAGGATATGTTCTATTAATTTGGATCTAACTTGTTCCTGTGATCTGCAAGTGTACAATGTAAAAAGCAAGCACTTGGGATTTGCATTCTCCCAGACCTGGCAGATGTCTGATCTCACTGCCAGTTTCTTGATTGATCCTGAGGGGCATTCACCATTCACATTGGTCAGTGCAGTGATACAGCCCTGCGTGGTGAGTATCCCGCCACGGCTACATTCATCCATCATGTCAACCCTTCAAGGTTCATATGCATCGATAAACTTAGGGTACTTCAGCAGTGGCGGAGCTAGATGGGAGGGGCGGGAGCGCATGCCCCCGCCTTTTTGTCAGTACTTAAGAGTTTAATTGCATATTTTGCATCCCAAAATTATCTCAAAAATAGGGGGTGTGCCCCTCCTTTTGGCCCGTGACCCCTCCTTTTTTCAAATCCGGGATCCACCACTGCTTCCGTGGTGCAATACTGCATCATGCCAACCAGTGGGAATGATACACTATTGCATTAGTGGCTTTTAAAGGTTTGGTAATAAAAGCAATGTTGACTGGTATGGGTTGAATATTTAAGGGACTTGATAAAACCATAACAAATAACAGACTCACATCTGACCCCTTAGTGTCTGCGACCAGCACTACTGCCGCCATGTTGGTCCAAGTCAAAGAACCCGGATGGGAGTAATGGGCATTACCACACTTCCCAAACATCCCCTACTCTCAACTCCAAACATCACTTTTACCACCCAGACCACTTTCCATACAAAGGAAGTCACCAAAAAAAATTGCATCAGTAAGAATCCTTCTTAAGTTTCCTTAATCCTACTGGACCCATGTTGACATGCCTTTTTTTCTTATAGCTTTATAGCTCTAGTGGAGATGAAGGGGTTCGACTATTTGGATACTTGAAAGAAAAGGTCTTGAAATGATCAAGGAGGTCAAGATTTCACAAAGGATTCCCTTGCTAGAATAGGATAGTGCTGTATAAATAGGCATCTGATAGGGCCGCCAGGACATGTTTCTGAACATGGTACAACTGAACACAGTCACTATGCTTGGAAACCCCAAAACAAGAGTAGGTTATTGTAGGTAACGAGCTTTTGACTGATCGGTATGATCAGTTTATATGTCGAAATTAAATAGGGTTTGGCAGTGGAGCCATCAGTTCAGCCATTAGTGGCCACAACACCCAAGGCTTTTCTTTGCTTGTTCTTGTATGTAACCGAACATGTGGTCTTGGATAGAACTAAAAGTTATTATTTAAAGAAAGCATGTATAGGCCAAGAGCATAGTATAGGGATCATGCCTTAGAGATCATCGCAACACCATAAATATAAGGGCTTGTCTACACAGCACCAAATGTCACACATTCGACGAAATATGAACATGAAGTCGACAAAATATTAATATGAAGTCGACAAAATATGAATATGAAGTCGACAAAATATGAATACGAAGTCGACAAAATATGAATACGAAGTCGACAAAATATGAATATGAAGTCGAACAAACAAAATTCAATAAACCCTTAGGTACTTAGGCTTTTACACGAAAAGGAGGAGCACATCTGTAACAGACTTCATACATATAGCTTAAACCCCTTAGCATTACGTATTTCAGGGTGGGGTATATCACTTCCACATAACCACTCTCTATAGTCACAGCAGCAAGACCCTGAAATTAGGACTGTGCATAAATCCCTGAAATCTCAATTACAGACGAGTACAAGATGGTAGCTTTCCCAGAATGACCAATTACATGACTATTGACCCTGTTAATTACCATGGCAACACGGAAGGAGAAGCAGACGAGATCCGTCATTGTCGGTCGTTTTTCCCGGTAAATTTGATTGGCGCCTTTACAAGGCGATGTCCTACAAGGCAGTAATCCCTGGCTGTCTGGTAATGGAGAGTGAAGATAGTCACTCTCCAAACATCTACTAATATCTATTACTTCTCTTTGTTGTCTCTATGACATGTTGAAATGCTATATGATGGGCATATTTGTAAGTTGTTTAATACATTCTCCTTAACAATAGGGAACAGTGTTGCATGAATGCACCATTCCCACACTTGATTAATGCATTAATGCATTGTAGCTTTTAAATGGTTATGGTTCTATGCAATTCATGAAGAGGTAAAAGCCTCACAATTTCCTAAAAGAATAATACCATCAGCACCCATCAACCGTTCGATAATGAAATAACCACAAGAATGTGCAAGAACAGGGAAGGAGCTATAGTGGTTTTGGAAGGGGAATAGAGCTTGTCAGAACTTGCTGAACCCAAATTAACTTTAAGTAACTCTTTCAACACAAATTGAGTCGTTTGGTGTAAGATAGGAAATAAAACCCACTCTTTGTTTGATGATGTTGTTTAATACCCTGTGAATTGTGTCTGTTTTAGGTGAGTCAGTTTTTACATGAAGTTTTAGAGGACGGCAGCGTGGTATGTATCACACCTTTAATCATTTCTTATAGACACATGGTGCCCGAGTATTCCTGGTGGCTGTCGCTAAACCATTTGAAGTCACTTCTGTCGGAGGTGTACTTTCAAAAACAGGAGGCACTCATCTTTGGTAGTCTCTTCTCTATTGCATTGCCAAATGGCATTTCCCAACAGAAGTAGTCCAGAAGTTGTTAGTAACAACCCCTCAACTGGAAGTTGCTTCCTACACTCTATCGCATAAGTAATGTAGGCATGGGCAGTCTGGGAAGCACTCAGGTGTGACCACTTTTCGCAACACAGTTTGATTTGTGTGAAAGTGACTACTTCTGGAGGGTGTTGCTCCTATAGTAAAAGGAAAAGCTGGCTAAAAATCCCCTCATTTCCAGTCCTTTCTTTTCATGTAGCTATTACTTGTCCCTTTTGTTGCTCACAAGTGGTCATTCAAGTACAGTGCTCAAAAAGGGGGATTTGAGTAGGTACCTAGTTGGGAGAAGTCAGTCAGTATAATAAACTATAGAGCGTGTGACATGAGTAGGTACCTGGTAGTGCAGCTCTCTCTATTTTAAACAAGGCAGGTGACTTTTCAGACTAATGTGGTGAGTGCAAGTACTTAGGTGAAGCAGTGCACGACTTGTTTAGAAAAGAGGGCACATACTCACCGCTCTTTTTACAATAGGAGCAACACCCTCCTGGACTACAGTGTCGGAAGTGATTCTGAGTGGTTAAGTAGAGGAGGGACGTGGGAAGTGAGGTACCTATACCCTGGAAAGCAACAACAAAATCTTTTCGCAACAGCCTCCTGGTCTTTTCTACCACAGTAGAAACTCATTTCTCTAGTGTACATTAATGATTTTTGAATTCTTTATTTATCCTGGCTATTGTAGTCCTAAGCCTTGTAATTATTACACTGGTAACACTACGATTAGAAGGGGTCTAGTCATACCATCTGGAGAAATACCTTCGTGGTATGAGATTATAAAGCTGTCGATGAATTCAAAGTATTTCACTGTTGTGAACAAAGCTGTCAGATAACATTGATCATCTGCCTCAAGCGTAGATCATTATTTTAGGCCACCTTATTCTGATAACTTGGATTACAGGATTATTCACTTTCAACTTTGGTCGTGTATGAGAGAAAAAAAAAAGCTCACACTTCTCACATCTGAGTACCAAAACAACCTACCGCTGGGAGCAAAAAAAAAGGGAAAAAAGTGGCCTGGAAATACCATAGTTTGAGGCATTTTCTGGAGAAATCTGAGGGGCAGAATTTGAAGTGTTTATGAATGAATACCTTTATTTATCTTCAAGAGACAATTTATTTAGCTAAATTCTCAACAAAAAAAAAATCTCGTCGGGCAGAGCAAAAAAATTGTTTTGGTTTTTCAAAAAATCTCGTCGCTGGATCCGTAATCACCAAGTTATTATAATAAAACGGCCTTAGATCCCATGTTGGTGCCATCACTAGCACCTGATATAGGAAGATTCCAATCTGAGTGATGGTTACATGACGGCTTAATGAACAAGCAGTATTGATAATCAATATATCTAACTTTAACCTTAGAAGGCCGCATAACGATTAGCGCATCACTCCCACTGAAAATTTCAACCTGAGTGACAGTTTGCCTTAATCAACATTTACATTTTATCCTCTAGCGCTGAGTTTTATAGCTTATTGTCGCCATGCATGGTTTAGATATACTGCGCTTGGTGGCTGGGACTGCAGTATCAATTTCTGTTTGACTTTAACCCCCAAGTACCACAATGAATTAATGCTTTCCATGCTTTATTGTTCTCATAGTTTTGATATGATGCTCTGGGAGGTGTCTTGGTTAGGACTGCATTCATACATCACGTGTCTGGAGGCCATTTCTTAACAGACTATGACTGCACCCTCCAAATCGTACGAAAATTGCCATAGGAATACCATTGAGATTTCAAGTCATAGTATCCAGATTGATATCCTAGCCAATATGGCATCCTGCATCAATGTGGTGTTAGGGTGCACCTTATTACACACCACTGCAGGTTAGTCATGACTGCTAAGCTTAATTGGTGCGTCACATACTAACGAGGTCGAAATTTCGCATATTCCTTAAAAGTCACCGATGAAATACCATAGCAAATGCTTGGATCAATTGTGAGAATTGCGAGAATCTAGATATTCCCAAATATGTCAGGAAGGCAGTTCTTAGCACACGGCAACTGCCACACTTCAAATCGTAGTAGAAACCCTCACTCTAATGACATCACAGCCCTACATTTAGAGGCAATTAATGCTTCAACCAGTATGACCACTCTACTTAACTCTATTTTATTGCTACATAAGTGCTGGTCGTATATCTAGGTATGTAAAGATATAATGTAGGTACTGGAGAAAAGGATGTCCATGAGACATTGATATGGTCCTGTCAATCTACATATGGGTGACGCCCCCCCCCCTCCCCACGCCACCCCACCATCCCTATGTCATGTACTTCTCCCTAGAAACACGCGGCAGTATTATTAACCTAGGGTCACTCTCTCAACACTGAGACAGCAATGGCTGCCAGTGTCACTGCTAGGAGACTGTGCCAGCTATATGGCTGGAGAGTGCAGCATCACAAATGCAGAATATCGGCCCTGGAGATTAATTCAAAACAGTGCTAATTTACCATTGTTTTGAATTAACCTCCTGAATGATCAGGGGAATGTATCAATTGAAGATGCTATACCCTTTGATGCATGGTTCACCTGCAGGTCGACTGCCCATAGTTTCATCCATGCATCATAGCTACCAATGGATATGATACATTAAAGCAGTATCGTCCATAAAGTGTTAAGCCTTCAGTTCTAATGTGACTTGTAAAGGGTTGTGGGGATAAAGGGGTGGATTACAAAGGCTATTCCATGTACAATAGGTTATATTGGCAATGGTTATGTAAGTGTGTGGCTGGGGTACAAAGGGTGTATTGGTGGTGGTGCCTCAATAGTGGTGTTACAGACGCCCTGCTATGCCTAATATAATACGCACTCTGTGGGGTGTGGCAGTGTATAGAGTAAGGGGGGGGGGGCATGTTCATTGCTGATGCCATACAATTAATTAACACCCTCTGATTTCAGAACGCCCAAACCATATCCAAGTCACACCTAGCTGTCCGTCCCAATGGATTCTATATATAGTGGTGGAGATAAAGAGAGGAACCTAGTCACACCAAGAGGCAGAGGCACACTAAAAACAGGGGGAAACAGAGAGAGAGACAGCAGAGAATGAAAGAGAAAAGAAAGACAGAGAGAGAGGTTCAGCACATCTTGACTGTTATAGGTTCGATGTGAAAATTCCCCTGGCATTAAGTGTGAATCTATGTAGCTTGGTCATAAGACATGCCGGCATGCATGCATCATGACGACCAAACATAGTTCATGGATGTACTATGCAATCCCCACTTCTTTTAAGGCCGCTAATGCATTAATGCATCATGCCCATTTGTCGCCATGATGCATGAATGCAGCCCCGGCGAGTAATTCACCAGGGCTATATTCATGCCGACACTATGAGGCAGATACAGTCCCGGAGGGTTGGTATGATGCTCCAATGTAGTGTTGTCGTGCATTTTCACTAGCACCTCATTGGTGCATCATGACTACCAATTGGCATGATGTACTCCTGCATCAGTGGCCCCTAAGGGGTTAAAGGTTTAACCCTACTCACCTGTACACACACAATAGTATAACTAGACAGGCCTAATAATACATTATTTACGTAGCAGCCTTATCTTTATTATACACCATGTACAAATACCAGCTCTGATTCATTGACAAAATAAATCAATCAGCTAAGGTAAGATCATGTTGACTTTCCATTACTTGTGGCAACTACATCATGGCCACAGAACCTCATCCCCACCTGCCACATTCACGCATATTCATGGTGTAGACCATAAACTATTTGAACATTTCTAACACCTTTTCAGAAACATACCCGCACAGTCTGGCCAACAATGATTTCACCATACTCTGTACAGATTCCTTGTTACACAGTATCATTATTATGAAAACTTCTTTAGAGCATTACAATTTAATATGGTGATTCGTTGTTCAATTCTATGAGGCTGCCTGGTAGATACAACACTTACTTCCTAGAGTGTATATATGTCTTGGGCTGGTGTAAGTCGCTGAGAGGTATCACTACCACACCCATATTGATGCATGATTAGATGGATCTAATTATTGACTGTTTATATGACAGACATTCGTTATAAAACACCTAAAATATCTGCCCCTCCTAGCCCTCTTTTGAGTACTAGAGCCAGTTACCATATAGACTAAGATTCTGATTCTGATATCTTGAATAGCGCTTCAATCATTTAGCTATGATGAGAATTTAGCAGTGTTTAAAGGTGTGGACACTTTAAAAAAAACCTGTGTAGGCCTGATAACCATTACCAGATGCACAAAGCCACAAATCAAACATGACTGTATTCTAGAAGTAGTTTTTGGAGTTGCAAGCCGCGTCAGCGGCCAGGAGCGTAGCGACCATAGCAACTCCATATTGTTTTTAGTTTTCTCCCTGTCGCCTATGACGTCATTGGTGATGTCATGCTGCCTCAGTGACGTCACCCGCAGTGGCTAGCGATGGAGTGGCAACTCCTATCCATGGTCCTTGCCACATTTTTCTTGTTTAGCAATAAAAAGGCAATTCAAGACAGGTAAGCCTATGCCTATGTATACCAATGTGCTTATAAATGGCAATATGATGTCCAACGTGATGCACTTTTTTGTACATACAAACAGGTGTTTCTTTCATTCAGTTTTGTGAAGTGCGACAAGAGCGAAATCTTAATGAATTACTTTGATGGCGCATATACCTATTTGATGAGTTGCAGTCAGCATCTCCAAATCAAAGGAGCTCAGCAGTTCTTTGCACTAACACTTAAGTGTAAGTGGTATAATGCATTGTGAGTAGTATAGAGACGTGGCGCTTTTATCAGGGCTATATAGCCACGTCTAACACATTAAGACATTAACCCCCAAAAGACCTCTCTTGTACCATCTCCATCCTTTCAAATCATCAAGGACTAATAATGCATAGATTTCATGTATTGTGCTCTCTAGAGCGTAGAGGTTTTTGCATGAATAAAACCCTGGCGAGTAACTCGCTAGGGCCATGATCCTGCCCTGAATGTGGCTTACACCCTAAAGGCCTCTTTGTATGATGCAGTGATGACAGTGGCGGATTTAGAGGGGGGCGGGGGCGCCCCGCCCCTTTCCCAGTAACTACATATTTTGGATCCCAAAAATTGCCCACAAATAGGGGGTGCGCCCCCTCCTTTTGGGCACGCCCCCTCCTTTTCAAAATCTTGGATCCGCCACTGGATGTAGTGCTTGCAAGTACTTCTCTGGTGCATCATGGTCATTGATGGACATGATGCACTGTTGAATTTGCGGTCTTTAAAGGGTTAAGATATGATCACTCAAAAGAAGCACCACTCGTACACCATTTTCACCCCACTTGAGCACCTACACAACACCTGGAACAGATGGCTCGCAATGGGGGATATTAACCATTTAAGGCCTGCATACTGTTTTAATAGTTTAAATGATACAGGAATGTAATCTCTCCTGGCTGAACTTGTGCATAGTGCTTTTGTCAAAGATCATATAAATATAGGGTAGAGTGACCTTGAGTCGTCCATGTACCTTGAGTCGGCCACTTTGCATGGTTTTACTGCCAAATTGAAAGTATCAAGGACCACCTAAGGGGATTTTAAACTATTTTCCTTGTTAAACGGAGGGGAGATACAGCACCTCCTATCTTATCAATTTTGGCAATTTGGGTCTATCATCTTCTACAGGCTGTCAATAACAGCATGTTTGAGATGATTTCCATGCAAATATAGATGGGTTTCTCATGGTTTGGAAGCCACTTATATTTAACTTCACGCAGTAAATGAGGATAAACTTGCAGTTATGTCCTAGTAGTTGAGGAATAGGGTCAACTTTATATAAATATTGTATATGCATTACATTCACACCCTGTCAATAACCAGTAAACTGAAAATCTACCCTTTCCTAGCATCAATTACACAATATACACTCCCCTACCCAGTATTTGATTCATGATATGATGTGGCCGACTCAAGGTACTGGTGGCTGACTCATGGTACTGGTGATGATAAATAGACATCACGTAGATAAGGAAGGCTTATAGGGCCTGATGGACATGAGTATAAGAGCTCTAACCTTATTTGTTGGAAAGACAAACACTTCAGGATAATTTCCATAGCCATTTTCTGCTATCCCTTCCAAGTTAGCCTACTATAGCACAGATCTTAGAAAAAGTCAGAGGTTGGTCAGGGGTCCAAGTGGACGACTCATGGTCACTTTAGAGATATCTCTTAGCACAAAAAAAAAACTTCCTTCCTTCTCACAGCTATAATGTATCATCCCAAAGAATAGGAATAATACATTCATATATTATGCGGCTCTTAATAGACAAATGCCGCTTCCATGAGCCACTCACTCATTCTGCTGGTTGAGCAGGCAGAGTGTAATGCGCCTGCCCCTTGTATTGCACTCCTGGAGGTAATTTCTTAACGCATTACGATCGATGTACGACTGAAATTTCCAGTGCTATTCCTATGGCCATCTTGGTGCGATTTGAAGGGAGCAGTCGTAGTATGTTAAGAAATATCCCACAGGTGTTTCAGGCACTGAGAATCAATTTTACATTCCCTAGGTAAGTTCTAGGCTGTAGTTGTCATATATGCCTCCTGTTTGCTATAATAAGAGAACCCATATAGCAAGACATGGTGGCCCTTGAAGAATATTCTTGGTAAGGTTGTGGTTTCTCTGTCTTTACTGAGGTCAGATCTGACTTTTTTGCCGTCATTAGACCATTCATCTACAGGATAGGATAGCTTATTTACCAAGTACTAATATCAATTTGAAAGGTCATTCAGCTCTCCCAAATAGCGTCTTTCTTGTATTCATTCTCTTATGTGTAACCATGCTTCAACAAAATATACTGGGTGAAATAGGCCAATTCTCTGCCAATCATAAGACTAGGACTAGGAATGAGGATAAGAATGAGAGCCAAATGCAGCAATTAAAGTATCCTTACACAATATCATATTAATTTACTGAGGTGACAAACGTAATTGAGAGCACCTTCCCCTTTTACATGTAGATAGTTGCCCAGGGGTGTTGTATAAGATTATATGTTGCATAACCATTTACAATGCCCACATCAGGTGAGCTGGGACTGCACACAGCCAGTAGCTCCTAGCAGGCAATTCACCATAAGTGGCCTCTGTCGCTCGCCCCTTTGTCACCGCGTCAATTTAGCCACATTGTCTCTCCATAATTTAGTTCCTCTTCTCGCCACTGGAGGCTCTTAATAGGCACAATACGACCCGGGAAATGGCCTCAGGATCAATTCGCTGCGTTCCGGTCACTGTTTCAGTGCTGGCTGGGCATAAGCGTCAATCATGATGGTGTGAGACACCTAGTAGTGGATAAAGGAACCCGCAGAGCATGACCCCAGTCTCCTTACTCCCTCCCACCTGCTCCACCCACACCGACCAATCTACCCCAACCTCCATTTACTCACTGCCACCCCCACCAACCACTCAGCACCTGGTAGTTAAGGATGGGGTAATGGGGTCTTATTGGTCACACATTCCCTAACTAATAACCCTAGCCTAGAAGACAATGATAAATCATGGTAGGAGATGAGGAGAAAATTTGTATTTCAAGAGATGTGGATAAATCTTGGTAGGAGATGAAGAGAAAATTTAAGAGAAGGGGAGACAGAGAGAAGGGAACCTGATAGAGTGGCATATTTGTTTTTAAGATGCAGATAGGAAGAGAATAAAAGGAGTAAGAGAGGGAAGAACCAAAGGGAAAGCAAATTGAGAAGAAATTGAGGCTGAAGGAGAGGGGTTATGGAGGGGAGGGGAGAGTTGGGGCATGGGGAGGAATAAAGGAGGATAATAGGAGGATAATAGGAGGAAGAACAGGCGACCTGGTTAGGAGAGGAGAAAAGCAAAATGGGCCATAGAGAGGAGGGGTAGGCAGGGATAAAGGGGAGAGCCATGGTGGAGGAGCCTTGGTGGAGGAGATCAGGAGGGTGTTGCTTCTATAGTAAATAGAGCTTCTCCCAAGTAGGTATCTACTCAAATCCCCCTTTTTTAGCACCGTACTTGAATGACCACTTGTGAGCAACATAAGAGAAATGTTATAACTACATGAAAAGAAAGTACTGGAAACGAGGCTCTTTTTAGCAAAGACTACCTTTTACAATAGGAGCAACACTCTCCAGAGAAGAGTGGGGACATAGAAGTGGGTATGTGTGTGGGTGTGGGACACTGGAGGTGAAGCAGTCTTGACTGTGTACTGAATGCCAGGATGGGATTCTTTATTTACAGTTCAATTTCAGGGCAATTGCCTGTCACGAATTGCTGCCGCTCCTTTAGTGCCATGCCTACCTTTATGCACCCACACATTTAATGCTTCAAGGACGACTTCATGCCTCCTGGGTTCATGTTCATTGGTCATCATGATGTACCAATGCGGTGCTGGTCAGTCTACTCGCCAGCACTGAGCATTGGTACATCATTTTGCCTTTTTGGAGTGTCTCAATTGAGGACGTCAGCATGTATTCAGCCCTGCCAATTTAAATGTCAGGGTTGCAGGTACTATATAGGCGTTCATTAATAGGAATGTCAATGTCTTTTTTTGACCTTGTAAACCATTGCTAGAAGATGTGCTAGAAGATGATTTACCCCCTTATTTACAATAAATGGAGAGAGAGAGAGAGAGAGAGAGAGAGAGAGAGAGAGAGAGAGAGAGAGAGAGAAATGTGGCATGAGAAAATGTTCCCTATAGCTTGTGAAAATACGGCCAAAAATTTCTTTCTTTTTCAAGGAAATGACAAATGTAACAAACAAATGATTTATTCGTTTAGATCAAGGCCCATTTCTTTTATTACAGACTTTATGTAATAGTGGAGTTGTGACATTTTTCTAGATGATAAAAAGAGGTTTTGGAAATACATCTGTCCTGCTAGCGTACCATGTACAAATCATGGACAACCCTAAGGTTCTAAAGAAAAGACACTTTAGCGAACGCCTTCTCTAATTGCATGCTTTATTATTCATTGTTCCTCATCAATCACACTTATCTCGCTGGCAAGTTAATCCTTAAGATGCGCAATGGAGCATTCATGCCCTATATAATCCATGAATGTAGCCCTGTGAGGTCTTGTGAGGGCAGTATTCATGCATCATTCTGATCCTGCGGATATGATACACATCCCATGGGCCAGGATGATGCACTTATCTATATAATGTTGGTGAGTCTACTTGCTGGCACTGAATTGGCGCATTTTTCGAGGAACCCGAGGAACCATCATGGGCCCCGAAAGGCCTAATAAGGCACTACACTCCCCCAATTATGACACAAAACAACATGCTATTGTCTTTGAATTGATCTATGAAGATGACCTCATTAGGTGATCAATATTTGATGAATGACTTGGAGAGATTGTCATGGGGACAGTCATACTTAACTAGATCAGTCCCTAAAACCATACCATGTATATGGGGTTATTATGGGTAAGCTTAGATAGTTAAAGCCTCAAGACTTTATGGCCATTCTTCATCATGATGCAGCAATGCAGGCTAGTGGTTAACTCACCACCATCATGTCAATCCTAGGGGAGTGTATCAACATTGTTTAGTTGGCATGATGCATCAATTAACCCTGGGCCGCTGATGCAGGAGTGTATCATGCCCATTGTTCATCATGATGCACCAATGAAGTGCTGCCGAGACTGCTTGCCAACACTTCATTGAAGCATCATGCCGACCCTCCGGGAGTTTATAGATCAACCCTGCAGGTTCGGCATGATGCTCCAATGAGATGCTGGCAAGCAGTCTCGCCAGCACTTCATTGGTGCATCATGACGACCAATAGGCAAGATGCATTAATGAATCAGCGGCCCTTAAAGGGTTAAGCAAATTTGGGGATGTGCTCACTGGGCAGTTATTCACATCATGATACAGATATGTCAAGTGGAGTATCCAAGAGCCTGTGGGAGACAACAAAGTAATGAATTTTACATATCCCTGTGCCCAAACTACATAGGGAATACGAGGTGGTCCTAAGTATAGTGATTTTAAAGATAATGGAAGAAAATAACCATCCACCACACAGTTACAAGAGTGGGCCTAACAAAAGATGTAAGGAAGAAGGAAGTAGCCAAGCATTTTGCTCTCATCAACAAAAGTGTAATAGAGTTTAGGATTTTCTATTTAGAAGCCCAAGTAAGCGGATAACAAGCACGATGATGTCTGGTCTGGTGTTAAGCTGGGGCTGTCTCCATCTCTTGAATTATTCAAATACATATTCAGAAGACCAAGATCATGCCTATACTTATGTCTGCTCAATATGTCACTATTCAAAGATTAAACCCTTTGACTTTTATCTCTTTTTCTCAGTATCATCATTTATTTCTATGTCCATAGATACAAGGATGGCCTCGGCTGACAATAGGTAGACAGTAACAAAAACCACCTGTTGTTCATGTACATTGAAATTATATATAATACAACAAGTGATTCATCCTATATTCTGACTGTCCACAAATGGCTGCCTGAATTATGAGCAAATCGGCCAATATTTAACTACCGGTTATTGATTTATTGACTGCTCATCAATTTTTGAGGAGGCAAGCTACAAAACAGTCCTCAGCGGCTTCAGCCAAGAGCAGCGATGTGCATTCGGCTTTCTTTTTGTCAGTTTGCTGGGTTAGTGAGGTGTGAGGTGCAGCGCCAATGATTCACTTTGTATTGTACTTAAGGACTTGGTCATGGGTTAACATTTTACAAGTGGCAAGATTCTTCAAGCTTCATTTGCTCTACTGGAGCTTAATTCAAAAGATCCTGGGATCCCAACCCCAGCGATCTTAGTGTAGGCACATATCATAAGACCTGGCTGGTGTACCCTATGTAATGCAGTGGTTGCAGGCCTGTCCAGAATAGCTAGTCCTGGGATCACTTCACTATTCCATTTCCACCACTAAGATCACTGTGATCTTAGTGAAAGAAATGCATAGTGGTTTCACCAGGGTACAAGAGCACTTACAGGGAACACTCCTGATTGAAAGAGTGAATAGCCTGCTGCATACATAAAGAGGGGAGGGAGGACATTTGCTGAGTGTCCTTGAGGGCTCTTAGGGCTACTCATGCGTTAAGTGCACTGTAAGGTAATTCTTCCCTTCTCTCTCTTTGTTATGGGGGGAGGGCACAATGCTTCTAATAGGCAAGCACAAATCATACATTCATGGGAACAACTCTTGAATACTGTATGGGGGTCAACTGCACCCTGTGCTCTTTTGTCAGCCCATATGGGGACAGGGAACGATGGTATAAGCACTCTTGTGAAGAAGAGTGACTCCACAGCTATTCCTTTATTTTGGGACTCTTACCCCTGTGCCTAGTCAGTACTTCTAGGAATAGTGTAGGAGGGCTGAGGCTAAGATCGATGCGATCTTAGTGCTGGCTAGGATATGTGAACCCAGTCAACTCTTAAGATCGCTTAATAGGATAAGGCTGATTTATTCCTAAGATCGCTGGGGTCGTGATCCCAGGATCTTTTGAATTAAGCTCCTGGTGTAAGACCATAGTGCCAGTTATAGAAACCAGCTATAGATTAGTGCAGCAAGAGCAAAGACAATACACCCCAAGACCCGCCCCGGGAAACGGCGCGCCATGTTGTATGCCTTCACGCGGCCCAAACGCAGCTAGTACTAATCCTATGTAACCTCCTGTGGCACATGGCATGTTATTCAGTTTGACAAGAAATACTTTAAATTTTGAAGTGAAACTTGATCTGGGTGTAGATGAGAACATTATCTAAACAATGTAGGTGTCAGATTGTGAAAATATTGGGTGAATTTGTCATTCTAGAGGGAAAAATGTGGTACAGGATTGCATATGTCGTAAAATTACAGCATATGCCTAAACTTTCCAAAATAATTTTCTTTCCTATCAATCTAATTTCATATGTGCCCAATCAGCATAAATATACTTTTTTCTTTGAAATTAATTAAGTCTATAACTTATGAATGAATGCTGCAAAATGGGAATTACCGGCTAGCAAAGGGATTCCCCAAGCTTTTCTTGGAAACCCCCATACAAATTATATCGGTTTCTTCACTACAATATTAAATTAATTGATGTGATGCCTGGCCTAAAGTTTTATAAAGAGGACAATAAAACTACAATCAAAAATGAATTGTTTTAAGGTCTCCTATACTAAGCCATATATAGAGCCGTATGAGTTGTGAAGGCAAGCCACTAGGAGGCTACGGTCGCAGGTCAAGCTGCTGGTGCCGGTAGAGTTTCGTTTCTGGGGAAATCTTTCTTCTGTGGCAAGAGAGAGTGACGTTTTGAAGTTTTTTAGACAGGTTTTTATGGGCAAGAAGGTAAAAGATATCAAGATAAACCAACTTGGTAAGAATTTCTGAAGAATTGTTTCTGTGTGAGTCTGATATAAAATGTTTGCATTGTGTTCCCTTTTGATATGGTATTACACGCATTCTGCTCAGTATATTTAGGCATTACAAAAGACCTGAAACATTAAAGCCTTATTGCCAGGATTGCCTGAGTTGGTTTCAGAAAACTCCTTCTGAACTTCAATTACTCTCGACACCTCAACCCTTGTTTCACAAATTGCTTCACCTCAGTTTTCTCACCTCCCATCATTTTTAAGATCCCCTCTGTTCCCCCTTGGGTTTGAAAGAGTTCAAAGTTTGGGCCAATTGCTCAATGGAAAAGCACCTGAGAAACCACTTCTCCGTCCTCATTAATGTAGAGAAACCTCCTTTCCCACCCTCATTCCCCTTCATGTTTCATCTCTCTGATCCTGAATTTAATGATCATATTGGATTTGAGAGGGTTTGATTTCAATGTTTGGGTCAATTGCCAAAATCAATAACATGGCTTAATGATTGTTGACATAGCGGAAATGGTGCAATCGAATGGCACCGCTTGTCAATAGTGTACAGTTTACTTATTCCATATGTTCAAACAGTTAAGTACGCATTAATCACAAAGTATTGATTTGAATTCCTGTAGTTAGAGCAGTAGCTAAGGGGATGTTATTTTGAAAACAAAGGCCGGGGCTCATATACAGATTTTTTTTTAATTTAAATCATTGATGAGACACGTCAAAATATCACTTTCATATGAGGCCAAAGTAGCACATGACCAAAGTCTTATGATGTTTCATAGCTATCTATGGATCAAGACCCTACAAACGAAATGGTCTATTTGATTGTCCATGGCTAATGATAATTACCAGAGGCATTTTCTAAAGCAGCAATAGATCCACAGGATCTACAATGCCCCTTTGTCCCAAAGTTTTCCTCCCAATTCTATCAGATAAGAAATAGTTCACTGACAAAAAGCTAGGGTGTTTTTACTTTTTTATTTTACACCATCAGGTTCATTCCTCTAGGTTTACACCTTTGCGTTATATCAATCAACCGATAGATCTATCTACTCTATTGAACATTTATATACAATCCACCAATATCAACACCAGTTTCCCATTAGCCCATCATGCATAAAGGAAATACTCAGTCAGCAAAAGGTTAATATACCTTCATCCAATATCTAGTAGATATGTATTGACCACCCAGTACCAAACTCTATACACACACCTAAGCCTTCCCAAGATTCTCTGCTGACTTCCTGTTTAAGAGATCAATCTGGCAGCCATCCATGACAGTGACGTCAGACGCTGGTGGTGTATCCAGGAGTGAGTTCCGGTTGGCTGGTTCTGAGTGTCTTGTGCCCAATGTGGGTACTTAGTGTCAGACTAAACGACCAATGTAGGGGGAGTTCTTAATACGCACATAGTACTTGCAGTATTAGAATGATGGTTAAAACCGAGCAGTTAAGACGCGTTGGCCACATGGTGCAATGTTTACTGATATAAAACTGTTTAGTTTTTGAGTCTCAGTCATATGTCTATGTGCAACAGTCACCTCAGGTAAAGGTCCATTGAAGTTAATTAACACATTATTTTTTATCATATCGCTGGCTTTCCAATGGACACTTGTGGCAACGTAGCATCTATGTTTATAGCAATTAGGGTCCTGTGAGAGCAAAACCACTAGATAAGTTTAGTGATGCCTTGGGATTTGACACCAGAAAAGATGGCCATGCCTTTAGGAAAATATTTACACTGCGAGCAATAAAGCCACATCGAATCCAGCAATTCAATTGACCGAATGTCATTTTGATATGGCACCACCCAAATTGGCAAGCATTGTTCGTCCATGCCATTGAGTAACTTGCCCGTCCTTAAATGCTGAAAAGTACCGGCAAATGAATGATAAAGCCTAAAAGAAAGTTTTGTTTCCAGTTACCCGACCGACCCTAGCAAAGCAGGGCTGATCCTGGAATTATTTTTTTTTATTTTGTGAACTTTTGACAATTTTTGGTAATTTTTAGGCACTTTTCCTGTAATTTTTTCACCAATTTCTCGTGGAGCTTATCCAGGTCCTCATGTATTGGTATACAGTTCATAACAGTCATTCATATCTTTTACATGTGTTTCACATTTCTTGTTTTTTTTTATAATTCTACTGTAAAATCATAGAATCCAACATGTCTGCCCATACATTTCTTTACAAAATCAAACAAAAAAAAAGATAAAAAAATAAAATAAAAATCCGACCTATCGACCCTAGATATTTGACTGTTTGAGGTATGTAACTGGAAACACAACTTTTTTTTTTGGCCTAAGTGATGTCTTCAGTGATTCCTTTTGCTATTCTTGGTGCTAGGTTTGGTCTGGTTTATCCCATATTAGTCACGCAGGGTGGGATCACCATAGGCTCCTTTCCAGACTGCTTAGTAGACACAATAGGGTTTCAACGCAGCCTTTCTGGTAGTTTCCAGACTCTGATACATTATTTGTGCTTCATACATTATAAGTGCTTCCTGCCTTGCTGACAAATAAATGATAAGTTGGAAGCAGTTCATAGTGTTCAGGAAAACACTAGCAAGAATATAATTATCATTATTATGTTTTTTGGGGAGTTATTTGTGTTTTTCAATAGTAGTTCCTAAAAATGTCAGTTATAATGTGCATTTACAATGGAGACTTTTAATAGTTGCACTCTTGCCTTTGATCGCTACAAATTATATATTCATAAATGGATACTTTCAAGTTATAAGTGAGTCTTTGCCACCTTGTATGGGTAGACTTGTAAAAATGTCGGTTGTGAAAAGGCTGTTTATAGTAAGTCGGGGTGTTATCTATTGCCTACTGAAGCTTCCCGGCTGGTGTTCGGGAGGCCATATCTTAACAGCCTACGACTGCATCCTTCCAGTTGTACTAAAACCCCCATAGGAAAAGCGTTGCCTGTAAATGATTGCAGTACCAAAAGAAATGAGATGGTTGATTATTCACACTACCAATACGGTTCCATATCATGGACATAAGGTTAAGTAGAGCCTAAAACCCGAACATTGTGTACTCAGAGAGAAGAAAGTGAGACAAAGAGGCCCTTTATCCCTTTTATGACCAGATGTTGCCTGTCGGTTCATGTACCTTGGCGGTTAGGATGCACGAATCCTGTGCTGTTGATTAGACTCAACGATAATGCATGAGCACATTATGCTGACCATCTGTGGGTGTGCACATACCTACAGAATCACACAAGTCTTGAGTAAAGACTCAGAGGAAAGGCCTGCTCTGGCATCATGCGAAAGGGAATAATGCATTAAATAACACACTATGCGGCCATCAAAGGGTTAAAGGCGGGCCTCCAGCAGTAAGCCCTATACCTCCCTTATTGGGGCCTACTTCAAAATGCTCTGGGATGCCTCTCCACTGTCTCCATCACACAGAGACAAAGACACACAGAGTCAAGGCTTTAGACCCTGAGTAGCTACCATTATCGGTCTTTAAGTCTAAGGACTTTGGGCTCTAGACCTATATATATACACAACCATAAATCTTCGCATAAAAGATACGGCCTACTTCATCTGTGTGCTATAGGATTCACCCCAACCTAGAGTGTGTCTTATAGCAGAGTGTTTTACACTATAGAACAGTACAAAAGTGACCAAACGTTGACCCTGATTTAGGCTAATTCAGGGTGCGTCCTATGCGCAAGAGGCATCCTATATGCAAGGATTTACCGTAGAGTCTACAAGGAGGGTTAAGGTTAAAATGGAGGCTAGGTTGTGTCGTCTATTCTAAGAACGACCTCACGGAAACGTGACAAATACGTTGGATTGGAAATGCCTTTGTGTGCCTGGTGGCCATATGCATAAACATAGTCTTTCTCCCTTTAGAAGTTGACTCCCTTTAATTCTCCATTGTCCCAAATTGGGTACAGAGACTGCACAGGTTCCAATAGGTACTGATGTGACAGGCGTACCACTAACCTACTCTTCTCAGGGCCTCAGGGTATTAACCCTTTAAAGGTCACCGATGTATTATTGCACCCCTGAGAAGTAACTCGGGGCATCTATGCAGCCCTGGCGACTTGGTGCTCCATTCATGTATCATGTCAACCCTACAGGGTTGGTTCACTTCCAGAAGGGGTCAGCATGATGCTCAAATGAGGTGTGGGCACGCAGACTCACTTGATTGGGGGATTATGACGGCACACGGGCAGTCTTAAAAGGGACTAATCAGGGATGGAAAGATTCTCATCTTTTAGGAATCATGATGAACAAAAGAGCATCGGAAAAAGAACTCACCAGTGCTGAATTGGTGAATATGGCCAATAGTGATTTAGGCAGAGACACAAGAGAAACAGCTGAGAGAACTGGTTGGAGAGTGTCCTGGCGAAGAGTAAAACATGAGACTCTCATTTCTGTGTCATGCAAAGTGGTAGTTTGACTGACAACTCAAAACAAATCACTGTCACAAAAAGATGATTGAAGACAAGAGAGTCACTAGGCCTTAAGGTCTGTAGGCCCCACCTGATGTTGTCAAACATTTGCAGTTAAATATTTAGTGTTTTGTCTCACAAATAATTGAGAGGGGATCCTTTGGGATCTCAGACCTTTTACAGAGGTTTTGCTTTTCATTCGCATGTCTAGTAGAAGAACTTAGAACTCAAATCACGCATTCTATTAGAACAAAACAGCTAGGAGATTTTATTCAGCTTAGAGAATCAATCCTGTTATTTTTGAATTTCTGATAGTTGAATATGGTGTCAGTCAATTTGAGACTAAACTGTTCCCCCAGCTACCATTTAAACCTCCCTATCTCCACCCAGACGTTCGTGCTACTTCTATACATAATGGCTTTTTTCTCCCATTTTTCTCCCGGTGATAACAAGAGCATGTTTTGCAACAGTTTATGCTGAATGAATAATTAAATCTCCTGCTGCCACGCAAAGTGGTGATCAAAGTAAAACTAGGAGTATGGATTGCCCTTAGACACTACATTGTATCAAGGCAGGTCATTGTCACAGGTAGCTTCTTGTCTGGTTTGACTTCATTTTGACTGGTTTAGTACTAACAGCATGATAGACAAGATAAATGTGGCAAGGACCATGGATAGGAGTTGCCACTCCATTGCTAACCACTGCGGTTGATGTCACTGAGGCAGCATGATGTCACCAATGACGTCATAGGTGACAGGGAGAAAACCGAAAACATTATGGAGTTGCTACAGTCGCTACGCTCCCGGCCGCTGACGTGGCTTGCAACTCCAAATAACCTCGCGTATAAGGTGCACCTCTAGCTTTGGCTGATTCTATAACATGCACTGGGGTCCGTCATCATGCATAAGCTGCATGTTGTATGTGGGATATTACAGGATTTTTGGCTTCTTTTCTATAAAACAAATTTCTCAATTCAACAGCCTGCCTCCTCCCTATTATGGGCTTTAACCATTCAGGCCTCTAAGGAAATCCAACAAACATCATTTAGCACAGAGTGAGTAACACAAAGTGTGGTGCTGTGAGATCGAAGAGTTATTGAGGAAGAAAGTCATTTTTCTCTTTAATCTTTTTTCGTGTATACCGTGTAATATTGCTGTTGCAGGCACTATTCAACTTCCATTTGGCTGAGATATAATGCATGATGTGTCTCGTACTTAGAAACATATTGTTATGGTAATACCGAAAACCTTGGTGTGACTATTATGGACATCTGACTATGTACACCCATGGTGTAAGTAGTATATGGACACAGGACTATGTACACCCATGGTGTGAGTAGTATATGGACACAGGACTATGTACACCCATGTTGTGAGTAATATATAGACATCGGACTATGTACATCCATGGTGTAAGTAGTATATGGACATGGGACTATGTACACCCATGGTGTGAGTAGTATATGGACACAGGACTATGTACACCCATGGTGTGAGTAGTATATGGACACAGGACTATGTACACCCATGTTGTGAGTAGTATATAGACATAGGACTATGTACACCCATGGTGTAAGTAGTATATGGACATGGGACTATGTACACCCATGGTGTGAGTAGTATATAGACATGGGACTATGTACACCCATGGCGTAACTAGTATATTGACATAGGACTATGTACACCCATGGTGTAAGTAGTATATGGACATGGGACTATGTACACCCATGGTGTAAGTAGTATATAGACATAGGACTATGTACACCCATGGTGTGAGTAGTATATGGACATGGGACTATGTACACCCATGGTGTGAGTAGTATATGGATATGGGACTATGTACACCCATGGTGTAAGTAGTATATGGACATGGGACTAGGTCCACCCATGGTGTGAGTAGTATATGGACATAGGGCTATGTACACCCATGGTGTAAGTAGTATATGGACATGGGACTATGTACACCCATGGTGTGAGTAGTATATGGACATAGGACTATGTACACCCATGGTGTAAGTAGTATATGGACATAGGACTAGGTCCACCCATGGTGTGAGTAGTATATAGACATCGGACTATGTACACCCATGGCGTAACTAGTATATTGACATCGGACTATGTACACCCATGGCGTAACTAGTATATTGACATGGGACTATCTACACCCATGGTGTAAGTAGTATATGGACATGGGACTATGTACACCCATGGTGTAAGTAGTATATGGACATAGGACTAGGTCCACCCATGGTGTGAGTAGTATATAGACATCGGACTATGTACACCCATGGCGTAACTAGTACATTGACATCGGACTATGTACACCCATGGCGTAACTAGTATATTGACATGGGACTATCTACACCCATGGTGTAAGTAGTATATGGACATGGGACTATGTACACCCATGGTGTAAGTAGCATATGGACATGGGGCTTTATACCACTATTCGGCCACCTGCCTAACTGTTATGCCCTCTCCTACCAGTGCATTATGAGAGCATATACACACATGTGCTTTTTATGGTTTATTGGATATACTTTTTCGAGGTCAAGTTGGACTTAGAATATTTTGGGGGAGTGTTGAGACATACAAATTCAGTCTCATCATTGTTTCAATGTGAAAAATCATGCCAACTTGAGGAGAATTGAACCCCGGCCGCAGTGGAGATAGGCGGAGGCCTTAGCCATAGCGCCACACTGAACGGTGATGGACTTCAATGGAAAAATAAATAAGTTCTAACCTTCGGTCCTAGTCCTATGTTTGGACTCAGTTTTCGTCTTGATTCCAAGCTTGTCATGTTATAATATTAAAATCACAAGAAGAATATGATCCATAGACGAGGAATGCATGCTAATTTTCTCCATTTTGTTGAATATAGAGAAGAATCCATTGATTTTGCTATCATAAGGGGCTTGCGGTCCGGCCATTCCCATCCGCCTCCTTCTCCGACGAAATTGTGTCAGTGGCTCGGATGTAGATATAGGTCAACAAAAACAATGGCTTCGCGCAGAGCGCTGACCCGGGCCGTATCGCTTGCTTTTACAAAATGTCGTCTCGTGGCTATATTCTGTGGATATCAGGTAAGAAATTGATACAAAATGGAGGAAAAGGTGGTATAAATGCAATATGGCATAAATATGCCAGCGCACGGGTGGTATATTGACGATATTGCACTCGGCCTAACGGCCTCTTGCAATATTCGTCAATAAACCACCCTTGTGCTGCCATATTTATGCTATATTCCATTAATGTACACCGATGTTGTAAGTGGTATATGGACATGGGACTATGTACACCCAAGGTTATGAGTAGTATATGGACATGGGACTATGTACACCCATGGTGTGAGTAGTATATGGACATAGGACTATGTACACCCATGGTGTAAGTAGTATATGGACATGGGACTATGTACACCCATGGTGTGAGTAGTATATGGACATGGGACTATGTACACCCATGGTGTGAGTAGTATATGGATATGGGACTATGTACACCCATGGTGTGAGTAGTATATGGACATGGGACTATGTACACCCATGGTGTGAGTAGTATATGGACATGGGACTATGTACACCCATGGTGTAAGTAGTATATGGACATGGGACTATGTACATCCATGGTGTAAGTAGTATATGGACATAGGACTATGTACACCCATGGTGTGAGTAGTATATGGACATGGGACTATGTACACCCATGGTGAAAGTAGTATATGGACATCGGACTATGTACACCCATGGTGTAAGTAGTATATGGACATGGGAATATGTCCACCATTGGTGTGAGTAGTGTAGGGGCCAGCTCTGCCATACAAAGTCAGCTGACCCGTTCCGGGTGTACCAGCTTAGCCACCTGGCACCTGGTGGTAGCTGCCCCTATGTGTGTCATACCGATCCAGGTGTAGATGGAAGGTAGAGAATGTCAGACGGGGAAGTAGCTCAGTGGTAGAGCTTCCGCCTGCAGGTTGGAGCGTCCCTGCTTTGACTCCCGGTTTCTATAGGACATTTTCCGTCAACCTCTACAGTACTATATGGACATGGGACTATGTCCACCCAGAGTGTGAGTAGTATATGGACATAGAACTATGTACACCCAGAGTGTGAGTAGTTTATGGCCATGGGGCTATGTACACCCATGGTGTGAGTATTATATAGACATGGGACTATGTACACCCATGGTGTGAGTAGTATATAGACATGGGACTATGTACACCCATGGTGTAAGTAGTATATGGACATAGGACTATGTACACCCATGGTGTAAGTAGTATATGGACATGGGACTATGTACACCCATGGTGTGAGTAGTATATAGACATAGGACTATGTACATCCATGGTGTGCGTAGTATATGGACATGGGGCTATGTACACCCATGGTGTAAGTAGTATATGGACATGGGGCTATGTACACCCATGGTGTAAGTAGGATATGGACATGAGGCTGTGTTTACCTATGATATACATGGGTCCATGAATGATTTCTAAACTACTCTGCTAATCAGGAACGGCTTATATATTAAGTTGGGCTCCTTGTGTGTGTGTGTGTGTGTGTGTCTCAGAGGGTCAGAAAAAGCTAGGTTCACCTTATAGATTGGACACTAAATTGTTTATTAGGTGTGTCTATCCTGTAATGCATGGTGGACCGTATACATAGGTTATTAGTGTTTACATCCATGATATCAGTAGTATGACATGGAAAATGTCCCCGCCAGCTAGTTTCAGGAAAGCATCCTCTAGATTCAAAAATGAAATCTAGGTGAGAAGCATACAGCTAGACACACCTAAAGGCAACCCAATGAGGGGTACAAAATCCAGATATAGAGAAATAAGGATATCATGTATCTCCTGGAAACCCGCTATGTGCGGCACTCTGCCTGCACCAATAGGTAACTCTATTGGTATCTCTCCCTCTGACCCGATCACCTATCACCCATATCCCCTTTACCCTTTAAGGGCTATAAGGACATTAGCATGATCGTCCAAGGCTCCATTCATGCATCATGCCGACCCTACAGGGTTGATACAGTCTCAGAGGGTCGACATGATGCGCCAATGAAGTGATGGCAAGCAGACTTGCCAGTACTTTATTGGGACATCAACAGGGGCGTTATAGGAATAGGGGAAATGGAGGTCTGAGCCTAAAGTCAGATCCAAATTTACCAAAAATTACTTTTCTATACAAATTCTATACGCATATACAAAGACTTCATCGTCCTTCAGCCAAAATTCAAGGTGATCGCTATGGAGCCCTCGCTGTAGATTTGCTTCCTATGCCTCTGTCATCATGAAGCGCAATGGGCACGATGCATTCCTGCATCAAGAGCTCTTAAGGTTTTAAAGGCTACATCAAACCACACACTACATGCTCCAAGGTTGTCATGATGCATCAATGCAGTGCTGTAACTGTACCTAACCACGACCTCATTGTACAGAGCATCATGCCAACAGTCCAACAGTCTATTTATGTACAAAATAAGGTTGGCATGATGTAGAAATGCACCCCTGGTGAGTTATTCACCAGGGCTGCATTCATTTATCATAGACATAATGTATAACAGCAGTCAGCAGTCCTGAAAGTGGCAAACTGCAGCTACCAGGGTCATGTAAACTTGACCAATGGAGGCCCACCTGATACTGTAATACACATGTACGGCTTCTGGCTCCACTACTAATAGTGGGGGGCAGGGTCTCTGAGGGGGTGCTCTAACAGCTGATACCGTTAGATGGGGTAACACCAGCACTAGGGGTTTCATATTTCTACACAAGTCTACTGGCTATACAACAAGCTCTGGAGGTCATTTTTTAATGCACTGCAATCGCACACAGCCATATGACTTGAAATATCAATCCTGTGGGGATTTCGGTACCACTTGGAGGGTGCAGTCATACTAATATGTTGAGAAATAGCCCCCAGTCTTTATATTTGAAGCTTTACGTATAGACACAGATATATGACATAGATATGATTACTCGACCAGACGACCATTGGGCATAAGATAACACAGTAAATGATGAATGCTTCAAGAAATATTTAAGAGCTAGAGAGACTTTCCATATTATGTGGAAAGGAAAATGATGCACCAAAGCAAGATTCATTCCCCAGGTACAACAATAGTAGCCCATGTGGGCAAAACAAAACGTTAAGGTAATGGCCATGTGTTTATCCAAACATAATATGCTACGGTCAAAGCGGGAATATATAGGATTCTATAACTATACCAAAAAACTGAACTTCGAATTCAAGGCAATATTCCTAATATTGGTTCAAACTTGCTCATATGCTCCAGTGGCGACCTTGTTAGATATATCTTACTTTTGCCAACGCTCGTATTAGTTTCATATACATTTGAAAATTAAAGATTTTACAAGCAGAGATTCAAACTCATTGCCCACTATACAAATAACTCATCTATTGTTATTCTGTCCTGAATTTTGAACCTAACGATACCACTAGACTCTTTCTGTACAACAATAGTAGCCCTGTGTCCTACCCTTTTTTGTACCTTCACCTAAATATACCCCCTGCCTAAACCCCCTCGATCCCCTTAACTCCTAATGGCCATAAGGCCCACTCACCCACCAGCACCTTTGACTGTAATATATTAAAAAGACGCCAACTGGCAGGTAAGAGGATGGGATTGGGGAACACTGAGACGCATGGCTTACCTTCCTGCCTGCGTCTCCTCAATGATTCATGGGGTCCCGTATAGAGGGCGCGGCGGACGCGGCAAGAGCAGACAGTGTCTGACAGGTGGGGAAAGCTACGCCCATCGGGGGTGTGAGTGACAGGTGTTGTCAATATAGGCCACGCCCCCTGTGGAGGGATCCCTGGGGTGTGGTATGTGTGTGATAGTAGGATATCTAGAGGTATTACATGTTCTACTTGGGTCACAGAGAATATATTGTGTACAGCATGTCGCCAATTGTGCATGTATACATTCATAGCTCTAATCATCTCTATTTCAATCAACTCAATTGATATTGAAAAGGCAAGTGATTTATTCCCAACAATAGTTTGTGACTAATCAAAGATTAATTGCCTTTCTATAATATCTAGCCACTGTCTAAGTTCAAGGAAAGTTTAATGTTGTGCCCCTACATGCTCCTACTAATCAAAGTTGCATTACACTTGTAGGAATTGTGGCAAATATATGCCACATCTTGTGCCAATAGATGCCACCAGAGACCCCACGTCCCAGACATCTACTACTTTGGAGAAAGAGAAGTCATCTAGTCATGAATATCGTGACAGGACTTTTAGAAACAGACATATTTGTAGAAACAGGCAACTTTTCACAATAAAAGAATAGATATTTCCTGGGAGTTCTTCATCGAATAATTGCAGAATGAGACAAACAGACATTGTCCTACCACATGTAGTTGCTGAGTGGCAGTGGATAGAATAAGTCATCTTGTTATGACATATAGAAGCATGGCCAGACATGTAACATTTTGTATAACGAAGCCTAACTTCTATGTGTAACAGCCGATATCTTAAACTTGACAGATATTTTCCCGCCACATTCAGTCAGTTATTGACTTGCAGCAGACGACATTGATCGACTGCAGACATAGAATACCGCCTCCCGCCATTTCTTCCCCTCACAATCTTCACTTCCCATGTATCTTCACTTCCCATGTCCGGCTTTCCATGACTGCATCTGGCGATCTTTTTTTGATTTTTTTTGTATACGTTCAGGAAAGATCTCCTTCACTATCCACACACTTACTTCGTATCTGTCTCAATGTTTCTCTGACCCAAGCTGAAATGCCAGTAAATGATGTACGAAATATGTCGGTGCCTTTTCTCTCTCTTATCCGAGTTTATCACATACCTATAACACTTGCAACCATCATAGCACCCATGCGCACAGTAACTTAGTGCAAGGTTTTGGTACAGGAGTCATGGGAGGATAGCGGCATATGGATAACCCGCCATGGGTCATAATTTGTGATCAAACCTCCGAAAAAATTATCATTTTCATTTCTTGTGTGAACAATGACCACTTGATCATACGGGATTCCAAATTAGAGCAGAGTCATACTAAGGTGGCGAGGTACATGTGTGTAGAGTGCATGGGTGTTTGTCTTTTTGAGGAGGACTTTTATGCTCTCTGGCTGGACTGTGAGCAGGGGATGATTACTGGGGGGGGGCAGGAGGAGCAGCGGGAGGAGGTGGGTAGTAATGGCACAGTATAGCAGCAATAGATGTCAACTCACAGATTGACATTTGTAGTCAAAGCTCTTTAACACTTCCAGGGGGGCTGATGCATGAATGCAGCCCCGGTGAGTAACTCGCCAGGACTACATATATACTGTATCATGCCAACCCTACGAGGTTGATATATCCCCAGAGGGTCGGCATGATGATCCAATGAAGTGCTGGCAAATAGACTCATAGGTGCATCATGACAACAGAGGTACATGATGCATTCCTGCATCAGTGGCCCATGGTACCTCCAGAGTCATGTTCCTCGGTCACCATGATTCACCAATGCAGTTGTTGTGTGTAGTCAAGTCTCAAGTATTACAAGTAAATCATGCCAGTGCTTCAGGAGTGTGTCAAGGCTCAGGGTTATCATGATGTATGAATGCATCTCTGGTTCACCAGTGGTCTTCACAGCAAATTGTCGTCATCTGTCGCCATGATTGGTCATCAACAGTGACTCCTTTTTGAGTGATAACTCATTCCGTCATCTTTCGCCACTGTGTGTTAGACTCATGTGCCATAGCAATTGCTATTCCTGGTGATCTTGTGCTATAACGACGTCGTGTTCCATCTAGCGACATGTGTGAGCCACTTCACACAGGTTGACGAGGACTCACGACAATTTGCTGGGTTACTGACACATCACCCACAACACCCCCAGCACTCCCATCAAGCCTACGAAAGCAGTGGCGGAATTAGAGGGGGGCGCACACCCCCTCCTTTTTGCCAGTACTTCAGAGTTTAATTACATATTTTGGACCCAAATATTTGCTCAAAAATAGGGGTGCGCCCCCTCCTTTTTGGCCGCGCCCCCTCCTTTTCCAAATCCTGGATCTGCCACTGGAAACGGCATTATTTATTACTGGGCTACATGTATCTAGCCCCCATGGCTCATGAATATCAGCATTTCGCTATATCCATGGGTACTTTTGTGTATCGTGCCAACCCCTGGTGAGTTACTCAGTGAAGCTGCTTCATAAGTGCATCATGAGCATCATGAATCCAATATCTGTGGATGCTATAGTTTCCATGTTGTCGCCATTAAAGGGTTTATGACAGTAGGCAGGCAGCAGAGTACCCTGGTTACTTGAGCCCTTGATCATGAAGAAACACGTATCACCATTCTTTATACCAAGGTTCTAGGATCCTTACCCGGAGGCACCATTGCTTGATCTGTTATTTACAATGCACCAAAGTAGTATTGGGGTGTGTTCATTATTCCGTCACAATACTGCTCTGTAAAGGATAAGATATCTGCTTTATATCTGTGACTAAACTATCAGGTTTGGGAAACATTGGCATTGGACATAGGAGGGGGGAAGTGAATAGACAAATCGATGTTTGTATGCAATCAAAAATATCTAATAATGCACCCGGGACCTAGACGGTTATTAGAATCTTTCGTGCTGTCAGGTCTCTGAAAGGCAGAAGATGAACTAATGTAAAACTACACAAATAAGACTCTACCATAAATAGGCCACACCCTTACACTAGGAGAAAAGCAGCATATGGAGCCTGAAAACCCTCACATTCCTTACTTTAATCTAGAGGTAAATCCTCATGTATAAGCCGCACCCTGACTTTAGGATGGTCCTATAAGCCGAACAAAGGATTTGAAATAGTCTACTGGCCATGGTTAATATCTGGTGTTTTATGGCACTTATTGAAAATATGAGTACGTTGATATTTCAAGATTAATTCTGTGTTCTTAGTAGGTAGCAAGAGAGGGAGAGACAGACAGACAGACAGACAGAGAGGGTGACAGACAGAGACAGAGACGTAGTGAGACGTTGGCAAGCAGCCTCGATAATCCAGGCCCATACTTAGGGCCTGGACCGGTTTTTACTTGTGATGTTTGATGCTTTAAGATGGGCAGCCCTGGACACCCATTTTCAGCAGAGGGAGGCCAAGGGCCAACTGAGGGTTCTTGGGTTCTTGGGCACCCCCGTAGCAATAAACAACTCCCATGTACAGAGCTTAATAGAGGGAGGTTAATCAGCCAAAATGAGAAACAAAATCATATAATACAAGGGAATGTTCAACAATTACATCACTGCTAAGGGGTGTTTCATGAATAAAGTTGTTTAAGACAAATGATTAAGTTTAAGACAACACATTTACAACTGTTCAACATGTCTTAAGTGATGTGTTTCATAAGTCGTTGTTGTAAATATCCTGTTGACTTGTGGTAAAAGAAATTCTTCTGATGACCTCTTATGAAGTACACTTCAGGCCAGTTGTTGTAAAACCTTAAGATGTCTTAAATGCAGTCAACATGTCTTAAATGCACCAAATTTTCACCTGGGACCATCTCATTGGGTTTGAATTCCCCTCTCCCCGCGAAAACTCGTAGGGGATTCCTATAATGACGTCAATTTGTATGCCTTGAGAAGTGAAAATCCAAGTTATCAGAAAATATTTAAGATGTCTTAAAAAATTAAGATATCTGAAAAACGCATTCTAAACAAGTAAGAAAAGGCAAAAATCGAGAAAATTTGAAATTTATACCTAGGGTTCAGGGTGCAGATAAATTTTTCTAATGAAACACAAAAAGTGCCGTCATAAGTCTTTATGATAACCTCTAGACTTGTGGTAAAAACTTGTGGTAAACCCTTTTTATGAAACACACAGCTTTTTCACTCTTTTAAGACAATGGATGCTTCTTAAGACAAGTTGCCTTACCACAAGTATTACGATAACTTATTTACCACAAGTCTTTATGAAACACACTCAATTTAAGATATCTTGAACTTCCCTTATGAATCACCCCTCTCAGGGGGTTGGGGGGCTATTTTGGTACCAGTGAGAAACAGTGACATTGGAGTGGGGGTCTTAAAAACTGCCAAAAACCAGTGAAATAATTGTTGAAAATTCCCTAAAGTTTTAGTCTATATACTACTGAAAGAAGCTATAGCCTACTAAAAGTCTGATCTATGCATAGGCCTTGTGTATACATGTGTGCTACAAGGTTATACATGAGATATACTCCATGGGGTCAGAAGGCAATATCATATAAAGGAGCCAAGGGCAATATATGCTACTACTTTCTGCAGGTGTCTTAGCAAAGTTATAGGACCTAGGTATCAGAGTGACATAATAAATTGCCTTTGGTGGTGCACAGTGCATCCCCTTTCATTTGGCTCTTGGAGTATTGTGCACTCAGCTGTGACCAGCCCCTTTACTGCAATGCACAGGTAGTTAGCAGGGTGGGAGCAGTGGGGGCATAGTGATCAAATGTACAGGGCCGGCCAAGGCGGTATATTCCAATACACCTGGGGGTCAGAGACTGTTGGCAAGGGGAGAACAAGGAAACTGGGTGAGACAGAGAAATAAAGGTCCATAATCTATAATGGAATGACAAAGTTTTCTATGCATATCCATCTACTGCACTCTTGGTGTCATGGCACTAATAGGGCCAAGGACGTTCTGATTTTCCCCCCATCTTCCACCATAAAACTGGCGTAGAATGGGTTCTAATTTGATGGCGTTCATAAATAAAGGCTTAAATTAAAGCTGAAGTCATTCCTGATTTTTTTAGGATGGTCAACCATAATGGCGTCAGATCCTTTTTTGCACCAGTTGCCATGGAATCCACCATGTTGAATAAATTTAATGATACAGGCACCCCTGACAGGTCACAAATGCGGCCTTTGACCCCTCTAAGACACAATAGGTTTCCATGGTGACAAAAATTTGTTGCAATTTTTTCCCCCAAATTGTTACCTTTCTTCTGGTACCAAAAATATTAATCTCTGATCAAAATAAGGTCCCCTGTCACTGATTATATCAAGCATCAAGCAAAACACTGTTTTAGTTGGACTATTTAGCTGTCCTAGATTTACTGGGGCGGATTACTGCTGTGACACCTCTTGTTCATCATTCATACAGTGCCATAGTAACTTTAACATCAAGTACGATCATATCTGTTACCAGGGTCGGATCCAGGATCTGGAAAAGGGGGGGCGCGGCCCTAAAAGAGGGGGAAAACCCCTATTTCTGAGCAAATTTTGGGGTCCAAAATATCTGATTAAACTCTTAAGTACTGGGGAAAGGGGGGGGGGCGCCCCCGCGCCCCCGCGCCCCTCCCCCCCCCCTCTAAATCCGCCACTGTCTTTTAAGGCAATACAGGCCAAAATAATGACTGAGCCTCAGTCTGACATCTCCATTACACGTTAGACCTATTCACGGCCTGTAAGTGGTTACCCGGATGTAGGTGAGGGACCTCTCACTCCTTAACAGACGCCATTACACCTCTGCCATTTTCCGTTGTAATATTCATCCTCCATCCATCCATTAACGTGAACCACGAGAACCTCTCCAGCACCTCGCTGTGGTGTTTTATGGCCTCGTCAAACTCACGAGATCACGTTTTAGGGTCGTGGGCATGTGAATGTGTGACGTCATCATGTTGTGTGTACATTTGTCCTGTATTTAAGAGTCTTCTGATTTTTTTTATTTCTTTTTTACATTTATATAGGAAATGTTAGGGCACATATCAATGGATGTATCAAATAATTATTGTTTGATTTCAATGTAAAATAATGATGGGAAAATGAGGGGAAGAACAAGAAAAGTATACAGGAAAACCCACAAAAAGTAATGAAAATTTCTTTAAGATATGACCACGGCCAGTAACAGTACTCAAAATTACCATAAAACATGTTAAATAATCATGTTTCTGTGTCATTTAAAAGAAAAGAACATTCCTGGCCAAAATAACATGAAATAAATACAAAGGTTCACTCGTATTGGGTATGACTGAGGGTTATCTCACTTGGCTACGCCCTCACTCATACCCAATACTCGTTAACCTTTGCCTATGTATCAACACATTGGGCCATTGTGATGCCTAAATGTATCCTTGAGTGGCATCTTAGCACAGCATGACAGCGGAAGGGGACAGTATAGTTATGTGTTACGGCAAACTGCTGCCCTTACTAGAATAATACGGTTGATGCATTATGACAGAGTAAGGTGATCAAACCATAGAGGAAACCTGGGAATTGGGGATATCCAAATAAGATAGCAGTACCTTGGACAATAAAAAATGATATCACAAATAGGTCTGAATGACAGGATTACTCTCTTTGCCCTGAGTGATTTTCTATGTAAACATTTTATTGTCCTCAACAAGCGGAGGTTTATCTTCCGAGTATCATTGATTCATGATTCTTAACATATTATGTTGATTTCAGAATCATTTGCTAATAGACATTTCCAAGCTCTATTCCTGTATTTTCCAACAAAAAAAGCACTCCATGCTATTGCATTTTAAAGTTTTCACATTTCCTTTTGTAATACCTTGCGTATCAGGTGCAACCATGTTTAAAGTTCACACATTGACTTGAATGAGAAGCTACAATTTAGGCCCTGCAGCAAGGGCCTGATTCTAAGTAATTCAATACTGTTCTATCCTACCTTATCCTCACCTATAAGGGTGGCAGATTCTATAAGGCACAGTAAAGTCTAGTAAAACTCTCACGTATGATACGCCTTTGCCATGAGGTATACAGGTATTGCTTTTTAATGAAGGTTTCTTGAAGAGGGCCCCGCAGCTGTATACCAATGATGCTGCCGTTGTATATGATATCCACATTCCCAGGCCACCAAAACATGCTCTGCATCATCTTTTATGTATGACCTTGACCACGAGTATTTCGAGGTCAAGTGGCGGTCATGTCGGCGGCCGTTTATTTCCCAGAAGGCACTGCGATGAATTGGAACTTGAGCAGGTTCCGGCAGAAACATACCATGGCTAATTCTTCACGTGCTCCCATATACAGAAAACTAGGTATATGTGCAGAAAGAAATGTGCCTGCTGATGAAATATGACGGCATCTCTCTCTAGATGCCTCTCTAAGAATATCATAGACATCTCTTAGGGGCACTTCACAGGCCTGCAGGTCTCTGAACCGAGTGAACTCAAATAGCAGAGAAGAAAGGAGTTAATTCAAGTGTATAAATCGGTACATGGTATTTTTCTTTTCATCTGATAGCTGAACCAACTTATATATGGCCTAGAGTTAGACGTTTTATCTTCACACCGTCCCCCACTTCTGTTCATCTTACATTTTTCTACACCCGCCCCCCCCCACCGTTCTCTCTCGCCCTCAGTTTCCTTCTCAATTTCACTCAGTCGTTCAATCGCCCCCCTCGATTTCTCTTTTACTGAATTGTTCAATTGTATCCTCTGTTTCTCTTTCTCCTTCCCTCCCTCCTTCTCTCCTTCTCCCTCACTGACCCCGGGTCACTACCCTATCCCCCTTCCCCCATCTTGTCTCCAAGGGAAACATTCCACTCCCGCAGCCTCAAGACAGAAAACCCCACCACAGTAATCCACCCGCATTTACACAGAGAATAATCTGATTTTCAAAGAAACATATACCAGATTTCGGAAATTTGGGAAAGATAATCTTAAACAAATTATGTCTGGGGAATTCTCTCTGCAATATTTGATCTAAAGTTATATTATTGTGAAAATTGATAGTAAACCATTGGAGAAAAGAAAGTATGAAGAGAAAGTACTCTATAGGCCATTTTATGGTCATTTTTGAGTCAATTGCGTTATCAATAAGTCGCCATTGTAGTTTGTAATTTGTGTTTTGGGTGACATGGATTAAAATCCTAGGGCAGATAGATCAAGATTTTTAATAATCTTTAATAAATATGAAGCACTGAGGCATCATACCGTCTATATTAGTTTCAGTCATCTGGAGGGTGTTGCTCCTTTTGTAAAAAGAGCTGTGAGTATGTGCCCTCTTTTCTAAACAAGTCGTGCACTGCTTCACGAAAGTACTTGCACTCACCACATTAGTCTGAAAAGTCGCCTGCCTTGTTTAAAATAGAGAGAGCTGCACTACCAGGTACCAACTCATGTCACACACTCTATAGTTTATTATAGTGACTGACTTCTCCCAACTAGGTACCTACTCAAATCCCCTTTTTTAGCACCGTACTTGAATGACCACTTGTGAGCAACAAAAGGGATAGCTACATGAAAAGAAAGGACTGGAGACAAGGGCATTTTTAGCCAGCTCTTCCTCTTACTAATGGAGCAACACCCTCCAGTTGAATTTAGCATTATCAGTTAACCCTCCGATCTGATCCCCTTTTTCTACCCCACACGATATAACAGCAGTACTGTATTCCTAAACTTCTCCCTGCCCTCCCCCTCTCAAAGTCTTCATTTAACACTACATCACCCAAAATTACCACCTCAATTTCCTCCCCGCCCCCATTCCCCAAACCCTATCTATGTACACCCCGCCTACACTGGTACACAAGGTGCAGTTTCTTTGTGGACTCTTCCCATCACCGGAAGCGACAAACTTGATTGCATGCGCACCCGGCATCTCAGATGTCGTCTGCTCACATCGCCTTCCGGGAGAATCTGAGTGAGACGCCGACGTAAGGTATATCTCATTGTGCGTCCCATGTAAAGGACGACTACAGCGCCATGACTGCCGGCGGTAGAGCATAGTGACGGCAAAGAAATGAACGAAACGTATGGTAATAGTTGGAACCCTTAACTGGTAGACCTAAGGGAGTGATCATTTTTTAACAACAGGGGGGGGCTGGTGGGTTTGCGCACGGATGCGCGAAAAAAAATTCGACCCCCCTCTCGAGGGGGTAAAATTTTTTCGACCCCCCCCTCATAAGGGATGAAAATCGCATGCGAACGTCCCCTTTTAGCCTATAGTAACGCGCAGGGTTTTCCACTGAAAACAGGTGAAATTATTTTGACCCCCCCCCCATGAGAGGTATTGAAAAAATTCTGACCCCCCCCCGGTCAAGGGGTTGAAAAAATTCTGACCCCCCCCTCAAACCCACCGCCCCCCCCCCTGTTGTTAAAAAATGATCACTCCCTAATACAGCAAAAACCTCCAAAGTACAGTATGAGGCCAGGAACTCAGGAATTTATACAAAAAAACACAAAAACCTGGGTAGCTGGGCAGGCAAGGGGCCGGGACCTTTCAGCTGGAAACTATTGGATTAGAGACGTGAAGGCCAAAACCATATACACCTCATTCCCCTCTGCTACCCAAAGGCATTATTGGAAAGAATTAGTTAAGTACCTCCCTGGGTGTGAGAAGAATAGAGATCATGAGATACATCCTAATTCCTACAGCTCGTAAAACTAAACTATGCCAAAAAAAAGAAATTGCAGATTTCAGAAACTTAACTATGAAAGAACGAGATTTTTTTCTGATATGATTCACTAGAAAGACGGCATAGAGTTTCCAAAACAAGTAAATTTGTACCTTTTGCATTGGAATTTCAATCTTTAAACCAATCGGATGTTATCAGGCCAAAGATTGAATTATATCAAATGATGAACTTGCCCAACAATATATGGTATGTCAAAATGAGCAATCCCTAAGTGCGTTCTGATGTTGGATCCATACATCATACATGTACGTGTTAGTACCAGGTTTGTGAAATGTAGATTGGGCCCCACTGGAGATCCACAGTGAACTGTGATGTACTTATTCTCACAGTGGGATGAACATGGGGGTCAGATATGGATGTAGCAGAAGGGTACCACTCAACCCCAGAGAGCCTCTGTGTGCATTGTGCCTTCAGGGGCCAGATACTGCTGCAATATTGTTTCTCCTTGGTCTCCATTAGTGCTTCATGATACAACAGTCTGTGAACCATGCCAACCCCTGAGCAGGGTAGTTACACTGACTGTATCAATGCAGGTGGGGCATCACGATGCCTTAATGCAGCCCCCGCGAGTTATACATCTTAGCTAGAAAAGTTGATGACTGTTCAATTGATAAAAAAAAAATGTCAGAGCGGTATTCATGCCTATAGTGCTTTGATGGGTAATACCAATTGCTTGTCCTGATGCATAAATGTAACCATGACCCCAGGGTTACATTCATCCCTCGTGCTAGAACCACAGTCCTAAAGGGTTGGCTCCAGTTTTTGGTGCTGATTAGAAGACTCACCTGCACTGCATCGATGCATCATGTCAAGAAATTAGGAACATGAACCTATAGAGTCATCATGCGGCTTATAAAGGGTAGAGCCCCACAGAGATAGAGTATGTGTATGGATGGTGGTATAGATGCACATAGAGGTGTCTGTATTATGCCAGGGGGTGGGATGTGTGGGGTGGGTACCTAGTAATGTAATAGAGAACCCCTCAGGCACCACCAGAACCACTACTGGGAAGTGACCTTTGTCTATTAAGGCTGCATAATTCTCTCCAGTACCAGCAACAGTAGCCACAAGCCTACTTTGACCTCAATTCTTTAAGGGCTGCTGGACCAGGAGTGCATCATGTCCATCGCTCGTCAATGAAGTGCTGGCGAGTCTGCTCGTTAGCACTTCATTGGAGCATTATGCCGACCTTCAGGACTGTATAAAGCCCGCACGGTCGACATGATGTGTGAATTTAGCCCTGGGAAGTTACTCGCTAGGGCTGCATTCATGCATCACGCCGACGGATGGGCATTATGCATTAATGCATTAGTAGCCCTTGTATGGTTAAGGCTGAAATAATTCTCTCCAGTAACAGTAGAGAAAGTGGCTGCAAGCCTCCTCCTCCCACCTCCCTATACTTCCAGCTTGATAATACTTCTACACTACCGGAGGGTGTTGCTCCTATAGTAAAAGGAAGAGCTGGCTAAAAATACCCTTGTTTCCAGTCCTTTCTTTTCTGGTGAGTGCAAGTACTTTGGTGAAGCAGTGCATGACTTGTTTAGAAAAGAGGGCACATACTCACAGCTCTTTTTACAATAGGAGCAACACCCTCCAGTGATGATTGTTTAAATTGTTAAGGGGTGCAGAGTGATTTGTAAGTAATATATAATGCATAGACTTGCTTGAGTTGGCTTGAGGGGGTGATAGAAGCATGAGCCGGAGGCAAATGCTTCTATTAAACCCATGAAGCCAACGAGTGCAAGTCTATGCATTATATATTGCGCTTATAACACGGTTTCCTCCATTAATTCTTAGTATTTACCTTTATATTGTATATACTCCATTCATTTCTTTTGCGAGTCGACAAGACGTCCCTCCGCCATCTTGGTTTCATGTTGACGTATGGTTAAGCTGGCGATCTCCTGCAAGTCCCACTCTCATAGGCCTACTACTGCGAACACGTCGAGACAGAGCTGCACCAGTCTAAAATATAATCCATTCTGTACACACCAGGCGGCGGCACCTGTAGTATTGACAGAATGGCGAAGATGCACGGCAAGTTGCTCGATTCGAAAGTTTAATAATTTTTTATGTTAAATTCAGCCTTAATATCAAGTAATCTACCCAACAGGGAGTTAGAATGAGGTTTCAACTATGTTATGTCCAAAGCATTTCGTTATATTTGGTACATAAGCTTCAAAAATGGAGGATTTACTTTCGTGTCAACTCGCTGTCAAGGTAGGATTCAATATGTCCGCCCCGCTGTCCGTCCGCCGTCAATTTTGGGTGCTTTTATCACGAGATATAGGAACTCATATTATCTATTTTCGGCACTGAAAACTCGCTAACCGTGTTAAAAGATCAGCTAAAACCTTTGGTCGGAAGGTCAGTCAAAAGCAGTCTTAATGAAATGAGTCTCCTCACCAGGAGCAATCATAGGAAAAGGTCAGTGATAGAGGTATGTCTGATATAAAGGTTTTGGAAGGTGTGAGGGGCAGCTTTATGGAAATAAGCTGCAAGGCTACACCCTACAGGGTTGAAATTTATCCTAAAATGCTAAAGGGCCGTCTTCATGACAAAGGAACTTGAGCTTTGAGGCAGTGGGATCCTTAAAGGGCTGGATGACGTATTTGTAATGGGAATTGGCCACTAATCCCAAATTCTCTGCAAGAACATGGGGATGGGTATTGGAACATGAGCATAAAGCTTATCAAAAGCTGTCCCCTGAGCCCTATGAAGAAACCCCAGAAAGGCGGTTAAAGGTTGCATCAAGTTGTAGAGAATTAAATATATCTAAACCGTAGTATTTATGCAGTAGAACCTTTGAAAGTTGTGGTGAGACACCATTCAGTACATAGACATACACTTGAATGATTTCCACTTTTTATCTAAAAGATAGCAGGGATTAAAAGTTTGCTTTAATTCCCTATTTGAGAATTCCCACTTTGTTGCAGCAAGTTCATTTTGTCTTAATTCCATTTGCTTACTCTTGATACAAGCATAATCTCAATGAGTTCTTAATGATCGAACTTACAAGGCTTTAAATGACTTTTTAAGTGTTTGAAACAGATTGCTCCATTTAAAGCCTATACTTTATGATGTGCCAGTATCTCCTATACCAGACTATAATCCCACTGTGTATAATTCTATAGCACCAGCGCCCCTGAGAATCCATTAGCTTTTATTACATAAATGGCATCTTTTTAAATGACATCTATTTTTAGAGGATAAGCAATAACCCTTTAATGCCCCCCTAATTTGTTATGTCCATTTGCAGTCATGATGCATGAATGCAGCCCTGGTGAATAACTCGCGGATGCGGCATTCATGATTTACACTTACAGAGTTGATTCACTTCTCGACACAGTGTTTGATACACCAATGCAGTGTTGGCGAGTTTAGTCACCAGTGCTGCATTGGTGTACCATGCCAACTAATGACCATCAATCTCTGAGGCACTGTGAAGCCCTTAAAGACTTAATTAAGCCACTTAGGGCCAATAATGCATTAAAGCACCATGTATCAAATTGACCCTTCTGGAGGTCCTATATCAACCCCCAGCATCATCAGTATGATGCATGAATGCACCTGATAAATGCGGCATTGGTTGTTATTTCTACCAGCCCTGCATCCATGCATTATACAACAAATGGACATGATTCATTAAGGCAATAATGCGGTATTTAAAGGGTTAATTACAGACTGGCTATTAGGTGATTGGGTGTTGTGTGCTAGCTGTCATATCTCTATACATTGTCATCTATCACCCTCCATACTCACCACCATACAGCTGATAAGATAATACGACTTCTCGTTCTGATAGCATACACATGGCTTAATAATGGGACGTGCAATTGATGGGTATTCTAATAGGGCACGAGGGACGCTCGGGAGAGGTATACACGTAGAGAGAAATTAGGACTGGGAGACTGGGAAAGGTAGAGAGGCACATAGGGAGTTAGAGAGACTGGGACAGAAATGTATTTAGAGAGAGAGATAGAGAGAGAGGGGGAGGGAGAGATAGACAGAGAGAGGGAGATATAAACAGAGAGAGTGAGAAATAGGCAGAGAGAGACAATTGGATAGAGAAAGAAACAGCTGGTGAGAGAGAGAGGGAGAGAGAGAATTTGTATTAATTTTCAGGCAAGTCTTCCAGAAGACCTTACCTGTTCACATGGGAGGGAATCAGCCAACTCCCTTTCTAACTCGCTTTTGAAAATGCCCGTTCTAAAATATCTCACAGTAACTTTGGTATAGGCGGTCTATAAATTGAAATACTATGGTATTCTGCAAAAATCCAATTTTAGAGTAAATTTATCATGGATTCAACCAGATGTGTGCCCTCCGAATGTGTAGACGTCTTAACCACATTCAACACAGAGAAAAATAAAAGCAAAGTCAAAAAGAATGGAAGTAAATAAAAGTGTACAGCAAATAATTCGTTTCCTTTGTGAACATCCTGGCACATAATAAGAATTATGATGTTGTAGCTCTATGCACTAGCCCTATTCTACATTAATAGAACCAGAGCTATTCCCAAAATCAGATGTCCTTGAAAACAGCCAGCTTGCTGTGCCCTGTGCTCAATTTCAGACATTGCCATGGTGAAAAGCTAAAATACATGTAGCTTTCGATCTCACGCCCCCATAAGCCGTATTATGTAAATGGTTCTATTGTATATTGCCCATATAGGATGGGGCAGATTAATGTGTTCATTTGGAGGCGTGTGCAAAAAGGTAATTATATCTGGATGCCATCACTGAGCGAACAGGTAATAGGATGCCATAGGGTTAACCATTTAAGTTCTGCATGGTGCATTGATGGGCATGATGCATGAATGGAACCCTGGCGAGTAACTCACACTATGCTATAGGACTGTAGGGCATTGCTCCTATTGTAAAAAGAACTGTGAGTATGTGCCCTCTTTTCTAAACTAGTCATGCACTGCTTCACCTAAGTACTTGCACTCACCACATTAGTCTCAGAAGTCGCCTGCCTTGTTAAGAACAGAGAGAGCTGCACTATCAGGTACCTCGTAGTCTCACACACTGTAACAAGGGCCTTTATTATGATAACTAGGCCACAGGGTGAGGCACCAAATTATGAAGTTTCGTTCCAATAAGAGGGGTACTACAAAACTTTTGTGGATTTGCATAGGGAATGACCCTAGTAATCATATACCAAAAGTTCTCCGCTGACATTCCTGCTGTTTTTGCGTAGGTCAAGGTCAAAGGTCAGGAATTTCCCTCTATATTCCTATATAAAGCTGTTTAACCCAGGAATTGATTGCATGTTCTCTCTGAACTAAGTTAAAGGGCTAAAAGAGAATTTTATGGTTTTGTTTGGGCCAGAGAATCATGCTGATTCCAAATATACTTTGTATATTAGGCTGAGTATGCTGGAAGTGGCGAAAACCTGGTGTTCAAAAATAAAAATAATATTGAAAAATATGTGAAAATATCAAAAATCTGTAAAACATGAAATTAGCCTCTATCAATGCACAAAATTCAGCTAGCTGGTGGGTGAGGAGCATAATAAGTATGAAATAATTATGTAATTAAGCCTTGACCTACTTAATTAGGTCAAAGGTCACGGAAACCATATACGTCATATCTCTGGATCTAAGAGGCCTTTCTACACACTTTTAAGTTCTAAATAGGGGTTTCTCACATAGAAGAATTGATAGGAGTAGGTTTTAAACTCATAGGATGCATTGTTTTGTGCATAAATCAGAAATCATCATTGATTGTCTATGCGAATGCAGATTTATGAGGGGAAGTATTAGCCACATATTTTCTGAAGTAATATTTGATCCCCTGCCCTAATGAAAGTGTGTAACTAGTGTTATGAAGAAAGATATTTTAATTGACATTTACAGTTGATTAGGTAAGAGTGGCAACTCTTCTTTGGTCAAATTCTCAAGAGATGTGTCTGTAATTGTCCTGCCTCTAGTTCTAAATTTAACTGCAATTGGTTGATAGGCCCTACTGGTAGGCTAGCTAATAAGATTACTTGGATTTAATTGTAAATAATCACAAAAATGATATAATAAAGTTACACAGGATCCAGGTGCAAACTGATAACTTTTGTATTGTATTTACACATCCTTGGATGGCCTTCATATCTGCAGAGGCAGTAAGAAAAGGCACACATATGGGGCAGCCAATGCAAATTTCTATGGGCTTTTAATCTTATCAAAGTAAATGTACAATCTGGCTGGTTCCCAATTCTGTAAGGGCTTAAAATTAGTGTAGGGTAACACCAAGCATATAAGCAGTGGTTTATAAACCATTTCAAAGACCTACCATGGCTTATAGAGTCTGCCTAAAGTATAGTTGCGGCTTACACATGGGGTTTTGTGTATAAAGAAGATGGTTAATGTCAGGGTGTGGCTAATATATGTGGGAGCAGTTAATACACAGGGTTTTATGGTAGGGTGTGGTAAATAGGTGTCTAGGTCTAGGGGACATTTGCCCAGCCCTTTGAAAAAAAAAAAGAAATAGAATGTGTTACATACTATAGGACGGTCTTGCATAAGGCAGACCTCACAGATAAGGCACACGCTTAGTTGATAGAGATCCTATAAGGCACATTCTAGCCTTGATTTTCAGCAGTTATACTAGGCACAATCTGTAATTCTACTCTGCCCCTAGACTCTGAGCATGATACTTTTTATTAACGAAAGTATTCCATCCATTCACCACAAAGTGTTTAGGTGCAACTGATACCGATCTTATCAGACACAAGATCAAGCAATGGCAATGCAGAGAAAGTGTCCTGCTTGTCAGGAATGCGAAACATCTTCAAGATTCTTGAGTTCGGAAAGAAGCTGTAAGCCACAATATGCCTCATTCATTGGGTGCACCTCAAAGGCAGATCTGTACAAAAATGTACTAAACCTTCAGTTTTCAAGCCCTAGTTGCTGCTTTTAGCTTCTCCCGAAGTGGGTGCACCTTGAATGTGGGAGCTGAGATGTGATCCACGAATTGTAGGGGGAAAGTTTTGCAGTCTAAGGTGCTAAGGGGTTCTTGAACATTAGTGCCCAAGATAGTAAGGATTGCTCCTTTGTGAAAAAATTTACACCTCCCATCAAACCTCACTTATCATTAGTAATAGCACAAGTCTTGCAGGGGCTGGGAATTGGATACATAGGCAAATGTTCACGAGTGGGGAGAATTTTTGAGGGTTATCTCACGCGCCGATCAGGTGCCGTATCGCACGACGCCCGCAGGGTGGAGTGCGATGCGGCACCTGATCGGCAAGTGAGATAACCCTCAAAAATTCTCCCCACGAGTGTTCATTTGCATTTATTTCATGTTATTTTGATCTAAAACTGCTGAATTACAATAGATAACAATAGAATTTACCAGAATGACTCCCCGTGCGCATTGTTTACATCGCCATCTTGGAGCTATGACGTCACTAAATGGTCACGTGACCTCGGCGTGTGATATTTTCGCGGGTTATCGCACGGGGGGTGTGCGATACGGCCGATCGAGTGCTAGAGCTATGGGCTGTCAGTATCTCGGGCATATCAACATGAAATAATACCATATTATTCTGTGTAAATCCCTAATGTAAAGTGACAGCAAGCATTCAGGAGAATCCTATCAGCTACAGTAGGAATCTGATTTGCCTATAAGTCATGGTTCACATATGGGGTTTTAGGCAAAATGCATGATAAAATCTATAACAGTAAAATGTTTTTTATGACTTTTGACCTAATTGAAGATGTCATAGTCTATCTAACTAATTACTGCAATCTTGTTCAGACACTGAACATGTAAGCCTCCTACCCAAATACAAATTGTTTCAATAGGCAGGTGATCCAGTATTACTTCGGACAATATGGGGCTAATACTTCCCCTCATAAATCTGCATTCGAATAGACAATCAATGCTGATTTCTGATTTATGCACAAAACAATGCATCCTATGAGTTTTAAACC
This sequence comes from Acholoe squamosa, assembly GCA_949317995.1. Classification (NCBI taxonomy): domain Eukaryota; kingdom Metazoa; phylum Annelida; class Polychaeta; order Phyllodocida; family Polynoidae; genus Acholoe; species Acholoe squamosa. The sequence goes on from OX439041.1 coordinate 16,075,566, forward strand.
TACTCCAATCAATTCCTCTATGTGAGAAACCCCTAATTAGAACTTAAAAGTGTGTAGAAAGGCCTCTTAGAACCAGAGATATGACATATATGGTTTCTGTGACCTTTGACCTAATTAAGTAGGTCAAGGCTTAATTACATAATTATTTCATACTTATTATGCTCCTCACCCACCAGCTAGCTGAATTAGGTGTTCGGTGCATTGGTCAGAGCTTATTTCATGTTTTATTTTTATTTTTGAACACCAAGTTTTTCACCACTTCCAGCATACTCAGACCAGTATGTAAAGTATATTTGGAATTAGCATGATTTTCTGGTCCCGACAAAACCTTAAAATTCCCTTTTAGCCCTTTAGCCTAGTTCAGAGAGAATATGCAATCAATTCCTGGGGTAAACAGCTTTATATAGGAATATAGAGGGAAATTCCTGACCTTTGACCTTGACATACGCAAAAACTGCAGGAATATCAGCGGAGAACTTTTGGTATATGATTACTAGGGTCATTCCCTATGCAAAGCCACAAAAATTGTGTAGTACCCCCCTCATTGGAACGAAACTCATTTTCTAAGGACATTGCTACTCACCCTGTGGCCTAAACTGGCAGGACAGGTAGAACGGTGCTGCCAGCTGCAATGAAGAAGTAAAACCACCTATATATATATATATGGAACTATATACTCCCAGGTATATATATATAATTAATGAGTGATACGTTGGTACTACTTGTCTGTGCGCATGATTCTTCTATGACGTCACACATAACATTCTCCTCCAGCAGTTGAACTAACGGTCAAGTGGCTTCATGTACGCGGACAGCATACACCACGCTGGGTGGTGCTGAAAATTTATACGGTTTGATCCGTTTTTCCAAATTAATACGGTGTCAAACCTATCATTATGGGTAGGAAAGGAACAACTGGCGGCACACAAAGGTCCAAGACCAAGAAGTCGCCTAAAAAACCAGGAAATATAGCCAATTCTAGGATTTCGAACGGTGCAGACTCCAATGGGGGTGGTCAAGAACCATCTTCCCCAACTGCTACTGGGGTTTCATTGGATCTGCCTGTTGACCAGACGTATATCGGGGAGCTGGAGGAACGGACTACTTGTATGGAGCAGCAACTTGAAAATATCCGGTCTTTATTGGAAGACCAGGCGGTTAAACGGACATGTGCTTCGGCAGCAGCTGGCGAGACGGAGACGGGTCGTACACGTGGTGATGTTGATAAACATTCCATAGACAATACGGTAACCAGGCAACGGGGGCGGGGCCGGCAGTGCTCGCCTGACTACCGGGGTCTCCATGGCGACAGGAAAGGACGTCGCCATCTTGGATCATCGAGTAGATCGTCTTCATACCGTAGTATTTCGACGGATTCATCGGATTCTATTAGGACTAACCCAGTGGGCACATAGTGTTGAATCAATGTTCAAATATTGTTGATCAACAAAGATCAACATTGATTCAACATTGAATCAACATTGATATATGTTGTGTGCCCACTGGGAATGCCTCATGGAACGGTCGTCGACATGCTACAAAGTCTAGAGGTACGTTTGACCAAAGAAATTTCTTGAAAAAGGGTGAAAAAGTGAATAGTATCGAGAAACTGCTGCTCGTTAACATCAGGATGATAAGACAGTTGATAGAGGAGGGTGAGGATGTTTTCGAGGTGGTTAAGCATATCGAAGTTCTAGTGGAAAAATCCTCTACCAGAATATATACTTTGAGAGCTCTGGTAGCTTACGATTCATCGGTAAAAAACAGAGCTAATGTTGAAGGTATTGAATCATTTGGTGATGTCAAAAGTGAGGATATTCTTAGGCACCTGTCTTATGACGGAACGGTGCAAGCTCAGAAGGCGGGTGGGGCTAAGCCTAAGTCGTTCAAGTCTAAACAATCCAACCGAACCTGTTATGCTTTCAACAGGGCTGAAGGTTGTATATATATGTGTGTGTATATATATATATATATATATATATATATATATATATATATATATATATATATATAGACATAGGCATGACTCTGTTACCTGCTGCACTACTCACACTGAGTAGGCACTATACTAACTGACTTGGCCCCACTTGGTACCTACTCAAAGGCAGCTTTTTTAGCAGAGTACTTGAATGACCTCTTGTGAGCAACAAAAGGGACAAGTTATAGCTGCATGAAAAGAAAGGACTGGAAACAAAGGCATTTTTAGCCAGCTTTTTCTTTTACTATAGGAGCAACACCCTCCTGTACGCATTATTCATCTTCAATCTCTATAATTGATCTAATCCAGCTCTAGTATGAAGATTAAGCAGTTAAGCTCAAGGTGCTCATTGTGGAGGGCTCAGATGAGGGTATTTTTAGCCAGCTCTTCCTTTTTCCATAGGAGCAACACCCTCCCAAGACACTTCTGAAGATGATGTACCAGTGCTTTAGATGCATTAGCGCGTGATAAGGACACATTCTGGTGACTTTGGTGGGAAAATAAACATTTGATAAAATTGTCCCTCTCCTAGCATCCTTGCATTAAGGTTTTTAAGCTAGGTCCCATAAATAATTGAACAGTTGTTACATAAAACAAAAAAAAAACAATATATAGTGATGACGACCTCCTGCTGGTAATACATGCGCATTAGGCCATTTGTAACCTAATTTTTAAGGCTCAACTTTAAGCTGCTCAGGAGGGTGATGAGATGTGATGATATATGAATGTTGAACTAAAACTATTTCATACAAAGCAATTACATAAAACAGTTTGGATAGTCATTCTTAATGCTAGATTTAAAGGTATAAAACTCATCCATTTGAGTATAGTTTGGTTTGAGCTGATTCCACCTTTCAATAGCTCTGAACAACGCGCTTCGAATAACAATAGGTTTCAATGATCTGATTATTCTCAGCCTTTTCCCTTGATGATATCTAGTATGTATTTCTCCATTATCTACATTAGTTGGCTCATAGGACATTTTATAAGCATAAAGAAGTAAATCAATATCTCTCCTGATAGACAGTTCACAACAGTTACTAGAGAGTTGGATTTCTTTTGTGGTCATAGCAGGGTGCTCCTCAAGTTTTACAAGGTATGCTATTCTTAGTGCCCTGTTTTGTAACAACTGTAATTCTTTATTTTCACCCCTATTATCTCTATCCTATATAAAGGTGCAGTATTCAAAGCTAGGTCTAATCATTGATTTAAATACATCAACAGCCGAGATAACATCTTGGAATTTTCTCGCTCAACCAAATTGGTACAGTTTATTCTTAATATTTCTGACGCATTGGGCCCTGTGCTCAATAAATTTGAGCTCAGGGTCCAATGTTATACCAAGGTAGGGAAAAGTAAAAACTCTTTCTAGTTCAACCCCATTGAGCATGAATTTGCAGTTATTATCATTTTTTTTTTTTAAATACCATCCATTCATTCTTTGTTTCATTTATAGTGAGGGAATTGTTTATACACTACTCTGATATAGCCACCAAATACCTATGCATCGAGTCTTCCTGGGTTGTAGCAATTACAGCATCATCAGCATATAAAACGATATCAAAGTCATCCACCCTCGCCAATGAGTTAATATAGATTGAAAAGAGCACAGGACCCAAAACTGATCCCTGAGGGACACCATAGGTTATTAGTTTAGTTGTAGACATTTTGTCATTTGCAAGGGTTTTTTTGGTATCTATTCGTTAAGTAGTTTTCCATGAAATTACAGGTTTTTTGGCTAAGTCCAATTGCCTCCAATTTCTTTAATAATTTTGAATGGAAAACCGTGTCAAAAGCTTTTTTATAATCCTCCATATTGGGCACATAATGTCAAGGATTTCTGTTAGTACCTCAACCAGTTTGTTCCAGATGGTATTAGGGTCGTCATATAATAAGGTATCATTCCAATTGTAATTTAGAAGGTGATTCTTCAAAGTGAGGAAGTCATAATTCCTGTAAGTTCTGGCTTTAACACATTTTTTCTTGATCTTATTCCATTCACATTTTAAAATCATATATATAGGGGTGTGAATTGCCAGGTAAAAATCAATCAGGCTAGAAGAGGCAACATTATGTGCATTTGTATAGATATGATCAATCAGTGTGCCCGATACCAGACGAGTTACATCATTTATCAATTGGAAAACTTTACAATCAGCACAGAATTCATCAACACCAGAGGATTCTACATCTTTCTTATCTAACAGGTTAATATTAAAATCACCAAAATAAATAACTTTTCTATTTTTTGAGACATTATTACTAAGCAGCTTTAGCTTGTCGTATATAGCTTTTTTACTCACAAACCAATCTGGTGGTTTATAGCATACATAATTATATTTTATACTTATTAAACTTAATTTGTAAATCAACACATAGAATTTCATATTCTTCATCTATAAAGGATGATTCTAAGTCAGGTGTGGCAATATAGGAGTCTTGTAGATATAACATGAGGCCAACTGCTTTTTTGTCACGATTAGGGTATCTGTCAAGGCGTATGTACTGATAGCCCGGCATATATAGGTCTTGCTCAGGGATTGATGGATTTAGCCATGTCTCTACAACCCCTGTGATATCAAAACTACTTATGATTTTAAAGCCATCCGTTCTTTTACCATACAGAGATCTAGCATTGATACAAGCAAATCTAAGGCCCTTTTTTCCCCATATAGGTCATATTGTTGACAATATCATGTGTTTGTACCTGGGGAGTACCCCTTCTATGAGGCTGCCATCAAATAGCTAAACATGCTCTACCAGTGCGATTCGATACTTCAGAATATAGGACAACTTAAATTCAATCAGAAAGTCAGAGGCAAAATCATTCGAGGACTTCTGTATCAATGCCTCATTCCTGGGTAGGATGCATGAAACCATCCCTTGTGAGTAACTTGCAGCCTCACTCTACAGAAAGTAATACACTATTGAACTAGCACATGTCTTTTATAAATGCCCAGGGTAGGGGTAGGGGGGGGCATTAGAAGGGGTCAATGCATTAAAAGTTGATCTCAAATAAGCCTTTTTAAGCAGCAGCCCTTTAAGTGTCAAAAGGAAAGATGTAACTGCCTGATTGAAGGTTGATTCAAACTGATTTCACACATCTTCAGTTTAGCACCAATCTATAGTTAACAACAGTTAGTACATGTTGGATTTGGCCATGGAAAGCTCTACAAGTAGACTAAGTGCTGTACCGTTCTATAGACATACATATGCCTTTATATAAGTGATGGTCACATTGCCATTACAATACACTGTTAGCCCCTTTAGAGCCCTGATTTTAGTGCATCATGCCCTTTAGTCATCCTGAGGCATAATGCAGCACTGGTGAGTAACTCGCCAGGAATGCATTTAGGCACCATGCCGACCCTGTGGGACCCGCAGGGCCAGGATGATGCTCCAATGAAGTGCTGGCAGGCAGACTCACCAGCACTTCATCGCAGCATCATGCTGACCAATGGGCATCAGCGGCCCTCAGAGGGTGAATGCCCACAAACTGTAGAGAGTAGAGTAGTGGGATGGAGGTAGTAGTTGTGAGTGACTACCATTGGTGCAGACAGAATACACATTGGGTATTATTTGTATTCGGATCTCTGTCACAAAATTGCCATTAGTATGATTAGGACGTGAGGTATGTGGGGAGTCTATTGGGGGGGGGGGTAGGTAGCGGAATGTATGTATTTGTACTGTAGAACACGTATAGGGCCTATATGTGAGGAGTGTGTATGTATGGCTAGCTCTTTCGGGGCCATATTGTCAATCCAAGAGTTTTGTCCATTGGTACACTGAGAAAATTCTTCCTGACAAAGTGACATGTATACCCATGTCAACTTGATTTGACACAGAGAGCACAGGTCATTGGGACATGTGCACATATGTCACCATGACAACTGTAGCACACAGTAATCCTCATATGATTTGACATGCCTTAAAATGCCATGTCATCTGTGAGTTGACCAGGGTCACGGCCATGTCGAAGGCACTTGACATGTGATGGTTTGACATACATAATTGTTCTAGGATATTCCACTAGATGGAGCAAACAACCATTTTGGTACCAGGACTAATCACTACCAAGAAGTACTACCAACACTTGAGACATTTGATGTATCTGTGTCATTTTGTTTTCATGAAGAATAGATCACTAAGGTCTGTAAATACTATCAATAAATGGTAGTGAATTCTATTTCGTTGTTAAATCTGCATTTGTTATTGAATATCAAAATAGACACCCACCATCCTGAATACTCCAACTGGAGTGGTTAGACACCTTATGTGTGGGTCAGTGAAAATACCAAAGGACTGTATTCTAACCCACAATCTATAATCTCAGTATCTACAGTACAGGGAGACATATGGCATTGCCATGCACCTCCATGCCCTTGTCTTATGGACTGCATAGAGGTCCTCAGTCAAGTAGGAGTTCTGTAGATAGGAAAAAGTGCCTTAGTGTTGCAGGCCTGTGGGACTATGATATCCCCTGCCTTCTATTATAGGCCTCCCTTGATTGAACCATTGGTACATAGTTATTGACTGCTCTTGACCCTTACATAATTGTCTCACAGTATTACCTAGCACTCAGGTGAATGGATCAGAAATATGTGACGTGTCTTTATTACGCATGTCAAATGGAGTTGACAAACCAAATATGAGAGGGTCAACCTCATTTGACATGCCTTCATACATGTCATCTGGGAGACAAATTGTGACCTGTGCAGTATGTGTCAAAGCGATCAGTGTTCTTTCCTCTGTGTAGTCATAATGAATGATTTCATCATAAACCACAACTTGCCAGCTGGATTGTTCAGACCGCCACCTTTAATGTGACCCCAAGCATGTCTGAGAACATCTTGTAAATTATCTCCTATTTGTATATTTCTTTAAAATAGGTATGCCCATCACGCTGGCCCTATGGAAGTAATGCAATCCTAAAGAGTGAGTATGGTGCAGCAAAGACGTGCTGGTGAGTCTGCTTCCCAGCACTGCATTAGTGCATCAAGCCAACCAAGAAACATGAACCATTGCAGCATAATGCTACCTTTAAAGCACTAGACATGGTGGGTATGGGAATGTGCAATGTCAGCTACGATCAATGATACAAATGGATACAAACTGGTGTGCTTGTGTACCCTATCCTAATGGTAGCATGCCCCCCCCCTGCCCATCTTGCAGATCTATTCTCCCTTGTTAATGCTAGCATACCACCCTTCTCCCTCCCCACCTCACAGATTCCCCCTTATCAATGCTAGCATACCACCCTTCTCCCTCCCCACCTCACAGATTCCCCCTTGTTAATGCTAGCATACCACCTTTCTCCCTCCCCATCTCACAGATTCCCCCTTGTTAATGCTAGCATACCACCTTTCTCCCTCCCCACCTCACAGAGTCCCCCTTGTTAATGCTAGCATGCCAAATCTCTCCCTCCCCATCTCACAGATTCCCCCTTATCAATGCTAGCATACCACCTTTCTCCCTCCCCACCTCACAGATCCCCCTTATCAATGCTAGCATACCACCTTTCTCTCTCCCCACCTCACAGATCCCCCCTTGTTAATGCTAGCATGCCACCTTTCTCCCTCCCCACCTCACAGATACCCCCTTATCAATGCTAGCATACCACCTTTCTCCCTCCCCACCTCACAGATCCCCCTTATCAATGCTAGCATACCACCTTTCTACCTCCCCCACCTCATAGATTCCCCCTTATCAATGCTAGCATACCACCTTTCTCCCTCCTCACCTCAGAGATTCCCCCTTATCAATTCTGGCATACCACCTTTCTCCCTCCCCACCACACAGATTCCCCCTTATCAATGCTAGCATACCACCTTTCTCCCTCCCGACCTCACAGATTCCCCCTTATCAATGCTAGCATACCACCTTTCTCCCTCCCCACCTCACAGATTCCCCCTTATCAATTCTGGCATACCACCTTTCTCCGTCCCCACCTCACAGATTCCCCCTTATCAATGCTAGCATACCACCTTTCTCCCTCCCCACCTCACAGATTCCCCCTTATCAATGCTAGCATACCACCTTTCTCCCTCCCCACCTCACAGATTCCCCCTTATCAATTCTGGCATACCACCTTTCTCCCTCCCCACCACACAGATTCCCCCTTATCAATGCTAGCATACCACCTTTCTCCCTCCCCACCTCACAGATTCCCCCTTATCAATGCTAGCATACCACCTTTCTCCCTCCCCACCTCACAGATTCCCCTTATCAATGCTAGCATACAACCTTTCTTCCCCCTCCCCCACACCGTGCAGATCCCCCCTTGTTGACAGTATCTTACCATCTTTCTCTTCAACTTACAGCCCTCAAAATTCTACTTGTCACCAGGGCCACATTCATGCATCGTACCAAGCCTATTAGGGTGATATTGATACAAAATCTTACTTGCTCTTTTGCTTTGTCTCTCTTTCTTCCCCCTTTATGCAACTAACATATCCCTCCTAATAGGACGGGGTATCTCCTTATTTCTCTCTCTCTGGAGGATATTTCCCAAAGCACCATGACTGCACACAGTCACTACGATTTGAAACCCCAAAAATAAGTACCAGTGATAGTGCCCTCTGACTGCTCTGTACAATCAGTACCTAAGTACATTGCATTTTTAGGACAGTGCACTACATGACCAATAATATTGTGCTGTAATGTCACTAAACTAATGGTCCCCACTGTGACATGAAGGTGAGCAGTTGTAGTGTTTTGAGGAATGGCCTCCAGTGCATCCAACCCTCAACTAACCATCCCCCACATCACTACCACATTAAAGCAACATCCCGATGCCACTACACTACTCATTCCTAAGGTGAAAAGTGGGTTTTTATATGATTGAATTCAATCTACCATTGCAACTGCAACATGAACTTTTTCCCATTTCAAATTGAATGATTCTATATGTGTACGTGTTCCACAGCAAAGCCACAGGCTTATATAGAAGATGACATGGAATATGATATAAATGTAATGGAGTGGTTGTAACCCTCTAAGGACGGGTATATCACTTTAATGCAGCATGTTCTATTGTCGGCACGATGCATAGACCTAGCACCAGGGGGTGCTCCATTCATACATCATACCACATCAATGATACTGGTACACCCAAGAGGCATAAGCATGATACAACACTTTAGTGCAGGCGAGTTATGCCCTCATGTTTCATGATGCTTCATCGGAGCCAACCCTCCAGGACAGTATCAAACCCTTAGGGTTGGCATGACGCATGAATGTAGCCCTGGCCTGAATGTAGCCGTAGCCATGACGACCAATGCCCATAATGCATTAATGCATCAGCAGCCTTTACATGGTTAATATGATCATATATTTGCCACCATGGTGCACCGATGCAGCAATGCATGGCAATTATACTGGTAGGTTCATTTTTCGATCAGGACAGCATTTGTAAATCATGCTGAACCTTCAGGAGTGTGTATCCTAAATAATGGATTGAATCACCACGCAGCACTTGGAGGGTTAAGTGAAAAGGCTTTGATGAAATGAGTGGGAAGTGTGAGAGGTAAAGTAAATGTTGACTTAATAGACAGCCACATATGTGTGCTGAGTGGATGGCATTGTTGTAGGCCTCTGGGTGCGGCTTTCTGACAATGCTACCGACCTAAGTAAGTCGGATAACCCTTTAATTGCCACATAATACCACAAAGCCAGTTTCCATTTGCTCTTATGAGTCTCTGACACAATTACTGGCCAGCACTGCATTGGCGCATCATATGCAAACCCCCGAGAGGTGCATCAACTCCATTTGCTCAATGTGATGCATGTATGAATATACAGCAGCCTTAGCTTTGCATTCATGCACCATAAAGAGCAATGGGCGTACTGTTACACATCGATGTATCCCTGGAGCATGTGCTTGCATTAATTTAAAGTCATGCACCATCTATCTCACATTGAAGCTGCAGTCACGTAAGAACTTAAGTAAAAAATGGGTGAAATCCTCCCCTGACTACATCAGTTTGAAGCCTAAGTGAGCCACGCCTTTTCTCTATAATGAAACAGTTAGAGACGAATCTCAGTCGGAAGAAGTCGTGGGTGTTGTTTCTCCTGAGGTCAAGTCACAGATATCTTAGTCATCACTAAGGCCAAATGACAAAATATGTCTCGGGTCACTTGCCCCTACCTTTAGTAAAACACGACATAAGGAAGGGTGTAGAAAGACACACACAAAGAAGAATTAGGACTTTGGGAAAATAGCAAACGGAGATAGGAGAAGCGGAGAGTCAAGGCCTTTCTTGCCCTTTCACAAATTGGGGGAATCGGCCAACCCTTGCCTCTAATTCATTTTGAGTGTCCATTCCAAAATGTGTTATGAATGGTTTCAGATAAATTCAAAAATATTTGAAAGATGGGTGATAACCAAATAACAATATACATTGGTTTTTCTGGTGTAACCTCATCTGAGCCCTCCACAATGAGCACCTTGAGCTTAACTGCTTAATCTTCATACTAGAGCTGGATTAGATCAATTATAGAGATTGAAGATGAATAATGCGTACAGGAGGGTGTTGCTCCTATAGTAAAAGAAAAAGCTGGCTAAAAATGCCTTTGTTTCCAATCCTTTCTTTTCATGTAGCTATAACTTGTCCCTTTTGTTGCGCACAAGTGGTCATTCAAGTACAGTGCTAAAAAAGGCAGATTAGAGAAGGTACCTACTCGGGAGAAGTCAGTCAGTATAGTATAGTATAGAATGTGTGACATGAGTAGGTACCTGATAGTGCAGCTCTCTCTATTTTAAACAAGGCAGGTGACTTTTCAGACTAATGTGGTGAGTGTGAGTTGAATGGTGAAGCAGAACTTGACTTCTTTTGAAAAGAGGGTACCTACTGACAGCTCTTTTCACCATAGGAGCAACACGCTCCAGCAAAGAGCTTAAACTTGCTTTGTTAAAAAAAAGATCTTGCACATTTTAAAGATCCATTTTGAAGCCCATGCACCAAAGGCGCTAACCTTAATTATTCTACTTTATAGAAGTTAGTGAGCCACGCCTTTTCTTTTTAATGTAACAGTTGGAGACGACTTTCACAATCAGAAAAGGACATGGTTGTTCTTCTTGCTGAAGTAAAGTCACATATACCTTGGGTCGTAATTACCTACATGTATATGAACGCCATACCACTGTTTTGAAATAACCAAATAAAAAATAGAAATGAATGTGTTTAAGGTTACCTGCTCTTACCTATAGAAAAAAAAAGTAACTAAAACAGAACCAACCCAGGTACGACTTACGGGCAACTGACTCAGAAGCTCCCAGATGTAGAAAGGCATAGTACCAAAATGGCATTTACCTTGCAAAGGAGGCGAGGAAATTGCACTTAGGTCTAAGGTCTGAGGAAGTACAACTGGAGATACTACAGCTGTTATGCCTATGAGATTAGGCTGTAATTTGCCTCCACAATTAGAGCTTCTGTCACAACTTGAAAATCTCAAGATGTATCATGTTAAGAAATACCTCACCGATTTACGAGTCACCGAGTTATAGGATGCCCATTTATAACGCCTACACAATGACACAAGAAGAACTCCAAGAAACCTACCCCTAACTTTTCATACCGTGAATCTTTAAACATTAAAGGCATAGGAAGCAACTCTTTACCTCGGGCCAAGGAGAGCTCCACCCAAACTTCTTCGTGACTGGGGGTCCAACGCTTCATACCCCCTCCCTACATCCAAGTTACCTGGGTTTTTTTCTCTAGCCTGGGCGTGTTGTCACAGATCTTTACAGTGCCCTTGGCTTGTCCTTGGGCGTTAGTGTGATTGCACCACCCCACTTTGATTCCTACTAACTATAGATAGACACATGGGAAAAACAAACACAGAGTTCCTTTTGTTGCCCCTTTGTCATGCCAAGCCCCATGTGCTGCTGTAGGGTGTAGGCTGGAATTAGACATGAGCTGGTGTATGTAATTTATCCCTGTAATTCACCTACGTGTACAGGACTAGTGGGTTAACCCTTTAAAGGCTGAGAGTGTATCAATGAATGATGGCCATTGGTCTTCATGATGTATGAATGCGGCATTTCCTTTTTGGCGTTTTCCACGGAGGTGCTCTTTCTTCTTCGCTCAACATGTTAAGTCCCCCCCCCTCTCTCTCTCCCTCTCTCTCTCTCTCTCTCTCTCTCTCTCTCTCTCTCTCTCTATCTCTATCTCTCTCTCTTTCTCTCTCTATCTGTCTCTGTCTCTCTCTCTCTCTCTCTCTCTCTCTCTCTCTCTCTCTCTCTCTTTCTCCCTCCCCTCTCCTCTCTGCCTCCCTCGCAGTCACTTTCGCTTCCTCCTCTCCAGTTTCTTTTTATCTCTTGTTTACAATGTATGATTCAAACTGATGCAGTGCCAGTCAGAGAGCAAGGACCTTTTCCCAGTGTATACTATAGCTACCTACCAATTCATTGGTGTTCTGCTGTTGAATATAATGCCAGCAAATCCCCGTTTCAACTCTCTTCTATCCCTTCCCTCTATCCCAATGTATCGTCTTCCGCATCCCCGCCCATACCCCTTCCATTTAACTCTCTATGTACACCCCCCTCTCTCTCTCCCTCTCACTCTAAGTATCTATCTCTCCCTTTTTGCCCCTTCCAGTGATCTTTTCAACGTTGAATCAACATTGATAAGTAGTCGATTAACACTTTCAATGTTGATTCCATGCTCTGCGCCCACTTGGGCATTTATTACATAACCTATACCTAAAGTAGTATGATACCAGTTGAATGAAATATGGACACACAGAGAGGAAACAGATGTATATTTGATTAGATGATACCAGTCCCACAGCTATGGTGTTGAAGGTTATGTCAGTGTGCTGATTGTGGTGCCACCAGTGGAGGTTGGTACCACAATACATACAGCAATTATGATGGGTCTGCAGAACTAATCCCCTCCCTCCTCCATATAGCTCTGATATCGAGGGTCAACCACTACTAAATCTATGATGAATGTACAAAAGTGCACCCTCCCCAGGCAGGTTACACCCCAGTATAGTGTCCCATCACAGCTGTGACCAAAGTGTCAGAAGGGATTTCAATTTTTTTCCCTAATTTATATAGTTACTTATGTGATACTGGGCCGTTAATAACTGCTGACGCCAAGATTTTTAATCATTGTTCTCTTTTTCTCATTCCATAGGTGAGTACGTTAATATGTGTAACGTCCTGCCAGTGGACCAATAGTAGTAAGTAAATGTATACTCTACTTTTCTTCTCAACCTTCTGAGGGAAAGGTTTAATGGCAATTGTTATTCAAAATAGAGTCATCCTTATTACCATTGCAACTTACCCTGTACTCTTGTAAAACAGATGCGGATTGAGACAGAGGAGCAGGCTCTCCTTTCTTCTTTTCATCAAAAGCATGCTCTCTTATTCCTAACCCAGGATCAGGTACTGAGGCAAAAAAAAGGTTTCTTTCCAGTTACCCGACCAACCTTAGCAAAACAGGGCAGATTCCTTTTCTTTTTTGGACAGGGCCATAGTGCAATACCAATAGAGGTACAGAAATGGCAGACCACTGTTTGGAAAGATCTCTATCTGCCGTTTAAGCCAATATGCCAGTGTTCATAATACACATTTTGTTTATTTGGCTTAGGCCATGTTATCATGTTTGTATAAAAAAACAAATAAATAAGAAAAAAGGAACTTCCATCCCCCATGGAATATGATATGATGCTTGTATTCCATTAACACCTCCCCCTTCCCATCAACAGGACGGGGGTAGGGGGGGGGGGGTTGTACTGAAATCTTTTATGCTCCACCCTTAACTGTAGTAGCACAAATTTTATTACACCCCCCAGGAGGGGAAATTTTTATGCCCCCCTCAAACCCACCCCACCCTGTTGATAAATAACTACCATACCACTCCCTTATGTATTGACGGACTATTTTGGCCAAATATCCTCTCAGATTCACCTTGAAATTACGTTTCTTTTCATATATAACATGCCTATATTGGATAAGAGGAAGGAGAATCCTCTTCCAACCCCCCCCCCCCAAAAAAAAAAAAAAAAATAAATAAATAAAAAATAAATAAAATCCGACCTACCGACCCTAGCATTGCAGCTCATGTAACTAGAAACACACCTTTTTTTTTTGGCCTGCAGCAGGTCAGACAGGAGGGCGTTGCACCTAGGGGAAAGCATAGTCTTGTCTAAGAAGTGCCTCATCTGCAGCAGTCACTTTCCTTTCAGTGCTGACTTTTTTCCGTGTTGCACAGAAGTGCTCATGTCACCCAATAAGGTACCTGCTTCTGCAATACACACTATTTTTAAACAAGGCAAGTAGCTCTTTAGTCTAATGTGGTAGTAGGCCTACAAGTTGAATGGTGAAGCAGAGCATGACTTTTTAACACGAGAGGGTATCTACTTGGTGCCCTCTTTAGCTTGTGTGCAACAGCCTCCTGAGTGCTGGGGTGGGTGTATGTACTATGGAGCAGGTGTGGGGAAACTGGTACCATAAACCAAGGGTCATGAATCAGGGACGGCTGCAGGAAATCTGTCTAGAGGATCCCCACCCATTCAGACACACTTTCCCCTACCCTCACTCCCAAGGCACAAGCACACAAATACCCATATTGGAGACTTAGTCATATGGCTGAGTCATTTCTGGTAGGATTCCTCGTGGTGGCTGTTCCAACAGACTGAGATGTGGCCTTTCAGGATAGGTATCCCACTTCCTGCTCCACTTGAACATTCAGTTTTGAAAGAAACGACCTACCTATTTTCATGTATACCTCTTTTGTATGTTTTTTACTGAATAAAATGACCAGGGCGACCTGAGTTACACATCTGCATAAGGGCAGGACACGGGCTTGTCTGATGCATTGTATGACGTCACAATTGGTCCAATGCATCACAATATTGACTGTCCATCTACTAATAAATGCTACCCACAGGTGCCTTTTTACAATACTTGCATATTCTTTTTGATAGATATCATTATATAACCCACCTGATCTGTAATATAATGATGATGAACACATTAGTACTACAATTAAGCACATGGTTGCAACAGCTTCAAAACTTAAACAATGCATCACTTGGTGCATTTGGACCAATTGTGACGTCATCAAATGCACCAGAGAAGCCTGCTCCCCGCCCTTATGCTATCAGATGTGGTACTTAATATGTTAGAATCTTTTTATTCAATATAATTACTCCCAAATGATGGCATCATGAAAAAGGGGTGGTCTTTTCTTGTAGTCGCTTTGCAATGAATCAGACTGCGCTAAAGAAAGTGGTGATATCACTTCCATGAGCAGTCAAACCTGGAGCGTGTTGCTCCTAAGGTAAAAAGAGCTGTCAGTAGGTACCCTCTTTTCAAAAGAGGTCACGCTCTGCTTCATCATTCAACTTGCACTCACCACATTAGTCTGAAAAGTCACCTGCCTTGTTTAAAACATAGAGACCTGCACTATCAGCTACCTAGTCATGTCACACACTCTATAGTATATCATACTGACTGACTTCTCCCAACAAGGTACCTACTGAAATCCCCCTTTTTTAGCACCGTACTTGAATGACCACTTGTGAGCAACAAAAGGGACAAGTTATAGCTACACTGCAAAAGTGGTGTTTAGATCCTAAACACAATTCTAAACATATTCTTGCAACGTTTTAGTAATCACAATAATTTCCTAAACATGTTTAGCCAAACAATGTGCTTAGCTCAAGTGTTTAGAAATGTAGGTGTTTAGGTTAAAACTTAGATATATGAATTTTTGTGTTTAGGTGTTTATAAATTTTTGTGGTTAGATGTTTAAATGATTTGATGGAGAGTTAAGGTTTGCAGACATGTATGCATTAAAAAGCAGAGGTATTTTTTTTCTCATTTACTGGGGGGGCATCAGCAGGTATTTTCTTGTCAAAGTCTCCAAAGATGTCAGCCACAGCTATATATGTGAAAAATATATTACACACTGCATCAGAATGAGAGACTTGAGAAAGTACAACAGCTTGGCAGGAAGGACATTGCCTTATCTATTCCAGAATAACATCAAATAGGTGTCAGTCATAGATTTGATTGATTATTTTATGCTAATGATGGTGGCATGAGGTGAATCTAGTCAATTTTCTATTGCCCTTTCTATTCACATGACATTCTATAAAATGAAACCATGATAAACATGGGATTTGGGGACATTTGTCACAACTATTGATTATAACTGTGTGCAGATAGTCCATTCGAAGGTAGAGCTGCTACCTGGTGTGGATTCAACATCCAAGTATCTAAACATATTGATGTTTAAATTAATATTCAACTGTCTCAACTCTAAACATCTAAACATGTTTAGCGTAAATGTTTATGTAGTTAGAATAAAAGTGTTCATTTCCTAAATGTGTAGTCGATGAGACACCTAACTGACCTATATGTTTAGGTTTTAAACATGTTTAGACCTAAATATGTTTAAAATCTAAACACCATTTTTGCAGTGTACATGAAAAGAAAGGACTGGAAACGAGGGCATTTTTAGCCAGCTCTTCCTTTTACTATAGGAGCAACACCCTCCTGAGTGCCTTTGTGTAGGAAGCAACTTCCTTGAGAAGTACACCACTCGTCTTCTTCTGTTAGGAAGTAAGTTTTGGGAACATAAGTGAGAAGTGACTACCAAAGGTGAGTCACTTTTGTTTTTAGAAGTGCATCTCTGGCATAAGTGACTGTCAACTGTTTAGAAAGCAGCATTCTGCTTTCATTGGTTCTACAAGTAGCTTTTAAAGAGCTGCACATTGCACCAGCTTATCATGTCTTTTTGTTGGCAGGATGCTAAAATGCAGGCATGTGCATAATTAATCCACGCTGAATAAATGCATCATACTAGTGTTAGGGGGAAGTTGCCATGATTATTTGAATGGTATGGTTCCACGGAATATAGAAACATAGATTCAGCATATGAGATAAGTAAAGGTAATGTGTTTTAGTCAGTAATACGATAACTCATAACACAGAGCAATGGGCAAAGACAAAAGTAGAAACCATAATATGTTTTTTTGTGCTAATGTGTATTCATGCAACTCTGGGGAAATCTGTCCTTTTCTCGACAAGGGGACTAATCAGGGCTATGGTATCAGCTAATCTAGTTAACCCTTTAAAGGCCGCAGATGCATTAACCCATTGAGGCCTAGCATCGACTATAGTCGACACCATGGTAGGCCTAGCATCGACTATAGTCGACACCATGGCAGGCCTAGCATCGACTATAGTCGATGCCAGTTATATAGGATTAGTATAGGAATTGAAAATAGGCTCGTCCTCTAGGAACTATATTTTTTTCAGAGGCCGTCCCCATGGCCAGGGCAACAATTTTTGCTCTGCCCTTAAAGGGTTAATGCATTAATCCCATTGGTGGTCATGATGCATGAATGAAGTGCTGGTGAGAGTTTATGTATTAACCCTGTAGGGTCGACATGATGCTCCAATGAAGTGCTGGCGAGCCGTCTCGCCGAGGTTGGCAGAGAGTAGCTTCTCCCATTAGCATTTGTATCACACTGATCCAATAGTAGGACGAAGGTGAGAATGTCAGAAACCGGGACTTAGTGTCATGGTAGCACATTCGCTTTGAAGTTGAAAGACCCAGTTTCGAATCCTGGAGTCAAATCTTTGCAACAACCTTTACTTGTCACCTTCTGATGTGTGAGGCATCATAAGAACAATGAGACTTATCAGATAAGACATCATAGAGACACCTCTGGTGTATCAGTTCATAATTCCAATGGACCACGCCCCTGGTATAGCAACAATTGACTACTTCACTCATACTTAGCCCCCTTAAGGGACAATGGCGGAGCAATGAATCAGCGACTTTGGTTGGCATGATGCACGAATGCAGCCCTAGCAACTCACCAGGCTGCATTCATGCATCATGCTGACCCTCATGTGTTGATACACAACCGGAAGGTTGGCATTATGTACTTAAGAGGTACAAACTTGGTTTTCTGGCTAGCACTTCATTAGTGCATCATGTCATATTCATGATGCACTCACGCATAAGTGACCATTGAAGGATTAAGCCATCTCCCATTCTCTAGCCACACCCCCTTGCTGTATTCTATACGGTCTGGACTACATGATCAAATATATGTATACATTATTAGCTAATAAATGATTAGCCGTAAAGCATTTCCTTCCACTTAGTGTACGTCTAATACATGATTTACTATGGCACCCCAGTCTGAGTCTTTGAGAGATCTGACATGTGGGGCAAAGGAGAACCAAGTAGACGCCAGTTGTGTTTGACCAAAGAATGTTGATTCAAATGGGAAGGCTAAATATGCTCTCTACATTAAGTCTCTAGCGACAGCGTACTGGATTGGTTAACTGAGTCACTTGGTGACAGACATTCCCTTCATGCAGTCTCTAACTCTTTATGAGCCACTAAACAGGGTGTCATTAGGATGCACCAATGAAGTACTGGAGAATTAAAGCATCAGCGGTCTTTACAGGTGGTAAGTGATTGTACATGTAGTGTGAAGCTGCCATAAGTTACCATGTAGAGGCACGGCCCCAGGTGGGACTCCAGCCTTTAATGTTAACCCATGAAGGACTGCATGATGCCTCCAGGTCCATGTCTCCTTGATGCAGCATGATTTAACAGTGCTGGTAGACCTACCCAACAACATTCCATTGGTAGAATTGGTAGACCTTGGAGACCTAATCAATTATCCCATTGGATCAAGCATGGTGCATGGATGAAGTCCTGGCGAGTCTTCATCCATGTATCATGACGGCCGGTTGCTATGATACAGGTAAGTCCTATAATGCTTTTAGCCACCTAAGGGTCACTGATGCCTACAGGAGTGCATCATGCCCATTGGTCAGAATGATGCACCAATGATGTGCCAGCACTTGATTAGTGCATCATGCCAATCCCATCAATGCCACAAGGTCGGCATGATGCATGGTTGTTACTTAACCAGACCTGCCTCCATGCATCACGGCAACCAGTGGGTATGATGCATCAATTGACCATCAGCCTTTAAAGGGTTAAAGTGTCAGTCTAGTGTTACCTTATAATGTAGATACATGATACACACACTCTGATACCACACACAGGTGGTACCCCAGGTGTGCTGGAGCAGACATGTGAACAGGCAATTACACAGCACATGTATGCCATACTAACTGCTTTTATGGCCTTTTCTTTGATTCACTTCTCCTCTTTCATATGGTCGGTCGATTCTTGTACGTTTGGCCAGAGTCTAAGCTTTACTCTCTGACATTATTTTTTTCTCCACATGGAAGATTGATCAATTATCCCAACATCATCCACATAAGACTTTTTGGTGAGGTTCTTTTCTTTGTAGCCATAGCCCCCCTCCCCAAAAACAAAAAAAAAAAAAAAAAAAAAAAAAACACGGCTAATTGCATGACTGCCACATTATGTGTGCAGTGAGCTTCGATTTAATCAAATTAATGCCTTATCATTTAGCGATAACTCCCCATGTGCCAGGTGCAATGCTTTATAAATACTAGCCTTTGTCTGCAGTGATATTTGCAGTAAAACTTTTTTCTATGGTATCGATCCTGCTTTGTTTTTGGACAACCACTTCAATATTTTCATAAAGCGACAGAGCAAATGTTAGGATTCCTTTTTAAGTAGAGATGTATAGATTTGGTGACCTTTGTTATTTTAGTAAATCTAAGGACTAGGTCGTCTACTAACATCCCAAATACTATCCTAGAATGTCTTTTCTCTAACATCTAGATTACATTATTAGATATCAATACTCATAATATTAGGTGTTTCATTTTATGGTTAGAAAGAGGACTTTCCCTCTAGTGCGTGGATTTCTTATCTTCTTTTATGATAAAGGCTAAGATAAATAGTGCTAATATGAGCTAGTGCTAGTGCAGATAGAAAAGCAGATAGGCTAAAAACGTGAGTTATACTCTAGTCTGTCTATCACATTAAACACACTGAGAGAATAACTTCAAAGAACCCCACCAAAGAAGCACACAGAGAAGTGCAGGGAAGGTCCCCTTTAATGGGTCTCTTCGGTCACCACATGGCCCTTTGAAGAAACCGCCTATCCAACTCAAATCGATGTTCTTAAATCATTACTGAGGAAATGAAAGAAATCACACAAACTCTCACGGTGCAGGGAATAACTGAATTACTTCTTATCTCTCTTTCTGACATTTTTTTTCGTCCATTCTAATCAGTTTTTTGGTACTGCACAAGGAGCTGGTACAACCCTAGATGTTCATGGCTGAGACTGTAGAGGAAATTCAGATTTCTAAACCTTTAGATACAGTATGATGTATGAAATGCTTCATTTTCATCCCTCATGATGCACCAATGTAATGCCGTTGGGAATGCATCAATGTATGCATCATTCTGCGTATTTGGGAGTGTATCAGAGCCAGCATGATGCATAAATGCAGCCCTGGCCCATATTTGTACCCCAAAGGAGCGGTTGTTTAAAGCTACTATGGGACCCTAAATGGTTGAGTTGTAGAGAGTGTAATGAAATTGGAAGGTTGGAATGAATTGCAAACCTCAAACTAAAACATTACAAGTGTACCAAGTATTTTAGCTACAGGATTATCTTCCTGATATTATAATACCACAGATAAGACACTGCTTCACTCTGTCAGAATGGGGTTCAGCGCCATTCCTGCCAGAGTAATCTTACTCAAAGTTCTATCCATTGCCTTTCATGTGACTATTTGAAGAAATCATTATTTTAGATAATTACAATCGAATGCTCATTTAAGTACTGTTTTGTATAAGTTTATTGTCCCTAGACGTTGCCCCTAAGTTGTCATAACGCATAATTCAACACTTGTCAAGTGGTTTCCTAGTAGGTTAATTCATAACTTTAAAAGGGAATTCTTTCATTGAAACTATCAGCTTGAGATTTTCATTTCATGCTCAGAGTAATGCTCTTATTGTAATGAAAATCTTTCATGGTAATCGTTTATAACTGTTTCATGGTAAATACAATACAACATATTGTGAATAGCATAGAAATAGCCATTAGTTTTTCCCCTCACCAACCTGATCGTTTTCAAACAGAACTTCTACTTGATTATCGTTTGACTTATGAATCACCGTTCAGGAGGGTATGTACCATACATGCGCCTTGAGTCACCGTCACAGAAAAGTAGTCATTTTCGGTTAATGTTTGAGGCTGAGGTAGAAAAAGTTGAAAAGAAAAATTTGACTTACATACTTTAGACTTTTAGCCCACCTAACCGGAGATTCACGTTTAATTACATATGTGTTGTTTGTACTATAAAAGAAGAATGAATGGGCTAAGCATGGACAACAATATAATGTGTACTACTCATTAGGAATCTACCAAAAACAACACTATATATACAACCATGTTCTCCAATAGAGACCCTTCGCCATTTAGCTTCCATCCCCTTATAGAAGCGGATAAAGGAGATAGGATAAGATGGATGAAGGTCTCTCTAATTATCAAGCTGCGGGAGGACATTATCATCTCTGCTGCTCCAGTTGGTGATTACTTCTGCAAACATACCCCTTCTTTTCCCGTCCTCCTCTTAAAGCAGACCCTTTCTACAGGGGCATACAGCTCTAGAGGGTTATTCAGAAAAGCTCTCAGAAAAGTAGAATTTGCAATTTTCATCAGGACCCAAAGGTAATTCAAATAGGTCTATTTAAGTTGTCCAACGAAATTATTACATCATTGCTAATGTGAATTAGGCATGTATAACACTGGGAATACATTATTCCAAATTAACTACTTTATACCTCCTGGCGTCCACCACATTAAGTCTAGCACCCACAATTCTAAATTTCTAAATTTCTCCATACTTTACCAGCTTAACTCTAACCAGCCAACATTCTCTTCTCCCATTTACAGGTACTTACAATTCTTGTTCAGTTTCTCATCATATAAAACCTGCTTCTCAACGCTCCACGCTTGGGGGCTTTAAATCTTTAAAAAAATACAAAAAAAAGTTTCTTTTCCATCACCCTCCTTCAAGGAAAGACAAGATGAAGGTAACATTGCAGAGAGAGCCCGAGATGAAAATAAACAAGTTTTGACCCTATTGATAGATAGAATGCCTATTGAGGTCAGACTCTCCTCACCTTCTCCCCCCTCAGCCTCCCCCTGCCTCCTTCCACCCAGCCCTAGACTAGTCATCAAACAATGGCACCTGGAGGTTGTTGCTCCTATAGTAAAAGGAGGAGCTGGCTAAAAATGCCCTTGTTTCCAGTCCTTTCTTTTTATGTAGCTATAACCTGTCCCTTTTGTTGCTCACAAGTGGACATTCAAGTATGGTGCTCAAAAAAGTGGATTTGAGAAGGTACCTAGTTGGGAGAAGTCAGTCAGTATAATATACTATAGAGTGTGTGACATGAGTAGGTACCTGATAGTGCAGCTCTCTCTGTTTTAAACAAGACAGATGACTTTTCAGACTAATGTGGGGAGTGCAATTTAAATGGTGAAGCAGAGCATGACTTCTTTTGAAAAGAGGGTACCTAATGACAGCTTTTTTTACCATAGGAGCAACACGCTCCAGAAGGTTAACTCCTCTCCTGCCTGCTCAAACAGTGCTTCTCAACAGCCCCAACTCTAACTCGGTTATGATGCCCCGTTCATATTGTTTGCTATTATACCACTGCCCCAACTCTAACTCACTTATGATGCCCTGTTCACATTGTTTGTTATTATACCACTGCCCCAACTCTAACTCACTTATGATGCCCAGGAGGGTGTTGCCCCTATAGTAAAAGAAAGAGATGGCTAAAAATGCCCTCATTTCCAGTCCTTTCTTTTCATGTCGCTATAACTTGTCCCTTTTGTTGCTCACAAGTGGTCATTCAAGTACGGTGCTAAAAAAGGGGGATTTGAGTAGGTACCTAGTTGGGAGAAGTCAGTAAGTATAATAAACTATAGAGCGTGTGACATGAGTAGGTACCTGGTAGTGCAGCTCTCTCTATTTTAAACAAGGCAGGTGACTTTTTAGACTAATGTGGTGAGTACAGGTTGAATGGTGAAGCAGTACACGACTTGCTTAGTAAAGAGGGCGCATACTCACAGCTGTTTTTACAATAGGAGCAACAGCCTCCTGTTCACATTGCTTGGTTTTATACCACTGTTATAGCTCTAGCTCAAGCATGATGCCCTGTTCACATTGTTTGTTATTATACCACTGCCATACCTCTAACTCAGTAATATTGCCCTGTTCACTCTACCTGCCACTAGACCACTGCCCCAACTCTAAATGGGATATGGTGCCCTTTTCACACCATTTCACACTAAATCGCTGCCCATTGCGGCATAAGATGGATGAAGGTCTCTCTAATTATCAAGCTGCTGGAGGAAATTATCATCTCTGCTGCTCCAGTTGGTGATTACTTCTGCAAACATACCCCTTCTTTTCCCGTCCTCCCCTCAAAGCAGACCCTTTCTACAGGGTCTGCTTTGAGGGGAGATATAGGCAGCTCAAAGAGCTCAGAAGGGCTGTTCAGAGAGCATCCCTCTGCTTTCCTAAGTGCTTTACTGATTATGTGAATACTTTGGCAGTGCATTTAAGAATATCTCTTTCTCCCCAAACACTTGTATAAGATAGTGTCAATGGCTATACTAGAAGGGTAGCCCTCTAAGGCGGTCTCCTCGACCCAAAACCAGCAAGTAAGGCTGCAGCTCAGAAGCCTGTGTTTTCTGAGAATAGAGGCATCCCCTCACCTATGTAGTTATAATGTGAACCTAGCATTACCTTCCATCTATCAGCGGACCACCAATCTGCTATACCCCGAATGTACCAAACTGATCTCTGTCTAGATTTAGTGTTTGGTCATAGCTCTTTTCTAATGCATCTTTGTAGTGTATCTATATTGATTCAGTGTGATATAGAATTGAATGAGTTTTCTCTGTACCATAGTATCGTAATTACAGCTTCTGAAGCTACCCATGTATTCCAAGGTAAATGCCTTCACGGTTATAGTGACTTGGCGAGAGCATTCAATCGCCCTCTATTTTTACCAAAGGGTGTGGACGAAAAAGAAATAGATAATTGAGGTGGATCTTTTTACTTATATTGAGCAATGGCTCAGTAAATTAAAAGATGTGTGATGATCCTTTCATCTTACTGCAGCCCCAAGCCATTGGTCAACCAGAACTAAATTCCTACACAAGTGGGTTCCTATACTCATTACTGAGACAGATTTTTGACCATTTTGTAAGTAGTAAAACACAAGTCCTTTAGCATAGCAGTAACAACCATCAGCCTAAAAAAGAAATGAGAGAAGTATAGCGTAAGCCATATCACATACCTCCCCAGTGGGTTGGGGTGTAGGGAATTGTACACTGGTGTATTAAATATTTAACAAGAGAGGTGCTGTCAAAATACATTGATTTTCAGTCCAGATGATGTGTGTGAAAATCAGGTTAGGATGGACAGCTTGACACCAAACATAAATTTCAGTTGTAGACTGGTATATGCAAACACTTGAGCATATACAGACTGGATGGGGTGAAATGAATTTCCCGTTGCACATCATATTTTACTTAGGTATAATGAGCTTGACCAATCAGATGCTACCAATTGGTCATGTGACAATATAAATCATCAAAATAAGTCACGTGACCAGCAGTGTTGGTCGAGACATGTTACGCCACTTGGGGTGTGGGATTTGACCCTTTAACGCTATCTCTATGAGGCGTTGTTATTCACATAAAATAAGAAATAAAACTTCTGGGTAATATTTGAAACAACTGTCAACAGACATTTAAATGGGTACAAGAGAGAAAAAAACTTGTTGACACAACAACAATCCTCATGAGTGGAACAACCTCTGGGACCAAATGACAATTTCTGTTGTAGCTAAACAAAGCTATTTCATGTCTAAATTATGACTTATATATGAAAAGATTATTTTTACTTCCTGATCGAAATAAAAGACTTAAACAGTTTTAATGCCCCATTTGGCTACCTTTCAAGTGTTTGATCGCATGGCGAAGATCAGTATCCCGCTTCATATATATGACATATATTAGGCCAAATAAAAAAAAAAGATTGTTTCCAGTAACCCGACCGACCCTAGCAAAACAGGGCCGACCCTAGACTTTATTAATTAATGAGAATTTTAGCTTATCAAGAATTCTGGAGAACCTTTTTCATATTTTTTCTTCAAGTATTCATTATAATGTCTGGACTACAGTCAGTAGTTTAATTACCCATTCCTTTGCATAATTTTCACATTGGTCTTATATTTTTCATGTTCTTGCTGTAGAATTGAATAGATCTGCCCTTACATTTCTATACAAAATCAAAAGAAAATAAATTTTGAGTCATGTTACTGGAAACACATGAGTTTTGTTTTCTTTTTGCCTTACGCACATCATGCAGGGTTAGCGTCTGGGTAAACACTGCTTTTGTGTCCACACTGCGTCCTACTGACGCACCAAAGTCTGACAAAAACCAGCATCAAAATAAACGTCTGCACTTTAAGATGCGTCATGGGTTTCAATGATACTATTCGTTTTTAGGTATAATAAATCAAACACATTACTTCCAGTCAGTACGCAACTTGTGGTTACTTCACTGTTACCCACGTGTGGGCTACGCACATTTGTGGGTACCAGCGAAGGAACCATGTGTTGCGTACCACTGTGATATATTCCCACAGTGTGATGTTTTTGCTTAATATTGCATGGAGACTAATTTGACAACAAATGTATACTTGGCATGATTATAAGTTGTACCTTGAGTTCATAATAGACCTAGACGCAGCACCCTGGGTCAAATCGAGGTAACTTTCCCAGCAAATTGTCGTCATCTGTCGCCATGATTGGTCATCAATGGTGACTCTTTTTTGAGTGATAACTCATTCCGTCATCTTTCGCCACTGTGTGTTAGACTCACGTGGCATAGCAATTACTATTCCTGGTGATCTTGTGCTATAACGACGTCGTGTTCCATCTAGCGACATGTGTGAGCCACTTCACACAGGTTGACGAGGACTCACGACAATTTGCTGGGTTAGTATTATCTTCCCATGATATGAAATCCCAGCCTACAAGTAAGATTTTATAACTTACATCAAGGGTTTATCCTCGCAGATATCTGTACAATGTATTACTATAGAAATATTGGCGGGTCTGGGGGAACCCAAATCAACGATTGGAGCCCCATCCTGAAAGGACATGGACCCATTTAGGGGAAATATATGTACATAATCCTCCACACTTTCTCCTAACCTATGACTAATGACCACCCCTAACCTGAATGGGTTAAATAGATGAAATCCCTGTACAATAACCCACACCCAGCTGCAGTTTTGTGTAGCATTCCTTTACTAGTTTCCACCTGCCTCCAAGAGGGATTACCATATATTCCGAGATACGTGAAAATGCCAATGTGATATCCGCCACTGGCTATAGTTTGTTGA
Organism: Acholoe squamosa; assembly: GCA_949317995.1. Lineage (NCBI taxonomy): Eukaryota > Metazoa > Annelida > Polychaeta > Phyllodocida > Polynoidae > Acholoe > Acholoe squamosa. The sequence goes on from OX439041.1 coordinate 16,101,918, forward strand.
AAAGTATAACAGACACTCAGCTTAGCATATGCATCACCAGTCTAAATGAAGGGATTTATGTTATATATGTCGCTTGAATACCGTTTTCTCGGCTCCACAATTAAAGCAATTACTTAGTTTCCAGAAACATACCTCCCAGAAGAAAGGACTTTCACCATACAGCCCACAAGAATGATTTAAATACTTTTAGATAATGGCCATGCAAGCAACACTGGATGAAACCACCTGTAATGTAAACACAATTAGGGAAGTCTGTGTGATCAGACAGGTGAATTTTAATTCTCTTAGTCTTATTGTCAAGGCCTTCTACGTCTAAAGCCTCCCTAAGCCCAAAATAGAAGATGCAACCCCTTTTACCTAAGGCTAAATAGGGAACTTACTCTCAAATTTCCCAATTCCTGGATTTGTCACCCCTGCTAAGTACTGAAATTCCAATTTCGGTATCACTCTACTCCAAGTCCATCATAACTTCACTACATTGTTGTTGTATATATCTATTTTTTTCTTCTTTTGCCCAACAAACATCCAGATGGTCAATTGGCAGAATGCATCAATGCAAGTCTGGTGACTGGACTGTATAAGCTACATACACACTAGAAATGTATTGAATCTACTGAAATCATAAACATGAAAGATTAGGACAAGAGCCTCAGTACTAGAGGTAATGAGGCGCTGTGTTCCAGGTATAATACTTCCTTCTTACACCTCACTCTATAAAGTATTATATGAGGCGTGTCATTTTCCCAGCTTCATAGAAATGTGTGAGGAGGGTGCTAAAAGGGGAGGGGGGGTCCTCTATAACCCTTGAAGGGCCACTGATGTATTAACGAATCATGCCCATTGGTCGTCATGATGCATGAATTCACCACTGGTGAGTAACTCACCAGGGCTACATTCATGCATCAAGCTTACCTTTTGTAGTTGATCCACCCCCAGAGAGTCAGTATGATGCTCCAATGAAGTGCTGGTGAGCAGACTCGCCAGCACTTCATTGGTGGATCATGATGACCAATAGGCATGATGCGCTCCTGCATCAGCAGCCTTTAAAGAATTAAGGGTTGCTGGCACCAATATCAGCCTCACACAGGAGGAGGTAATGATGGATGAGTCTGGTATTGACATTTATGTCTTAACATGCCATGTTTACTACTCACAGCATGCTAAGATATTTATATCTTTTTCGGTGTCTTTCCTGTGTGATGATATGGAATGGTAGACTTATAGAGGGGACTGGCATCGGTTCAATGTCAGCTAGAAATATCTTGAATATAGAAGTGCCGATAAAATGAAGTAATATAGAAGGAAGAATGTATTTGAGAAATGTATGACTCTCTCATTAGGGAAGGGGTATCCAAACCTGTGGCTAACTGAATTGGTAGGAACCTAGTAATTCTGGACTCTGAGCCCAAGGATTAGTGGGGGATTTAGACATTTTTGCTTGTTGCTAAGAGTCTATCTGGTCATTTTGGCCCCAAACTCTTCCAAGAATCAGGGGTTATACTCGTTCCTTTTAGGTTGTGCCCCATCATTTCTGATCATCCTAATGCAAGAATGCAGTATCAGTCCGATATGAAATTTATTTTGAGATTTATTTTTCATGGCAATATTAGACTTATTGGTACAATCCTCAAAAAAGGGTTGGCGTGATGCAACAATGCAGTTCTTTCAAGATGGGTCACTAGAAGTGCATTGATGCATCACAATGACATGGACATAGAGGCATCATGAGGCAAGATGGGTCACTAGAAGTGCATTGATGCATCACAATGACATGGACATAGAGGCATCATGAGGCAAGATGAGTCACTAGAAGTGCATTGATGCATCACAAAGACATGGACATAGAGGCATCATAAGGCCCCTAAAGATGACCACAGAAACCAATTGATATTGCCTCTCCATGGTACACACCCATCTCACGCCTCTCCCATTCACACTGTACTATAAAATTAGCAACCTACCATGAAAAAAGGGTCTCAGTCCTAAGGGGCCCTGATCTACCAATATCCTTTACAATCACACAAGCGACAACTGCTGCTTAGTATGGCACATAGGGTATCAATGCCATCTTGAGGGGACTCAACCATGTCTCAAGTTGATACAGTACACCATAATGTTTAACTAAACTGCCAAACACCAGCAATTTTGCAAATATTTGAGTTAAAAAATGGTCTTCAAATTACTCCACCTTCTTAGATGTTATAACCTGATATTATAACATATCATAATCTGGACCCTTCCTATTTGTGCCAATGTACCAGAAATGGATCAAGATGCACTCTCATTGGAACCATAAGAAAAGGGTGAGGTGGGTTAGGGACAAGATACTGAAATTCTTCTACTCACTAGCGCTGCATTTATGCAATACACCCCTCCAGACCAACAAAATGCACCAATGCAGTGCTGATGACCTACTCACAAGTGCTGTATTGGTGCATCGTGATGGTCAGTAAACATGAATCAGCATCATGTGGTCCTTAATGGGTTTAATGGGTACTCTCATCCACTAAGGTGTCATTTTTATTCATACAAGATGTTCCTCATTCAAAGAGGTGTCAATGAGAAGGGACTCATTATGTTCACACACAGGGTATGAGGGGACTTAATATGTTGTCCCCGTACCACATCATACCCCAAGTATGTAGGTGTGGTAGATGGTAACCACTTAAGGTTTTGTTAATATTTTTCTTTTTAAAAGGGAGTCATATTTATATTAATTGTAAAATGATGGTTTGCCTTTGCCTTCTCTCAACGTTAACATGTTATTCTTATCCTACCTGTTTCATCATGATTATGATTATATTATTCATGATAGCATTCATAAAACAGTTTACTGATAATGCTATCATTAACTTTATTGACCAGTATAACCTTACACATCCCAAAGAATGGGAGAGTTATTCCGTGATTGTCAAATGTCAAATTAATTGTTTGGTCAAATAAAAGTTTAAATTGTTCAAAAAAAAAGGATATCATGATAATTATCGATTGTAAAATTCAACATGATGCACTTGTGCATTAATTAGTCCTACCTTCAAGCATTATAGGTGCATGGTTGAAGGGAGTGTATCGACCTGGTCCGGTCGGCATGATGCATGAATATGGCAATGACGGGTCACTCAAAAAGGCTGCATAAATAACATTGACAGGATCTGCGGAAAGGGACTTATTTCAGGGGGGAATAAGATCCCTTTTACCAGTCAAGGTCTGTGGTCTGTTACTAATGAAGATATATGGCATATATTGCTATATCTGTAGCCCTTAAATGGGTAATACTTGGGTAGAAAAAGCTCCTGCTGTCATTGTGCCAGCTAAAGGAAGGCTATTACCAATCCTAATATAAGAAAACCCATGCTGCTTCCCAGGGCCAGCTCCACTGTTGTGCTCTATACCTATTGTTTGTCCTGTGTATATCTTTACGTCCCCCACAATGTAAACCCTGATTAAAGTATGATGGAGGTCTTTTTGTGTCCTTAATATGTATTTCATAGCACACAAGAGCTAATATATGTTTAGGTACAAAGTGATTCCATCTGCTCTGTGAGTCTTAATTGAATTGTAAGAACTGACCGCTGTAAGTATGTGTATAAAGGGCCGAATAACAGTCTGCTTCAAATTATGGAGAGTTTATTACTCTAATCAGAATTTATCAATGCAAAGGTATAAACCATTAATCAAGTATAAACCTGCAGATTTGATACAAACAAAATAATATGCCAGCAAACGACACAGGCAATAATACAAAAGCATTCAATAGCCTTGAGCTGTAGGAAAAGCTATTCCAAGGTTCCAAAAAGTGCCAAATGTTCCTATCTGTGTTCTTCTACCACTGGGGGAAACTTTGTAAGCAATTCTCACCTAATAAAGAAGGGCCTTAGTTTAGTTAGTGCACCATCGGGACCCCACAGAAATTCCTTGTATGTTTGATTGCCACTGTACTGCCATCTGGGACTTCTTGTAAAAACTACACTGGTTCAGTGCTCTTCAATTACGGTGGTCCACGCTGAAAACATGGAAGATCCGAAACTAGTCAGCGGTGACCACTTTAGGTCCTCAAGTTGACAATACCTAAAACTACAACTACAACTCAGGTCGTCAGGATGACGACCTAAAGTCATCATTTTGACCTAAAGTGGGCACTGCTGTCTAGTTTCAGATCTTCATGTTTTCAGTGCACTATTCATTTGCTGCACTGCCTTCCTCCTTCCAGCCTTGGCCAGTGGCTGTAAATACCAGTTTGATAGCCTGGGAGAATATAAATATTCATTCCACTAGATGTGTGTTTACTGTTCGATAACTCTGAATTATTCCATTTGATCTGAATATCAATTTGACTGAAACTGCATTTCTCCAACCTATGTTAGATGATAACACAGAAATACTGCCTCTGTTGGGAGATTTCTTTTCACTGTTGATGTGATGAAAATCCTAACAAAATCTGACAAATAAAGTCTGCAGCCAGACAGAAGTACAAGAGTTGGATCTTGGTGAGTTAGCGAGCCCTCCTCCCTTATGCCACCACTAGGCTGAAATTCCAGTTTCCCTGAGGTAGGAGTGAGGTCTCCTGAGATAAAGCAAGTCTTAGATCCGACCTTCTACAGTACAGCAATTGCAGGGTATTCATCCGCAGCTCCAATTGCTACTCGCCTCTTCAGGAGGGAGACTCAAAGTGCTTCATTTGGTTGGTATGATCCATAGATGAAGCATGACTGAGTGGGCCATCATTGCCACATACAATAACCATGCCAAGCCAGTGGTCTATTGCAGAATAGGCTGATTGTCAAAATCTACCAAGAATCTACAACTAGTAAGAATTAAGCGAGAGTCTTTTGCCATTGAAAATAGGCATAAAGCAGCCATGGTAAGAGCAGATGACTACCTCATGGGTATGTTTCGGAAAGATTAATGATCACCAAATGACCCAACGATCACCACTTTCAGATTCTAGTAGGAATTAAGAGCTCTAGACGATCACCAACTATGTTGTACAAATCAAATTGTACAGGGTGATAGTACAAATAGTCCTACACAATGTACAACTGCACCACTTGATCTATAGTTGTAAATAGTCTAGGGTCTTGTCCAGGAATCTGTACGATTCTTTATTGTGCAATTGAAAGTTACAATCATAATTATACAAACTCTACAATTGTGATCGAATTGCTACCAAAAAGGTCCAAATCATTAATCCTTTTGAAACATACCCCTGGCTAAGATAAGTGTCAGCAAGTGGCCGTGAACTAGACTTTGACGAGAGGAGTTTTGTTCTGTAACAGACCAATGGTTGCTCTCAGGAGGTCATTTCTTACCATGCTACGACCGCACTCTTCAAATTGCTCCAAAGGTCCCAAAGGAATAGCACAGAGAATGAAAGTCGTAGGGCTGGGTATGAGCGTTGTACCTAAAATACGTTCTCCAGACCTGATGGTGAGTTACTTGCTAGCCCTGTATTTGTGTATCAGGACAGTAAGTCAGCAAATGTAGCAAAGAAAGCATCTCACTGTTATGAAAAGGTTAGCTGGGATTGTGAGAAGTATATTCTTAAGGTCAGCTTCATAGGCATGTTGCCTTTCCTTCCTCGCCAGGCTCCTCATTGTTTGTGTTATTTGTGTGTGTGTGTGTGTGTGTGTGTGTGTGTGTGTGTGTGTCTGTGTGTGTGTGTGTTTTCTGAAATGCCAGCAATTTATTGGTGTATCATGACAACCAATGGGCATGATGCACTCCTTAAAGCGATAACACCCAAATGATTGTACATGTGTTCATATTGGTATGAAGGCAGCATCAGTGTGTATTAGTTCTGCTCCAGCAGTGACATTAATTATCTACTTACAGCCAGGCTGGGTCAGCTAGTGTCACTTGGTGCCACTAGGTGTCACTGGGTGTCAGTGACACACACTGACAGAGACAGAGGGGGATAGAGGCCAGGACTGGAGGCCATTTCCTAAGGCACTACGACTGCACACAGCCACTACGATTTGAAACCACAATATGTGGTGTCAATGATCGTAAGTAGTGCCCTACGACTGATCAGCACTTATGTTGTCATTATACATTTGAGTTTGCTAAATTTAGGACAGTCGTAATACTGCAGGTAATATGATTTGAAGGTAAAGAATTGTACTGTGCTTAGAAATGACCCCCTGGAGGCCATTTCTTAACACACTACGACTGCTGTATGTCTCATTACAGGCCATTACAGTATCATGCATTAGTTAGGGAATAATACACGGGGCATGGCTGCGGGCTATAAGGCTCCTCGATGTCTCAATACATAGAGCACGACAGCAGCCATGACCAAGTGCATTATTCCCGTTATAACACAGACAACATATGACAACATATGACAACATATGAATATCAATTGTAAAGTCTAAATGTGAGATGAAGTTGACCTCCTGTGCTGGGAGTGCATTATCCATCTAGATAATGCACAGTCAATCAGCCAATCAGAACGCAGCATTCAGGATGATGCACTCTGGCTTCGCCCAGCAGTGTTATAATGGGTACTAATTCCTGCACCAGTACGACTGCTCTACCAAGCCTTATGTAATTACTGCATAGGTGCTAATCATACAGGCCAGTCATAGTGCACTACCTACGATCACCTGCACTATTCCTGGGAGTCTCAAGTCATAGTAGTGGTATGTAGTCGTAGTACCTTAAGAAATGCAGGTTTTCTCACGGTCTGAGATGTGTCAGAAATGTAACTGCATGACATAGTTGTAGAAACCAAGTGTTTCAAAGTGCCGCTCTTCTAGGAACAAAAGGGTAAGAGAATGACTCATTGGTACAGACACTATCGAAAAATATTCATCACTCTGCACACAAAACTAGATACACTCCCACCACGCACACCCTTACACTGTGTTGTAGCATGAGTACTGGGCCCCCAGTCATAGCCTGACAGGTCTCTTCATGTTATTTGTGCACTGTCACAATGCCCAAATACATTTTGTTAATTTACTGACTATGGCTATTGAATAGTGGAGAGTTTGAATTTATCTTTGTAATTGAACATGCTTCATATCTGCTTTTTGTTTTAAATACATGATAGTACGTTTTGATAACAAAGTGAAGGGGACATTGAAGCATATTTTCAATAACACAAAGTCTCATAGGACAGTATAGATTTCTCATTTAACTTATATGGAATAATCTAGACAACTCTCATCCCAACGTACATGGTTTACTTCTAATAAGTCCTGGTTGTCTGAAACCAGTGAACTAGTGAATAGTTTGGAAATTCACCAAGTCATTTCATTTTAAATCACAATCGATTTGTGGACATTTATAAATGTCAAGCCGCACTCCACAAGGCAATTTAAGCTTTGACAAAAGGCATGAAATGGTTTATAATGATTTGCCCACATCCACACATAAATCAGACTATTAGCTGTGCCTGCAAATAGCTTTTAAACTATCAGTGCATCATTTACCCAGGTCTATACACAAATTATAACAGACCAATTCCTCAAATGACCTGCACGAAATTCATGGATGATACCCTGCAGTGAGGTTAGAGAACGCCAATTGTCTTTAAATTCTGATTTTTATCTCTTCTTCTTCTTACCTTTTCATTTGTTTCTTTCCTACTTACATATGAACTACCTCACCCCACTGCTAATACAATAGAGGTATCTAGTGCAGATAAGCTAAATTATCAACAAGAAATGCGGTTGTGACCGCCTAAAAAAAAACGCCTCCCGCCGTTAATGTCGATATACCAGTGTTTGATGACATGTCTCATAAAAGCAGACATAAAGAAGATTTCACAATTATCAATTTCTCTATTCAGTAATTTTGTATTGTGAGACCTCATCACATGGGGCAAATGAAATCATCATAGCGCACTCCCGTACCGCTTCGCGGTACCGCCGCTACGCGGCGTGGGAGGCGCTAAAAAAGTGAATGATAAAAAGCATGTCTCAAAATTAGGTCTGAGAGGTATACAAAGAGAGATGCTGGAAAGGGTTGAATGCATATATCATAGTAAAATTTAACAGAATTCAAACCTCATCCCCCATACTTTTCCAGCCGCTCCACCACTGTTGTAAGTCTATTCCTGTTCTTGCAGACCAATCGTGCGTAGACTGTGTAATTGTATATGGGATTGTGAATGAGACTTTCTGCAAATACAGCAAATAGCATTGATTGTAACTGTTAGTACGGTACATACACAGCATCAGGTCTCACCATGGTAAATAATTTATACTAGCATAGTCTGCATAGTGCCTAGATGTAATATGCCTATGTGTCGACATGATGCAAGAATGCACCTTTGGTAAGTTACTCATGCATCAAACCCACCCTATAAATGAGGTTCTTTGTGAGTAACTCACTAGGGATGCATTCATGCATCAGGACAACAAAGGGCATGATGCATTATTGCATTGTTAGATCCTTAAAGGGCCAATAAAACCCTGTATTACTTTAAGGTAGCACACCACAATAAACAGGAAGTGCCACATGTTACATAACATGTATGGATCTATTACTTAGTTTGCTTTATTGACTGGAACTGGGTTATATGACCCTAATAAATCGACATGCATGGGTTTGATGGTTCCGGTTATGTGGTTCATTTGTGTCACGCCCCCTGTTGAGGTTAGGTAGCTCGAAAAAGGAAGGAGCTGACGTGGCAAGTTGTAAGGTAGAACGTCAGCATTGTCCATTCAGATAAATCCAGAGAAGAGAAAAACAGAAAATACATTTTCTTTTCCTAAACTTATGGGGAACACATTACTGAAATAGGTGCTTATGTTACCCTGGAATAACGTATTTTAATTAGGATTATATGCAAAAAGAAAAATGTGGCAAAAACCACGGATGGGAGTTGCCACTCTCATCCAAACCACATTTTTTCTTGAGCTCTCCGAAGGGGGGGGGGGGTAAATTAGGCCTATTTATGCACTGGGTTCCTGACATTGACATTGCCAAAACATATCAAATATTTTCCACCTTACAAACGTGAACATCACGGATTTATTCACGTTTGGAACGTGGAGCTTTTGACTATCTGAATGTGGGGCACGACATTCACCCAGTGCCTCGTAACGGAGCCCAGGTTTCCCTGAAGACCTGAGAGACATCACCAAGGTTACGTACACGATATTGCTATGGTGTCACACGACGTCGTGACATCACTGATGTAATGGCAGCGCCCATGACAAAAACCGAAAAGATAGTAGAAGAATGCAACATCGCTGTGGCGCTCCGTGCCAGGCATCTCCTAAAAAAGGGCACGTTTTCATGATAAGAACTTTTGATATATGTTTTCTAGGGTTATTATCTACACGAATCCGCAAAGATTTGTATATGCCCCTGTCATGGAAATGAGACTTCGAAATTTGGGGGGATCACCCTGTGCCCTTCTGTTTTTATTTCAACACCAGCACCTACGGCGCTGTGATAATGGACAGAAAGTTAACAAAACCATTGAAACCCTCTTGCACAGAATATATAAGCATAGAAATATTGGTATTTTTTAGACCTAAGAATAGAAGAAGAACTAAAGGAATAATCGAAATTATGGGTAATTATCTTTATTATCTTTAAGCTTTTACTAATCACGCCATCAATACTACTTCTGTTTTGACAGTTATTATATATGGTAGTTTAACAACATTTACTTATTATCCCATCACCAAACTTTCAATTTTGCAAGATAGCATCTTTGTCTTTGGACAACCATTGATTGCATGGGCCAAAACAGATATAGTTCAAAAAGGTTAACAGAAAATGAAAGCACTATAAACGGAGAGGAAACTCATGGCAAGTGCATTGCAATTGTAATTGAAATGTACGACGCCATGTTGGACGTGTTCTCACTTCCGGTGGCGACGTCAAACGATCCACAATGTTCAGCAGCCGGAAATGCCTGCAGATGCCGTCGTCTGTTGGGCGATAATAGGTGAGAATGGTGCCGACAGCGGCCCTTGGTGGACATGGGAACGGACGTGGTGTGCCCCCAGCTATACGTGGCAATGTGTCAGCTGTGATAACAATACACCAGGCGGCGGCACCGGAGGGCATACTGCTGAATAGTAGTCGTAGGGTGTGAGGGTGGTTGGGGAGGGTTGAGAATACACAGAACGAAGTAGAGGGAAGACTGTGTAGGAAGGGTCTGAAGTGAAGATAGATTCAGATATCAAAGGAAAGCCTTCCATCAAACTTTAAAGAAATGGCCTGATTTTGCCTGAAAATGTGTGAGCCAGCATGCAGAAATGGGAGTTCCTGCAAGATTTAGTACCTGTTTTAACCACCAGGGGGCACCACTATGGGCTAGAATAGGAAAGATATGCCTAAAACAATCATAGGGTACTTTTCTATGGAGAATTCAATGATTTTTGATAGAATGTTATATTTTGGGTGAAAAGGTTCCAAATTAGGCTTGTAAAAAGAAAGTTTTTGGGCCTAAATAGGCATTTTTGTTGATTTCTGTTGCCATGGAAACATGATTTCAATTCTAAATAGGAAAATCAATGATCCTATTCGAAAGAATTTTTCACCAAGTTTACTATGGAGAAAGAAAATTATGCTTATTTAGCTAATTAGCATAAATTATGCTAATTATAGATGTATCTCATGACAAATTAGGCATAGAGCTTATTGCTATTCAGAAATGGTCATACCTACCCATATTTAGCAAGCCATTCCCCTGAAACTAACAGGAGTATCTTCTCTTGTAATATATCACTGGAAAGCTAGTGATCTGGATTTTAAAGTTGACTTTTAGCACGGAGCACCCTTTCTCCTTACCTCTTCACATGTGTTTATACAAAAGGGTCATATTTTATCATCCCTTTCTTAAAACTTATTTGGGGACAATCAAACATGTGCTTTGTTATAGAAAAAATTGTACATTATATTTATATCTGATTGACCCAATTCGTCTGCAAATGTGCTTGGACAAATGACTTTCTTTCAATGTAAATGACTTTCTCTATCAATGTAATTTGCTCAGTGCTTAATCCTTCAGCTGTCTCCCTTACTTGGGTGAATACCAGACAGCTACACTGACTATTATGTATGTAGGCAGTAAGTAGTATATTGAAGCTGGGATTTGCCCCTGGTATAATTAGGCAGCCCATAGAGCATGAGCAATCCATATCTTCAAGGATACATACAAATAGAAGTATAGTGGCATAAACATGGCCTGTAAATGACATAGACAGCAAAGACTTATAAAAGGCCTGGCTGAATGGAGTATGGGGTATAGTGAAGTATTGTAGTCCATGGGATTCCCACTGAGGTTTCCTTTCTGTTTGCCAGCACAAAGTTAAAGACCGTGGACAGGGGCAAAGTAAATAGGTCCTACTGCTGGAAATCTCATGGGGAAACCCCAAAGGGGTATGAGTCTCAGTAGGCCCAATACAAGAGCATCTTGGTTTTCATTGCATGAGATTTCGATTCAAAATGGATGAAGTCGGCTTACTCAACATGCAAAGATAGTAACTTACATCAGAAATCTTATAAACCGTTGCAGTGATACCACCGGCCATGAAATGCAAACTACTAAAGGCTTGTTCCACAGAGCAGTGATATACAAAACTTCTTGGTTAACTTATGGACGCATTGTATCCACCTTGAAAAAAAGTTATAGCTATTGAGGAAGAGAGAGAGAGGAAGAGAGGGAAAAGTCAGCAACTGAGAAGGTGACAGGGAGGGAAACCTGGAAATCTATTACTGTTGTTAATCTGAGACAGACGCTTATTCAAATACGTATTAAGCGCTTATGAGTGTTTTATATCCCTGTGGTTGTATCATCGGGAATGGACGACAAAAGTGGTTTTATCGTCAGAATTTTTGTCAGTTCCAATTCTATCGCCCTGTGGACACAAGACTTTAAGGTTGTATGGCCACAGAGTAAGATTTTCAAATGGTAGTGAACTGTGCAGGCTTACAATAATCCTATGTTGAAATAAGTGTCAAGAGGAATTTCTTGACAGTGCTAATTAACATATTGAGAAATGTCCTCCAGAGATTTACATGAAAGATTGAGATTACTGCCCAAGATATGACCTTGACCATGCTGTAGAAGAATGCCTCTGGTATTGACTAATTATATAAGATCTGTCTGCTTACGGGACTTCATAATGCCTGGTTTTACGCTGGTACCCAAAGGAATCCACTGTCCTACATGCCTTAGGGATGCAGTGGCCGGCAAGATACCAGCAAAACAGGAAGTACCCATCCACAGTCAAGCAGCCTTATATTCTATTGGCTACCTGGTTTCCATGGAGACCTATGGTTGTATGAGCGACCTGGCATTCCTACACTTGGATACATACGGGACATAATAAGGTGAAAAGTTCATAAAGTCTGGCTGGAGAGTGAATAGGTGATTCTCAAGATATTGGGTGAGTAAACTTGGTTGTCTGTCCTCCTCTACGACTACTGCATGAATGACCGCACCTACCGGTGGGCACTGCCAGCACTGGTCTGTTTCACTCTCCAACCACCCTTGTTGTTTGAAGCAACTTTAAAAATAAGTACAAGTTCAGTGGGGATAATATCAGGGTGGAGAGTATGGCTGACCATATCCTGCCGTCCCCAAAGAGCTTAGACACAATAGGAGGGGTCACTGAGAGTATATTCTATGGGTAGACTGTGACAGGTCACCCCCCTCTACCCCCCCCCCTTGAAACTAAGCTACCTTGGGTCTTCAGTGTATATTTCTATAGAGGATTAGGTGGTTTATGGATCTGTGGTATTCCTTTATCAGGGTGATACCAAAGGGGAAGAAGGAACCACCCAGACCAGAAAAATCCGGCTGAATCCAGAATTTGTGATCATGATTCTCAAAAATTGACAAAAAGTACCCCAAAATGAGGTTTGATGATGAAAAAGGTTCAGAATTTACAAGAGTAATATTGAAATGATTAGAAGTCTTTTTAGGTAGATAAATGTTACCCAGAGTTTGTACCTCAGTGTACATGTCCAAATGTCTACCTATCTCCCAATCTGACAAATACTCTAACTGTGCATTGCTCTGCCTATCCCACATACTGCCTATTCCTTAGTCTACCTATCACCCATACTGCCTATCTCTTAAATCCAAAGCATCTTGAGCAATGTAAGGCTATTTCCCAAAAGGCCTAAATACTGAAGCTTACTCTTTACCTATTCTCTTCTGTAATCACTTTACCATCCCCAATCTGCCTATCATTCATTTTACCTATCCCTCATGGTGACTATCCTTCAGACCCTCATGTTTAAACTGCATTGTTCATCTGTTTATTTAAGTCTCAATGGTTAGCAGTACATTGCTTATCATGTCTACTATTTTGATCTTACCTATCCTTTATAATACATATCATAAAGCCTACCTATCCCTCATTGTGCCTATCCCCCAACTGTGCACATGCCTCACATTTGACTTGCATATCGATCCCTAGCACCCATGTTTTCTTTATTTTACATTTGCTCATCTTACAAGGTACTGTCTGTGCCTATCCGTCAAACTACTTATTGATCATACTACATATCCCCCTTGCTACCCATCCTTTTTAGTACCGGTACCTATCCCTCATGCTCTCCATATGGCTTTCTTACCCATCTCAGCTCAGTCAATCTAGTCAGCTCTCTCTCTCTATATATATCTAAGATTGTGTTCAACTCCTTCCACCTATCTCCAGGTCTAGCCTTGTGATATATACCTATCCCCCATTGTGCCTATCCTCCATTTTACACATCACTCATGTTTGCTATGCATATCCCTCTGCATATCCCTGAAATACAATGGGGGTGTGTGTTTCATTAGACATCTACTAAAAGTTAGTTAGAAAGAACAAAATGTGAGAGGTATAAAGAGAGTTGTTTAGGCAGACCAGGGGATATGTACACCATGAAGAACAGACAGACTGGGGGATAGGTAAACTGAATGATGTGCAGCATGAATGATAGGTAGATGTATGATTAAGGTAGACTGTGGAGCCAGTCCCTTGGGTGATAGGTTGACTATGGAATGGTCATAATAATAAAGTTTGTTTGGGACTTTTTAGGTTAAGAGAAATGAGATGAGTAAGACAGAGAACATGAGGGATAGGTATTCAAATGGATGGGTAGCAGGAGGGATAGGTAGTGTGAGCAATAAGCAGTTTAAGGGATAGGCACAGACAGTACCCTGTAAGATGAGCAAACGTAAAAGAAGAAAGCATGCTGCTAGGGACCAATATGCAAGTCAAATATGAGGGATGTGCACAGTTGAGTGATAGGTAGACTTCATACGTCATATAAAAGGTTTATGTGGGTATCAATAAGGTTGTCACTAGTGTTTTCTGTTCAGACTCTGTCTGCTCTTGCTCTAGTTCCTATTCTCGCCACTCAGGGCTCCACCTGCACATGAGTTCCCTGCTGTTGGCAGCATTTTGTTGACATTTTTTGCATGGTAAGAAGGAACAGATAAGCTAAAGTAAGGTTAGAGATAAGCATGAGAATCCAAGCATTAATCAGATAATCAGATTTAACTCTTGATGTTTTAGATTGAAGAGATAGGCAGGAGGAATGATAGGTATACTAATTGATATGCTGTATGTGGGATAGGCAGAGCAATTCACAGACACAGTATTTGTCAGATTGAGAGATAGGCATCATTTGTGTATGTGGGTTGAGGTACTAACTTTGATTGAGATGTTGTATCTTTAAAGATTTCCAATCATTTTCAATATCACTCTAGTACATTTTAAAAATATTTCCCCCATCAAACCTCAATTTTATGTACTTTTAGTCAAAGTCTGAGAATAAAGACTATCATTTTTGGATTTAGCAGGATTTTTTGGTCTAGGTGGTTCCTTTGCTTCATTTGATATCCCTCCCATAAAGATACATGATAGCTCCATAAACCCCCTTATCCTACATAGGGCCCAATAGTGAAGACATAAAGTAGCCTAGTTTCATGGGGGGTAGAGGGGGGGCTGGCCTTCACTATAGGACTGTATGGAGTAACCTATCCTATACTGTACCATTTGCCTGAATGACCACTTGTGAGCAACAAAAAGGACAAGTTATAGCGTCATGAAAAGAAAGGACTAGAAATGAGGGCATGTTTTAGCCAGCTCTTCCTTTTATTATAGGAGCAACACCTTCCTGATATCTTCTGACTGCTTGTGGTCCTTCTGGAGGGTGTTGCTCCTACCTGGTTGCTGCTTTCACCAGGTGGTCCTTCAGATTTTTGGGCGGCGTTTGCCTTTTACAAGGCCCCCCACTGTAAGAATTTGGTTTTCGATTATCCAAAAATGTCCCAATTCTTGCCAACAACATCATCAATCATATTGTTACCTGGTCAGTATGTGCTGATCAGCTACGTGGACTCTGATTTCTCATCATTTTTTTCAGTTTAGGTTTAGAAGGGTGTTCCTGTCCATTTTAGGACACTCTCTACCACCTCTTCCAAAGGTTTTTCTTGGATACTTCTTTTCCTCGAATTCTTCCATTTTCCTGCTACTGTGGTATATATTATCCTCTACCTTATGGCAGATACCGCACAGTCGTACCATTTGTTAATATGGGAGACTTCTTTTTGTCGAAGGGGCATGTGTGATGCAAATAATTATTCACATCCGTCGGTTCTCTGTACAGGTCAGTGTACAGTTCTCTAGTATTCTCATCAATTTTCACCTTTGTGTCTAGGAAGCTCACCTCTTTGGTGGGGCAGTCCATCGTGAATTTTATGCTTGAGTGTGCTGAGTTGAGGTATTTTACCCACGCATCTAATGTGTCTTTTCCCTCTGTCCAGTCGTCTATCAATCTCAACCAAATCTTTGGTTGTATGTGGTGGTGGAACAGTAGTGCGTTCTCTATGTTCTCCATAAAGAGGTTGGCATCTGATGGGGCTAGTCTTGTACTCATCGCCGTCCATCTTTTCTGCATGTAGAATTTGCCATTGAATTGGATGTGATTCGTATTGAGTACAATATCCAAAAGGTCCAATAGGCTTTAATTGGTGGAGAGTAGTCTCTCGTCCCTACACTCCCGTAGTTTTCCCTCGATGACCTTAGACTCTTTACCATTAGGGATATTGGTGTATAGGGCGGTTACATCGAGTGTGCCTAAGATTGCTCCATGGATGTCAAGATATTGGCTATTTTCACACATCAGTCTACAGTTTTTAATACCGTAGACTATTGCATTTCCAAATGCATTAGTCTATGGTAGCAAAATATTGTATACGGATGTGAGCAGTTACAAAATGCCCTTGGTCTTCATGATAAATGCATGGATCACTGGCGAGTAACTCGCCAGGGCTGCATTCATGCATAATACCGACCCTAGTTGATTTGGTCCTAAAGGGTGGGTATGATGCTCCAATGAAGTGCTGTCGAGCAGACTCACCGGCACTTCATTGGTGCATCATAACGATCAATGGGCATGATGCACTCCTGCATTAGCAGGGTTAAAACACTCTACAATTATACTGTTTCTTTCCCAACAATATTTCATGTTTGGGAAAGCAAGGAATGTATGAATACGCATTCCATACACTATCAAAGTATCTTGGCATTACCATAGCCTTCTTTTATACAATCTTGGTAAATCCCAGAGATCCCACTGCAGCAGATTATTGATATACCACACTGACTTGTGAAAGATTCAGATGATCTTTATAAACTAGCTGCCCTAACTGTTGAATCTACTGGGGACGCTCGTGAAACTGAATAATGAGCAATCGTAATTGCAATTTAGTTTCTTCAATGAAGCAGTACAGTACACAAAGTGTACAAGGAATCTGTGTGAAAACAACGATGGATCTTTGGCAACTTTGGAACAAGGATTTTACTGTTATTTCGACAACATTTTTTTACAATGTCAGATAAACATTGATGTCAGCACTTCTACTAAGTGCTGACATGGAAAAAGCATAACTCAAGGATGAAACCTAGTTGGAATTCACAAGGCCAATACAAACCCTAACTCTATAAGTAGGAGAACATCCAGTAGTATAAATGAATGGTGCTAGCTAGGATTGTGTTAACAATTTATAATGACAGATTAAAATAGCACTGGCCAGTCTTGAAATTTTGATATGTAATCCTTCTAGTTTAAAATCACCTCAGAAATGTTTAAGAAAAAGTGCCACCCTTTTGCTGACTGGTATACATATATAGATCCAGCCCAAAGAGAAGCAGTTCATCCCAGTTCCACTTGATCTAACTGGCCTAGATTTAGCTTAGGAGAACTTGGATGAGGCCTGCACTCTCCTTTGTTGGTGCCCCTAGGCTATGTGTGCGCACACAACCGGAAGGTGTTTATCAAAGAGCATAATGGGATTTCCACCACCACACTTTGCCCTGGTACGATGGCGGTTTTCCCGTCATTTTTGTCCAGACTTGTATTGATTTTCTTCCCCGAAATTAACCCTTTCAGCCTGAGGCTCTTTGGTTTTCATGATGCACTAAGGCCAGTTTTCCATCACCTGCTTACCTACTCTATATATATCGGCTAATTTGCCCACCACTTTTTACTTACTTTTCCCAAAGTATTCAGTGGAGGGATAGTAGTTTGTTGACCAAGTGAAGTGTATGCCCTGAGTCTATTGGGCGATGGAGCTACCAAATCAGATTAAAGTGGAAAATGAACTAATTCAACTGTCTACAGCCATGCACTGCATCATGCCCATCCTCTGTGATCATGAGGGTGCCTATCCTGCAGGGTTGGTATGGGTTATGAATGCAGCATATAGGCGAGTTACTTGACACGAATGCATGATATTACACTGTAAAGGGTTAAGGGCTCCCCTGTAGATGCTGATGCTGATGCTGATGCTGGTGGTGTAAATAAGGCTGGGTGGTATTAAATGTAGTTGAGAGAAAATTGAGGTTTAATCAATCGGGTCCTACATTGAGTTGTTGAACAACCTCCTCTCACCACACACACTCTCCAGGCAGTCCTATGGTACAGTCACTATGATAAGGCTGCTGCTTTGCCCCATTGAAAAATCTGCTGCATGAGGAGGATGAAAAACGGATTCTTTGGAGTCTGAGGGGTCAGAGACGACCGTAGTACCTCGATTATAAGCCCCAGCTTGTGCATGAAAGTTATCCTAGCTGTTCCTTATAGCATGTTCCCAAGATCCGGGTGTCCCTTAGAGAGTCCTAGTAAATGTGTGTACCACCGTACTGCCACCTGGGTCTTCTTGTAAAAAAAACTATACAATTTATTTCAATTACGGCAGTCCACTCTTCAGTTTTATGACGATCTCTGGTAGATTCAATAGTTACCTTTACAGTGGCTGCTTGTAGCACCGATTAAATCGTAGGGTGTGTCCTTTACATCCCCTGTGGTGACCGTCTCTACAAAGCCTAACCAATGATAAAGGTCATGTATGTGCAGTTCATCAAAGTGAGAAAACGAACATGGATAATAATAGTATGTGAACAGTGAATTTGGAACAGAGGCACATGTCGACTAAATTGTGAGAGAGTGCTGATCTTTGAAGGAAGTGTGGTTCGCTACATCCTACTCACCAAATCCAATCACATGTTTCATCAAAACACCCCACAGACATTTAATTTAGTGACTTTTTTTCAGAATAAGCAGATGGAATACCAAAAACTCTCTCTCCTTTTTAAAACTCCGATTCACTTCGAAGAGGGATCACGGTTGTGTTCTGTATCAATCAAGGAATTTCTTAACAGACTATGACTGCACTCTCCAAGTTGTACCGAAATTCCCAAAGGAATAGCAATGAGGTTTCTAGTCACAGTTCTTTTTGCGATTGCAGCACATTAGTAAATGACCTCCTGGTATGGATTTTACATTCTGATTCATGATGTTCTAATACAATACTAGTGAATAGGCTCAGTCAATTGACAGAGCTTAATAGGGGTATTCCACCAAAATCAGCCAAATTGGCAGACCAGTTGTGGTTTCTATCGGATCCCTGACAATGCCTGACATTTTGAATAATCGGACCCTAAAACGGAGGTTCATGATAGATTCCTGACAGTACCTGAAAGCTATTTCGAAATTTTACCCTAACGGTCATAGCAACATTTTAGCCTGATCTTTGCCTATTTTGTTTCCAATGGCAAGTCATTGAGCAAGGTTTGATCAAAGACCCCTATAATGGTTTAAATTAAAGTAATTATCCTCCTTTATAGAATGTGTGACATTTATGGTTTTCCTTGGAACCATTTCCTGCAGCTGCTCAATACTGAGGTCAAAGCCAACACAGGAAATGGAACTCTCCTGTTGTACAGAAGGAGGTTGGTTTATGTACCATGAGGTCATGGATCAATGGGTGGGGCCTGTTCATTATGATTGACAGGTGGGCCTCTTATATTGCAAAAGGCCTCATAACACAGTTAATAAAAGAGATTCATAATAAACTGTTACAGGCCACAAGAGGCATCAATTCATCATGCTCATTTGTCGGTATCTTGCAGGAATGTAGCGCAGGCAATTGACTCGCCCGGAGTGAATTCATGAATGCTTCACTCCAATCTTGTATTGTTGATGCACTCCCAGGTTTTTGATATAATGTACCAATACATAATCAATTTACAGAGTAGAACAGACAAGGTTTCTCTGTCACCTCTATTTTCCTCGCCTTTTGCCAATGAGGCGAGCTGCATAGCTGAATGATACTCTACAGTCCTTATACAAACAGCAGAGAAGTCTCGAATTTTCTCTCATGACGTTTTGCCACACCTTTCTTGCACTTATGGTAGGATTAGAGCCCAGGATTTATGCCTGTTTGTCATGGCGATGCCTCAATGTAGTGGCTGCAGGCAGCCGGCCAATGCTATATCACTATCAAGCAGTTTATGTATCTTTAAATAGCATCATTGACTACATTAAGAGAGCATCAATACCAAAATGAAATAGGCACGATGCCTGAATGTAACATTGTCTATAGTTACCATTAAACACTGTAAAAAGGCATCGCTGACAAAGCAATAAAGTTCAATGCTGCCCTTAGAGAGCTGAAACAGGAGTGACAAAATCATAGTTTGTTTGTTTGTTTGTCTATACAGACACATACTATAGAGTCTTGGAGTCAGAAGTGGGGTCTAAGATGTGTGTATAAATAGCACCATCAAGCCACTTTACCTTTCCCTTCCCATACCACATTAGTCATAATAGAGTCTGTGCATAAATACAAATGTTACTCCATTGCATACAGAAATCAATATTCTTATCCGCTTGAAAATGGAAACTCCCAAATGCATGTATAGCTACAGTAATCGTGCGGAAAATCAAACCCAACAGGGAATTAGACATAAAGGTAGGGAACCTTTAAGGGTTGTATAATGTCTCAATGTTGATGTTCATGTGTGATTTTGATGCACGTTTGCTGCTCCAGCGAATCAAGCATCATGCGAACCCTTCAATAGTGTATCACCCGATAAGATGGGCATGACGCATGAATGTTAATCTAGCGAGTAACTCTCCAAGGTGGCATATAAACGCAGCATAAAGAGATAAGCACATTTGCATTCCTTATAGGGTAAGATGCAAACTAACGAAAAGGAAGAGCAGGGTAGAGCCCCTAATAGACTCATCGATTGGTAAGGCGGAGATGCAAACGTTTCTTAGCTCGCAGTTTTCAAAAGGAAAATCGATGTGATAAGTTGTTAGTTGGTTGTGTGAAGGAAGCGGCAGAGTTAGAGATACTCCCAACTGGTTGACAGGGGGGAGGCAGGAGTTAGACCTTTGTAATGGTAGGTAGACAGGGGGAGGCAGGAGTTACACCTTTGTAATGGTAGATTGACAGGGGGAGGCAGGAGTTAGACCTTTGTAATGGTAGATTGACAGGGGGAGGGAGGAGGTAGACCTTTGTAATGGTAGATTGACAGGGGGAGGCAAGGGTTAGACCTTTGTAATGGTAGATTGACAGGGGGAGGCAGGAGTTAGACCTTTGTAATGGTAGATTGACAGGGGGAGGCAGGAGGTAGACCTTTGTAATGGTAGATTGACAGGGGGAGGGAGGAGGTAGACCTTTGTAATGGTAGATTGACAGGGGGAGGCAAGGGTTAGACCTTTGTAATGGTAGATTGACAGGGGGAGGCAGGAGGTAGACCTTTGTAATGGTAGATTGACATGGGGAGGCAGGAGTTAGACCTTTGTAATGGTAGATTGACAAGGGGAGGCAGGAGGTAGACCTTTGTAATGTTAGATTGACAGGGAGAGGCAGGAGTTAGACCTTTGTGATGGTAGATTGACAGGGGGAGGCAGGAGTTAGACCTTTGTAATGGTAGATTGACAGGGGGAGGCAGGACGTAGACCTTTGTAATGGTAGATTGACAGGGGGCAGGAGGTAGACCTTTGTAATGGTAGATTGACAGGGGGAGGCAGGAGGTAGACCTTTGTAATGGTAGATTGACATGGGGAGGCAGGAGGTAGACCTTTGTAATGGTAGATTGACAGGGGGAGGCAGGACGTAGACCTTTGTAATGGTAGATTGACAGGGGGAGGCAGGAGGTAGACCTTTGTAATGGTAGATTGACAGGGGGAGGCAGGAGTTAGACCTTTGTAATGGTAGATTTACAGGGGGAGGCAGGAGTTAGACCTTTGTAATGGTAGATTGACAGGGGGAGGCAGGAGGTAGACCTTTGTAATGGTAGATTGACAGGGGGGAGGCAGGAGTTAGACCCTTGTAATGGTAGATTGACAGGGGGGAGGCAGGAGTTAGGCCTTTGTAATGGTATATTGACAGGGGGAGGCAGGAGTTAGACCTTTGTAATGGTAGATTGACAGGGGGGAGGCAGGAGTTAGGCCTTTGTAATGGTAGATTGACAGGGGGAGGCAGGAGTTAGGCCTTTGTAATGGTAGATTGACAGGGGCAGGCAGGAGTTAGACCCTTGTAATGGTAGATTGACAGGGGGAGGCAGGAGTTAGACCTTTGTAATGGTAGATTGACAGGGGGGAGGCAGGAGTTAGGCCTTTGTAATGGTAGATTGACAGGGGGAGGCAGGAGTTAGGCCTTTGTAATGGTAGATTGACAGGGGGAGGCAGGAGTTAGACCTTTGTTATGGTAGATTGCATCATGACGACCAATGACCTTGATATATTAATGCATTAGCGGCCCTAAATCATTACAGATTCATGCATCATTCCAGATTTACTAACACGGTTGGGTCACTACAAATTGGCCGGGATGATGTACCAGTGGTACTGAAACGTGTATCATTTATTGAAGGTACCATGCTGCCCTTAAATAGTCAAGGGGGAGTGAGACAGTTTGGTATAGCTTGAAGAGGAGATGAGAAGTGGGGGGGTAAGATGTTTTGTTAGGTATGTTGGTTGGGTTGATGTCATTGACCGCATTCGACATTTTGTACGGGTTCTGACTGGTTATAGTGTGGCTGCGTAGTTAATAGTAGGTAATGACAGGTGATGGAAGTGAGAGTCAATATGTGATTGGTAAAATAGCTATTGTAAAAGCTGTGGGAAGAGTAAAATATCTGATAAAAGTAAATGTGATTGCATAATCGTAATAGCCAAAAAGTAGAAGATAACAGATGCCATGGGCGTTGAAAATGATTTATCGATAGTGAAAAGGGATCGATAGTGTTGGATGGTTGAGAATGTTCGTTACCCCTAATTTAGTCAAAACAGTTGCAGTTTGAATTTTCTGTATATCAGGAGTTATTGTGACTTAAGTTATAAAAAAGGCTTCCCTGATATTTCCATAAAGTTTGAAAAGTCATATATGATTGAAGATGGCTAGGACACCAAGGAAGTGACGTAGGCAATGTTAAAGGGAGTGTTGGTGAGAGTGAATCCCAGGGTATATGAGTTTATACTTCTCATTATAGGTCAATCCAAAATGTGAAACACCCTGGATTGACCAGTGAGCACTGGTTATACCAAGTAACCCTGTACAACTGTGGGTTAACTGACTTAAACCTCGGTAACATGAAATAACCACAGCTTGTACCCTTTGTTCTAAGGTGTCATCGTGGATTAATAACCCGTTAACGACTTTCTGCATAGTGCATTAATGCACCATGCCTATTTGCTAATATGATGCATTAACAATTCCCTGGTGAGTCAGAGCTAGCCAGAGCTGCATTCATATGCTAGTCCATAATGTCAATCTCATGTCCCCCCCCCCCCAGGTTTGGGTGATGCTCCAATGCAGGGAAAGCGAGTTGACTAGCAAGCATTGAATCGGTGCTTTGTGACGACAAAGCCACAGAAGCATCCTATTGCCCTTAAATGGCTATTGACCATATATGGATTGAAACATAGGAGATATAATCCAGACATGAGTTATGTGTGTGCGCGTTACCTTAACCACCCTGATGTGTTGTGGAAGATCAATAGAAACTGTTGGCATCTGCAACTTTGGAATATAATACCATCAATCAATTCGACTACAGTTATAAGAATCGTATATAAAAGTCGGCATTGATTTCCTATATTCACTGGATAAGTTCCAACCAACTGCATCTTCAAGGGAACTTCTCTTGAATGTCAGTTTTTAGCATGAATGTCTTACATTTGATAATGTGAATGATTTGATATACTGTGATGGTCCAAGGGCTCTCTTTTATTCCTTTTGGTAAAACTTTGGTTTATTGGATTATGTGCTTTATGCACCACAATCTTTAAAGCAAATAGATTGGCAACCTGCCTCTATGTTACATACAGGCAGGAAATGTCTTAAACAGTGTATCCACGGAACTATATGTATATTACCTATCCATCTACTGTTTAAGATTTGACCTGTCAATCATCTCTATTTTCTGCCCTAAATCACAAAAGGGCATCCTATTATTACATAGGGCCCCCTGTCTCTTTTGTGGCCTGAAATATGGCCAGCGGGTATAATGTCTTCATTACCTATAGGGGACCAGTGTAAATCAAGCCCTAACGAGCTTCTCACCTGGTAACAGTAGTGTAGGTAGACAACAAATTAATATTACTGTTGTGACTTTTTGCAGCCTTTAAAGCAATAACTAATATAATGTTTCGCCGCATTCCTAAGATTTGTTGATGTTGGTGGTTGCAGACCTGTTTGCACAGATAATGTCAACTCTTTGAGCACGCATGATGCATCCAGGTATATGTTACATTGTTTTCATAATGCACCAATGCAGTGCTCTTAGGTCTGCTCACTAGCAGGAGACAACCAGGCTGGAGGGTGTTGCTCCTATTGTAAAAGGAGCTGTGAGTATGTGCCCTCTTTTCTAAACAAGTCGAGCACTGCTTCACCTAAGTACTTGCACTCACCACATTAGTCTGAAAAGTCACCTGCCTTGTTTAAAATAGAGAGGGAGGCCTAGACGAGAAAACACTCCATGCCACCCTTCAGTAGGGTGTTGCTCCTATAGTAAAAGGAAGAGCTGGCTAAAAATGCCCTCGTTTCATGTCCTTTCTTTTCTATGTAGCTATAGCTTGTCCCTTTTGTTGCTCACAAGTGGTCATTCAAGTATGGTGCTAAAAAAGGGGGATTTGAGTAGGTACCTAGTTGGGAGAAGTCAGTCAGTATAATATACTATATATAGAGTGGGTGACATGAGTAGGTACCTGGTAGTGCAGCTCTCTCTATTTTAAACAAGGTGGGTGACTTTTCAAACTAATGTGGTGAGTGCAAGTTGAATGGTGAAGCAGTGCACGACTTGTTTAGAAAAGAGGGCACATCCTCACAGCTCTTTTTACAATAAGAGCAACACCCTCCTGGACTGTATAAACACTGTTGGTTAGCATGATGCATGAATTGATGTAACCAAGGAGGGTGTTGCTTCTATAGTAAAAGGAAGAGCTGGCTAAAAATGCCCTCATTTCCAGTCCTTTCTTTTCATGTAGCTATAACTTGTCCCTTTTGTTGCTCACAAGTGGTTATTCAAGTACGGTGCTAAACAAGAAATGCCGTTGTGACCGCGTAAAAAAACGCCTCCCACTGTGATTTTGTATTGTGAGACCTCATCACATGGGGCAAATGAAATCATCATAGCGCACTCCCGTACCGCTTCGCGGTATCGCCGCTATGCGGCGTGGGAGGCGCTAAAAAAGGGGGATTTGAGTAGGTACCTAGTTGGGAGAAGTCAGTCAGTATAATATACTACAGGGTGTGTGACATGAGTTAGCAGGTAGCTGATAGTGCAGTTCTCTCTGTTTTTAAAAAAGGCAGGTGACTTTTCAGACTAATGTGGTGAGTGCAAGTTGAATGGTGAAGCAGAGCGTGACTTCTTTTGAAAAGAGGGTACCTACTGACAGCTCTTTTCACCATAGCAGCAACATGCTCCTGGTGAGTTACTCACCAGTGCTGCATTCATGGACCATGGACAACCATTGGGTATAATGCTTTAGTTAACGCAGTATATATATATATATATATATATATATATATATATATATATATATATACCCTAAAGGGTTATCGGCCAATGAGTAACCACTGTTATCATACACCCCAATATACTCCTATTTGACTAATGGAAATCAGAGTAATTAAATCCTGTTCATTAGTTCCCCATTTACATAACCCACAATAAGGCTAAGTCTCCCTATGGGGGCCATAACAGGAGCTTCCATTCATATTATAACATGTGTAAATTGTTATGAACTGTGATGCGTAATACTAACCATTCACCCTGCATACCTATTTCAGGGCTGCAGTTATATTGGTGTTTAGCATAGGTTGCTGCTCTATACCCCTTAATTGGTTGTCATAGTGTAGTAAATAGAGCAGGGGGAGGGTAGGTGGGACTAGGACTGGTTCCCCTCAATCCAAGAGGAAGGAGGCCTGAATATGTCTGGGCCTACCCATAATAAAATGCACAAGTTTCCAAGATTCTTCCCCCGAAAATGTTTACCGATATGGTATTAGAATCACAAATGAACAAGTTTATTTTTATATACATATCTTGTATATGCGATATATTATGCAAGGTATCATGGTGATAATTTTCAATGGTGTGGTGGGATGCACCAATGTACTGCTTGTGAGTTACTCGCCATCACGACATCAGTGCAGCACACCAACAAATGAGCCTTAAGCATTGAGGCTGAGACCATCCTCCACCATAGGACGCTGAAACTCCTGCTGCTCTTATTCATTAAGCCCTCCCCATTTGGGCCTAAATAATTGAGACGCGCTGATATTAATGCTTCTAGTATTGACCTTCCTCCGGGTCGGGTAAACAGCCCTACTCACTTAGCTATGTGCCACCAGGGGGGCTGCAGGGGGTCACATGACCTATAGAGGTCATGTGGTGTCTGAGGGTAGTTCTGTTGACCGACACTAGGGGGTAGGAATGTGGTCTGTTTTTGTGCATAGAGGCGGATCTAGCATTTTGAAAACGAAGGGTGCACGGACAAACAGGAGCAGGTGCACCCCCTTTCCCGAGTAGAACTTGGTATTCAGAATACGCAAAATAAAACAGTCAAAGAGTAGGGGGCGCCCCCCTCCCGATGCCATCCCAGACCTGCATAAATTCGCCACTGGTGCGCCACCAAGCATGACATAATACCTTAGCTTCCAATCAAAGCTTATTGCTACTGTGATGCACACAAAATGTAGCTGGCTGCAACTTAATTCGTGCCTCGATGCACGAATGCAGCATCAATCCATTCTGGCCCCAGTTCACTTATAAAGTTGATATGTTCAACCGTGTTGCAAAAAGGTTGTAATTTGCAAGAGATTATCACTTCATTCGAGTGAAGCAACCAAGACATGCAGATTCATAAATAAACCTGGAGATTTCCAAAACTGGATGAATTAGGCAATTTTGTCAGAAATAACAGGCATTGCTCGGGGTGAACATATGGCTGTCTGTTGTACATAAACTAGTCTGGGGATGGGATGTAATGAGTGTTAGGTGTAGGGTGGGAGGGTGAAGGTGTAGGTTGGGAAGGTGTAGCTGGTGGTGGTGGGTGGATATGGTGTATCATTAGTAACCCCGTGTCATTGCACCCCCTTCTGATGTGGCACCAACCAAGTGGACCTGCATTATACATGGAGGATATGGCGATATGAAAAGTTAACCCTTAAAGGACTGCATGGAGCATTAGGGCTGTTTTCCACCACCCGATATTCACCCTCTATCGGTCGACAGGTACAGCACATTACCATCTCGTCCGATGGGGCTGCCATAGCCTTCAATGGTCTCTCTCAGCCGACGATAGCATGTACTATGGGTCTATCGGCCGATAGAGGGGCTGTATCGGGTGGTGGAAAAGGGCCTTAAAGCATTCAGCTCAGTTGATGAACAAATGCTAATAAGCCGGCTACATTTGTGCTTGACCCCTTTCAACTGCATTAGCCCCATGCACTCTAAGAAATAACTGTCGAATCGACCAAGGATCCTCATAAAACTTAACAGTGAGCCACCGTAATCATATTGCAGTGAAGCAGTGTAGTTTCTGCAATGAAGCCCCAGTTGGCAGTGCAGTGCAAGTACAAGGAATCTCTGTGAAAATATCAATGGATCTCTGGCAGGTTTGGGACAAGGATTTCGCTGTTATTTTGACGACATTTTTTACAGTGTGGGGTCAGTATGATACATGAATGTGGCCATACCGGGTGCACTGACCATGGCTTAATTCAGGCATGATTGTATGCAGCTAGATTGTAATAATTATATGTCAGACGGTGGCAAAGCAGGGAAGAGTATACTCTACAGTCCTGTACCGATACCTGCATCATGGCGACCAAGGGGCATGAACCTGGAGGCTTAATGCTGCCCTTAAGGGGTTCCAGGTGGGAACCACACTGAAGAGGGAAGAGGGTATGGGCAGCAATCGATCCAGACATTATGCTCGGTAAATGTGAGTAATCTAACTGGAAGGGCAAACTGAGTTAGGAGGTATGCCCATCTTACAGGCAATAGACAGTGGAATGGTAATAGATACCAGCAGATTGAGGCAGACCGTCTTTATATATACAGGTGCACTTTATATAGTTTGAATGTGTGGCAAGAGCAGAGGGGTGAATACATTGCATATATATATATATATATATATATATGGAACTATATACACTCGTGTATATTTATATAATTATTCGCAACGGTTAGGGACTACTTGCAGTGCGCATTGGTATCTATGATGTCATAGTATGACGTCATGATCAACACCCCTCCAGTATATAAGAGGGGATTTTCAAGGTAACGGTCAATTGGCTCGTTTTCACCTGTACAGGTAACACCACGCTGGGTGTTTCCTTGATTTTTAAATTTTTTAACCGTTTTTGAGGGGCTCCTGGTGCCTTTATTTACCATTGAAATGGGTAGAAAGGCTGCTAAAGGCTCGAAGGCCAATACACCAGGTGGAAAATCGGTTAAATCGGTGGAAAAGACGAAAAAATCGGCCAATTTAGGATTGACGAGTAGTTCGACTCTCTCACTTACTGGTGATACACCGTCGGTTCCCCGAACTGCTACAGGTGTTGTGGGAGGGTCGTCTATTGACCAGACGAGGCTAGATGTATTAGAAGACGAGCTGTCGACCATTAAATCACTTCTACAAGAGGTCGTCAATGGAAAGGACGATCGGGACAGAGGATTCGTCAATGCGTCAAGTCGTTCCAGCAGAGCACGTGCGGATGTTTACAAACAGAGAGGTATGACGTCACGTAGTCAAGGACGCGGACCGGTTGCTAGGGCTACCCGCCAAGCGTCTCCATGCGAAATTTCGTCTGACGTTGAAGACGAATGGGTGCAAGTTGACCACAAGCGACATAGACGATCATCTAAGTCCAGTATTTCTGCTCGTCAATGCAGTCCAAGCACATCTAGAGGGTCGTCATTGGATTCAGCGTACTCTAGGCATCATCACCGTGTAAAATCGGGTGAGTTTGATCATTCTCAGTTCACCAAACGTAAGGAAAAAATTGACACTATTGAGAAACTGATGTCGGTTAACTTGCAGTTTATTTTGAAGTACTACAAGTCAGGTGACGATGTTGAGGGTATGCTTAAGCACCTTCAGGTATTAATTGAGAAGTCTGGCACCAAAATATATACGGTTTCAGCCCTGGTAGCCTATGATAAGTCAGTGAGGGACAGGGCTAATGATAGTGGAATAGAGGCTTTTTCAACCATTGAAAATTCAGATATACTACGTCATTTGGCATATGATGGGACCGTTCAGGCCCAGAAAGCTTATAGTGCTAAACCTAAAATTGTAGGCAAACAGAGATCGTCTAATAACCCATGCTATGCTTTTAATAGAGCAGAAGGTTGTGTACGAGACCCATGTAAATACAAACATGTCTGCAGTGGTTGCAACTCCTCAAGTCATGGTAAGACTGAATGCCATAAGGCCAGGAGTGAATAGGAAACTGTAGGGGGTCGGTGTCCCATAGCTTGTGATGAAATTTGTTTGATGCCTGACCAAGCTATGGTAAGTTTGGTAGATATCGACTCGCCCTCACAAACTCCAGTACAGGAGGTAATTGATACGGAGATGGTTAAGGAGTGTATTCTTTCAACTAAGCTCGTAGCAGAACAAAGTACTTTCAAAGAATTTAATTCGTTGGACAATAATATAGATGTTATTGGTTATAACCCAATACCGGTTGGTATTAAGCCACTTTTTACTGTTAGTGTCATGGATTTACCCAGCATCAGGGTATATGACAAGTGTGTAGAAGGTACATGTACATGTGTTCATTATATCAATGGAAAAAATTCCCAAATTTTACCTTGCAGAGTTGCCCCATTCTTAACCCAAAAAGGAGTTATTAATATAAATGATAAAGAGGCACTATTCTTATGGCAAGGCTTTGTTGAGGGGTTCAGGATAGTGGATCCTGATTGTAATACTTCTTATGATTGCAGAAATTATAAGTCAATCCTCGGGGGAAAATTCTATAATGAGTTCTGTGGTATATTGTTAGATGAATTAGAAGCGGGTCTAGTCTCTAAGAGTGTAGATAAACCTCGTTGTATCCATGCTCTAGGTGGTGTAGAAAAATCAAATGGCAAGTTAAGACCCATAACTGACTGTAGCATGCCTGATAAAGTATCTATTAATAATTTTATGGAGACTACTAGCTCGACATTTTCTTATAATAATATTAGCACGGTGACTGCTCTATTGGATAAGAACGATTTCATGAGTGTGGTGGATTTAAAGTCAGCTTATAGGTCTATAAATGTATATGGACCTCACACGACCATGCAAGGTTTCAGATGGGATTTTGGTCATGGTGAGGATTATTATGTGAGCAACAGGTTGACTTTTGGCCTGAAATGTGCCCCTTATATTTTTAATAAGATCTCTGATTTTATTGTGGAGGTGGCAAAATTCTACGGTGTAGAAAAAATTGTAAATTATCTAGACGACTTTATCATAATTGCTGATACTTATGATGAGTGTCTTAGACAGAGAAATTTATTAATGGAATGTGTGTCATACATGGGTTTTGTAGTATCCAAGGAAAAGGTTACCGAACCATCTCAATTTTGTAAATTCTTAGGCATTAATATAGATTCAGTTAAGTTGGAACTGTCTTTGCCTATTGAAAAGGTGGAAGAAATGGAAAATCTCTTATTAGATAACGTTAATAAGAAATTTATTTCTAAAAAGAACTTAGAGAGGATAGGTGGTTTAATGTCGTTCTGCTCACAGGTGGTTAAGGGTGGGAGAACCTTTAGTCGCAGAATTTTTGATCTTTGTGCCAGAGCAAGGCCTAGAGGTATTATAAAAATTTCTGAGTGTACAAGAAATGATATGGAATGGTGGTTAAAATTCTGCAATGTTTTTAATGGTAAAAACTTAATCTTAAATGATCGTTTCGATGCTCCTATGTACTCTGATTCATCCATGAAAGGCTTTGGGGCTTGGATGGGTAAAGATTATTTATATGGTGACTGGACATCTTTTGATAAATTCGGTCTAGGTAGTGGTCATTTTACTCAACCACCAATGCTAGATATTTTAAAAAACCACCATAGAAATATAAATGTGTACGAGTTATATCCTCTTCTTATGGGTCTTAGACGTTGGATATCTGGCTGTAAAAATAAAAGAATACATTGCATTACCGACAATATGCAAGTTTTAGCTATGATTAATACCGGTAGGTCAAAAAATAAGCTTTGTATGGAATGGCTTAGAGAAATTTTTTGGCTCTGTTTTATCAATAATGTGGAAGTGTATGCAACCTATATTAAGTCAGAAGACAATGTCCTGGCCGACCAACTATCTAGGCTTGCTTATAAGGGTATACTGGACAAATGTGTAAACTCCCTTCTTGAAAATGATATGTGTTGCTTTAATTCCAGAATGGATAAGGTTACAAAAAAGAAAAGAGTGTCTTTTATCGAAGGGTGTGTCAGAGAACACGAGGAGAGCAAGGAAACAGCAACTTAACAGGTATAAAAAATTTTGTGATCAATTTAAATTATCTAGATTTCCTTGTTCTCCCTCACAGGCTGCTACATATGCAGTATATTTATCTGATTATATGAAACCCTCTTCTGTAAGGAATTATTTATCCTCTATTTGGTATTATCAAAAACTTAGAGGTGACTTAGACCATAGCAGTAATTTCATGCTTAAAAAGGTGTTGGATGGTATTGATAGGAATTATTCGGTTCCTACTAGGGTTATTCACCCATTGAGTCCAAGGGAAATGTTACGTATTAGGTCATATTTGGATTTTTCCAGCAGGGCCGACTTGAAATTTTGGTTAGCTATTCTCTTATGTTTTAGAGGTGTCCTCAGGGTAGGACATGTTGTATCTTCTCCTCATACATTAAGGGTAGGTGATGTTAAGATTTTTGATAGTTATGCTAGCCTTCGCATTAAAACCTCAAAGACTGACCAGCTTGGTACCCATTCCTTTAACATATACTTATGTAGAGATGATACTTCACTGTTATGTCCATGTAAAGATTTAAAAAGTTTGTGCGCAGGTAGGGGTGTGAGTGATTTGTTATTAAAAAATAATGGTGTTCCTCTACAGTACCAATATATTAATTCGAGGTTGAAATCTTTATCTATACGTGCTGGTATCAAAGGCTCAGTTTCCACTCACTCACTTAGGCATGGTGGTGCTACTATGTTAAAGGATGCAGGACTTAGTGTAGATTCTATTAAAAAGAAGGTGAATTGGAAATCTGATTCTGTTTTTACATATTTACATAATCATAAAAATGAACTTTTGGATTTAGATAGACTTTGCCAATCTCAATTGCATTGTTGATTGGTATGTGTTTTTACATGTGTTTGGCGTGTTTTTATGTGTTTTTGGCATGTATGGTGCTGATAGCCCCAAGGTCAGTAACCCAACAAACTCATGTGTCTGTGATATGATCATTTATTGTACTACTTATCATATATTATTATCACTGTATATATCAACATTATTATTATCGTTATTACCGGTATATATTATTCCCTGTCAGCGAAATAACTTATGGAACTATATACACTCGTGTATATTTATATAATTATTCGCAACGGTTAGGGACTACTTGCAGTGCGCATTGGTATCTATGATGTCATAGTATGACGTCATGATCAACACCCCTCCAGTATATAAGAGGGGATTTTCAAGGTAACGGTCAATTGGCTCGTTTTCACCTGTACAGGTAACACCACGCTGGGTGTTTCCTTGATTTTTAAATTTTACTATTGTTATTACTGTTGTTATTACTATGGTTTTACTATACTACTTTATTATATTGTGCTTTTTACTGACTATGCTTTGTCAACTAATCGTTATAGTTGTTTTAATAAAGGCATGTATGGTGCTGATAGCCCCAAGGTCAGTAACCCACCAAACTCATGTGTCTGTGATATGATCATTTATTGTACTACTTATCATATATTATTATCACTGTATATATCAACATTATTATTATCGTTATTACCGGTATATATTATTCCCTGTCAGCGAAATAACTTATATATATATATATATATATATATATATATATATATATATATATATGGGCAATTTTTTTTCAGGGGTCTCAACCTTTAAGCCAAGTTGCGACATAAAAGATGTGCTAAAACAACCACTTTTCATGCTCACCCCCTGTCTAAAGTATCTTAGCTACATCAAACGTTTTTTGCATAATGACAAATTATGACCCTAAAATTAAATTCACATCACAATTTGGTACCTAAGTTACACCATTATTTTCCTCTGTAGTAATTATTGAAGGCCTTTTAGGTGTAAGATCCGGCAAGTACACTGTCCACACCATATTTTTAGCCACATAATGTAGTACCGAGAGCAAAGTATTTGAGACAGCTCTTTGATATTTTGTATGGCCAAAATACTCACAAGGGACGAATAACTTATGATTTTACAAGCATTTTATTATAAGATTAAAGAAATTATGGATGCTGGATCTTACATTGCCATAAATTCACCTATATGCAAAATCAGGCTGAAAATACTAAGATAATTCCTACAGATATATCAAATATATTTTGTTTATCTAAATTTCCAGCCCAATGGGAATGATTGAAATGGATATTGACCTCTTAACTGCAGTCTGCATCAAATTATACTCCTGAATATATGAAAAAGCTGTTTGTGATATTTGGAAAAGCTCAGATTTTCATGATATTTAGGGCTAAAACCCACTAAAAATCATCAAAATCAACTAATTAAAAAAAGCACTTTTAGATGTAAGTCTCTGCTATAAGTTGGCAATGGCTAATACAGCCAATATGACATCAAGAGTTTTCCGCAGCAGTGTGACATAAGTGCCGAAAGTTGAGACCCCTAAAAAAGATTTTACCCATGATATATATATATATATATATATATATATATATATATATTATATATATATATACAGACAAAGTTTTACTGGAATTGGTCTGGCTGTGGTTTATCTCCCAAGATGAATACCATTCAAAGATTCATTTATTCTGTCTGTGAAAGGGAACATAATTATCACGTTGACATGAGCATTTTGAATTCACTTTATTCTGAATTTTATTGCCGATGAGAAGGGTTATCCCAGGGTGAAGTCAAACACGGAACTACAATTTTAATTCTATGGGGTTGCCATATTCAGCATGAAATAAAAAAAAAAGCCTGGTAAAAGCAAATGCCTACTCTATGCACAAATAGAAAATATGAAAAATGGTTAACATCATAGGCTAGAGGTATAATGCTGAGTGGAAGATCGGCGTAGATGTATAACCACTGTGAACACAAACCGAACAGATATTACTATTCCCAATATATTAAGATTAAGACACCCTTATAATAAATTTACATCATATTATACAATTTCTGAAATTCCCTGAGATTCCGTGTAAAATGAAATCGGTAAAGTCCCTTGCTAGACATAGGCCCTAGGCCAGAAATGATAGTAAAATAAGACCAGGCAGCCTGGGTGACTTACAGTGCACTGTGAAAAATAACTGTTGACTTTACCAGGGATCCTTGTAAAACCCAACAGTGGACCATAATTGATAAGTTTGACCCAGTGTAGATTTCACAAGAAGCCCGAGGTGGCAGCAAATGCACAAGGCATCTCTGTGAAAATCAGGCAAATTTATGACAAGGAATGTGTCGTTATTTCAACGACTTTCTTTTACAATATGGGATGAATTTCAAAGTGCATGATAGCTGCATTTTACATGGGGAGGAGCCTAGAAGGAGGTCAGGCCAGGCTCTAGATATAAACATACACCGACAGGTATAGTAACTGAGTAAGGAAGAGTATATACATATTATAGAGAGGGATACATGTAGATAGACTAGATGCTGTCAACTGTCAGCCCTCACTGTCAGCGGATCGGGACATCAAAGGTGATCGTAGGTCATCCACTGACAGTGACGGCTGACAGTTGACAGCATGACATTGACAGTTCCTGACAGCTGTCATGCCCCGCTGCCATTTGCGACATGGATCGGGAAGAGAATACCCTTGTAGCACAGAGGTGTCTTGCGTAGGCAGGTTTTTATCCCCTCGGGGCTGCCAGACCTCTTCTACAAAAAGCACAGGGTACTGATATCCTTAAGAAAGGGTAGTAAATCATTTTCTGCAATTCCTCTGTTCTCTGTGATAATACAAAAGCTGACTATTAATTCAGAAGCGATTTATGGCTATATTTTTCTAACTTGTTAAGCATAGGTTCTGAGGCACCGACATAATTATATTGGATGAGGATAATAAGAAGGAAACCCTATTAAATGTCGATCTGCCTCTGGATACTGCCACAACCCCACCATTTATTTGTTCTTAATCATTTCTACACACCTATGAAATCCAAGACAAAATGGAGGAAAATTATACATGATATAAAATCAGCCAAGTGTGGTGTAATACAACCAATCAATAACTACTTAACTAAGAGGATGTGTAATTACCTTATCTTAAAGCATTGATCAAAGGGGGAAAGTAGAATTACAGTATCTATGAGAAGGTGGTATGTCCATTTCACAATCACTGTGTGAATAGACCATGTGTGCCCAGCATGCTTGTTATCTCAACCTCTAAAGGGTTTATGAGCAAGATAAGGTGATAAGATGTGGACAATGGCGGTTGAGGGGGTAGGGAGCACAGCCAGGGGTCGTCAAAGCTAGTTTCCTAAAGTTAAGAGACATAACTAGGCCCATATCAATGGGATCGAAGGAGGAGGCACGCCCCCAGGCCACCCCCTCGATCCGCTATACTGAAAATACATAAGACATGACATATACTCTGATATGTATATTCATCGCAGACAATTGTGGATAAAACTATAGTTTGCAAATCATGCACTTCTGCCTTTAGTTTGGCGGATGATCATGTCACCAAATCTAAACACGTATCTCTTAATCCTTATTAGATAGGTACGGCATTGCTCCTTCTGATCTGATCTTGATTTTCACTTTTCCTTTCACGGAAGTTGGCATGGAAAGCTTATGTTGGCATGCTAGAACAACTGTAAAAAAATGTCTTCGAAATAACAAAGGATCCCAAAGTTGCCAGAGATCCGTTGTTATTTTCACAGAGATGTCATTATTTTCACAGAGATTCCTTGTACCACCGCACTGCCACCTGGAGCTTCTTGAAAAATCTACACTGGCTCCCTGTTGTTTAATTACGGTGGTTCACTGTTCAGTTTTACAAGGATCCCTGGTAGATTCAACAGTCATTTCTTACAGTGTACCCCATATGCCAAGCTTTCAGTCTGTGTTTTTGTGTACTTAGGCATGTTTCTCCAAACCACTGCCACTGTTTGGCATGACCACGTGATCAGATATCTACCATGATGCACTGCGGGAAGCCATTGTAATTACCCATCATGCAAAGTCCCTGTTCTAGACGAGGTCAAAAGATGACATTTGTACATGAAGAGGTGAGACATCATCACTAAAGGCGATTCATCTGAAAACAAAAAGAAAAGTATTTTCCTTTTAGTTTTCTCATAAAGAAGGCACTAGAGAAAATGTGTAAAAAGAAAAGCAGAAAAAAATGCTGTCGTTGGTCAATATTGCAGTAAATGGCACTGGTTGCAGAACTACACCCTTTTTAATAGAGCTAATAGATGTGATCCTCAAAGAGTTAGAGTTACAGAGCTCTGCTGTCTTTGAAGGGTTAATGATCAGACTGATCCTACTCTCATAAACCTTTTCATGGACTACCAGTGGCAGAAAGCAAGGTGGTGTCCCTGTCAGAAGATGTAATGGGCCTGATAGACAATTAGGGATTAGATGCTCCACATTTCAAAGCTCTAGGGTTTAGAGTAGTACCTAGACTTCTTTCTGTATCTTAATTCAAGAATGTAGTACCAGGGAGATATATATTAGTGCAAGGTTTGTATACCTCATCCCATCTGAGGTGTACGAGATTGAGACACTCCTCCAAGGAGCGCTTGATGCACCAATGCAGTGCTGGTAACCTCAGCTCATGCAATTTTAATCTTACGAATTTCCAATAAGGCCATGATAGCTTTAAATCAAGTAGCAATACAGAGTAATATTAATGATTGAGTATATCCTGCTGAATTATATCATCATAACAAAGATGCAGGTCCGATCGGGTCTGACAATATCAAACATGTTTGATGTCCCTGATCGGATCAGGACCCCTCTCCCTAACTACCGATCGAACCTGGCCCGTCTGCGGTCGCCTTAAAGATTTATAGTTCTGTTGTAGCACACAATGACATGCTCTGGTGCCACACAGGTGCCTTGGAGCAGCATCAAAAGTGAGAAGGAGGTTATGAATCATAGAGAAGCACCACACCCCAATGTATTTAGGCCACTCAAGGAAAAAATGCTTTTCTTCACCAAACCTTAGACAAGGATCTTATAACAGTTCATTTGCTTATTGTTCAAAATTTTCAGTTTTTGAAATACATCTTTAGTTGCAGTTGTTCAGAAATAGAATGGGAATTGATAGCCCTTGTGTGTAACTCTCTATTGTGTACCGTATCGGGTTACACTCCTGATGTATCAGCATGATGCAGTAACATTGGTTGTGCGAGTTATCCGCCTCATACCAGAATAAAATGGAGTTATTCTGGAAGATACTTCATATGTGATGTTCCAAACTGGCTTTGGTGGACCTGAGGCAATAGAAGAAAATGCCTTTTATTACAGTCATATTGCCATGCTGTCCCCGTGTCTACCTGCGTATTGGCTGTGTGTATGTAGGATGTCCTTTGTGTTTGAAGGACGTCGGTCAGGTATTGATACCATGTACAACATCAAAGGTAACATGACGCTTGTGTAGTAATCTCTGTACTAGTCTTAACTAGGTAGGAGTCCTGATGATACCTAATCCTGCACACAGTACTCCTTATGAATGGCACACATCAATGGTTGAGAGGTCACTCCTCAAGATGTCAGGAAGTCATTCATTAAGATACTACGACTGGGCCCTTTAACGTGCAGATGACTAAGGACTGTGTGTGATCGTATCTCCTCTGGAAATGACCTCCAGAGTCCAAGAGGATATGTGATAAGATTCTATGTCAGTGCCACTTTGGATTGTAGCACAAACCTTGTAAAATGCAAGAGGTGTTAGATACCATATTCGCTATACAGTCATTGACTTGAACTAACTTCATTAGTTCTGTGATCCAAAACTAAAATGGCTGCAACGCAGTCTAGGCCGTACAACAGTGACTTACCTAAACGGTTCAGTGAATGGCTAACCGCTATACTTCTAAGGAGCCACCTGCGCTCAACACATAGTTGTGCAGGTGTGGATGAAGTTAGTATTTATTTACAGCCACTGAATGTAACTATTAGGAGTTAATCAATTTAATTGTTAAGATACAGTTTACTTGTGCATCGCTGCCTTACCTTTTGACTTATTCTTGTATTTTCATTGGCTTTATATTAAGCAGTGTGCTGAGGAGCTATGCCCCTGTTCATTGACTTGAATAGTTATGTTAGCATTAGTGATTGATTCATAGGCCTATAGAAATAAAGCGATATAATACATACACAAAGACTGACCTTCAAAGAGTTGTTTTAGGTTTACTTTTAAACACATCACAAATCACCAGTGACAAATTTAAATGAGGACACTTGGGCTCTGTGTACTATTATCTGGACTTCATGTTAAGGGGCAGGCACAGGCGCAATTGCCTGATCCAAACTGCCATGTTTATAAACTACTAACACCCAACTGCTAGCGGCGGTGTCAACCAGGGTGGCTATACTTAATGGGGGAAATAAATGTTATTGAGCCATCCCATATAGGTTAGGGAGCATAGGCCATGAACTCTAATAATGCTCTACCACTTTGTCATCTTAAATATAAACACAGTCTTGGGAAATAACTCACCAGCGCTGCCTTCATGCTTCATGCTGACCAGAAGTGGTGGACACAGTCATGAAGGGTCGCTATGATGCTCCAAGGCAACGCTGGTGAGTACAGACTCACTTGTAAGCACTGTGTGTTGGTCCATCATGACTACTTAAGAACCTGAACATGTGATACATTGTGCTGCCTTTTTAATGGATGCTAATCCTAACCTTAACCCCAGTGGCGACCCCCGCCATCTTGCCTTTTGAACAGCCAATATCTCCTACTAATATTCTTTTGACAGGTTATTTCCCGATCATCTATATTGGCAGTC
Organism: Acholoe squamosa; assembly: GCA_949317995.1. Classification (NCBI taxonomy): domain Eukaryota; kingdom Metazoa; phylum Annelida; class Polychaeta; order Phyllodocida; family Polynoidae; genus Acholoe; species Acholoe squamosa. The sequence goes on from OX439041.1 coordinate 16,140,870, forward strand.
CGTGGATAAGTCCCCAGATGGTCAATATGTATACTGATATACAAAACTAGACGGAAGGACAAAGCGGGACAGAATACCTCTGATAATAAAAACCACCCGGTGCATTATATCAGAGAATACTTGACCTCCATGACGATCCCTTTTATGACATCCACCTCCCGACATGCATCTGCACAATCAGGGTGTGGTCTACACGCACGTGTGCACTATGGTTTGTCGATTGGGAGAGACGCTGGCATGTCACCAAAAAGGTACCCCTCTCCACAAAATATGTTAGGATATATCATTGTCTGATACCATGTGGGGATCTGAGGAAAACATCCAACAAACAGTTACTCAGATATCTGGACAGCATTGATAGCCGTCAGTCTCTCGACCTATCAGAGGGCTCTAATGGCCCCTTAAAGATTGTATGATGCATCAAGGTCCATATGACTGCATAGGGGCATCATGCGAGCACACTTAGGAGTGTATCAAGCATGTGTGGCCACTACACTGCAAAAATGGTGTTTAGATTTTAAACATGTTTAGGTCTAAACATGTTTAAACCCTAAACATATAGGTCAGTTAGGTGTCTCATCGACTACACATTTAGGAAATGAACACTTTTTTTCTAACTACATAAACATTTATTCTAAACATGTTTAGATGTTTAGAGTTGAGACAGTTGAATAATAGGTGTTTAGATTTAAACATCAATATGTTTAAATACTTGGATGTTGAATCCACACCAGGTAGCAGCACTACCTTTGACTGGACTATCTGCACACAGTTATAATTAATTGTTGTGACAAATGTCCCCAAATCTCATGTTTATCATTGTTTCATTTCATAGAATGTCATGTGAATAGAAAGGGTAATAGAAAATTGACTAGATTCACCTCATACCACCATCATTACCATAAAATAATCAATAAACTCCATGACTGACACCTATTTGATGTTATTCTGGAATAGATAAGGCAATGTCCTCCCTGGCAAGCTGTTGTACTTTCTCAAGTCTCTCATTCTGATGCAGTGTGTGATATATGTACACATATAGGTGTGGCTGACATCTTTGGAGACTTTGACAAGTAAATACCTGCTGATTCCCCCCCCCAAGTAAATGAGAAAAAAATATATATATCTCTGTGTTTTAATGCATACATGTCTGCAAACCTTAACTCTCCATCGAATCATTTAAACACCTAAACACAAAAACTCATATATCTAAACACAAAAGTTTTAACCTAAACACCTACATTTCTAAACACTTGAGCTAAGCACATTGTTTGGCTAAACATGTTTAGGAAATCAATGTGATTACAAAAACGTTGCAAGAATATGTTTAGAATTGTGTTTAGAATCTAAACACCATTTTTGCAGTGTAGGATGCATCAATAAAGCCTTGGCCAGGAGGGTCTTGCCAAAAAAGAGACGTGAACCGAGAATGAAAACGTGCACGTTTTTGCCTTGCTAAATAATTGTTTGGATAGAGAGGTTCATCCTCTTTTTCTTTTTGCAAGACCCTCCTGACAGGGCAATGGATTCTTATTCTAGTTTACATGGCAGGTGTGTTTTGGGCCAAGCGCCATACACCAATATACTTGATCAGTTCATTCGGAATGATGCATCAATGCAGTGCTGGCAATGTATACTTCCCAACAACAAAAGTGTATATTTCAGGTATAAAACCATAATACCTAAAAGCCTGCATCACCTCACAATAAAGCTTAAATTTCACATGCTGTGGATATTGAGGCCTTTTGCCTTAGGCTACGATGAGCGTGTTAATAGTTTTTCCACATCGCTTCACATTACAACAATATGAGAAGCTGACGATGTGAAATCACCATACATGCAAATTGATGGGATTGGGTTTGAGATGCAATCTGACTGGATAGGTATAAATTGGGATAACTGTCAAATTCAGCCAGATTAATCTGTCAAGCTTTGCCAAAGGGACAGGCATGGGATGACATCTAGGTTTGGGAATTTGGTGCAGAAAAATTAGATCTAATTAGCCAAAAGTATCCATTAAAATGCTTGTTATGACATGCATAAGAGTGAAATAGATAAAAGATGAAAATGTGTGAAATGCTAATAATGCATAAAATGCATTTCCTAACTGAAAGTATTTCATATTAATTAAACTTCCTCGTTCAATTTTGAGAGGGAATGAGCTGAAAACCTTTCAAAATTCAAAAATGGCCACTTCAAGGAATCCATTTAAAATACGGATGACAAATGAGCATGAAAACGAAGCAAAATGAGAAATTTGGTCGGTTGGACAATGTCTGAAAACCACAGAACCGTGTTATTGAAAATGGAACCGCAGACGCTTTGATAAATACTGGTCTGCTCACAAGAAATCTTTGTAGAATGGTAGATGAGTCTTTTATTGTCTGATCCCTTGAGATTTATCGATCTCCAGGATGAGAGAATTATTTCTGGGCTTTTCTTGTGTGTATTGAGATGGTATAATATGATTAATGGTTGCGACAATTCGAGAAAGAGAGAACAAGAAATTGTTTGTTATTTGTAGCTATTGTATATCCACATTTAAGCAGTCAGAAAAGGAGTTTTAATATTTAGTGACCAATATCCCCGAGGGGGCCGACTTGATTTTTTTCTTACCCGGATGTGTGGTCATGACTCTCGGAATCTGACCCATAATGGCGTAGGATTGGGGCTTAAAAGTATGACCCATAATGGCGTATGGCTAAAAATATGACCCATTAGGGTGCATAATAGCTATGGATGAGAGTATTTTAGTATTCAGGTGTGAACATAGCTAATATATTATCATCCATTTATAACAGTTAGACACAAATTGTTTATCACATCCATTGTCATATTGCCTTCATTTTTCCCTAACTTTTTTCTAACAATTCCTAAACCTACTTAGTGCCCAAAGGAGGACAGCAAATGTAATGTAAAACAATCTATTGTGCTGGTTATCTGTGCATCCTATACCATCATTGTATATGTAAATCAATGTCAGACAAGCAGCCTGGAAACTAAAACAACAGAGACACTCTGTATACAGAGAATAATTAGATTGTCTTCTGTTACCAATATCAAAGATAATCTTCTAAGATTTCATTTGTTTGAAATAACCACTACTATAACTATTGAAGGATGCCTAATGGTCTACAATTACAATTACATTGAGCCACCAATTAAAACTCTCATGTGTTTGTATACAGGACTAGCACCCTACCACCCTTCCCCCTCCTCACTAGCAAAATATGGCAGCCATAATGGTGTAAGCACTGTTAAAACATATTACAGTACGCCATTCCCCTCCCTAGGGAAAAAGGACCCATATCCCTCCAAATCATGACCACACATCTGGGTATGGATGTGGGGTGTAAATTACAGGGAATCTATCAAATAAACTTAACCATGCCACCACTGAAAGTCCTGCCCCCCAAGAAGGGTCGGCCTGATAGGCTATTGCAGCCTGCATTGTGGGCAGCCTCGACAATCCAGGCCCATACTTAGGGCCTGGACCGGTCTTTACTTGTGAGTTTTGATCCTATAAAATGGGCAGCCTTGGATGCCCATTTTTAGCAGAGGAAAGCCAAGGGCCAAGTAAGGGTTCTTGGGTACCCCCTCAGAAATAAACAACTCCCATGTACAGTGCTTAATAGAGAGAAGTTATTTAGCCAAAATGAGAAACAAAATCATATAATACAAGGGAATGTTCAACAATTACATCACTGCTAAGGGGGTGAGGGGGCTCTTTTGGTACCAGTGACAAGCAGTGACATTGGGGTGGGGGTCCTAAAAACTGCCAAAAAACAGTGACATAATAATTATTGTTATGGTATATTCCAATACCGCCTGGGGGTCAGAGGCTGCATTGCGGGCTGCATTGGCTCTTGATGACAAATAAACATTACGCTTTGAGTCTCCATGCCATCACCAAAGGGTTATAAGATAAGGTACAGTAGCAGATTCCATCTTGTACCTTATTGCGGTTTCCCTCATTTGTTTTAGAGATAACCTGGAGACAGATGGTAAATACCACCTAACCCCCACAAAGAAGGGGAAGGATATTGATAGAACTAGGTCTCCACAGCCTCGATAATCAGAGGAAACAGCCGTAATACAAATGTCTGCAATGCATCGCGCTCCGAGCGACAGATCACGTGACGACTCTGATTTCCCGCCAAAAGTCGAACTGTCGTCTGGTATTTGTGACGTCCGGTACAGGGGTGTAATACTACGATTACAGCGCAATAGCATGGCTAGTAGTGGTAGAGGAGGGAATGTACTCTTTATGGGCACGTCTTTCCACCATTTTGAATGAAACGGTGAGTGGCGTTTTCGGACGCTACTCACCTTTTAGTGCATCGTTGTGCATAACACTGTAGCACTTCCATTTTCAGTGAGAAATCATTAATGATATTAATCCATCAAGATGTGGTGTTTTAAACTTTTCAAAGCGATTTTGAATTGAAATGGAGTTTAAGGGGGGGGTAAATTTATTTGGGATATCTGCAGAAGGATAGAAAGTCTATTATCTAATTGCCCTCTATGAACAGATTTCTAGGAAATAATAATTTGAAATTTCTTTTGATGCTGCAAATCCACAGCTACCAGCGGTCTTCTATGGTGACAAAATGGCAGCATTTATGTGTTAACCCATTTCAATTCTTAATAATCCCACTTCTCGCACTCACGCGAGATCTTGTTACCATTTTGAGATCTTGTCCCAGGTGATTTCCCGCTAGGTGTCCATCAAATCGGGCGTCACAATGCGCACGCGTGGCCGCCAACTTCCGCCCCTCATTCTATCCTGTTCTGGCATCCTTCAGGGGCCATTTATATCATGTGATTACTGGTGCAAATCTCGTGAGAAGTGAGACCAGACGCCCAGCATCTATTCTTGTTACATCCGGGTCGTTTCGGATCATTTTCCACCCGCCTTCAGCATCCCTAAACGTCTGTTATTTCTAAATAAAGAAATGTGAAAATTGTCGTCAAGAATGTAAAAAAAGGTGGGAAAACGTGGCTACGTGACACGATAATGGTGGTGTTCATGTCCTCACTGTCACGCTCACATGGGCTGAAGGGATCTGAAGTTATTGCTTTACTGGAAGAATGGGGGGAGCAGTATAAAAGATACTACAGGTCGGCCGGTGACGGATTTAGGATTTTGAATAAAACGGGGTGCGGCCCAGTTTAGTTCATACTTTGAGGCTAAACTGGGGTAAATAAACTTTTAACAGCAGGGAGAAAGTGTGACCCTGTGCCCCCTGTCTAAAACCCCCACGGCAGGTTGGGATTAAAACATTTGAAACATAGAGACTCTATTTTTCTAAGGCGTAATTGTGTGGTTCTGCCTGGGCCAAATAAAAAAAAAGTTTGTTTCCAGTAACCCGACCGACCCTAGCAAAACAGGGGCAAAAAACTTTTTTTTGTGATTTTGAAGAATTGTGTCTCATTTTTCATATTTTAAAGAAATTTTCATTACTTTTGAGAATTTTTCCTGTATCCTTTTCGTGTTCTTCCCCTCATAACTGCCATTTTCCCATCATTATTTTACAATGAAATCAAAGATTTTGATACATCCATTGATATGTGCATTTCCTATATAAATGTAAAAAAAATAAATAAAAAATCCGTCCTGCCGACCCTAGCTCTTTGAGCTATGATACTGGAAACACACCTTTTATCTTTCTTGGCCCTGTGACAAGGTATCAACCATGACAGACCATGACGCAAAGCATTATCTCTTAATTTTTTTTCCCTCATGACATACTTTTTTATTTCCTGGTCTTTGAGTAAATAAAATAAACGTGCTCCTCGTTAAAGCACCAAATATAGAATATATAAGCAAATGTCCACGACCATGGGATATTTTACATCGTATTCACCAAGGTGGGGCCTAGGGGCTTATTTTGCTTTTAAATAAAGGAAAACAGCTCAGATCTGCTCAAAATCCAAGATGGTGGACACCAATTGAATACGGACACATTGTATTCAATGCCCCCCATTGAATACGGTAGTTCTAGTACTAATCTATAGTGACGTTCGTATCAGCCATGCACTGAAAAAGTCTTCCTGACAAAATGACATGTATATCCATGTCAACTTGATTTGATACATAGAGCATATGTCATTGGGACATAGCACATATGTCACCATGACAACTGTCTTTATTACGCATGTCAAGTGGAGTTGTGAACCAGATGTGAGAGTGTCAACCTCATTCAACTTGGCTTTCACGCATGTCATGTGGGAGACAATCGTGACCTGTGCAGTATGTGTCAAAGCGATCAGTCTTCTTTTCTCTGTGCACCTGTATCCCAGGTTGGAGTGGTATGGCCACAAACCCCTAGTCATTACTTATTTGCTCTCTGTGTCAAATCAAGTTGACATGGGTATACTTTTCACTTTGTCAGGAAGATTTTTATCAGTGTGGTTTTGTTGTAACAGACATTATTGGTGATCTGAGCAAATAAGAAGTTCCCGATGTCCAATAGCAGATGTAGACGTATGTTTTTCGGGTCTAGATCACCATTTGCTAGTCCTGCTAAATAGAGGTGACTGACAAAGGTACCTAATTGAGAAAGAAGTATCAGTTTCCCTCTAGTCTCCTATGCCAATCCAAGCCTTCTTCCATGTCTTCAGTTATACAAACCAAGTAACAAGTGGTAAGAAATCCAGCAGATTCTCTAGCAGAACATTATGGCAGACGAACCCGGTTCAGCCGTTGGCCGATTATAATCAATCCTCTCCCAGAACCAGATATAAGGGGAAATAGACAATAGAGAGCAGAGTTTGAGGTACTAGCAATGATTGATTCACACTTCTTCTGTAACACCCCCTGGGGCACACCCTGCCCATATATAACACTACTACCACCAGAGGTATTCTATGGTTTCCTTCTGACCTGAACCTGAACCCTTACCCTCCAGGGTGTCTAATCCACCATAGAGCAGCTGTGGGTTCAATCAGATACACAGGCAGTGTTGTTGGGTTGTATAAAGGGATGGGAGATACTGGTGCCATTGTGTTCAGGATTCAAATAAAGTCCCTAAATTTGTTCATGAGAAGGCACTGGTTAAGCGGGTATTTCACGGCCATCGTTTTCACTGGTGTTGCAAAAGTATGGAAAAAAATCGGCTGGGTTAGCAAAATATTTGCCCGACCGATACCCACTTGATGTTGTTAACAATTGGGCTTTTGAACAAAATAGGAGACAATGGAACACTAACCCACAATTAGCAACATGCAAACTTGTACTTCAATAGCGGATACAAGATTTAGAAAAGGAGGGATGCGCCTCTTTATTTGGTCCCTATTTTCAATCGAATTTCAGGACCAAAAGAAACAAATAAACTCTGATCTACAGTCAAAAAGGAGGGTGCACTCCCCCTGCACCGCCCATGTTAATCCTGGTACTTCACATTAAAAAGAAAATCCTCTGTGTAGATCTAATTAATTCCATAGATCTACTGTCTTGAAGGGGAAAGAATTTTTACAACACCATTATTTTATGTTTCACTGGAATCTCTATACGAGCCCACCAGGACTCTTTCCTGATTATAGCCAACTGACTGTAAATGGAGAAATATGCCATCGACTCCTGAAGTGGTTCAGTGGGAACCCGGCAGGTGTCAGGCTGAATGGAAATAGGATCGGGAGAGGAGGGGAATCTGGGGGGAGAGGGGTGGGAGAGTGTGGATGTGTAGTCCGCAAGGGATATTTGCAGGGAAGGTTGGAACAGCTGGTGTGGGGAATGGATGTCAGAGTGACTACACTCTGGGGGACAAGGAAGGAACTAGGAGTATCAAGGGGAGAGATAGTAAAGGTTAGGAAGGGATATGAAATTGTGAAGACCTCATCGATCTTGCTGTACGAAAGGATAAGAATAAAAAATACAGGAAATATCGAGGGACCAATTTTAACAATTGGGGGGAGGGGGTTGGTGCCTCACCTCGAAAGCTTCTGAAAATTTCTGACCCCCTAAAATGACCAGTCCCCAAGAAGACAAAAGAAAATGATTTAAAAGACATTGAGCCTTACGTGTGACCCTTTTGCGAAGTTCGGTCTGGGAGAATAGGTAAAAGGAGAGCATGGCCTGTGTGGGAATGTAAGGCTTGTGTTTGTGTTGGACATTTTGTAGAGAGGTTTAGGGCAGGTGGGGTGAGAGGCTAAGGCCCATTTTCCACCACCCGATATGGCCCCTCTATTGGCCGATAGACCCATGGTGAATGCTACCGTCGGCCGACAGAGGCCATGTCCCACCATTAGAGCCTATGGCAGCCCCATCAGCCGAGGTGGTAGTGTGGTGCAATTGTCAGCCGATAGGGGTACCATATATCGGGTGTCAGCATGAAATATAATTTGCATCATCATCACAATGTGACAAAGTGTTATAAAGCATTTTGTGGTGTTAAGTGGTTAAAACGTTTGAGAGGCAAAGACAAAGTGGGTGCATGGGGGAAGGGTAAAGGCTAGGGGTTAGCTAGTGTGAGAAATATGGCCCCAAGAGGAAAAAAGGATATTTCAGGATGTCTAGCAGAGAATGAGATGTCAGTACACATATCACTGCCCCTTTGGATGCCTGTAATTACAAGGCTAATAGCGCCTTTTAATCAAAATGAGATTTTAGTGCACATAACAGGCTTTGGATGTCTGTAATTAAGAAATTGAGGTGAGTTTTGAGGCTTATTTAAGTACATTTTCTCTTGAAAATGTTTATTATCTATCTATATTCAAAATGCATAACTTTGTGGTTGAGGAGTGAGTCATGTATTAACACCATTTCGGCAGTGAAGGTTATATTCATGGCGAGAACTACAATATAATTCAGAGAGGAATGTGTCAGTGCCCGTGCATAAGTGTGCACCACACACATCCGAGGGGATAGGAAAGAGGAGATATAGACCTGTTTGAGTGGGCCACGGAAGCCAAGCATAACTTTGTTACCTGGTATACATTAAAATCATGTATCTATATTCACCTATAAGTGACCTGTGTACTAATGTACAAACTGTGTTCTTGTTCTTCATAGGTGAGTTAATGCAGAGTGTGGTAACGACATTTTGTGAAAGGCCGGTAAGAGTACATCAGATAAGACTTTCCCTTTCTAGGCATTTCAAATTAATGGAAAAGTATGGAGGATTAGTTTGTATGCTATCTATGGCACGTGACGGTTACCTGTTTGAGTAGTATGGTGAATGTATGCTGTGAGTAGTATATCAGAAGTTACATTTGCAGATGGTGCAGGAAATTTTGGACTGACATCCTGCAGAAACCATGTCGCCACCTCAGTGCAAGAAGGTTGTATCTGCATTTGTCTAGTGTCACAGGAGAGGCAATTGATGTGTCACAATTATGTAGCACACAGTTGAAAAAAATCTATTGCACTGGGGCCTGTAGTGTAGGCACGCATAACAACTTCAGTACTTTCATGGTAGGTAGGTAAGGGTCGATAGATGTTAAAAGAAGAAATCTCAATTTTGACAAAATGTCAGTTACAACCTTGTTGCACTGAACAATGATGCTGTGATGCAGTGCTTTAATATTTCCTTTTATGTGCATGTCCCTTATATTTACTACTTTGATATTTCCTTTTATATACATGTCCCTTGCAACTTCAGCTCTAAAAGCCTCTTTCCTTTGCAACTTCAGCTCTGAAAGCTTCCTTCCTAAGGCCATTAACACCAAGGAGTGTTGTCTGGCAGCTGACGATAAATACACAGGATTGGCGGCAATGATACAATACAGGTAATATTCATCGAGACTATTCCAGGCCCATAATCATCGAAGCCATTATATGGCTGAGATAATTGAGGGCCAGGAATAGTAGAAAGGAATGTTACCTGCATTGTGACAATTGCTGCCAATCCAGTACTTATTATTATATGCTAACTACTGAGGCTAGACATTGTGTCTGGGTAGCTAGACATGGTGTCTGATAGATAGATTGGATGTTGTCTACTCTTGATTGGGTAATCAACACTATGATTGGTAATATGTAGATTTCACTTTGTTATTTATAAAAGTGCTCTACTCTGATTGGTGTAGACGACAATGCTTGTATTAATGGGCCCAGCAATATGGGCTCAGATATTGGTGGGCAGAACAATATCATCATCTGCCTTTGTTGTTATGTAATTCTTAGGGTTTCACGTATGACTGTCTTAGCATATAACAATAATGTGCCATATACTGGTCTGTTTCAGAGAAGGTCCTCAAATTAGCACAGGGGCCATTTTGATTGGATAGGACATAAAGTGTCCGATCATTAATATAAACATTGAAGGCTGAATGTATTCCTGACACCAAGAGCCTTGATCCAATACCTAATATGCCTATAGTCTGACATTCTCTAATATATTTTCTTATTCCTGGTAGAAGATGTTTAAGTCTGAAAAGGGGGGGTCCAATCTGTCCCATAGAGGAGGGGAAGGGGGCAGGGAGGGGTGTACAACCACTATCTCTATAAAGAACGACTATCTGTATTACTACAGTTAAAGGCTGATCATTCAACCGCTATCTGTGCAACAATAGCTCAATCTGTATTAGATTAAGTGTGTCTAAGAGCTATTATCAGTACCAACACTGCTCATATGCCTTAGCCCATTAATGGAAATGTTTCTACAGATAGGGTAAATTCTCCCAGATAGTGGTTCGATGGTACTACAGATAGTGTTCATTTTTATACAGATAATGGTTGGATGGTCATCCTCTATCTGAAGTACTTCAAACAGCTGTCGTTTACACAGATAGTGGTTGTACAAGGGATGGTGCAGGGAGATGAGAGGAGGGGATCATGTACTTAACACCATGGAGGTGATCATCCTTAGATTACCCCACACCTGTACCATTAACGGGTTACAGGTTCTAAGGGGTTAATAACTGCACCAGGAGGAGGAAGGTGGTGACAACAACATTATCTACACCCTTCCCCTAATGCTCCTTTTATTCTTTCAATAACTCTTTCAGGACAACATGTTTTCCATAAGGCCGAAAAAGGTTTGTTTTTGCCAGAAGAATATCATGTCATTGCCGTAGTGCAAGAAGGTTGGAAAGGTTCTGTATTTTTCAAGTTTTGCAGGAGAGGCAAAGGAAGTATCCCCATTACTATACACCAAGTTGATACAACACTATTCCACTGTAATCACATATAGAGCTTCAGCACCTTCATAGTAGGTCAATATAATTATGTTAAAAGAGAAGAAAACTCAATTTTGTCAAAATGTCGGTCACAACCTTCTTGCACTAAGGCGACGATATTGTATAAATTTCATAACTTCCAAATAATTTGACAGTAGCAGGGGGGAAGCCAGATGGCAGGATATCGAGGGAAACCTTTTGATGGATTAATGTTCAAAGGCATTTCCTTCACAAAATCCTACAGGATAACAGCTAGGATCAGTCCTTGTTAATAAAGATGAGACTATTAATAAAATAGCTGAGAGATAATGAAGATTAACCAAAACAAAACAAAAATGAAACAATAAAATGAAATAATCATAATGATATTTGAAATTGGTTGAGTTAGGATCAGTTACAACTGAGCAGCCTTAGATAATAGGATTCTGTTGTCATGGTGATTCCCATTTCAATTTTTGATGAGTTCTAATTGTTCCTAATGGGAAATATGCCACGATTCTCTTAAAATAGAATTGGGTCAATATGCAAAGGAGATCAAATGACAATAATATCCAAGTTAATGTGTCTTGTGATAATGTCAGTTATAACCGGATAATGAGACAGTGGAAATATTAACCAGTTTGAATTGGTATCGATGGACGGTAGAAAGGAAAGGATAATGAATACATTGGAAATAATTGGAAATTTGGGGATAATTTACACACCCATAAAAATGCAGTTATTTGAATAAATCAGACTTGAATAATAAGAGTTAGAGTGGTATGTTCTATGGCAGTTGGCTTAGATCCATGACCAACATACTGCTTGCCTAAAACCTGAATTTTCTGAGGCTAGAAGCCATAGACGATTAAGGCTTTATGCCGCTTCATTATATCTTCATTATACCATATTGATCCATGATTTTAAATAGGCCTACCTTTTGCCAACAAAGGTTTGACCTCTCATGTCCACATGATGTTACCAGTCCCATCTTCCTTTGTGGCCATGATGCAAAACTTCAACGCCAGCGAGTTACTCACCTGTACATTATCTGTGCATCATCCTGACCTTTTTAGGAATGCATCAACCCTATTGAATCAGCTGATGTAGCGCTTTAAAGATAATAATTGTTATCATTGGTTCTGAAGGGATCACCTCTTCCTCCATTAGTCCATGGAGTCCATGCTGAATTTAGATTGAATTCTCTCATTTCACAGATCCAAACAGAGCCAATCTTCAAAACGATTCCGAATACCAATTAGACACAGGAAAAGCTCCGTCTCATGTTATCTAACCATAACAATAAAACATGAAGACCTCTTTATCATTTTGGAAAAATGTGTACATACATTCAGGTATTCTTGGCTGGAATTTGACTAGTCATCCACAAGTGCACTTGCAATGGCAACTGATGAATTAATGCGGCAGAAGACAAGTAGAGTAGGGGCATTTTGAGGCCATGTGTAAATACGAAGATAACTATAAAATTCTAACCCATCAGTACTAAATAAATTAAATGGCACGATAAATACCCTTTTCCTGCCTTAGTGCTGTCATGCCTACTGCGATTAAACAGTTGGCGAAAGCTTTTCCCGAATCTGAACTTTCAACCACTTGATGTGGCAAGGATATCCTTAACTGTAACTAGCATCCAACAACATTGCAATTTGTCTCAAATAACTCAATGTTCTAGTTTGCTATCGAACCATCTGAAAAGCAGATCCTGACTGATCCCCACGGCTTTCAATCATATTTATTGCAGAATAGTGGTTTCCCATTCTTCTCCTAGAACGTCGTTTGTTGTGCAATGTCTAATTAGTACCACCACCATTTGTTCCTACCACAGAAGGCATTAATGTAACTTGCCCATTTGCCATATGATGTATGAATATACAGTGGCGGATTTAGACTTGCTGTACAGGAGCATGTGCCCTCCTGTACCTTTTTTATCCTCAAAGTCAGCCAGGAATAGAGGCTAAAATGTATCCTTTTCAAATTCTCTACCCGCCACTGAATGATGCAGTTGACAGTATTACTGCATTAGGCCACACAGGATCAAACATTCCCGAATTAAGGGTTTAGCCAGATGCACAAATGCAGTACTATTATAAAGGTTAGTTGACTAGCAGCACTGTGTCAACAGGTGCATCACAACATCAAAATCCTCAAAGGATTAGGTCTTATGAATCTGCTGGAGATGGATGAAGATAACCTCAGAGATTTCTCAAGTCATGGCTTTTCAGACAATCAATGCACTAGAGGATAGCATGAAATAGTGTAGACATCGTTTTTGGGAGTTCTATAAGAAAATCTCCCATGCAAGTCCTTTTATCCTTTAGACATCTATTCCTGTCTTGTCCTTCGACCATTCCATTGACTTGACAGGTTTTTGGTGATCGTGAGTCTTTGTCTATGTGCAGGCAGCCAGATGTGTTTTTTTTTTCAGAGACACACAGCACAAAGGGGTTACATTTCAAACTTCTACAAAATTCCCTCTCATAGAATGGGCATAGAAAGTGCCAGAAAAATGAGAACAGAGCAGGTCGTGACCACCAAACCGTCATATCCTCTCAATGTGGGGTCTGTGGATAAAATATAATGTTGAAAATCCTCTGGACCTTGGTGTATTTGAGGAAATAACAAGGACTGGGTTCGGGTTCGTTAATGCCTTCTTCTAAAAGACAATAGAGACTAATAGCAGCTAGCAGACGAAAATCCGAGCTGCTGGTCATTAAAATTGGCGCCAAAATCATAAGAGAAGTTGCTTTGTCATTTTGAATTCATTCAGAATGAACAGCAGCCATTTTGTTGAACTGCTGGTAATCATAACGACAATTACATGGCTTGAATTGTTGATGTTCATGTCGCATGCTTCTTTTGGTGGTCAGACCAGGGATATTGAGTGGGCCCGAGGGTGTCAGTTAGGTGAACCTTTAATCGTTTTATGCAGGAATATAAAGAAAACCTCCCAATGCACGAGTTTATATTTTATGAGCTGTTTTTCTTCATATGATGATGTAATCAGAGTAATATTATAAGAGAACCAAGTAACAAGAAAATCTGGTGGTTAACTAAGGAACTATTGGGCTACCAATAGATTGCAACAGACACAACTCAAGTTATGATTCAACAAAACAATAGGGTTGTTCTTGTAACATTGACTTTCAAGCAAGACCCATGCAGTCATGGGAATGAAAGGTTTAAATCACAATTAGTTAGGTAATTTAGCAGGGACAGTGTGACTAAATCGTAAAAGAGAAAAACGTTTTGTCGACGGCTACAGAAAGGGTAGGATTAACAAGGGTACAAGTGTCCTCACAATGGTATTTGTCAAATTGTCAATGCCATAATCCCAGGGGCCTCAATAACACGTGACCTCCCCTACCATCCCATAATTCCTCTTTTTTTCATAAATTGGTGTCTGCTTCCCAATTTACATGTTAATGAGGGACTAGAGCAATGCTAAAAATAACAGCCTACCTGATTCACACTGTGGGTTCTTCCATGACTATCTACCATGTCCTTTCCTACATGTAAACCTTCTGCCTGCCTAACCACCTACCTGTATGCCTTCCTCTCTAAAATATGGCAGCTGTGGGGTCTATTTCAATACTATGAACAATCACCAAATCAGCCTACAGTAATTGCAGGTTGTTGTAGAAAATAGGCCCCCTAGACAATTCCCTACTATTTATAGATATTATATTTATATCAAACTTTTGAATTATGTCTATAGTCAAATGAAATCGTACAAATCAGTTTATAACCCATGACCATATAAACCATTTACTGATGTCAATCGGAGACATACAATGATTGTTCAGGAGGCCATTTCTCAATGTACTACGACTGCACACAGCCACTACAATTTAAAAATGCCAAGAATAAGCCAGGCTATCGTAGGAACTGCCCGACGACTGCTCACTACGATTAGCAGCTATGCAGTAATTACATAAGGTTTAGTAGGGCAGTCGTACTGGTGCAGACATTAGGGACTACTAGTTCATGGTGCTGTTAAGGCCAAATTATTAGGTTCTCACTACAATTTAAGGGACAGCTGTCGTAGTGTGTTAAGAAATGGCCTCCAGAATATTGTACATTGGGTAATCGTCTCAACCTAGAATAAGCCCCAACTCATGTTCAAAATATTCTAAAATAGACCAGTTGCGTGCCTTAAGATATATGCATCCATTTGACCCCCTTCCCAGAAATGCCATTGACAGCAAGATATTAATTGCGTCTTTTCTTGTAGGTAATGCACCATATGGTTTTTACTGCACACCAATCACTTACGCTGTTGGAGGTACAAACAATTCAGCCAATACTTTGGTACGTTGCGCTGAAGCATGTCGGCAGCAAAAGCCTGGTTGCGTAGGTTTTGACTTCAATACTGGCAGCCTGGATGAGAAATGCTTTCTTCATGAGAACACAGACACATTAAACCTTACACACACTGTAATAGGTGTTGTCCATTGCAAAAGAAAAGGTAGAAAACATTACTTTGATTTACTATAATACTGGATATCCTTCCCTACCCCTCTATCCTCCATTAGGTGTTTCTCTAGCCTGACTCCTTCAGGTGTTGAAATTATCCTATAATGGTGACTTGAGCAGTCTATTGAGACTATGACAGAAATGGTCTTTATTTAATTTCCTCTCCAGTCACATAGATTTGACCTCTTCAGATATATTCAGCTATCTGTAGATATATATCATCTACACTGTAATAACTCTATTACTGTGGGTGAGATCCTCTTCAATCTGATTGTCCTCTCCCATTGTGCACCATTTACCTATTGCTTAATCTCATTCCGTCTGAGTGACACAGCATCCACCTTTCTATTACACCCCGCCAGTCTGATGTGGATCTAGATGCTTTATGAAATAAAAGGTGCACAGTTCTTTCATGACAGACCCATGCATGCTGCTAAGTATATGACCTGGAAGGCATTTCTCAAGATGGTATGACTAGACCCCCTTCAAGTCGTAGTGAGCTCCCTCAATTAAATGCCATTACATACCTGCATCTAGTGGTCGCTAATAATTGCACTGGTACGATTGCCCTACCAAACCCTATGCAATTATACTGACTTATGTGCTGATCGTACAGAGTAGTCATAGTGTGTTCCCTATGATCAGCCACTCGGATATTGAAGGTTTCAAGCTGGACATTGCTCGTTTGCAGATATAATCTCCATTGAGATTGACCTTGACCTGGACAGTAGTATAAGATCAGCAGACTAGGCCAAAAAAAAAGGTTTGTTTCCAGTTACCTGACCGACCCTAGCAAAACAGGGCTGAGAATTTTTTTTTAGGCAGAACAATACAAAACTTTTGTAAGACCAAAACGTAGCCCAGGTCAGGGTCCCAAGGTTGCAGTCAGAGGTTTTGTCTGACAATATTTGGGTTGACTGTACACCGTTAACATGTTAAAAGATGCAGGATGAGAGTATACAATATTTGGATGGTCCTATGGATAGAGACATAGTCACTAATTAAGGGATGAGTCGTTTATTGCCAGGTGTGGGGGCGGGGGGCTTGTTAGTTATAGGGGGTATGAGGGGGGGGCATTTTGAGAAAGAGTCCCTTGGTAAGGGGGGGGGCACTGCCACAGAGCCTGATATGACCCTACCCACAACCAGGAGGCGCAGAGTATGAGTGTGGGTGGTAGGGGGGCAAAAAAAAATACTTGACAGTGAGGGGGGTCTCAAAACTAAATATGAAATATGGACGATTCAACTACTCATCATGAAAAAGATCATGTTTTAACAACAGGGGGAGGTGGGGGCTGGTGGGTTTGAGAGGGGGGTCAGAATTTTCAACCCTTTGACCAGGGGGTCAAAATAATTTCACCTGTTTTCAGTGAAAAAGCCAGTGCGTTACTATAGGGCGCATCCACACACGATTTTCAACCCTTCGGGGGGGAGGGTAAAAAAAATGTTGACCCTTGAGAGGGGGGGGGGCAGAATTTTTATTGTGCATCAGCACGCAAACCCACCAGCCCCCTCTGTTGTTAAAAAAAGATCACTCCCTAAATACAATTTCTTTTTATGGGGGGGGGCTCATTTTGCTCACTCAGTTCTCCCGGGGGGGGGGGCATGATAACTTTCATCTATTGGTGTGGGGTCAGGGGAAAATTTGCTCAAAAACCATCTAGCCCCCCCCCCCCATAGCAGCAGCGTGTTGCTCCTATGGTAAAAAGAGCTGTCAGTAGGTGCCATCTTTTCAAAAGAGGTCACACTCTGCTTCACCATTCAACTTACACTCACCACATTAGTCTGAAAAGTCACTTGCCTTGTTTAAAACAGAGACAGCTGCACTATCAGGTACCTAGTCATGTCACACACTCTATAGTATATTATACTGACTGACTTCTCCCAACTAGGTACCTACTCAAATCCCCCTTTTTTAGCACCGTACTTGAATGACCACTTGTGAGCAACAAAAGGGACAAGTTATAGCTACATGAAAAGAAAGGACTGGAAATGAGGGCATTTTTAGCCAGCTCTTCCTTTTACTATAGGAGCAACACCCTCCTGGTAAAGGAGTATAAAGTGCATTCTGCGCATCAGATGCACCCAGAATTCATGGGTTTTCTAGAAAAATCCAAAGTGATACACCTTCTGTTCTAATCAAAGGTTCTTTGAAAAAAAAAGTATCCTCTCATAAAAGATGTGCATTGTACACAAGGTATTATGATACATGTATTAGAATCATGTATCTTGGCCACATATATCTCCAATTCACCTTGACATTACGTTTCTTTTGATATATAACATGCCTATATTGGACAGAAGGAAGATTCCTCCGAGGTGTGGGAAAGGCATGCTTAAAAAAAATCCGACCTACCGACCCTAACATTTCAGGTCATGTAACTGGAAACACACTCTTTTTAGGCCCCATAGAAATACTGTGGTCTGCTACATCAGAACTAAAGGAGGGATAATGATAAGGGATGCAAGGTGGCGCCACTGAGAGGGTGGGCATTTTACGACATAGTAGTTTAGGAGATGTCATTTTACGACACATGTATAGGAGAAGATGGTATTATCTAAGAAGATGACCCAAACCTGGTGCCACAGGGAGTAGCGGAATGTATAGGGGTTTATTACATGTATGTGACCATTGAATCTTTCTTAATCTATTGAGGGCCACGCAGTGCTTTCTAATCAAGGGCTGGTCATGAGGCACCACTGGGGAGTGTATCAAGCAGGAACCCACAGGAGTATATCAACCCTATAGGGCTTAGTATTGAGCTCCAGTGGGTCCGCCATTGCTTTATCTGAGACCTGGCGAGATAAGCACTGATAACAGCCTGCATGATGGGTACCAGGTGTTACATAATGTACCCAAAAAAAAGTCTGCAGTGAATGTAGGGAGTCCTAAAGTGGGCTCTAAACATTAGATAATTGTTTTAAGCCCTTCCTCCCCAGGATTATAGTCGATTGTCCTAGCAGTCCTTGGATGGTTGTAGCAGGGTTGTAGCCGGAGGGAGAGGCTACTGGAAGAGGGTCCCCTTGTACAACCACTATCTGTATCAATGACTTCTATCTGTAGTACTACAGTTAGTGGTTGACCATCCAACCACTATCTGTGTAAAAGAAACGCTATCTGTATCAAATTAAGTGTAGCAAAAAGGGGTTATCTGTATCAACTGGCCTTCCCCTGGTATTTCCCCTTATGATAAGTGTATCAACATTGCTTTCAGACTGGCTCAAGTTGGGTAAATCAGATCAAAAGTGATAAGATTTGTCCAAGATAGGTCAATTAGCACTGGATTGGACCAAATTTAGACACAATTGGGTCACATGAGGTGTAGTGACCCAAATTGAGTCTGATTGACTTATGTTGGGTAAATCAGGTTGAAAGAGGTTACATTGGCCCATATTTAGACAGATTAACTCAAGTTGGATAAATATACTATATTGGGTCATATCCAATAAAATTGCATCAAATTGGCCCAAAATGGGTCAAATCTTAACCCAGGATTGGGCCAAATTGAGTCAGATTGACTCAAGTTGTGTAGATTAGGTCAAATCTAATCAAAATATGTTAAGTTGGCCCAAGATGGATCAATTAATCCGAGATTGGCCCGAACTCAGTCAGTTTGATCAAAATTGGGTCAATGAGGTCAAGAGAGTTTAAACTGTCCTAAAATGGATCGCTTGATCCAGGATTCACCCAAATGAATCAGAATGACTCATGTAAGGTAAATTAGGTCAAATCCATTCAACAGAGGTCAAATTGACCCAAGATAGGTCAATTGACCAAGATTGCCCCAATTTCAGTCAGATTGATCCTAGTTGGATTAATTGGGTCAAATCCAGCAAAAGTGGTCAAATTGGCACAACATGAGTCAATTGACCCAAGATTGTCACAAATTGAGTCAAAACAGGTTAATATGTGTCAGAATGGGTAAAATTAGCACAAGATAGCCAAGATGGACTGAACATAGGTAAATTGGGGCAAAAACAGCTCTAATTCGCCAATTTTAGGCTAATTTGGTCTATTGTGACCCATATTTACCTGATTTGATCAAATTCACCATCTTGGATCCATTTTACCTAATATGGGCTAATCTAGAGTCAATTGACCCACCATGCCAATTTTACCTATTTTGACCAATATTTACCTGATTGGACGTAATCTACCCATCTTGGGTCTATCTTAGGCCTAACCTGATTTGGGCCAACCTTTGGTCAATTGACCCATCTTCGAACAATTTGACAAACTTTGACCAACTTGTGTCAATCTGATTGAATTTGGTCCAACATATCACATCTTGGGCCACTTTACCCACCTTTGATATAATTCTCCTCCTGACTTGTTTTGACCCATTTGGCCATGTTGGGCCATCTGACTCAATAAGGTTCAATCACAGGCCGGTCGATGCATATTGGGTCAATATGACCTATTTTAACCCTTGTGGATTCCACCCAATTTACCCATCTGGAATTCATCGTACTCAATTGGGCCAATATTGGGACAGTTGACCCATCCTGGCCCAATTTGACCTCTCTTGAGCTAATTTGGCCCAACTACCCATTTTGTGCCAATTTGAGTCATCTTGTGCCAAGTTGATCTGATACTAATTAATATGAAAAAGGCTGAGAGATAAACTATAGCTGAGAAACACTTACAATATCCCAACCCACCCCATTACACTCATGCACACTGAGTCCATTGGTCACTGCAACACATATGACAGTATGATACATATAGCCTTTTTTCAAACAGATAGTGGTTGGATGTGTCTGAACTCAGCATCAGAAAAGTTACTACATATAGCGGTCGTTGATACAGATAGCGGTTGTACACCCCATACCCCCCAGGTCCACTCATGCTGTTTACAATGTAAGCATACCGCAGGCTGTGGTTTATAGACCACCGTGTCCCTAAAGACAAACTAAAAGGAATGGCCGCCTGGTGACATATGTGCCCACTAGGTGGCACCACTGTGTTACCATGGTTACAGGTCCAGTAGCCGTCATATTGTCTGATGGTGTATTAAACTTCCGGCTGATCTATGTTGTTCATGCCTAGGATATGTTGCCCAGTTCAAGCCTCCTATGCTTTTTCTCAACTGTTTATTTGACAAGGGTGCTTAATTCAGATGTTCTTGCTCGTCTATCCTGCTGTCTTTTGAGACCCTGTGTCATAATCGATTGGGTGCAGCGTCGGGTCCAGGATTTCGCAAAAGGAGGGTGGCACCCTTTATCCTCTAATTTTGGTCAAATTTGGTGCACCCACAACTACATCCGCCACCGCAGGTGTGATCGGCTTTTTACCCATAGTCCACTGGGCCTCTTCGGCCGACTTTTGTGTAGGAAATGTATGGCCAAAGTTGGCCGAAGAGGCCCAGTGGACTATGGGTCTTTCACAAACATTGAGGAAACTAAGAAGAAGTATAATTGTTGCTGGATTAGAGAAAGAGATGCAGGCATATTGTATATACTCAAGGGACTTTTATAACTAGGTCAAGGGAGGTTATGTACCTTTGAGGTATATGGACGAGAAATGAGCAGTAAATGAGGTATTGGGAATGTGTGATTAATATAGGGAACCCCCCTGCCCCCCCTTTCCTACGCCCCTGTCTTTACTCACCAACAATTTGTTCTTGTCTTGGTATAAGTGTTTAAATGGTATGGGTTTTATGGGACCTGAAACTGATGGTACATTAGATAGAACTGGATCGGTGCCAAACCATGAAAGATATCTGGCCAGGAGTGTCTGAAATCAGCATGGACGTTTCAAAACGATGAAATAAGATTTCCTTGTCTCTTGCTTTGAATAATGTCTGGCCCATTTCCTGACCGATTGTGATAGGGCTACTGGTTTGAGCCAAAGTACACCAAAGCTGACCTGCTGACCTAATGTAGTTCACAAAGTACACCAAAGCTGACCTAATGTACTTCACAACGTACACCAAAGCTGACCTAATGTACTTCATAAAGTACACCAAAGCTGACCTAATGTACTTCACAAAGTACACCAAAGCTGACCTAATGTACTTCACAAAGTACACCAAAGCTGACCTAATGTACTTCACAAAGTACACCAAAGCTGACCTAATGTACTTCACAAAGTACACCAAAGCTGATCTAATGTACTTCACAAAGTACACCAAAGCTGACCTAATGAACTTCACAAAGTACACCAAAGCTGACCTAATGTACTTCACAAAGTACACCAAAGCTGACCTAATGTACTTCACAAAGTACACCAAAGCTGACCTAATGTACTTCACAAAGTACACTAAAGCTGACCTAATGTACTTCACAAAGTACACCAAAGCTGACCTAATGTACTTCACAAAGTACACCAAAGCTGACCTAATGTAGTTCACAAAGTACACCAAAGCTGACCTAATGTAGTTCACAAAGTACACCAAAGCTGACCTAATGAACTTCACAAAGTACACCAAAGCTGACCTAATGTACTTCACAAAGTACACCAAAGCTGACCTAATGTACTTCACAAAGTACACCAAAGCTGACCTAATGTAGTTCACAAAGTACACCAAAGCTGACCTAATGTACTTCACATGCTTGCTTGCCCTCAAAAGGATTAACGTGATGCACCACTTACAGAACACCTGGATGGTTTGTGAAAAAAAAAAAACATTTGATCAATTTCATCAATTGCCAACATGCTGTATAGATTTCTACTGCATTATTCTCAGCATTAAACAGTATCTGATCATTTCAATGATAAAAGTGATGAATTGGCCCCTGGAAAATTCACACTGTTGCTTCAAAGGTGCAAGGTGGCTGTTGAAAAATGTATTTCTCTCCCCTTAAAGGGTATATGGCAAAAGCCTAGCACCCTCTTCTGCCTTTCAATAGAAATTATTCTTCCAATCCTCCACTCTTGTATATATTCCACATCTCAAGGCCCCTTACTAATGTAATTACCGCAAATTTACCCCCCAGCAGCAGACAATTGATTCCGCCCGCCATTTTTTCCCACCAAATTCGCATGCAGCTCACGGCTATCGTCTGGCCTTGGTTCCCAATACTGTGAATGGTAATGTGATCTGTGCCGGGTCCACTCCGCTTCTATTTCTCACCACTTTGATGTATGTGACAACAATACTCAATAGAGGCCTCTTCTCACCATGGGAGAGGTTCAAGTTCAATTTCAAAGACTTGCCACTCAATTTATACAATCTTTTCTTCCCCATTTCTCTTATATCTTTTCCATCTTTTTCCTCTGCGGGGTGGGGTGCTGACTATACTTCTCCTTATTTTCATGTACACGAATCTCCTTTTGCCTGTAGGGAATTTCACTGACCTTATCTGAAATTCCGATATCAAAATTAGTTTGTCCAAATAAAGTAGATGCTAACTACCTCCAAGGATAATCATGCGATGTGAATTACGATAACCAGGGTTAATTCACAACTTGAACTGATCAAATTGACATCATCACTTCATGCTGAGAATAATTCTTTCATTGAAACAAAAATCTTTCATGAAAATCGTTTACAATTGTCATGGTAAAAATCAATACAGCATGTAATGAATTGCATCAAAACGAGCAAGAGTTTATTTCTCACAAACCTCTACATCATCTACATCATCTCATAATTCCTTAACTTATGAATCGCTATCCAGACCATTGGTCTTAGCATCATCATATCCCACCACTACATCTGATATAAGACCCCCTTGTATAGCCCACACTAAGTGACAGTCACTCATGGCGAGTGACTTTAAGCTGAACAAAGCAGCATTAGTTCTGACATCACTTATACCTAATACAATCACACACAGGCTGCTCCAGGGCCTGATGACTGCATCCACTTCACACCTGTCCACTGCCATAGTGCTAATTATGTCTGTGTAAAACTCATGTACAGAGGCTGTTAGATCTTTATGGGTCAATGATGCATTAATGCATCATGACTATTGGTCTTTATGATGCATGAAGGAGCAACTCACAAGGGCTATATTCTTGCATCACACCGACCCGAGTACCGGTTGATACCTGGAGGGGCGGCATGATGCCCATGATGCACTCCTGCAATGGCGGCCCTTGAAGGGTTAGTTGTGTGAGGTATTCATTGTGCTTTAATGCATCATATGTCCATGGGTGCATCATGCCTACCCCATACAGAAGTGTAGCACAGCTGTAGGCTGTGGTGAATTCAATTCCAGTTACTTATTAGGATTTATCCTTCATGCAACACAATCATGACCAATGTATGGGAAAGATGATAATTGATGCATTGGATTTGAAGGGTCAAACATTTTAACAGTTTAAAAGTCAGCTTTTCTTGCCATATTGACCTATAGTCATGATACATGAATGCAGGTATGGCGAGTTGCTCACCATTGCTGCTTTCGTAAATCATGCTGTTTGTATACCGAGGTTGCAAGTGTACCAGTGGGTGCTAGAGTACCATGCTGGTAGTACATGCAGATGTGACTGCACTGCAGCCACCAGCTCAGGCCTAATTAAAATGCATTCTCGCGAGATTTGCAGCTTTAGGGGTCAGAAGACACTACATACCTGTAGGTGTGAAGACGCCAAACCTGGATGTGTGATGAGTGATAACCTACAATAACCATACCTTTGAACTTGTAATATATTCTTAAGCCACTATGTGCTAATTAATATTACTTTTGTGTGTAGGATGGGACAGAGTGAATTCCCACCAGGTATTACATAACTGCACCCAAAAACCAGTGAAAGGCACATGCTGGTGACTAGCTTCAGCTAGACACTACGGCGACACCCCGTAGGTCGGAATAGAAATGATACAGTCTCAAAAGGGTTCACAAGATGCCCGAAGGCAGCACCGGTGGCCACCAGTGCATCACGAAGATGCAAAGATTTGAGTATCTTGCTGTCCTTAACTCTTTAAGGACCGCTAGTCCAGTAGTGCACCATGCCAAGTGGTTGTCATGATACATTGATGAAGCCCTTAAAGGAT
Organism: Acholoe squamosa; assembly: GCA_949317995.1. NCBI lineage: Eukaryota > Metazoa > Annelida > Polychaeta > Phyllodocida > Polynoidae > Acholoe > Acholoe squamosa. The sequence continues at coordinate 16,165,408 of OX439041.1, forward strand.
TAATAAACGGGTTATCCACCCATCTTCCAATCCAGTCAGGACATCTTTTAATCTTAAAGATGGAGAGAATTATAAAGGTGAACAGTGCTGTGTGACACAAGCACACCAGATCAGGAGGGTGTTGCTCCTATAGTAAAAGAAAGAGCTGGCTAAGAATGCCCTCATTTCCAGTCCTTTCTTTTCATGTAGCTATAACTTGTCCCTTGTGTTGCTCACAAGTGGTCATTCAAGTAGGGTGTTAAAAAAGGGGGATTTGAGTAGTTACCTAGTTGAGAGAAGTCAGTCAGTATAATATACTATAGAGTGGGTGACATGAGTACGTACCTGATAGTGCAGCTCTCTCTGTTTTAAACAAGGCAGGTGACTTTTCAGACTAATGTGGTGAGTGCAAGTTGAATGATGAAGCAGAGCGTGACTTCTTTTGAAAAGAGGGTACCTACTGACAGCTCTTTTTACCATAGGAGCAACACGCTCCAGGTATGACAGGTCAATCTAATTGAGACTGAAGAGACAACTCAGAAGTGCGTTATGATTATGCTGCAATGGCTTTTAAAGTGGTCTCAAGTAGGCACCAGTCTCAAATAAGTGCCAGGGATACTGAAATCAATCTTAACAGCACTAATACATGTAGGTGCCTGTCATGAATAAGGGCTAGGGGTGCAAGGGTATTGAAATTAATGAGCGTCCAGTGCTTAAACGGCCACTATGGTAGGGTATCCTCCCAGTGTGGGATGTTCAAGTAAAGGATACAATATATCCTAAAAGGAAGAACTGTCTTAGAATTTATCTTACAAATTATTAGAAAATATAGGGAATCTTTCTTTTTTTCCTTTTCCTTTTTTTACATAGACAAAACAGCAATATTTGTTTCTGTAATGTGCAGCAAATATCTACATATACAAAGGCCAAATTCTGCCATAAAACCTCCTTCCCATTAGCCGTATTTCTCCATACTTAGTATAATAAACAACCCCCCTCCCCCTCTATCCGTATATATACAACACTACAAGAACACATGCCCATAACACTACCGGGTATATGCTGTAAGTGCTACAGGCCATTAGCTATGGGCATTTCCCCTAATATCGCCCATGTTGTTTCTAGTAGGTGGCACCACTGTAGGGTTAATGTCGGTATGTCATGCTGCTTGTCGGGCTGAGTGATCGTCTAATCTGACTAATGGGCTTTGGGCCCTCAGGGCTTGGGCCTTAGGGCAGGGGCCCTCTAGGTTGGACCTTAGGGCAGGGGTAGAGGGTATACAGGTCTAGTCAATAGATGTATGGTGTCATCGCATTTGGATTCTAAAGCACTATGGTCCCTAGCCGTGACCATTGCTTATTTTAGTATAAATTTAGCATCATCAGTTATTTCAAAATATGCCACTGGAAGGCATTTCTCAAGATAGTATGACTAGATTCCTTCAAATCTTAGTGGAATCCCTGACTTTAATGCCATTACATCCCTTCATCTATTGGGCACTAATGATTTACACTGGTACGACTGCGCTTCCAAACCCTATGGTATCTCCACATTGAGTGCAGATTGTACAGAGCAGTTGTAGAGCATTTCCTACAACCATCCACTCAATTTTTGAGTGGATGTGTACAGTCGGACCATCTTGAGAAACACCCTCCAGAGTTCCACAGGTGTTCCTCACATTAATACCATGTAGTAATTGTGATTGGGGTGGCTGTAATCTTACCTCAGCACATAGCCTGAAGACATGGGTAGAGCAAAGCTCCCACCCATAGGCTGATAGGGTAGATTGGCATTCATTCATGACGTTTCCAAGGATCAGAAGATTGAGCTTATTCCTGGTCCTATATCTTACTCAGGCACAGGTTCAATAGGGGTTTTGAATTTTGGAGAGTTTTGACACCATAAAGATTTCGTTCTTGTCACTGCAGGTATGACTGATTAAAAGAACGCATATATAATATATGGTGATTATTCTTTTAATTGAAAAGTTGAAATGACTCATTTGGAAACTAACACAGTTTAAGATTTATAATTTAAATTCCAGCTTGACTTCTGTGAAAGTTAAGTATATAAACATCCACCCATACCGTTTTAAGTATATAGGAGGGAATGAATCCCTTCAGTTTCACAGTAGCCTGCCTGCTGGGGGCAGTTTTCAGTGGGTTTGTGTAGAGATACTGATAAGAAGTGACAGTAGGTGTGGTGTAGCCATCACAAGTGGTCTCAGGTAACACCACTACATGCCACTATACATGCCACTATCAGTGCACACCAATGTGTGCAGGGTGAAGCTCATGAAGATGCCACAGACCCCATATATGAGAATGTCACAAAGACACTATCAAAATTTCATTTCGAAAATGCAAAGAGAAAGAGATGGTATTATAAATCAGATTACTATCTATGACAAAGTTGATATCATTACCATTCCTATGATGTGATTAAAGAGTTTTTACTATATTTTCCCAACTTTCTGTCTTTTCTGGAAAAAATCCTTTTCAAATAGAAATAAAATAATAATCTGTTACTTTTTTTCTTTGAAAAATATTTAAAAATACAAATTAGATAGACAGGTGCGTGAAAATGCCATGGAACGATTTGGGATTTTCTGTAGATGTAAATAGACTCTTTCAGAATTCAAAAATATGGATTTTCTGCATTTTTACAATGTTTTCATCTCAATGTCACAAAACGACCATGTTAAGAGTGTCCGTTACGCGTCCGTTACGCCATATGGGGTCATATGGGGTCATATGGAGCCATATGAAATACAGGAGAAGTTAAAATGTTGGAGATCCTAGCATCAGTAGTAATCATCCTATGAAAATTTTTAGGTTACCTACCCCCCCTAAATCGATGCCAAGGAATCCAATGGTGCTATCCATTTTGTTCTATTCCTAATAGTTGCTTAGCAAGAGGCCTTTTTATCAGAAAATATTCCAATTTCTGGGACAGTGATCAAAACTATCATTTTACAAGGTATTTTCATGATAAAAATTTCCCAAGAAATATTCATACCTATATCATGAAATTTCTTGTGCATGTTCTTGAAGACCTATATTTTCCATTGCAATTGACAAATTATTAGAAAAGAAAGATTTATTTTTTACGATTTTTTCACTTTTATTTGTTGCAAACTCATGAGCTTGACCCTGCAGGGCATAGACAGGTGTACATTGTGCCACGCATGGAGGCTGTTGCACATAAGCTAAAGAGAGCACTAAGTATACTATACTATAGGTACCCTCTCTTAAAATATTCACGATCTGCTTCACCATCCAACTTGTACTCACTGCATCAAAATGAAAAGCCACATACCTTGTTTAAAGATAATATGTATTACAAAAGCTGGTACATTGTACCTTACTGTGTGGTTCTCTTTTTGATGCTCTTGATGTGGGTAGCTATCATCTTTATTGAAAGGTACTTGTACCTGACTGACATCAGCACTTCTGTGCAACACGAAAAAGAAATCAGTATTGAAAAGAAAATGACTGCTGCAGGTGAGGCACTTCTTAGGCAAAACTACCTTTTCCAATATTTGCAACACCCTCCAGGAACCCCTACACTGGGCTCCTTCCCCAACTGATACTACCATAAAACGCTATGGGTAAATCACAGCTTCAGTGGTGGATCCACCACTGCAAATATATTGTGAATTCCATTCGTGGCGAGAACTTCTGAGAGCAGTTGCAAATATCATATCATTTTGACATCTGCAAATGGTGTTACATGCCACTGGGACATCGCATGAACGTTGTCACAGCGGGGGTTCCACTACTGGGACGTTTTCTCTAAGAACAGTTGCATACATAATTTGTGGCAGTGGATCCACCGATTTATGGTGGAGAATCAAGGATTTAATAAAGAAACAGGTGCAGTCCTATTCTTGATGTATAATTAGAGTAACATACTCGCTATTTCGCTTTAAAGTCTCCCTCCAAGAGGGGATTCCTTTTCTGTGCTCCCCTAAATACGCCACGGCCCATGTGACATGTCACAATGTCGGTTTTACGAAATTCCTAATTCCCTTTGTTGATTCTACGAAATGAACATATCGCCATGTCTAGCGTCATAATCAGAAGTAGCCACTCCCTTATACTCTGTACTACCTCTATCTGTACCACACACCAATACTCCCAATAACTCAAGGCACCACGTGCAAGGACACAGGGGAAATATACACAAATATTAGGGTAATTACTGACAATTCCTGCACCCTTTTCCTGTGAAGCGGGTGTTCAGCAAAGGCCAATTTTCTCAGCGACAGAAAAACAGGGATGGATATCATAGCAATTTAGAGCTGTCATTTGGAGCACCCACCTGGTAGAAAATCTACATCTAAGCCAGTGGACAATCTATATCTGAGGATGTGCATAATTTACATGTGAACTAGTGCCCAAGCTTGATATGTCCAGTAAATTTACTAGAAATAGGATCACAGGGCAAGGGGAAAGTTTGTAGGAAATGAATTCATTTTTAAAATCTTACCTTGTTGTACCCTATTAGTGAGGTGACTGATGCACTACAGTAACCCACTTTGTGGACTGGTCATTATTAATCAACAGGGGGTGGTGGGATCGAGGGCGGGAACATAACAACTTTTGACCCTTCATGAGAGAGAGGGGGTAAACACTTTTGACTCCTCCTGAAGGGGGGTGTAAAAGAATTAGGCTCTTTTTAAGAGAAATCCCTGTGTGCTACTATAGATAAAAGAGGGGCATAAAAAAAGTCTGTGCCAGAGCATGGGGGGGAACATGCGCCACAAAAACACACCACCACCACCCCACCCCCACCCCACCCCATTGATAATTAATGACCACTCCCTTATACAGCCATGTGCACAAACTGTTGATTCCCATTCCTTCATTCTCACTGACTCCTCCTGTCTTGCCAGCTACACCTCTGTCCGCCCTAAGACATTACCCTAAGTGAGACGAATATGGCCACAGGGACACTCTCCCAAAGTAATATATTATCGCCCACTGCGGCAGGCTACAGTGGTGCCACCATGCGAGTGGTGGTGGAAGCAGGCAGGTGGTTGCAGACTGATTGTGGGGTAAGGGAATGAAGGTTTTACCCTTTAAGGACAGCAAGATGCTCAAATCTTTGTGTCTTTGTGATACTCCGGTGGCTCACCGGTGCTGCATTCGGGCATCATACATGTGAACCCTTTTGGAAGTGTATCAACTCTATAAGAACAGGATGATCTACGAATGCTCCCCTGGCAAGCAACTCCCATAGCTCCAGTACAATATCACGACTGTAGACCTAGGTCAATATGGTACTAAAAGCTGAGAAGTTTTCGATGACAATTTTGGAATTTTCTCAGATTGCTCTCTTGGGAATGCAAATTTTATTGGCAAACCTGTCTGTGATACACTTCACTTGAGAATTGTTTTGTGAATCCCCTGATACGCATTGTCTGCATGTGGACCCTACAGGCAAAGTTATGAACATACCACCAAAGTCAAGCCAAACACAATTTTATTAATGGAGCGGTCAGCCTTTCTTGTTTTAAGGGTATACAGCAAATGGCACTGAGTGTGCCCTACGGATAAATGGATGAGAAGTGTGGGTGGAAGTAGGTGAGGTAAGAGAGGATGTATAGGCAGAATGGTTGGGGTGGAGAGGGCCAAATCACTAGTACTCTGGCAATGATACATTAAAACTAGTTGAATTTGGCCTTACATTTTACAACTGCTTCCAATTATATTTAATTGCTCTAAAACAATAGTGACACGCCAACACCTTGTTCAATAGGTGGCAGATCATCATCGTTTGCAGATAAGGTATAAAAGCATGATTGATAATATAATGGACAAGTATCTGTCAGTTAAGTAAACCACAGCAAATTCTAGCTGTAAATGAAATGATTTTGAAACCTGATGGATGGATACATGTAAGTTCTCCTTCAAGGGACCTTGGTGCCCATTTTCCGACAAAGGAAGATATATCATTTTGACTTCCAAAAATATTTTTCACTTGAGAAAAATGATACAGCTATGTTGAGAACAAAAATAGTTTTAAGAAAAATGAACTAACTACTCTGTTCTCAAGTTAAACCACTTCATACATAGTAAGAGAAAAATGGCTTCAGGCTTTTTGATAGCGTAATGTAAAGTGATAACTATCAAAGGTAGAATAATATCTATCAAAGGTATAACTTGTTATAACAGAAGGAAAGGGTGGAAATGATGAGATAGCATTGATAGAAGTAAAATCCTGAGGTTCTTTGGCATTTGAAGACTGATATATCCCGCCCTATTGTTTGAACTTGTTTTGAACTTGGTTCGAATAGAGTATGGCGATTCACCGTACAGTGTACTGGGATACCATATGGAGTCATCAGTCATTTCCCAGAGTGCATCCCATATCAGTTATCTGGGCGTGATGAGGAATCCTGTTCGCAATTTAAACACAAAAGTTTGAAGTGCTGAATTTCTTAGAACTGCACCTGGTACCAAGGACCCTTCCGGGACTTATGAATGTAATATATAAAGATTAGACTTGAACTAGTAGTCAAGGTATGTCCGGTCCGCCGTCAACTTTTGGGCTCTTTATCCCGATATATGGGAACTCGTTTTATCTACTTTCAGCACTCAAATCAGTGCGTAAAATCTACCCTCCTTGCTCCAGAGCAGAAGGGTCTTTACTTGGAGGTTGCTATACACTCCATCAATAAAAACCATAAAGTGACTAAATTCGCGCATCAGCCCTGATTTCTACGTAGCCCAAGGGGCAACCCCCATACCTTAACCGCTGATATAGGCCTACCAACAGATATATACAGGCAGGCAAGAAGAAAGGGGTGATTAATTAGGGGCCTGTTGAGTATTCATCCTTTCAGTTTCCATGTCCAGTCGGAGCGTTTGCTCTGCAGCCATATCCTATAACAAAGCAATATTAATATAAAAAAAAAGTGGCAGTAGGTCAGGTGGGATAAAATATATAGATAACCAATAAAATGACAAGTCACCCAATCTTTGCATTGTGTGTAAATATATTGAACACACAGAAAACATTATGCCCACCCTCTGAGAGTGAATCAACCCTGGAGGGTCGTCATGATGCATGAATGTAGCCCTGGCAGGTTACTGGCCCGCACAACATTCATGTATCATGACGACCAATGGGTATGATACATCATAGCTCAAAACTTTAATGGTACAAAATATGGATAAGAGCTGTGTGAGGTTAATAGGAAGTACATAAATATGGGCGTGCCTGAATAGTAGGAAAGACACAGACAAAATACAGACTCGCTTAGTAGGGATTCCTCAGGGACATGGTAAGATAAAAGTATACTTATTGTTACTTGAAGTGAAGGTCTAGGATAGGGCTGGCCCAGCTTCAAATAATTAGGAGAACATATAATAGGCCAATGTTGAAGCATTGCCAGTTGTTGAGAATTACATGATGGGCTGCCTTTAGGATGGTTATCCCTGGTGGTGGATATTGGCACTATTGCAATTTTTTTTAAATTTTAAGTTTTTTATTGGGTACTCTAATAATACATATACTGATAATGTGAATTAAATGATATGTATTAAACCTAACATGGGCGCATTGCCCTACTTACATTAGTACCCCTTAATATTTCATATGTAAAGTTTAATCCTTATACCAGGAGCTTAATTCAAAACATCCTGGGATCACGACCCCAGCGATCTTAGGAATAAATCAGCCTTATCCTATTAAGCGATCTTAAGAGTTGACTGGGTTCACATATCCTAGCCAGCACTAAGATCGCATTGATCTTAGCCTCAGCCCTCCTACACTATTCCAAGAAGAACTGACTAGGCACAGGGGTAAGAGTCCCAAAATAAAGGAATAGCTGTAGAGTCACTCTTCTTCACAAGAGTGCTTATACCATCGTTCCCTGTCCCCATATGGGCTAACAAAAGAGCACAGGGGGCAGTTGACCCCCGTACAGTATTCAGGAGTTGTTCCCATGAATGTATGATTTATGCTTGCCTATTAGAAGCATTGTGCCCTCCCCCCAGGACAAAGAGAGAGAAGGGAAGAATTACCTTACAGTGCACTTAACGCATGAGTAGCCCTAAGAGCCCTCTAGGACACTCAGCAAACGTCCTCCCTCCCTTCTTTATGTATGCAGCAGGCTATTCACTCTTTCGATCAGGAGTGTTCCCTGTAAGTACTCTTGTACTCAGGTGAAACCACTATGCATTTCTTTCACTAAGATCGCAGTGATCTTAGTGGTGGAAATGGAATAGTGGAGTGATCCCAGGACTAGCTATTCTGGACAGGCCTCCAACCACTGCATTACATAGGGTAGACCAGCCAGGTCTTATGATATGTGCCTACACTAAGATCGCTGGGGTTGGGATCCCAGGATGTTTTGAATTAAGCTCCAGGTATAGCAGGAAATAAGTACAATGATTACCATATCAGCAACTGCAATACAAAGTATATATGATACAACTTGAGATGAGATGAGATGTATGAGAAGTTCAACAGGCTCTAGGTGGTGAAGTACCGGTAGTGGTGGGTAAGAAACAGGTCTCATACACGAAACAAGCAGGGTAGTCTGTCAGAATTTTCTTATAAAAGATCTTTGGACATGCTATGATAGTATATTCAGCCTTTAGGTCATTCCACCTTCTTATTGCTCTGTAATATGAGCTTCATATGACAAAAGGTTTGAGAGAATGGGGGAGTTTTAGCCTAATGCCCTGATTTCTCCTCGTAGGGAGGTTCCTATTATCCACTAAGTTTTGGCTGTTTTTTAACCTGAAGGCATAAGCTAGGAGATGTATATCTCTTCTATTGGTTAACTTCTGACATCCACTTTTTTTCATGTAATTGGTCTGTTGTAAACAGAGGGAATTCTTCCAGTTTAACATTGTATACAGATCTTAAGGCCTTATTTTGTAACAACTGTATTTCTTTTGTTTCACCCCTATAATCCCTATCCCATACATAATCAGCATAGTCCAACACTGGTAGCACCAAGGTTTTATATATTATTAAAGGTAGTGTCCCCATCTATATATTTTCTGACTCGATATAAATCATATAACCTTTGTCTGAATTTTGAGCAAGTATTCTCTCTGTGTGTGGTGAATGTTAGACCAGTGTCTATAGTTACACCTAAATAAGTAAATTCATGTACCTGCTCTAGAATTGAATTACCTAAGGTAAAAACTGGTGTTGGATCATGCCTTTTCTCATTAAAAACCATCCACTTTGTTTTTGCACAATTAATAGTAAGACAATTGTTAATGCACCATGTTGATATGACTCTTTGCGCTTCATGCATCTTGGCCGATGTTGTGACCATTATTACAGCATCGTCAGCATAGAGGGATATCTTATAATCATACAAAGTAGCTAAGGGGTTTATATATATAAAAAAAAAAGCAAAGGACCCAACACAGACCCCTGAGGAACACCATATTTAATTGGTTTTAATGCTGAGAGTGTTTCATTGGCTAAGATTTTTTGTGTCCTGTTTGTGAGGTAATTAAGATTTTTAAAGGCATAAAATTGGATAAACCTTCATCTATTCCTCAATCAAAAACATATATGCTAAAGGACTGTTTTATGTCAATCCAGGAAGTATTTCAATGTTTGTATAATAGATGCCTAGATGTTAAGAAATTCACATGGAAAGCAGCAACCGTTAAGCCATTGTATAAGAATCCCAACTCTACAAATGAAAATGACCTCCGCCCTATTAGTCTTTTAGCCCTTCCTGGGAAAATCCTAGAAAAAAATGTTTGCAAAATACCTTCTTGGACACAAATAATGTACTTTGCAAAAATCAGCATGGATATAGGGCTGGGCACTCAATGCAGACTGCCATAGATGAACACCTAATGGATATAACCAATAGCATGATAGAAGATAAACGAAGTTTTTGTCTGTACCTCAATTATCGAGCAGCCAAAATTGCATCCGAGATTTGATATAGATGTCAGGAAGTGGCCCCAAGTTTGAGGGGTATTTTATTTCCATTTCTTGGAGGGGGCGAGGTTTGTGGCCTCTCGTTTATGACACTCTGCAGTTGGGTTTGGATGTACTGCACACAAAAAAATCCAGTCCAGCCTCTCTCCAGGAATCTGACATGTTATTTAAAGCCTCATTTTATGCAATCTTCTCACTTGATCCAAGAAGATGACAGCTTATTTATTTAATCCATTTTTTTAATTTGTAATCATATTTTGGTGCCCCGACGGCAGTGATTGGGGAATTACATTTGTGGTATTATGGGACAGATTAGGGTTTAGTAGGTTTATTCATTAAACATTTCACATTATACGAATACACATTGACTCTGTTTAGGCCTTGCAGGTGAATAAACTAAGGAGCTGATTGAATCAGTGATATTGTGATTTTAAATGTGGATTTCTGTATACTGCCTTTCCCCTACCTGCTTCTAGTTACTGTCCCTGTTGGTGCCTTAACTTGCACAATGTGAGTAACTCGCTAGAGTAGCATTTACTGATATTCCTCATAAAGGGCCTCATAATTTTCTGGACTATTGCAATGCCTCGCATGTAAGACACCCCACGTATAAGGCGCACCCTGTGTTGAAGGGCAAGATATAAGGCACAGAGTTGGGGATTGATCTTCAGTAGTTTAGTACTGTTTCGAGGGTTATCCTGCAGCAAGACACTATTTCCCATGTTAAACATTACAATCTCCAGAATAATACCATCCATGCCCAACTAGGTCATATACATAATTACAAGTTGGCTTTATAGCCAGCCAAACATCAGGTAAACGTCTGTTATCAGAGCTGAATTGTCGTAGTAATGGCAGCAGAGACAGACACTAGATTGTCATGATACTAATATAATAAGGCTGCACGCTGTCACGCAACCTACAGAAGACGCTGTGTATGTTTTATGCCATGGCTGGTACCTGACTGGCTGAGTGCATTCTGCAGCAACAAGCTGGCAACCAGTAGATGGAGAGAAAAAGTCGTCTGCTTTTTATGACGATTTTTTCTTTTGTTAACCCTTTAAGGGCCGCTAATGCATTAATGCATCATGCCTATTGGTCGTTTGATGCATGAATGCAGCCTTGTAAGTAACTCGCCACAGCTGCACTCATGCATCATGCTGACCCTACATGGTTGATACATTCCCGGAAGGTCGGCATGATGCACCAATGAAGTGATGGCGAGCAGACTCGCCAGCACTTCATCGGGGGATCGTGCTGACCGATACTGGATTAATGTTCTAGTGGTTCTTACAGGGTTGATTGGAATTTCACGCACGTAGCTGCAAGTCAGAAAGTGTGATGATCTATGAATGTCCTTGGAAACCAAGGTTTTATTCAACAGAAACTGCCCAAAAACAGAGATTTTAGTATTTTCTTCTCTTTTAGGTATTAACACTCAGATGCTACTCCTGGGTTTCACCATGAGAAGATACTGCATTCAATCGCGTGAAAACCTTGACTGCCTCTAAGCCTAATAAAAAAAGAATGAATGAAAAATAATAAAAGAAAAAGAATTACAGACCTTGAATTGATGCAGGAAGGGAACCTTTCAAAGGGTGACCTGTAATATGTGAGAACAAGCAGTTATGTGGTGACATCTGCTGTTATTTGAGCATTCAATAGCCAATATTGCATTGGTGTATTATGCCCGTTGGTCTTCACGATGCATTTATGCAGCCATGGGGAGTCGATCAGCATGCAGTGCTGCATCAATGCATCATGGCGACCTCACATAGGGTCGGCATGATGCACAAATGATGCACAAATGAGCTGATATGCTAGGGTCGGTAGGTCGGATCTTTTTTTTTTCCTTAGTTTGCCTTTCCCTCAGCTCCTCCTGTCCAATATAGGCATGTTATATATCAAAACAAACATAATTTGAAGGTGAATTGGAGAGGATATGTAATGTGGCCAAGATACGGGGTTGTAATACATGTACTATAATACCTTTTTTCTAGAAAACCCATGAATTCTGGGTACATTTTACACACAGGGTGCGCCAGCTGGGGAGGAGCCTAGATGGATTTTTGAGGACCAGCAAATGTTCCCCCGACCCCACACGAATACAATGAAAGTTACCATGACCCCCCCCCCCCCCCCACTGAGAACTGTTTGACAAAATATCCCCCTCACCCCAAAAAAAAATCATATTTATATGCATGTGGAATGATGAGTTGCGATGAGTAGTTGAACTACCCATAATTCATATTTGGTTTCCCCCCCCCCACCAAGGGACTCTTTTTCATCATTTTCATATATCTAACACCCCCCCGTGCAATAAATCGTCCCTTAATTAGTGATTATGTCTCTATCCATAGGACCATCCAAAAATTACGGAGTCTCATCCTGCATCCTTTAACCTGTTAATGATAGTGTAGGGGCCAGCTCTGGCTGTACGTCCATGGCAGTAGGCCATCTGGAGGGTGTTGCTCCTATGATAAATAGAGCTGTCAGTAGGTGCCCTCTTTTCAAAACAAGTCACACTCTGCTCCACCATTGAACTTGCACTCCCCACGTAAGTCTGAAAATCAGCTCTCATGTTTAAAATAAAGAGAGCTGCACTATCAGGTAGCTACTCATGTCACACACTCTATATTTTACTATACTGACTGACTTCTCCTGACTAGGTACCTACTAAAGTACCCTTTTCTAGCACCATACTAGCATGACCACCTGTGGGCAACACAAGTGAAAAGTCATTACTACATGGAAAGCCAGTTCTGCAGAAGAGGCACTTCTTAGCCAGGAGGGTGTTGCTCCTATAGTAAAAGGAAGACCTGGCTAAAAATGCCATTGTTTCCAGTCCTTTCTTTTCATGTAGCTATAACTTGTCCCTCTTGCTAAAAAAGGGGGATTTGAGTAGGTACCTAGTTGGGAGAAGTCAGTCAGTATGATAAACTATAGAGCATGTGCCGTGAGTAGGTACTTGGTAGTGCAGCTCTCTCTATTTTAAACAAGGCAGGTGACTTTTCAGACTAATGTGGTGAGTGCAAGTTGAATGGTGAAGCAGTGCATTACTTGTTTAGGAAAGTGTGTGTGCTTACATACATTAACCTTTAAATGAGAGAATCTTGCCTTAGGCCACCCTTAAAAATATGTTCGTTTCCTGTCCAGAGGGTGGGATTTTTCAGACCCATGAGGGAGGGAGGGAAGAAAAAATTTTAGGAAAAGATTTTTATTCATTCCACCAGGAGCTTAATTCAAAACATCCTGGGATCACGACCCCAGCGATCTTAGGAATAAATCAGCCTTATCCTATTAAGTGATCTTAAGAGTTGACTGGGTTCACATATCCTAGCCAGCACTAAGATCGCATCGATCTTAGCCTCAGCCCTCCTACACTATTCCAAAGCAGTGCATGACTTGTTTAGGAAAGATGGCACATACTCACAGCTCTTTTTACAATAGGAGCAACACCCTCCAGTACTACCATTACCATAGGAGCAACACCCTCCTGCCCTGTTCCGGTTACAATAGCCCTAAGGGGCTGGTCAGCTAGTGTAAGCTACCTCCCTTGTGTATCAAACCAACCCAGGTATAGGTGGAAAATAGGAAACAATAAAAGATGTTGTAATGATGTACTTAACCCAAATATTTGCTAGATAAAATGTCTCTCCGCAACCTTAGGACCCTGATCTGGGCTACCTTTTGGTCTTTACAGTTTAGAAATCGAATCACTATCAAAGAATTTACAGCCTAAAACAGTCACAGGTTTGTATTGTTCTGCTAGGGTCGGTCGGGTAACTGGAAACAAACCTTTCTTGGCCTCAGCAGTCCTTTAGGGGTTAAACTTGCTATCTAGAGTCTATGTGTACAAATATAGCGTTAGATTTTTAATTCTTGCTGAGTTCACATCTGCCTGTTTCATTCCCACCTGGGCTCTTTCTGTCAGTGAGAAGCAATGGATTCATAAAGGGAAGGGGAATCTGGAAAGTTACAAAAAAAAACTTTTTATTGGTGATATTGAGTTCCCAAGGTCAGAGAGGGAGAGTAAATAATTCATATTAGCCTATTGTGGAAATGTGGCCTGTTATGGATATTATCTCATCCAGCATTATGAACTGCAATGGATCCATTAGTAGACAATGCTTGTTCATCTTTTTAAACAGATATCAGGTTGTTTTCTACTCCACTTTAATATATTCCTTTTTCAAATGATGTGATTCATATCTTTTTTTTCTGAATTTTGTTAGAAAATAGAGCTACCCTCATCAACTCTGTAATTGTTATTCCTTAGCAACGGTTATGGTTCGTTATGAAAGGGCCGAGACTGTATCTTTTTAAGCTAATAAATTGTTGTTTTGTGGTCATTTATATTTTAGTGGGTTACATCAGGTTGCCTTGGGATTGCTGGCTTTTAATGTTCAAGCCTCAAGTTGTTTCATTATCATGTTTTCTCTTTTCCCTAGTGTGCTTTATTTTTTGGGATGAATGAGTATTATTTTTCTCTCATGATATGTATTGGATATTTATCTTTTTGTCGCACTGTTTGATATACAGATTTACCTGTAACTCACCATTCTACCTGTACATTCACTCGTCATTAAACGCTCGCCCCGGGTGCAGCCTTTTGTACCTGTATGGGAGTTGAGTCATTGTAAAATCAATATGGTGTGTGCTTACATACATTAACCTTTTAATGAGAGAATCTTGCCTTAGGCCACCCTTAAAAATATGTTCGTTTCCTGTCCAGAGGGTGGGATTTTTCAGACCCATGAGGGAGGGAGGGAAGAAAAAAATTTTAGGAAAAGATTTTTATTTATTCCACCAGGAGCTTAATTCAAAACATCCTGGGATCACAACCCCAGGGATCTTAGGAATAAATCAGCCTTATCCTATTAAGCGATCTTAAGAGTTGACTGGGTTCACATATCCTAGCCAGCACTAAGATCGCATCGATCTTAGCCTCAGCCTCCTACACTATTCCAAGAAGAACTGACTAGGCACAGGGGTAAGAGTCCCAAAATAAAGGAATAGCTGTGGAGTCACTCTTCTTCACAAGAGTGCTTATACCATCGTTCCCCGTCCCCATATGGGCTAACAAAAGAGCACAGGGTGCAGTTGACCCCCGTACAGTATTCAAGAGTTGTTCCCATGAATGTATAGTTTATGCTTGCCTATTAGAAGCATTGTGCCCTCCCCCCAGGACAAAGAGAGAGAAGGGAAGAATTACCCTACAGTGCACTTAACACATGAGTAGCCCTAAGAGCCCTCAAGGACACTCAGCAAGCGTCCTCCCTCCCCTCTTTATGTATGCAGCAGGCTATTCACTCTTTCAATCAGGAGTGTTCCCTGTAAGTGCTCTTGTACTCAGGTGAAACCACTATGCAATACTTTCATTAAGATCGCAGTGATCTTAGTGCTGGAAATGGAATAGTGAAGTGATCCCAGGACTAGCTATTCTGGACAGGCCTGCATAGGGTAGACCAGCCAGGTCTTATGATATGTGCATATACACTAAGATCGCTGGGGTTGGGATCCCAGGATGTTTTGAATTAAGCTCCAGGCCTCTGGACAGGAAACAAACATATTTTTAAGGGTGGCCTTAAAGCAACACATTTCATCTAATATGTGATTCGTTACTGGCAACTACTGGCACTGGGTTCACTAGTGCACCATATATACTGACCGTTTAAATGGTTAATCTTTTAAGGGTTTCAATATCCTCCAGATCTATGGCTAACGCTAAGTTCCTCATACCGACCTTTGAGAGTGTATCACTTAAATGACTTAAGGGACTGGAGTACCATGCGCTGGTATGATTGTGGTTGATGTTGATTACTGATTCATCTTTCGGTTTTATTTTTAGGAACAGAATCCTGTGATATCCCAAGGGCTGCTTAACCTCTTTAATCAAATTTACTTGCTTTTTTTCAGAAAAAGAATTCATTATGACTATTTCTAAGCCCTGTGTTGCATGGTGTTGAATCTATCACTCATGTCCTCTTTATCTTTATATCCTTCAGGAGTGGCAGATGACCGGGTGAAAAGAGACGCTGCAGAACCTGAGGCTGAGGTAGTAAAACGGAGAAGATTCAGCTTCGGTAAACGCAATGGTTTAGAAGACCCAGATCAAGAACTGGATGCTGAGAAGCGTCGGCAGTTCTCCTTTGGCAAACGTGATGAACTCAAAGATGAAGCTGAAAAGAGGAGGCGCTTCTCATTTGGAAAGCGCATGAATGACATTGATGAAGAGAAAAGAAGGAGATTCTCATTTGGAAAGCGTGATAATGAAATTGATGAAGAAAAACGTCGACAATTCTCTTTTGGAAAGAGGGATGATGATGTGATTGATGCAGAGAAGAGACGGCGCTTCTCCTTCGGTAAACGTGACGATAATGAAATTGATGAGGAAAAGCGTCGGCGCTTCAGTTTTGGAAAGAGGGGAGATGAAGGTATTGATGAGGAAAAGAGGCGAAGATTTTCATTTGGAAAACGCTTTGATGGGGAAAACGAAATTGATGCCGAAAAGCGCAGGAGATTCTCTTTTGGAAAACGTGATGATAATGAGATTGATGAGGAAAAACGCCGTCGGTTCTCTTTTGGAAAGAGGGGAGATAAATCAATTGATGAAGAAAAGAGGAGGAGATTCTCATTTGGCAAACGTGGTGACAACGAAATAGATGAGGAAAAACGCCGGCGATTCTCATTCGGTAAGCGTGCAGACAACCCTATGGATGTTGAAAATGAACTTGACCTTGAGAAACGTCGCAGATTCTCTTTTGGAAAACGTGGCGATCAACTGATGGATGAGGAAAAACGTCGCCGCTTTTCTTTTGGCAAACGTGGTGACAGCCCTCTAGATGACAATGAAATTGATGAAGAAAAGAGACGGAGATTCTCGTTTGGCAAGCGTGGTGATGAAATCGATGAAGAAAAACGTCGCCGCTTTTCATTTGGCAAGCGAGGTGACAATGAAATCGATGAAGAAAAGAGAAGGCGATTCTCATTCGGAAAGCGTGGTGATGGCCCACTAGATGACAATCAGATTGATGAGGAGAAACGCCGCAGGTTCTCCTTTGGGAAGCGCGGTGACAATGATATCGATGAAGAGAAACGTCGCCGCTTCTCCTTCGGGAAGCGTGATGATGAAGTCATTGATGAGGAGAAGAGGAGGAGGTTCTCATTTGGAAAGCGGAATGATCTTGAAGATCTAGAATCACTCACCAACATGAGGCAGTACAGCAGTGCGCTCGCTCGGCAAAACAGAAAATTCCTCTTTGGAAAGCGAGAACCAGCTGCAAGCCAACAAGGCAGTCCTAAGAAGGCACGCACCTTCCTATTTGGAAAGCGCTCCGATGGGGATGTAGCAGTGCCGGCAGCCATCGAGGCCGCTCATGTTTAAAAAACCAGAAAATCAACAGCAGAACCATCCCCACCACATTGGTGGAACCATCAAAGCCATTGACAAAAACAAAATGGCATGGATGATGACAACAAACATGAAATAAAAATGATAATTAAGGAAAAGGGGTAAATTTGTAAAACAAGGATGATGTTTATACATAGGGTAGGGTTTGTGGGGCAAAGAAAGGAAATGAAATGCACCTTTATTGGAATAATATCAGAAATCGTTCACAATTGATTGAAAGAAAAGACACTTCTCTAATTTAGAATGAAATCATCTCTAAACATACAGCGACCATTATATGTGATGAATTGCCAACTACGTTGGCAGACTTTTTTAACTGATAGTTAGATGTATGATATGAAAAAGTGAGAAGAATCATGAATTTTCTAAGGTGACAGAAATTCAGATAAATGTGATAATTTGGGGATAACTCTAGGAACTAAGAAGATTATTATGAAAAGATATACAATTCTGACATTCAATTCCAGGATATCATCGATGGAAACAAGGGATACAAGAATCAATAAATTTAGTCAGCTGGTTTAGATATTAGTCTTTTGTTTCCTGAAAAAGTGATACGAAAAAGGAACATGAAATGAAAATCTCAAATATCAGCAACACGAACAAAAATGTTCACATGTGTAAAAATGAAATTAATGACCAAACCGACAAATCCCACCATGAAAGCTAGATAGGCGCACGCACACAGGCACTACTAGTTGCGATTTTCCAGGTGATATTTGCAAATTGTCCAGTTACTCCACGCCATGTCCATACATTTGCTTTATTGTTTCGGTAATCGAGGCGATCCAGTCGGGTCTGGATTTCTTCATTTCTACTACCACTTCTATTAGTACTGATATTTCCCACTGTGAAATAAAGAGGAGGTGACTCAGCCGTTGCATCATAACTTGTAGTGTCCTCCCCGTGTCCACCCTAATTGTAATATAGAGTCGCATTTGAATCATCGTTGTTTTAAAATCTAGAAATCGTCACCAAAGTTCTACTCAATATTCACACTACATAGGTTATGCATAATTATTATTTGGAGGAAAATAGAAGAAGATAGAGGGAGC
Source organism: Acholoe squamosa (assembly GCA_949317995.1). NCBI lineage: Eukaryota > Metazoa > Annelida > Polychaeta > Phyllodocida > Polynoidae > Acholoe > Acholoe squamosa. The sequence goes on from OX439041.1 coordinate 16,183,786, forward strand.
TGGGGAGATTTTACCGAAAGATGACTGTGCAGAATGAGTGGTTTGCAATGCATTCTGGGTGTACAGCATCTTGTACACTCATTCTGATGACGTTATAGGAGTATGCAGCATTTTACTGACGTCATCATGCACATCAATCAAACATGGCTGATGTGATGACAAAAATGTTTGCTACAATAAGTCATGCAAGAAATACCATGAAATAGTGAAAATGGTAAAAATTGAAGCTGTTAGCTTGGACTCTCTCCAACTGAGGCAATTTGCCAATCTTGTACATAACACATAGAGTCGAGTGTTGTTGTTGCCAATATTAAACTAATTACATGTAGAGTTACATAGTTGACAATACACTTGGACTTTTTATTGGTGTTACTATCTGAGAAGAGTGGATTCCTTGATCTGAATGTATCGAAGGTCTCTAATTGCAAGACAAGCAAGAAGGCCCAAGAAAAAGACGGCAACGCGAGCAAAAAAAAATATCAAATATATTTATGTATACCTTTTAACTCATTCCTAGCTTGTCTTCTTGAGAACATTCAGCTTCTTTGAATAATGGCACAGAATAGAAATAATTATTTTTCCAAATATTCACTGTATGTAAAGAGGAAAACATCCGATATTTTATCAAACATTAAAGAATTTCTGTTCAGAAACTTGGCTTCATTTGTTTCAGTGAGAAAAATAAAGCAAATATTGCCCGTTCGGGTACAATTGTAAGTTTTGTCTCGTCTATTTCATGACATGATTAAAATGTTCATAACGATATGATAAAAAGCCAAATAGGTGTACTATTGCAATAAAAAGGATTTCTAAAGTATACAAGCCTGATGTCAGAAGGGAATTCACCAAGAAGACTGGCAAGGCTTGAATTGATGTTGCATTAGCATAGATTATCTTCTCCTTTCGACATATGAATGGGTTACTCTTACGTAACATTGATTTAGTCCTTTCAAGACGACATGATACATTGATGTCCCATGTAATTTTGTCAGCACGATGCAGTAATTTTAACAGTGTTGAACATCATACCTACCAAGCAAGTGTTATGCACTTCTTGAATGTCCACAAGGTGAATCAGGGGTCAACCGCACAATGCCGTTGGTAATAATGCTGCATATTGCACCAGAAAGAACCAAAAAATGGACTTGAAGGAGGCTACTACAGTTGTAGAGAGTCTTAACCTTCTCCAAGTGACAGCTGGAGGCCGTTGCTAAAAGATTAGGAAAGATTGGTTCTGTCCTAGGTGCTATTCCCAAAATGGAACTGACTCACCTCAGGGAATCAATTCCCTGTTGGGTTGCCAAAGTTAATTAGCAGTGGTTGGGAATTGGTGTATGCTTACAAATTGAGAAGTATTTCCTGGCTAGTTCTTTCCTCCAATTCCCTGGCCTACATACTATGGGAAGCTTTAAGGTGGAACCAATCCTGGAACCAGTTCCCCCAACTTGCAATGCAGTCTAATTCAGAAGTCAATTCCATTACAATATAATGTGGGAATTCATCAAGTCCATTTTTCATCCTGGAAAATGGACTTGAAGGGGGCTAAGACTATCTAACACAGTATATTAGTATTGGCAGTATATTAGTATTGACAACCCTACAGATACCCCTATACCTTAGTAACGATCATCAAGGTCGGCATAGTGCATGAATGCAGCCTTTGGGAGTTAGCTGACCAGTGGTCTTTTGCACGGGCGGCGAGGTATCTTCACTAAAGATAGGCCAAAATGAAGATAACACAGAAGATATCTCCGTGGATATCTTCAAAATTTCATTTCTATAGAAGCTGGCATTATTTGTCATACATTTGCAATGATATCCTTGAAAAGATAGGTTAGAGATAAGAATTTTCAAGATATCTTAAAATTTTCAAAGATATCTACAGTTTCCTTTGGAAATGAGATCGAGTTATTTTTACCATCTGAAGTTATCTTCACTTTCCGTGCAAAGGACCACAGGAATGTATCCATGCATGATGACAACCAATGCGCATGATGATGCATTAAAAGTATGAGCAGCTGCTAACAGGTTAAAACCAAATCATCATTAGTGTGGTATTATGCAGGCAATATTTCGGCAGTCTACATGTATAACTTCAAATAAAGTGTAAGCAATTCAACATAATCCTCCGCATGGGTCAACAGGCTACTGCCTACAAGGACTAGGCCAGGAAGACTGACAAGGAGAATTAGCAAGGTTAGTTTACATAGACAAAGGTGCACGAGAATGGGTCAGCACTGGTGGTTATCACACGATCCGACTTTGAGTGCTCCTTTGTATTTATCTCAAGTTATATTAGTCAGATATGTTCAAAGCTCCATTTATTTGGCATTAGAAATGATTTTATCATCAGTTATTTGACCGTTTTGGATGTTTTCCCTGGTAGTGTGATATGAACGATGGTAATCACACTGGGGGGTGTGATACAGAGCTTCTTGGTTAAACCTATGGGACTCTCATATTCAACTTGAGATAAAACAAGAATATGGCATGAATTTGCATGATATCAGATTTAACCCTTTTGAGAGTTGCGTAGTGCATTATTGAAAGAAAATAGGATGACTTTGCAAGATATTAGCTCTACAACTTGGAGGCCATTTCTCAAGCCACTATATGATCGCTCACAGCACTACGACTGCAAAATGCCAATGCTATTCCTATGGGAATGTTGGTACAACTAGGAGGGTGCAGTCGTGACCTGTTGAGAAATAGCCTCCTGGTAAGGGCTGCGGAGTACATTATCATAGCTTATCTCACAATTCTGGCCCCTACAGTCTCTTTTGGTCATAACCCTGTTCCGTTATCGGGGTATAACCGCATTCTCAGAGTCCTTTTTTTTTCTAAGACCATCTTGATTAGAACCTGAGCAGGTTAATAAATTGGCGAAGTATACAATGTCAACTACGCCATTAATTTCCTGGTAAAACCATTTAATTTTCAACGGGGAATCGATCCCCGGCCGCTGGGGCAGGAGACAAGCTCGCTGTCCACTATACCAAGGCGACCGGTGATACAAAGCTATGTACATCGAGGATTTGAAAATTTTTCCCACATACCTGATATTTACACACCTCATCAGCCTAGAATCCATGGAACCTGGTGGAGTTATTAACAGGGAAACATCCTTAGATATCCTAGATGAACATGCCATGCCTAATTCCTCCATTTTCTTCGAAATAAATAAGAATCCATTGATTTTCCATAGTGATATGCAAGTGACCCCGGCTGACCTCCTTGCCGGAAGTGGTTCAGCCGAAAGAAGGTCAGGTACATCCGGGCACCTACCCGCTTTGTCAACAAGACGAAATGGCCATGTACTGGGCCGTGTGCATTGGATCGGTATGGAAAATCAATGGATTCTTATTTATTTCGAAGACAATGGAGACAAAATGTATGCAAACACCAACTAGAGATCGTATATTTGGCGGTGCTAGAAGTACAGGACTTGTCATGCTTGGATTGTACCCGAAAAGACGTTGGAAAGACGAGGGTATGACGGGTGGAGTAAAAACAATGGCTACGCTGGCTTGGCAAAGCGAGGGGATCGCATGCACTTACAAAATGTATTCTCATGGATTAATTCTGGGGTTATAAGGTAAGAAATTAATACATAATGGATGAATAAGTGCGATAAACACATTAATGCATTGATATTCTGGGACTCGGTGAGGTAAGCTGGAAATAATCGCCCTCCCGCTGCGCGGTCGGGCGATTATTTCCAGCAAACCTCATCTCGTCCCAGAATATCAATACATTAATAGCTTAATGCCTTCGGTAGTACCCATACCACTGTTTTGATTATGGTAGCCATGATGTTTGGTTGACGTTCTGTGGGCTGATTCACTTTGCTGGACTAATAAATGTATGTTGACGTCCGTTTTAGCAAATGCAGATGTCAGTATTTCAAATTTAGGGTTCATCTTTTTAATACAGAGTGGGAATAGGGCAGATGATATTCAAATTTGGAGAACATTTATTGGTCAAACGCAGTGAAATGGCTTCTAGGGGAGTTACTCACCAAGACTTCATGCATGCATCATGACAACCAATGGATATGAAGCACTTGTATAAACTATGAGGCTGTTAAAGGGCACAAAGATCTTGGTGAGTGACTCATAGGGCATAGAAACCATCTACCATAGTGGCCCGTTTAAGTGTTTTGGGTTCAGGGCCATCCATAAATGACGTCACGCAAAGTTTGACCATTTTCGATCCCCCCCGTAATATCTTTTGCCAAATTTGCAATGCTGAAGGTATATGGAAAATTAATTCCGTCACGCAGAGCCTGATCCCCCTCCCCCTCCAGCATGACGTCCTTTGTGGATGGCCCCTTCTCAAATAAGCACCGGTCTTGAATAAGCTTTGAGAGTAAGAGGATAGTGTGTAAAAACATGCCTATAACATCTGTATCTCAAATACACGCTGGTATCATATATGGGCCAGCGGTATTGGGGTAGTAGAATCTATGAGTGTTGGGCCGCTTAAACGGACCACTACGGTAGGTATGTCGGGTCGGTATGTTGCATGCCTACAATACTGGTGAATAACATAAGGCGAGGCTCCACTACGCCATTTTTGCAGAGAATCGCAGCTATTCTCACAAAATGGGACACAAACACAGACTATAGAGTAGTGTTTGTTATCATTGCAAGGTAGAAATTGTATGTTGGGGGAGCTATTTGTTTATCTGGGGATGTGAATGTGTGTGATCTCAGGCATACTTGTGTTGTTAAAAAGATGTTTTTGTTTACTAAATCAAACTGATGTTATGTAAATATTGCAACCTTTCACACTAAGGAGTCTCCACGGTTTGATATCAGACAGGTTTGATTTTTACAGGACTGGTGGTTGTTGGACTGCTGTATTTTTATTTAGGGTAGAGTGACCTTGAGTCGTCCAGGTACCTTGAGTCGGCCATTTTGCTTGGTGTTGGGCCCAAAATGAAATTGTTAATGAATATATTAGTGGATTCTAAGCTATTTGCACTGGTGCTATATGGCAAGATATGCTATAAGCTATCTTAGCATCTTTTGGAATGTAAGTCTAGTACATTCCTGGAGCTCTGGGTGACTACCCAGCGTTCCAGTGGTGAAATGACACGTGGGTGAGACGTTAGTTTGACATCTGAAGTCCGTGTATTGGAATTAATGCATGTTCAAAGTAGAATGCAGCAACCTATAAAGACGAATACAATTGTAATCAGGGTAAAAGCAAACAACTCAGTCATGGCAAGACAATGAACACCCATTGCATGATACCCATGATAGCAGTGACATGGTATACTACCGTAATGACCTGTTTAAACACCGGGTCTTCAAAAAAACGCTATCTTTGAGGAAGAGCCATATAGAATTTAAAAAGATACACACTGTAATCTATTTCTTGAATAATAAGCGCCTTTCTTTTATTTATATCGGGGGTAGAAAGGTTTGAAATGTGTTTACGAGGAGGAAACTATTACCCCAACCCCTGCCTATCATGTTAAAGCAGAGAGAAATATCAAGAGAAGATACGCAATCTCAGGTATTCAAACTGTTAATGCTTCAGTACCCTATATTGATTACAAGACACAAGAAAGATGATGCTATAAACAACTTAACCACATGCAACCCTAAGGTTACCCTGCATCTCGCATCACTCAAAAGAAAATATGAGTCACTAGCACCATGAAATAAAGGACCCAAAACTTGTCAAATTCAACTTTTCTGCCGAGGCATAGACTCCTCCTTTGACAATTGTAGACAGCTGCGGCAAATGACCGATGAGTGTTAGGCTGTGAAGCTGTCAACTTAGGCACAGAAGTTGTCGTCATGAAGAGTCTGTGCTAGGTATGACCAGTTAAATTTGATGGGGTTTGTGTCGTTTATTTTGTACTATTCATTTTAAAGATCCTATTATTTCAGTGTAGTCACAAGACTTGTGTGAGAGTTAACACATGGTACAGTATGACAACTATATATAGCCCATGTCATGGAATCACGGCATATGTAAAGAAGGGTGAATATGTCGAAGATGTAAACATTTATTTTGATGAAAGCAATTAAGCAGACTGTCATGGCATGGCAAAGCTACGCCATCTCCAGTTAAAGGAACAGAAGACGAACATCCAGTTGTGATGCATGCTTATAGAGTGTAATTATGGATCCATATCCTTCTTCAAATGAGTGTAAAAAAAAGACTTACAAAATACAAAACCATAGGTATCAAAACAATGTAATCGACCAGGTTCTCAAAAACCTACCCGGACATGGTGAACACTGCCCACTACCGAAGTCAAATATTGCATTTTAGATAAAGGAAAATTTTAACAGATTTATGTTATAGCAGAATGGGTGTTGGATGCGTGTCAGTCGGTCAAACTTTAATTGCTTAAGAAATATTGAGTCGATCTTGGATTTTTTTCCTCAGACGAAGATAATATGTTTAAATCCACCCAAGGATGGACTGACATAGAAAAAGGTGCAACGGTTGCTTCACCACCCCACCATGATCCTTGTACAAGAGAGTTATGGTAAATGATACATATTAAAAGAATATTGAACACTAGCATGTTATCAGTCTCTACCTTTAAACATAACAATTATGTTGAGTAATGAAACGACGTGGAGAAATGAATAGAATGTTGGCCACACTTGTGAGAATCATCCAAGTTTATTACCTCAACCAGACTGGACAATCAGACTCCTATATTAGCCTGTATCGGTATGAGCTGTCATATCATAAAACATGATGATAAGGATTTATGGTGGTGGTACCTGAATTATCCATGGAAGGAAATGGTGGTTCCTCATGGAGGAACAGGCATTGCTCTCTTTAATGGCGGCTCATGCAGGAGTGCATCATGCCCACTGGAGCATCATGCCGACCTTCAAGGACGGTGTCAAACCCTGTAGGGTCGCCATGATGCATGAATGTAGCCCTGACAAGTTACTCGCCAGTGCTGCATTCATGCATCATGAAGAACAATAAGAATGATGGATTAATGCACTAAATGACCCTTCAAGGGTTGACTGAATAGTTATCTCTAATCTATATTTTCATGCAATAACATTAACACCAAATGTATGGCCTTAGTAATAATGCATCGACATGTATATAGCTAGATGGTACTATCGGATAGGAAAGGTTTATCAAACTGCAGGAACACAAAGCAATAAAGGTATTTTTGACGTCACTGCGCCATTGTTGTGACGTCATCAATGTGTAAATAACATGTCCAGTGGCAGGAGGTAATAGAGGTTGCCTACAGCTGACCACACACTGGGCCCAAGGGGGTTGGCAGTAGTAAGTTAACCCTTTAACGGCCACTGATGCAGGAGTGCATCATGCCCGTTGGTCATCATCCTGACTTTTTCTTTTTGTACCAATCATTATTGGAGCATTGTGCCGACCCTTCGGGAGTTTGTGTATCAATGGCATAGGGTCGGCATGATGCATCAATTCAGCCTTAGCGAGTTACTCACCAGGGCTGCATTCATGCATCATGACGACCATAGGCATGATGCATGAATACATCAGCGGCCCTTGAAGGGTCAAGGGTTACGTGACTCCTCCTGAAGGGTACTGCATAAGATGCTAAGAGTAGGCCTCCTCAAGTTGTAGCTAAACGAATACCTATATATATATATATATATATATATATATATATATATATATATATATATATATATATATATATGAGGTACTCGTATCACTTGCTATCATTTGGGTGGCTTTCAAATTATATGTGGTGTAAGTTGCTGTACGTGTGTTTGGAAGTGACCCGCTGGTTGATATCCCTATGTCGGCATGATGCACTGATGCAATACTAGCTAATCCTGCATTGCAGACCTTCAGGGCTTTATAAAGACCTTAGTCAGCATGATGCATGAATGTAGCCTTAGTGAGTTCCTCACCAGAGTTGAAGTCATGCATCATGGCAGCCAATTAATGCATCTTGACCCTTGAAGTGTTATCTGGGGGCATCATGGGGCAACTAATAGTAAGTGGTGTGTGGACGGACGCCGACCTAGCAACTATATTACTACCGTGGGACGCCTTTAACCCTTTAAGGAGAACTCAGTGTCTTAACCCTTTAAAGACCGCCTATGAATTAATGCATAATGGCAATTGGTCGCCATTATACATAGCTGCAGCTCTGGTGGGTAGGGTAAAAACACCTTTGGTTAGATAGTTGAATATTGTTTTTCCAGATGCAGATGCAGGATTTGGAAAAGGAGGGGGCACAGCCCAAAAAGAGGGAGTGCATCCCCTTTTCTAACCAAATTTTGGAGTCCAAAATATGCAATTAAACTCGTAAGTACGGGCAAAAATGAGGGGGCACGATCATTATAAAAGACCATCATAGAGGTTAGGAAAATATTGGCTTCGGAAGTCAAGGAACAGGTAGAGGGAATAGAAAGGTAAAAAAGAGACAATGCCTTGGGAAGGAGAAGGGGAGAGTCAATGATGATATTATTCTCAACGCTGAAGTGTAAGAACAACTGAGGTTCAGATTCGATCTGGTAAATTTTATTTATAACGAAACAATGATCACGACATTTTGCTCATGCAATAGGCTTCTATGTGAACAAAAACCGGAGTCAAAAATGGCAGACAGAGAAAAGACAGCCAGATATGTGACTTTCAATTCTTTTTAGGTGGGTCTCCACTGAAGCTGATCAACCCATTTGGTCAAAATCATTTTCTCTCTTTTTTCAGATTTCTCCTTTTTTTGAATTTTTCTTTTATTTGGGCCAAATATATGGGTGGCAATGTTGACCAAGGTGGAGGACCGATTTATGAAAAGTAATGAATGTATTGGTGCTCAGGAGTAAAGGATGTGCGACTGTTATGTTTTCTTACACACATAAAAACACAACTAGTGTTGGTTTTTGTCTTGACAGGAAAAGGCTTACAAACAAAAGATAGGCTGGGATGAATCAGCTTTCACTCTGTAATATGCTTGGAATACACTGAAGTAATCATCTGGTGGATAATATCATCCTTTTACAGCCCATATCTTTTAAAATACATTATCACTGCACGCACAGTGGCGGCTGACGGGCGACTGCCTTTAATGCGTGTGACGTCTTGAACTCTTGTCCTTATCAGTGGTCACATGACCATTCTGGGCCATCAACAGCATGAAGCATTGATACTGATGTAAAATCCCATAGTGTTAAGGCCGAAATTTTGTCAGTGCTCCACGCCTCACGGCTGTGACAACTGCCATTAGCCCAAACTCTACTAGGCGGCATGGGGTGGCAGCATCCCAGAGGCGGGACAGGATTGGGGTATCCTTTCTGCCTGCCAATCCAGGAACGCAGTGTTTCGCGTCAATGTCGCGGCATTTACGTGGCGAAATTGCCGCGACATTGACGCGAAACGCTGTGTTCCTGGATTGGCAGGCAGAAAGGATACCCCAATGCAAGGAAAACCTGTGCCACCTGTGACGCTGTCGCCTCGTGCCGCCTAGTGGAGCCCTGGCATATGAAACCAATTATTTTTCTCCTTTGGTGGCCATGAAGGCAGCCCTGGCATGTCTGCTTACACCATAGCTGCATTCATGCATTAATGTAGAACCAAAAGGACCTGAAGGAGCAGCATGATGCATACTTGAAGGCAGCACTGGGTAGTAGACTTGCCAGGGCGGTATTTATGCACTCTGTCAGTCAAGCGACATGGCACATTAATGCCTTTGTAGGCCTTCAATGGAGGACCCGCTTAAGCAGACTCGTACTTCATTGGAAACTCATGATGACAAAGGTTCATACGGCTCTTGAAGGTTCCGAAGTACCCAGGAGAAAGAAACACCAAAACTAGTTTATTTCAATTGGGCACATACACCAGAACATTTAGTAATTTGTGTAATTTGGTGTTGGGAAACTAACTATCATGTTGTGCTGAGGGTCATCCTAAAGACATTTCAAGAAGCAAACCCAGCAACATCTACACACCTTGATCAGATCGCTATATAACAAGCTGGATTTTTCTTTTAAGCTATAGGCCTACGTACCCCATACTCTACCTCCATTCAGCCACACCCATATCTCCAGCGGGTGTGGCCAAACGATCAGACGATTGTACCTAATCAACACACATTGTAGAGGTAGGGAATCCATCATCAATTGATCGGCAATCACGAGAGAGGACGTCGACGCTAACTGACCTCCAGTTGTGGGAGGCTGTACAACCACTATCTGTGTAAAAAGAAAAAAAAGAAAGCGCTATCTTCATCAACCGCAATCTGTAGAAACTAAAGCTTCAGAAAAATCCTCATTACCAAGTTAAGGCACATCCAACCACTATCTGTGTAAAAACCGCTATCTGCAATAGAATTAGAAAGGTGCCACAAATATGGGAAAGTATATGTAAATATATATGTCATATCAAAATTTTGACTACATTCTGCTGTGGTTTCATTATGGATACCTGTAATTTTTCGTTAACCCTTTAAAGGCCGCTGATGCATTAATGTATCATGTCCATTGGTCGTCACGATGCATGAATGCAGCCCTGGAGGGTCTTGCCAAAAGAAAACGATTTTTAAATTTTTAAAACGTGCACATTTTCCCCTTGCCAAAAGTATTCTCATCTTATCAAAAAGTGAAAACGTGCATGGATGCTTGATCCTCAAAGAGTGCACATTTGCTATAATGTATGTGTTATACTGGGGGTTGTTTGGCAATGCAGTCCAAACAAGTTAGACCATGCTCCCACAGATCAGTGATCTCTGAAAGTTTTGAGTCAGGTTCATCCTCGTTTTCTTTTGGCAAGACCCTCCTGGTGAGTAACTCACAAGGACTGCATTCATGCATCATGCCGACCCTATGGGGTTGATATAGGCCCAGACGGTCAACATGATACTCCAATGGAGTGCTGGTGAGCAGTCTCACTAGCACGTCATTTGTGCATCATGACGACTAATTAGTATGATGCACTCCTGCCACTCCTCTAGGCAGCATGGGGTGGCAGCGTCACAGGCAGGACAGGATTGGTATTCACGTGAAAACTGTTTCCGCTGAGATGATATGGGAAAATATGTACATACATTCCAATAGTTTACTCAATCAATATAAATATATATGAATATGAAGAAATCGGGTAAAAAGGTTCTTTGCAAGATCAATGTTGATGCAGATAGCGTAAGGGGCAATGAGATGAGTCCTTGATGCAGATAGCGGCTGTTTTCTACACTTAATTTGATGCAGATAACGTCATTTTTACACAGATAGTGGTTGGATGGTCAGCCTCTAACTGCAGTACTACAGCTAGCGGTCGTTTACACAGACAGTGGTCGTACAGAGGTTATTAAGTTATCTCTAGACCTGGATTGTCAGATACTGTCTGCTTGCAGGAGTAAAGGAGGACAAAGACTCCATTCTAGTACAGTGGATCTCGAAAGTACTGAATCAATGAGAGTTGATGGTTTTGGCACTTTTGTGTGCAAGGGTTTTGTTGTTGTTCTTTTGTTCTTTTTTAGGGAGGGTGGTTGATTCTGTCCACTTGGTTTTGAATATTTTCAGGGTCAGTTTCACAAGGCACCGACACGTTGCTGTATCAAAGCTTCATGCACATTTGATGGTCGTCACTGATGGTCTGATGCACCCCTGGTTAGTCACTCACTGGTACTATTTTGATAAATTTTTAACCTCTCAAAAAAGTATGGACTCTCATCCCCATAGGTTTGAGTGATGCATAGTGTAACATGTCCAAGGGATGTCCTGATTCGCCATGGGCATTTTGTAATAAAGGTGTGTGGTTGGCTCACTAAGCCCCCCACATATTGGGGGAGATATATGGTTGTTTACAGATCGGTCAGCCAAAGCAATCTCCAGTCTCATCAAATACTAAACAGGCACCAGTAGTAGCTACCAGCCTATCGTGGTTATATTGATAGACAGTCTTAGACATGAAAGGAAAGCATAAAGCTTTAACCACTGAGTGAATGATTAGTGCATGCTATTTCAATATTTGCAGGTGATAGACATGGATTTTGCTTCCATCGAATGGAGGGGGATTGACCTCGAGGTCACCCTTTTTGCATTGATGAGTAGGGCCCCAAAGGTTCAGCTTGTGAATCCAGCGCCATAATAGTGCCTCATGAAATGCAAGTGGAAGTTTTGTGTTACCCTTAAATGTCTAGCAATATCCACGTAATAAAAAGCTAACCTTAGTATAACCTTCTTGAAATATGTATCCTATGGCTATATCATTGTTATCAATATCTATCTATAGGGAGTGCTTGCTTTATCAATGTGAAAGGTCCCCTATGCCTTTTGCTCAAACAATAGCAATAGGTTTCATTTAACCAATTGATGCAGCCAAGCTTCCCTACTGTTACTCCTTAAGCCAAGAGGTAATAAAGACAAAACTACTGTTAATTATTATCTTTTATTCGTGTGTCAGCCTTACCTTGATTATTACAATATTTTATCTATCGTGCCGAGCCTGCAGGGCACTCCCTGGTGCAATATGCAGACTTTAAAGGGTCAGGGATGTCTCATTTCCTGAACCCAACTCAAGATACCTATTTCCAACCAACAGCCCTCAATGTCATTTGAAATCAATGTTATCAAGTGTTACATTCAAACAGACAGACATGAGTTCTGAATGACCGCGGTAATAAAAGGCACCTAGCCACTCCACTCTGAGTATCCACCCTTTTTGTAAGCTGCTAATGCTTTATTAGTGCACCGTGCCAATAGGTCGACATGATGCACTTATGTCTAATCCCCAGCTCTTCATTAGTCTTATCATGCTGTATGTGATGCACTAAGTTAGTCTTTCAAGGGTAAGATCTTTTACATAATTATGTATCCTGATGCCCATTGTAGCCACGATACAGGAATACAAGGCTGTTGAACGGCTTTCAAGTACTGCATCCATGCATCATGCCAAACCTGGATACACTTTCCAAGGGTCAGCATGATGCACCAATGAAGCACTGACCTGGTCATCAATGTAACTCAATCAATGCATCGTGGCAGCACATGATGCGAATAGGAATTACAATATTATGCGTCCATTCCTCTCAGTCCTAATTTGCTCCTTCAGTTTCCACCTTATTGTACGATAACTCTTTAATGGTCCCACATGGCTCTGAAATCACATTTGCTTCAATATTCGTGAGCACAGGTCCGGCTACCAGCACTACCGAACCTTTGGGATAGTATCAACTACATTAGGTCAGCATGAAGCATAGATATAGCTCACGTGAGTGAAGCAACTAATTACATCCTTACAATCAAATGACCAAAGGGCATAAAAAGAGCATTAATGCAGTAGGGGGCACATTAACCCTTTAAGGGCAGCTGATGCATTAATGCATCATGCCCATTAGTCATCATGATGCATGAATACATCCCTGGTTAGTAACTCGCCAGGGCTACATTCATGCATCAAGCCCACCCTACGGGATTGATACACAAACTCCCAGAAGGTCGGCATGATGCTTGAATGAAGTGCTGGTGAGCAGTTTCACCAGCACTTCATTGGTGCATCATGACCACCAATGGGCAAGATGCACTCCTGCATCAGCGGCCTTTAAGGGGTTAAGGACTTATTTGTAAAACAGCACCTTTCCCACCCTACCAATTTTGTTCTACCAATGGAACAAGGCATAACAAAGGAATTCAAATTGAATTTCCCTCAAGGTTGATGAATTCCGAATCAGAATGCCACACTTCAATGAACACCAATTTTTTCACTGGCTTGGAGAGCTGCTTTCAAATATTCTGAATTTGTGGTGTGTTGGGTCGGCAGGAAACCTCAAGTGGCCTTTTCAGAAATTTGAGTGAATTTGAGTGAATTTGAAAAATGATCTCCAGTGCCAAGTTGGGTGGGGGGAAATCGTTTATTCAGAATACAATGTAAAACAGAAAGAATATCGGACAGAATTACGATGAAACAGCTTTTATTCTGCATGCAAATGTTCTTCAATTGTCTCAATCTGGAATGACTTTGTTCTTTTAGAGGAAAATGGTGATTACTTAGCTTAACTTTCTGGTAGATTTATTTGGAAATGCAAGTAGCTTTATAATGCTGTTTCCCATCTATTGGTAACTCTTTAACTGCTCTATCATAACAAATTGATTGGCATGCAGCCCTGGCCTTACTAATACACTGTAGGGAGCATGTACATGATACTCCAGTGCATCTCTGGTCAGCAGACATCCCAGTGGTCCTTTGCATGGATGGTGAAGATAACTTCAGATGATAAAGATAAGTCAATATCATTTCCAAACGAAACTGAAGATATCTTTGAAAGTTTTAAGATACCTTGAGAATTGTTATCTCTAACCTATCTTCTCAAGGAAGTGAAGATACCTCGCCGCCCGTGCAAAAGACCCCAGCCATACTTTGGTGCATCTTACCAACAAAGATATGTATGCGCCCCAGGCCACCAGACGGCCCTAAAAGGGCCAATTTTCCAATATTCAACCAAAGTTTATGTGAATCTAAGGCACAATGATGAGTAATATTCAAAACGATGATAACCCATCCCTTTCATTCCAAATCACATTCATGATTCTGGAAATTGTCACGATTTCCTTTCAGCTATTTATTTTTCCCCCATTTCCACCATAATATCTGATTTATAATGTGTGACATTAGTGAGTTTGAGATGACAAACAGACAGGAAACATGTGTATGTGTACTTTTCACATTTTTAAGGAAGAAAAAGGGGTTCAGTTATTGGATGACCAGGAATACTGGATAGCTTGTGTGGCCTGTGATCAAACTGGGGAATGTAACTGCGCCTAACTGGTAAGGTGAAATGTTCAACTTTTCTACTTGAAACTTATTTAAGTGATTTAAATGGTGGTCACAACCTAAAAGGTAATCGGTAGAAAATGAAGTTAACAAAGGGTAACAACAAACAGTGCAGGCAATGAAAATGTAATTTTTGGCTCATAATGGAACGGTTAATTTCATAGGCTAGTCACCCACAGGGTTGTAAAGATGATTTGTCGTGGCAGTCAGGTGACAATCTTAATTTCACATTGTGTATTTAGTTCATCTCTGCCTGGTGTTTTTGTTTTGGAGTCTTTCTATTTCATTTTACTTTTCATTATTCTGTCATCATAATGAATTCAACATAGTGCTATGATGTCAATTCACCTTTTCTGTCATCCTCCCTCTCCATCCTGTGGCAGACTTAGAATGGGAGGGGGGATTGAGATCCTTTTCCTTTTTTTCAGCACTTACCCAGCTAGCACTACTCATGCAATTTACATCATTATTACGTGAAAACTCATATTATTTACGTAAAAAAAGACATCATTTGGATGAGTTGTGCTAGCAGGGTAAGAGTTTATTTGCATACTCCGTACCCTAAAATTTCTCAAAAACAGGGCAAGCGCCCCTACATTTGAGCAGCCCCCCCCCCCTCCTTTCCAAATTGCCAGGGCTACCCATGCTGACGATGTGGGATTGATACATCGCAAGAAAGTCGGCATACTGCACCAGCGAAGTACTGGTAAGTCACTATATTGGTACATATATATGCACTGACGCATCAGCGGCCTTGAAAGGGTTAAGGGTTATTCAATTACATGTATCTATATAGAGTGGGAGGTGTGGGAGGGACCTGCCCCTGGTGGCTAAATTGGTAACCAATTACAGCTGGTGTACTGGTAATTAACTGTCAGAGATATGGGCACTGGGTGTCAATCAAGTACATTGAGGACGGAGGAGGGGCAGGTATAGCATCTTAAGATGATATAACAAGGGTTGACCTACTCAAAGTCATATTCCTAACATTGTAATGGTTATATATTATGCTTATAAAAGATTCAGAGAAGTTGGTCTTCCATGGCTTACACTTTGTAGAAGCAGATTCTATTATCTCTGCTATCGTAGACTACCACAATGCCTCATGTGTAAGGTGCACCCGGAGATGAGGGAAAGTCTATAATGTGCACTTGGAACTAGACTGTGGGGCCTTATGCCTTGCCCCAGTAATAACTGGTTGAGTTTGATAACTACATACTCTAAGGTGCAGCTACTACCCATCCTCGTGTATATAGACAGAGGTTCACAAGATTTGCTGCAAACTGAATGTTTCCTCATGAGTTAGCCTCAAAGCAGGAATCCATGAGGTGGAGCCGACTGGATTCCTACTTTGAGGCCAACGAGTGAGGAAACATTCAGTTTGCAGCAAATCGACTGGATATCTATATATATTTCATGTTATCTGGGTAAAAAACGCCTCAAAAATACTCTTTTGGTGGGTTTGATGCTATTTAAAAGAAATTGTAGAAACAGTGGAGAGCCATGAAGAATGAGATTCAGTTTCTTCACGCCTCTGTGAGGAATGGGTCGTCCCATACAATACTATAGTGAAGCTCGTTATTAACATATATAAAATAAAAGCTAAAGCGGCAGTGTACTGCGATAGGTTATGAACAAACTTTGATTATACAGTTACATCATTAGAACCAGGAACATGATTCAAGATTGAGTTTCTTTCAGTATTACAGTAGGCCAATGACTCTCCCCTCCTCCATCCACTAGCTTGTGAGGTCTCCGCCCCCACCCACTACTGCTCATGACCGTGGTGTCACACTCTGACTATACACTAATACCCATGGTCTTAATTAACTACAGTAGACCCCTGAAATGATGCAGCCGGAGTCCAACCTCAAATATGAAGCAGTGCAGTGTAGTTTGCATGGTGGATGCATAGGACAAAGCTATCGTCATGAGAATTCCCATACACAATGCACTATAACTCCAAGGTGCAATTTCCATAGACTACCTAATCCAAAGTCTACTTACCATACACTACTTACTTCAAAGCGCAATTTCCATACACTATTTACTCCAAAGTCTAATTTCTATACAACTATTACTCATAGAAAGCAATGAGAATTTAAGAGATAATCATTGCAATTGGCTGCGAATGCCTCTTTCCTTCTCTATGTTTCCCCCTGTGGCTGTAACTACCTCTCTATCTACTTGTCTCTGTGTCTCTGTCTATCTCTCTGGCAATTTAGAATGAAGGACTATACACTTGTCTAGAGGACCAGTACATCCCATGAGAAGTTGGTGATGCACTTAATCCTTTCAGATCTTACAGCTTCTTCTTACCATTGGCTTCTTTTGTGCAGAATATATATAGGAGCTACAGCGTTAGCATTTTTTGTTTCATATGACACTATAAACATCACACACAAAGTACAGTACTTACGGCATGGCGTGTCAGATGGCGTCTGGTCTGTGACGTCATCATCCCGTGCTGTCACACAGGATAGTGCGAGATGAGTGCAGGTAACTATGGAAACCATGGGGGGGTCAGGTAATCAGGGTGTGTAATGTATTAGTATGTCTAATATCTCAGCCACAGGGCATCCCCATTGTTTTGTTTTAATTGGAGAGCCCTGCACAATATTCCTACACTATACCTAGAACAGGAGGCCAGGTCATAGGAATTTGTAGATCAGTTTTCAGAGAACATCTCATTTGTATGTCATTTGGGTTGGAGTATCCTGTGGCTTATGACTCGGTGACGGTTGTGGAACAAGGTAAAGCCTTTTGTCAAAACCATCAAAGTAATAGAATAAGAAAAGAAAAAAGGGAGATCGGACATTTACCCCCAGGCTTTCAGTCCATGAACCCTGAACCCCTTTTCTCTAACCCACTCAAATGGAATACCCGTAGGGTCAGTTGCCAGCACTACATTCATACATCATGAACATTTCTGGTATCAGTGCACATCAGTGAGTGGTAAGTGGTTTTACGCCATGTTGGCAGTTTAGGTAATATTCATGTCAAGAAAAGTACAATAAAGATCAATTGATTGTCTGAGCAGATATAGCAGAACTATGGGGCAAATAATTCACATAGGGTTCATTCTAGTTAACGTGAAATTTATTACGCCATTCAAAAACTACTTAACTGCCGACCTGTTGGGCTGCACGAAGTATTGGGGTTCAGACCCTGAGGAGTAAAAGGAATTAAGTTGTTTTTTTTTCCTTTATTGTAGTTCCGGGAGTAGGGTATACATGTATGGTAGTAATAGGCTCTGTATTCCCTGGACAGTTTCTTAACCCTTGAAGAGCCGCAGGATGACTTTGGGTTCATGCTCCTTAGTTCTTTGAACCCTTGGAAAATAAGATGGTAATTTAAGGGTTAACTTAACTCCCTCCATATCACATACTATGGAGATAGACTACACCAGAGGCCATTACTGTCATGACTCAAACCATTGGGAGGCCCATCAGTAATTCAACCCTTTAAATACCACTGATGCATTAAGGCCTCATGTCCATGAGTCAGCATGATACGCTCTCTCCGAGGGTCTGTATGATGTTTCAATGAAGAGTTGGTGAGACCAGCAATTCATTAGTGCATCATGCTGGCATTGGGCAGGATGCATTCCTATATGGTGCTTCCAGGTTCATGTTCATTTCTTGACACCAATCACAATGCCATGCTGGCCTGTAGCTCTCTGGCATTGCTGTGAGTCTGTATGCTCTTCTTTTATTGAGATTATGCACTCACTGCAGCTCTTCTTTTATTGAGATGATGCACTCTCTGCAGCTCTTCTTTTATTGAGATCATGCACTCTCTGCAGCTCTTCCTTTATTGAGATCATGCACTCTCTGCAGCTCTTCTTTTATTGAGATCATGCACTCTCTGCAGCTCTTCTTTTATTGAGATCATGCACTCACTGCAGCTCTTCTTTTATTGAGATCATGCACTCTCTGCAGCTCTTCTTTTATTGAGATCATGCACTCTCTGCAGCTCTTCTTTTATTGAGATGATGCACTCTCTGCAGCTCTTCTTTTATTGAGATCATGCACTCACTGCAGCTCTTCTTTTATTGAGATCATGCACTCTCTGCAGCTCTTCTTTTATTGAGATCATGCACTCTCTGCAGCTCTTCTTTTATTGAGATCATGCACTCTCTGCAGCTCTTCTTTATTGAGATGGTGCACTCTCTGCAGCTCTTCTTTTATTGAGATCATGCACTCACTGCAGCTCTTCTTTTATTGAGATGATGCACTCTCTGCAGCTCTTCTTTTATTGAGATCATGCACTCACTGCAGCTCTTCTTTTATTGAGATCATGCACTCTCTGCAGCTCTTCTTTTATTGAGATCATGCACTCTCTGCAGCTCTTCTTTAATTGAGATGATGCACTCTCTGCAGCTCTTGTTTTATTGAGATGATGCACTCTCTGCAGCTCTTCTTTTATTGAGATGATGCACTCTCTGCAGCTCTTCTTTTATTGAGATGATGCACTCTCTGCAGCTCTTCTTTTATTGAGATGGTGCACTCACTGCAGCTCTTCTTTTATTGAGATCATGCACTCACTGCATAGCCCTAATAGGATAAGGGGTATTTCCCCACCCACATACTACAAGTGCTTTATCTAAACAGTTAAAACGCTGACTCATCACTATACAAAATGTAACAAAGGTGGCTTAACATAGCTTAGATTAAACTGTAATTATAAAGAATTCCCCCTCGTCATCACTTAAGTACAATTGATGTCCCCATGGAACAGTTGGCCACATACCTCACACATCTCGTCACTAACAAAAACAGATCAGTGAAACTGACGGCAACCTATGGATATCACAACAAACAGTTTAGGGAGAGCATCACTATCGTTGACGTTTTTTTCTAGTTCTATAAGAGCTTGGAGTATGTTAACTTGGTTCCCCCTTTCTCCCATTATCAAAGTAGGCCGCAGTATCTCGAGGGAAAATTTTGCGAGGGGCAAAATGCTTAAGGCATGTGCCTTTAATTCAGAGGGCTGAATTCCGATACAACTTAGTTCAAAGTAAAATCCCATACACAACTTACTCCCAAGTCTAATTGCCATACACTTCTTACTCCAAAGTCTAATTTCCATATACTACTGACTTCAAAGTACAATTGCCATACACTTCTTATTCCAAAGTCTGATTTCCATACACTAATTACTCAAAGTCCTATTTCCATACACTACTTATTCCAAGGTCTTATTCCCTATACTACTTACTCCAAAGTCCTATTTCTATATGAGTCACTGCAGCCAAAGTCTTTAGATATTGAGAAAAATCCCCACCGCACCTCTTAAGACTTTAATTTCCTTCTATTCATTGTTAGATATATTCAATTGATAGAGCTGTGCAAAATATCTAAGCTCAATAGCATGCGGTTCAGATTTTATGGACTCATAAAGTGAGCAGGATAAGAATGCTTTTTCTGTGCCTTATTTCTGAGCCATTTCCAAGGGTCCATATTTCCGAAACTATGATGAAATGTGGATATCTAACCTTTTGAGCCTGTTGTTCTACTTATTGGCATAAGGGGAAATTCAACAGTATGATAATCAATATTGGATTTCCCACACTATTTTACTATTGAAGTGGAAAAAAAACAATTTAACTTGAGCGCCATGAGGAGTTTATAATGTTGATCCCATATCAATACCACTGATAATAATGACTTCCGGCTTGGATAGCTATGTCTATATATAATTGTTAATAAGGTTTTGGAATCATTGTGAGGAAGTATGATTTGTGGCAGAAATATGGCAGGCTAAAAATGGCCGAGATCTAAAATTAGCACTTTACAATTCCCGATATTGGCCTGTGAGATAGGTAACTGCAACTAACAACAAAGTCCATGTGAAATGTTTCCTTAATGGTGCTTCACTTAGTCAAATGCTCTCATTTTTTTTTTGGTTTAATTAAACAAAAGCTGTTATTGTAAAGGAACTTTCTATGGTACATTATACTAGCATTGTGTCCCTTAGAACTGTACAGATAGTACCTTTCATCAATATAACAGTAAAGCTTGCATAGTTTTCTTGTTTTAGATTATACCCAGGTTGAAAGGAAGATACTTTACCCTATGAGAAATGTTCCTTGCAGAAGTGTTGAAACTATGCTATTATTTATCCGAGGGGGGGGGCAGAAAATAATTTTTCCCACCAGTATGACTATTTTCACCCTAGTCACCATATCCAGCATTAGAGACTTAACAAATCCTGAAATATATCATGCACTGCTACAGGTAGCATATTAAATGTTTCTGTTTAACCTGTGTGACAGATGTGTACAGTTGTCCAGTATCTTCACTATATATTCTGCTCGTCCGCAGCCACTCCTATTGATGGGAATTAAGCTGTGGTGGCTCCTACAACCAGACATTGTTTGTGCTGACTTGTATCAATCACCCTTCTAGCCTGAGAGGTTGGGACTCAACATCCATGTTGGATACAAAGAGGGTAACAATTCACAGGTCACATGTTGAAGGCTATGCCTTGTATCTAGCCTTTTCTCAGTCCCTCCAATACCAGAACACAGACTTTTCCCATGGCTGTTTGCAAAAGAGTGACATTCTGCTGTCAAGATAAAATCATCTTGGTGGGAGCAGAGGTTGGAAAAGATTTTTATAGTTCTTGTACTGGTAAGCTGCCCTATCACTGCAATAAATTAAATGCTGAATGTGAGGCAACTTTCCTTCGCGGTCTTGAAAGGCTGCATTGAGAAATACATGCACTGCACTGGCATCATGCTTAAGGCAGTCACTGATCACACAAACTGGCGTTTCGTATAATTCTCCATTTGTTGGGGTAGTAAATTCCAAAGGGATGTAGTGTTGCTTGCCTGTTCTCCCAATAGAAGCCTTGAATACAAGAGAATAATTGCTCTGTCCTCTGACAGATATTCTTTTGTACTGCTTAGGAAAGCAGCCTGGGACTTTGTTATGTAGAGATGTGTTGTAACCTTGTCTACTTGGTCACAAAGAATGGTGATGAAGTCAGAGACTGATGCCCTTTTTGTTGTTCAAATAATCAAAAATGAGAGCATTTGGCTTAGTGAAAGCACCATGAAAGAAACATTCCTGCAAAAAAGGTTTTATATGAATTTGTAAGGGGGATTATGATGTTTCACATGGGCTTTGTTTTTAGTTGCTGTTACCTATCCCACAGGCCAATATCTGGGGACATATAAAGTGCTAATTTTAGATCTGGGCCATTTTAGCCTGCCATATTTCCGCCACAAACCATACTTTGCCATGATGATTCCAAAACCTTATTAACAATTATATATGGGCATAGCTATCCAAGCTGGAAGTCATTATCAGTGGCATTGATATGGGATCAACATAAACTCCTCTTGGCGCTCAAGCCAAATTGAGTTTTTTTTCCTACTTCCATAGCACAATAGTGTGGGAAATCCAATATTGAATATCATACTGTTGAATTTCCCCTTATGCCAATAAGTAGAAAAACAGGCTCAAAAGGTTAGATACCCACATTTCATCATAGTTTGGGAAATATGGGCCCTTGGAAATGGCCCGTACACTACTTACTCCAAAGTCATTTTCATATATACTTGTAGGAGCCACCACAGCTTAATTCCCATCAATAGGAGTGGCTGCGGACGAGCAGAATATATAGTGAAGATACTGGACAACTGTACACATCTGTCACACAGGTTAAACAGAAACATTTAATATGCTACCTGTAGCAGTGCATGATATATTTCAGTCTCTAATGCTGGATATGGTGACTAGGGTGAAAATAGTCATACTGGTGGGAAAAATTATTTTCTGCCCCCCCCCCTCGGATAAATAATAGCATAGTTTCAACACTTCTGCAAGGAACATTTCTCATAGGGTAAAGTATCTTCCTTTCAACCTGGGTATAATCTAAAACAAGAAAACTATGCAAGCTTTACTGTTATATTGATGAAAGGTACTATCTATACAGTTCTAAGGGACACAATGCTAGTATAATGTACCATAGAAAGTTCCTTTACATGAACAGCTTTTGTTTAATTAAGCCAAAAAAAAATGAGAGCATTTGACTAAGTGAAGCACCATTAAGGAAACATTTCACATGGACTTTGTTGTTAGTGGCAGTTACCTATCCCACAGGCCAATATCGGGAATTATAAAGTGCTATCCTTAGATCTAGGCCATTTTTAGCCTGCCATATTTCCGCCACAAACCATACTTTGCCATGATGATTCCAAAACCTTATTAACAATTATATATGGGCATAGCTATCCAAGCTGGAAGTCATTATCAGTGGCATTGATATGGGATCAACATAAACTCCTCTTGGCGCTCAAGCCAAATTGAGTTTTTTTTCCTACTTCCATAGCACAATAGTGTGGGAAATCCAATATTGAATATCATACTGTTGAATTTCCCCTTATGCCAATAAGTAGAAAAACAGGCTCAAAAGGTTAGATACCCACATTTCATCATAGTTTGGGAAATATGGGCCCTTGGAAATGGCCCGTACACTACTTACTCCAAAGTCATTTTCATATATACTTGCTTGCTCCTCAATTGTGAAAGATTGACAATATAAAAAAATGATGGATTTCCCCATGAAGAGACTGCATGCGTGTATTCGATATTAGGGGGCATACAACTTTAGTTCTCTCTGCGTGGAAGTGGGGGGAGGGGAGATCAACATAAGACCATCAATGGAGGTTGAAACAGATATCTGCTTCTCTAAGGAAATACCACAAAGCCCCCACCCCACCACCTCACATCCTTGCTGTATTTAATATCAAAATATTCCGTCCTAATCTCATTTTCACCTACACAACACTGCACACCGGAAATGCTTACCGTAAAACCTCACATATAAGTCACGGCTTATAGACTATTTCAGATCCTTGGTGCGTCTTGTATGTTTCCAGTTACTCTAAAACCCAGGGTGTGGCTTATAGGCCTATGAGGGGTTTTAGATTGATTTCAGTTAGGAATGAGAACATAAATTCATACCCCTTTCCCACATACTCATGGTGCTGAATACATGTTAGTGTGGCTCATACACAGGGTTTTACAGTAATTCAAAATCATTTCCATTCCTGTCTTAGAATGATAGATCAAAAACACTTGAAATACAAAACTCATCACGATACGGCTCAGCATGGCTTGGCACCAAATCATGTGGCCTTCCATAGGACATTCACCAATCAATATCTTAACAATGGGTGAATAAAAAGAAGAAAGCACAAGGAGGGATAGAAGGTGTCTCCCCTGACAATGAGGGTTGAGGTGTAAAGCTTGGGGAACAATGGAAAATAGCCCTTTGGTGTTAGGTGTGGGCGACTGCTGTACTAACATGGCTGAAGGTGGGGGGGGGGTGTTATACATAATTATTAAGGAGGTATTCCACTCTGCTATGTGTAGTTAATAGTTGGCACCGACTTCATATTTTCCTAAAAATTTTCAGAAATCATTTTTTTGAACACCCTCTTTAAGCGCTGGTTCCACTGCCATCGACCGGGCGAATTTTCAAGTAGGGAAAAAATTGGTCAAATTAGCAAAAATTCGCCCGACCTACGGCCATGGAATAGCGGCTTTAAGCACTGGTTCCACTGCCGACGGTCAGGCAAATTCTTGCAAAGTTAAGGCTGTGCCCTTTATGTGAGTATTCAATACTATAGAAATATACCAAAGTGACTAAAATATGACTGAGGACGCACCTAATAGATTCTAGATCCTAAACTAAGGGTGCGCCTTACCCATGGTATGCTGAACCTTCCACCTAGGATGGCCATCTGTTATCAAATTTTATATTTGTTTGGGCAGATTATTTTATCTCAGCTCTACCACAAGATGGCGTCCAACATGGCGGCCGTCTACAATTGCATTAACCATTTTCACTCACTTCCCTTTTGTCATGCTTTTACTATAGAAATGTATAGGAGGCTTGGACGCCCCCACCACACACACACACACACACGTGCCACATAGCGTCATTTATGGACGGCCCCATGGCCATCACGAGCTCATAACATAAGGTAAAAACCACTCCGCGAAGTATAGCCATTGTCAAGGAACTCTAGCATAAATCTAGGTAATCATCTAGTGCTATTGTTACATATATAATAGCTCTACAGAAACAGAGAGGGTAGTATCATGTGTAGGTACTGTCTATGTACCTGGGGACATGCAATACAAGGATCTATCAACTACAAAATGGTGGGACATGAAGAAATGTCTATATTCCTGAAAAGACATACTCTAATAAAGGAACTAGTAGGAATTAGTTCACAGAGTAGCCCTATCTTTAATATATGAATACAGATTCATAAGTAGGTGACTTTCCCAGAGTATTAGTTCATGACGGCAATAATACAGGATCTTTTCGTTAGTAGTAGCCCATATCCTTACTTCAAAGATTGTCTGGCGGCCATATCTTTACTGGATATGTTTCGTAAATTGTATACATCAACAGATGAGTATACAAATTATACCAGTACTTTGCTATCAATCTCAGAGGGAGGGAATGACATGGAAAGTTTGGTGTTTCTAGACTTATACGTGAGGATGAGCCCCTAGTGCGCCTTACATTACTAGTTAGCAAAAATTAGGGAAGGTGTTTCTATAAAATGCTCCAAGGTCAGGGTCACAGGCTTGTAATTTCGAAAATCAATTGATTAGAACAGAATTTGTCGTTTTTCTGGGTGCGCCTTATACGGGATTTGTGATACTTTAAATATTCTGCCTCCCTCCACAATAACTGGGTATCTCTGGGCGGGAGAAATTAGCATATCCCTCAATGAATGGCTCTATATTTTTCATGAATCATCTCGATGCCAGTCTCTATTTCTGTTCTGACTTTGGAGTATCAGGGACGACAAATTGCTTTATTAGCCTACAGATCTTCATTGAGGCACCTACAATTGATGATGTTTCGGTGATCCGTGCACAAAGGGTTGCGTTTTGGTTTATAGTTGTGATCACATGACTGCTTCTATGCTAGAAAACACTCAATGTGACTTACTAAAGGGTCTGTATTCATACTAGAAAGAGGAAGGTTGAGATATCTGCTCCTGGTATTCAAGAACCCCATCATGGGGAGGTGGAGACACCAGGGCCCACATATCTCTGGTGGTGGTGCTCAGCTCAGTGCTGGCACCTAGTGGGACCTTTGGAAACAAATCTACTGGCAGGAGATGGCGCCACTGAGTCAATCAAGAGACATCAAGAAGCAGTCGACATCAAAGCCTACCTGGTACCGTAGCTATTTTTAACAGATGAGGCAAGAATTATAAGTTGTACCTTTTCAGCTCGCAATTCCTTGGACACCCTCTTCCCATTACCCTTCATTTGTTCAAGAAGTAGTCCGAGTATGGCACAAATGTATACCGAAATACCCCGTGTATAAGACGCCCCTTATATGCAAGGATGGACCCCTGGTGCGCCTTATAGGATGGGCAAAGGTTGGTGGCAAGTTCTCCCTAAATGTTTCCCCAAAATTTTCAAGTAGTCTTAAGTGGTAGGGGGTGGTCTCAGATACCCATCAGTTTTAAATTTTAAAAATCCTTTGAGTAGAACAAAAGTTATGGAATTTTTTTCCCTAGCAGATCCCAAAGTCAGGGTGTGCCTTATATGCAGGGTATAACGGTGGCGTAAATTTGATGTCATTTTCATATTTTTCTAACAGATCCATATACATCTGGGTGCGTTTTACACGCGGGATGCGCCTTATATACAGAGTAATAGAAGGAAATTGCCATTAACTTCAAGTCTATTTTCAAGGCGAAAATGCAATAGGAATAACAAGAAAAGAGCAGATTTTGGTAATACTATTCTGTATTTCAACTCTGGGTCTATCCATATAAAATACAAGTTGTATACACAAGTATCTGCATAATTGTTTCCAACACGAGACGATAAAGGTCTACAAAAGTTATATTTTAGTACAAATGAGTTTCTCATACAATGTGACCTTTGCTTGTAAAATACTCATTTCTGTTTCATAATGTTAACTGTACAAAAGGTCACTGGAAGACACTTGAATAAAAGCTTAAAAGCTAATGGTTTTATAAACACATGTACATTGGATGAAAGGTTAAAATGTAACATTTGTAGTGAGTATTTTTTGGTAAGGCACAAAAAAAGGTAAGGCACAAAAAATATCCTGCAGTAAAGAACACATTATTCCTTTTCATACATTGGAAGACTGAAAATATGTTTTCAAGAACACATATTTCCTTTAATACATTGTCATTGGAAGACTGAAAATCATCATGCGTTCAATAACACATATGTCCTCATATATAATGAAAGGCACAAACGTTTTACAACTATGGATGGAGCCAGTGGGTCTTTCCCTAAAATGCATATATTCGGTGGATTATCAAAATTTCATAGAAAAATACGTCGTAAATGCCATCACTAAAGGTAGTCTGGTTTGGACAAGATGGAAAACCACATATCTCAGATACTATCACCAGTCACAACTAGTAATGATTATACCATATTTTGATTTTCGGGCACAGTGTCTATTTGCTTAGTAGACATGAAAATATCCTTGTGCAAAATCTCATTTCAAAACGGTCCTTGGATACGGTTTAAGAATTAAACTAAAGATTAATTTTCTTATAATATATCAGGTACCTGACCTCCTGACCTGTGACCTGCATATGGTATCTGACCTCAACAAATGTGACCTTTGACCTCATAAACTCTCGAGTATGATAGGAAGAAGTACAAGAAATAAAAAAAAATGTATAATACAATGTTTTAACATAGAAATTGTATATGATATCGAAGGAAGGAGACAAAAGTGCCTTCAAAATTGCCACATTTCCATATACTTCTGACAGAATCTCACCATCTCTAATCTCCACTTTTCATGCACTTCTATGTGGCCCTACTATTCAATACAGATGGTGTTTCTTCCACTAGTCCTAAATGGTATCCGAATGCCATGTTTTAACCAGAATAAGATATGAAGCTATCATTTCTGTTGTTTCCATCTGACACAGATGG
The DNA here is from genome assembly GCA_949317995.1 of Acholoe squamosa. NCBI lineage: Eukaryota > Metazoa > Annelida > Polychaeta > Phyllodocida > Polynoidae > Acholoe > Acholoe squamosa. Next base: position 16,211,523 of record OX439041.1, read on the forward strand.
TTGTCTTGACACAGTTACTGACTTTAAAACTTCATTGGAACAACAATCTTTGCATTGGGCAACTTTTAAGAATACGGAAGAGATAGCAATCATTCTATTACTTCAAATTCAAGTTTTCTATCAACTTTTCGTAACTCTTTTGTGTCCATCTAAGGCACATTTATAACCTTAGTTGTGATACAGCACCGTTGTAGGATAAAGTCTACTTCTAAACTAATACTAATATCAAAATAATCTATATATGTATATACTGCTATTTACAAACTTTCCTATAGACAAATCCTGTCTTGTATTTATCCCTTTGAAGGCCCATTAATCGGCATGTCGAGTAGACGCTCATGATGCAGTTTGAAATCTCGCCGGGGCTACGTTCAAGCATCATACCGACCTTATGGTTTTTACATTGGAACTCTTGTATGGTCGTCATGATGCATGAATGCTCACCAGGGCTGCATTCATGCATCATGACGACCAATGGGCATGATGCATCATAACCCATAAATCATCAACCTTCGTTTAACAACCACAAAGAATAATAAAGTGAGTCTGACGCATTCCTTCAGACTTATATTTTCTCACTCTTTTTGATATATGCTCTTTGCACAAATGTAGCACAAGGCGGTTTGATAAAGGACAAACCATACTTCGTATGATCGGCAGTCACAACCAGTTGACTAACCACATTTTAGACAAACTGTTTCAGGGTACCTTACATACTAATTAAGGTGCTTTCAGTCAGGTTAATTGACTCCAGAAACTTGTCAGATAAACTCTGATGATTCCTTTTTATAGACAGTAAAAGCCTTCACACTGACTTTTTGATGTGACCCTTGTATACGGTATTTGAGTATGCCATCCCAAATCAGGACATGTATGTATATACAATTCAAAATACATTTGCCGGTAAATATATCAAAATAGCAGTTACCAAGTTGGTCGTTCACAGTTTTCAAGTGCATAATACTTTTCTCTCTTTCTCTCTTTAAGAAAAATAAAATTCTTCAATTTTCTAGCAAACCTTTTGTTAACCACCTTGAAGCATTTTACCGTTAGTTAATTATATACAAGATATGTATATTATGTGACTTTGCGAACCGTAGTTGTGACATTGTTAGAACAAATGATAATAAAAGGAAGCGTAAGCTATATACAAAGGTATTTGTTGTTAAAATGGTTAAAGTTAACATATCATTTTGTGACACTAACTAACTGTCAGAGGAGACATACATGTGAATTCACCTAATCTGGATAAGATACCAAACCTGTGTTTGAATCCTAAGTACAACTCAACGACCCATCAGCTGCCTTTACATGGACATATACAATCATATAATGTGTACTACATTTTTGCTTATCTCAGTCACAGATCTTGGCGTTTCTCCACATTTCTCTCTTTTGGAGATAAGATAAAATCTTTACATAGTCTCCACCTGGATGTTTTAACAGAACACATATTATAATCGGACTGGCATGTGATCTCAGCACTAGATCACTGGAAGACCTTGTTCATGATATTGAATATTCTAGAACCAGTTCAGAACATCCTCACACTCATACTATCAGGTAACTGTGATTAAAATTCCACTTTTCTAACAATCAATATTTGCCTACAACTGTGTCAATATTACATTATTCTCCTTCAGTACAGTTGGATGGTTGTAGATGAGCGGGGGCATTGCTGGCGGTAACTCAGGCTCAATCTCCACCACCTTCGGCTCTTCGATCATGTGCATATCAATCATGTTCTGTTCGAGCACATTCTCAATAGCATTCTCGACCACATTTTCAACCTCGGCCTCAGCTGCCGCCTTGGCAGCAGCTTTAGCGGCAGCTTTGGCTGCTTGCTGCTCCTTTTTGTCCTTATTCATTTGAGCGACTGCGGGTAGATCCTCCTTCTTGATCAGCACGAAGGGTAGTGAGGGGTGTTTGCGCTCCATGTGTTTGGTGAGTGGGTAGGACTGACTGTACTCAGCACTGCAGTATTCACACCGGTATGGTTTGATCCCCGCGTGCGACAGAAGATGCCTGTCTAACGAGCACTTCTGGACAAATGTCTTTCCGCACAGATGGCACTCGTGGGGCTTCTTACCAGCGTGTGACATCTGATGCCGCCAGAGTCCTGTCTGAGAACTGAACGCCTTTGGACACATCTTACACCTGTATGGCCTCTCACCTGTATGCCGCCTCATGTGGAGGTTGAGCTGCTCTTTGGATTTGCTCATGTGGTTGCACTCCTGGCAGGGGTAGAGGCGGTGCCTTTTGACAGGCGGGTTGAAGTGCTGCCGGCAGTGGGTCTCAAAGACACGTTGATGGCGATACACCTTACCGCAAATGTCACAACAGAAGGTCTTGTTCTGATGCATAATCGCATGCTCCTTGAGGCGGGATCGGGTTGCGAACATCTTGGGGCAGTAGGAGCACTTGTAGATCTTCTCCATGTGTTTGTATTCAATGTGTTTGGTGAGCTGCCGCTTGGTGCGACAGATGAGGTTACAATGGCGGCACAGGTACGTGGAGTTCTCAATGTGGATCTCCTGGTGGTTTCGTAGCGTGATATGCGACTTGAAGCGTTTACCACAGGTTAAACACTCGAAGCCCTTCACTGGTGCCTCCTGGTTCTCATTATGGGCATTCTCCTGGTGGTATTGCAGGCCCCAGGCACTCCTGAACTCCTGATGACACTTGGTGCACACATGGACCCGCCTACAGCAGAATTTAACAAAGTCCTTCGGGCCCCTCGGCTTACCCTTCATGGAGATGTCTTTACCGACATTGACATGCAGCCAGAGTTCGTCCTCAGTCTCAAAGCGGGCTAAACAGTTGAGACATTGTAGGCCCTGCTCGAGATGCTTACTGTAGTGCTTAGCATGGAACTTCTCTGAAGGGAAGGTCTGACTACACAGGTCACACTTGTGGCTCCAACTGAAGGTGTGTTCTACAAGATGCCGACGACAGCTTGACTTGCGGCTGAAGGTGCGTCTACAGACTGGGCATACCCGGGTGCTGTCACAGATGTGCTTCAAGACATGGAGTTTGAACTCATCGGGTCCGGTTACACCCATAGGGCATAGCACGCAGGGCAACTCCATAGTCTCACAATCTGCTGGCAGCATCCTTCTAGAAGCTATAACAGCATGGTCTTCAGAAATCGGATCAACACCCACCAATGGCTCTTCTTTTTCTTTTTTGATAATATCATCATCCTTCACCACTCCTTTTCGGACATCTTTAGGCTTGTCATTGCCATTTGAGAAGATGCCACTAATAATCGAGCCAAAGTTTGTGTTGTGCTCGGTGAGAATCTGGTTAAGGTTCTGAATCTTGTTCCGCTGGTTGATGATGAGCATATTGAGGGACAGCTCCATTAGGGAAATCACCTTCCCAGAACTGAGAGGCAAAGGTCCCTGGGGCTCATCCAGCATTTGTTGATTCATCCCAATGTCCCAGTTCTCACTGTCAAAGCCTTGGCGGATGCGGGCTATTGGCTCGAGGAATTTTTTGTGGAGCGTCTGTTGATGCTTTTTAAGGCTCGCTTCACTAGCAAAGTTTGTGTCACACTCTTCACATGAGAATGGCTTGAAGTGTCCATGGTCCACCATGACATGTTCCCATATATGGAAATTGTCCTTTCCTATCTTATCACAAAGCGGACAAATTTTCTTCTTCTCTGGGTCTCTTGCCATACGTGGAGAGTGTAGTATTATGTGTGTATAGCAGTCACCTTTGTTCCGGATCGGCCTGTTACAGCGCTTACATGTCAGATCCAGGACAATATCCTCATCCTTGAATTCTTCCTCCTCAGCTTCCCTGTTGGTACTCAACCCCATCTTCTCTGCCATTTCCCGTCGGTGCTCCTTCGGATGAACTGAGGCAATATGAACCTGGACAGCATCTTTCCTCGAGTACTGTTTACAGCAATAAGGACATTCATGATGGGACTTTTTGCCTGCATGGTCCCTAAGCAGATGTCCCCAGCAGCGGTTTCGGTTCCTGAACAACTGACTGCAGACCGGACAACCAGCAAGCTTAGCATCCTGAGAATTACACATCATATGTTCGTTGAAGTCCTTTCTGCTCCGAATGGGATTGTTACACTTGGAGCACTCAAGGTTTAAGTCAATGTTCATGAATGCTTTCTTCCTTTGTCTGAATTCAGGACTGCTGTTGTTGGGGTTGTACTCAAATGAATTATCGTTACCAGAGTCATCATCTAGGATTTCCTCAACATCTGAATGATCATCCACAAACTTTCTCTTCTCCTCCTCCTTTTTCTGTTGAACCTTAGCCTTTTCAACAACTTGTCTTGGTAGTTTCCGCTCTGCTATTTCAGCTGTTTTATCTTTCACATTTGCTTGTGTCTCCAGCCACATCTTATAGGCCTTCCTACCCACGATTCTGGTCATTTTGGTGTCATCCTCGTCTTCATCTTCTTCTTCCTCCTCTTTCTCTTTCTGAAGATTTCTGCTCCGAAGGGATTTCTTCTGGAGCTTCTTTGCCTTAGCTTTGCCCCTTTTCTTGATTTTCCCTTTGAAAGCAGCTACATGACGATTGTAAATATCCTCAACTTTGCTCTGTGTTGATTTCTTCTCATTGAAGTTTCCTTGGCTCAATTTTACCAGCTCTTCTACAGCTTCCATCTCTGCTGCTTTCAGTGATTTGTCTGTAACGTCTTTAGTCTTTGTAGAGTCCCCAACCTTCTTCCGCTTCTCCTGCCTAGTCTTAACAGCAGCGACATGATCATCAAACACCTCAGACTTGATAGGCTTTTTACCCTTGCATTTCCGTTCTGACACTAACGTGACCTCCTCAGGTTTAGAGTGCTTAGAATTCTTCTTCTTAGGATTTTTAGCTTTAGGTGATTCTACTTCGGGCGTTTCTTCCTCTTGCACCTTTTTCTTGGATTCCTTATTGAAGGCCTCATCCAATGTAACCTGTCTCTTGCCCTTGGCAGATTTTGGCGTTGCTTTTGTGTCTTTGGCAGCTAAGTCCTTTTCTGTGGACTCCTCACTTTTCTCTTTCTTATCCTTCAGTGTTTTCTTGCCTTTCTTTTCCTTTGAGGAAGTTGGCTTTTCCACCTGCTTCTCCTTTGATGCTGGTGTTTTGTCATCAAGCTTTGGTTTTGGGGTAGATGTTTTGTCTTTACCAGCCTTCTTGGGAGTTTCAGTCTTGGGAGTCTCAGCCTTTTCTGCAGTTTTACTCGATTTCTTTGGAGTGGTTTGCTTGCAACTTCCACTGTCATTTACCTTTAATTTGGAAGCCTTGGGAGTTACATCTTTTGTCTGGGACTCTGTAGGCTTAGGTTCCTCAGGTTCCGCTACCTTGGTCCTGCCACTGCGCCGGAGACAGCCAAGATCGCAAGCTATCTTATTGATTTCAGCTACTTCATCTTTGGTTAGCCTCTCTGACTTTGGGGTCTTCCTTGTTGGAGATTTTACCTGCTTTTCTTGTTTAGTAGGTGATGGCACATCAGGCTCTACTGACATTTCCTCTGTATGCGACTTTTTGCTTGGTGTACCTTTGACTGGACTTGCCCCTCTTTTACGGCTTTCTTTTGTCTTGGATACATCAGAACCATTTTCCTTAACTGGGGTATGCTTTGGTTCAGCAGGTTTTTCCTCAACTTCCATTGGGGTCTCTTCCACCGCTTCAGGTTCTGGTTCAATTACTTCACTTGGAGTTGGCTCCTCAGGCACTTTCTGGCCTCTTTTCTGTGAACGTGAACGAGAACGTGAACCCTTCTTCTTAGATGATTTTTCTTTAGGTTTTGCATCATCATCCACTTTGCTTTTACTACTTTTTGCAGGTGTAGAATCCTCAGTCACATCTTCCTCATGGCTAGGTTCTTCTACATTAGCATCAGGCTCTGCCGACTCTACCTCTTTTGCTGGAGATGGCGCTTCGGGTGCTGCCTTTTCTGTCGGAACATCTTTATTACTTTCTTCCTCTTCCTTCTCTTTTTCTGCTTTAGCATCTTTGTCTTTTGACTTCTCTTCAGTCACACCCTTTTCTGAGTCTACTGGTGGAACAGGTTCTGCCTTATCCACCTTTCCACTCTTCTGTGTCATCCTTTGTAGCAGGTTATCAGCGATACTTAGAATACTGCCTGACTGCCTCTTGGATTGGCGCTTCTCCGTTCCTCGTGTTGGGGTGCTGCTTCGGTTGCTGTTCGAGATACTTGTCAATGCATCGGCTGTCTTCCTTGGGCTGGCCTCGTGGGAGATCGCTGAGCTTTCTTGTTCCTTGTTTGTTGATGTCTTTCTCGAGTCTTCCTGAGGCGTCTTCTGCTTATCCTTCAGGGTAGATGGTGGGGATAGAACTGGCCGACTCGCTTTTGCTGCCTGGTCAGATGGAGCTTTGGTAGGGCTTGGGGTAATTGTTATAGTCTGAATCGTTTCTGATCGTGGGGTCTTATTTTGAGCTGAATTGGAAGCTTGGGTTGGGGTTTGGACAGCAGTGCTGCCCTTCTTACTGCTGCTCTTGTAGAAACTCTTGTCCAACGACTTTTTTGAAGTTATAGTCAGTGGCTCTGTGTCCTCCTCAGAGTCCTCGGGTTCTGTTTTGATATGGAGGATAGAACCAAGGACCTTCCCTGCACCTATACTCCAAGGAAGCATGTCTTCAGGTGGACCCAAATCATCATTTCTGTTATTTGACTCTGAAGATGTGGATGGTAGAGGAGGGGCAATATTGTTCTCATACCATATTTCCTTAGCTTTACACTTATCGAGATGGCCTCGCATTTCGACTGGGTTACTACAGGCAGTTTTACAGAAGGGGCACTGATGGAGCGTGATCGTCATCTGTGGCTGCTTTTCCTGCTCTGGCCTAGTGGGTGTGCCTTTACTCGACAGATCCAAAGGCATTGCGGGAGAACTCTTGGACAGGTCGAGGGGTGGGGAGTAGCGGCCTGGCTGTGGAGTCTCCATTCTTGCTCGCTTGGATGAAGGCTCTGATGGGGCTTTGTAGTACTCGTAAGGGGATGTCACTACAACCATGTTAGACTGTGGCCGCTGTTGTTGGACAGGGGTTCTCTGTGGGTGCACTATACGCTGCTGCTGCTGTTGTTGAGATGACTGTTGCCGTATTTGTCCCTGCTGCTGCTTCGCTGAGTTCTGCGAGGCAGAGCGTGAGTGTGCATGGCGCTGTTGCTGAGGCTGTGTGCCACGCTGTGGGTGCACAATGCGCTGTTGTGCTATTTGCTGCTGGACTATTTGCTGCTGTCCTGCTTTCTGCTGCGCTGAGCGCTGGGGCATGTTGCGCTGGCCTCCTGACCGCTGCTGAACGCTTCTCTGTGGTGGCTGTACACTCAGCTGCATGTGAGGTGTTGTCACAATGATCTGATTCGTCGGTGAGTGCACATTTTGTACCGCCCCGCGGCGGACATTCTGCTGCTGCGGTGTCTGACGTACTATATGTTGCTGCACTGCCTGTCCGCGCTGCTGCCCTGACTGTCGAATAACAATCTGCTGAGCAGGAAGGCGTGTGACTTGTTGCGGCATCTGGCGACCAGTATTAGGGTTGCGGTTGCCCTGTTGAGATGACTTCTGAGTCTGGTGTAATTGGCGAGACCCAGAGTTACTTCTCTGGTGTGTGGACTGGTTGGCGGATTTGTTGTAGTTGACATACGCCGCCATCCTGCCCCGGTTGTCCATCTTGTGTTAGGAGTTGGGGTCACCCAGCTGGGCTCCTGTAAGATACAAAAAGTAGGATGTTGTTAAAAACAATGTATAATATTCTTGTAATAAATATTTTAAAACGTTTAAAAGTAATATGTTGAGTTTATGAACAAAGTCGTGAGCCTAAATAAAAAACAATATTTTATGGTTAAATACAAATGTCAGATTAAAGTGGCTTAATATTGTTTATTTGAGAAGTTCGTGTTATTTCATGCAAAGTGTAAAATGTAGAATTTGGTTTTAAAACAATGTACTTCAAACATATTCATAAGATATGTCGGGCTATGTTAATGATGTAAACGTTAATAAAGTCCCAACAAGGTTTTGACTTCATTAAGACTATCACTCACTTTTATACATAAACCCCATTTTTTTCTACGTTCAACTATTGACCTCATTAAAAAATAGTGCTGTTTGCTGTTCTTAATTCCCACTTTCCATGTACTACTTATTTAGTGTTGTTACTAAAATTCCTGATTCCTATACTACTAAGCGAGTTGTTGTTACTAAAATTCCTCACTCGTATACTACTAACACCTCATACCTGCTGTGTACGCCTATACGGCACATGGCTATTTTATTATTGACCAATGGGAAGCATCCCTGGCATTTACTGCGGAGACGGGGGCTGAAGGTGTTAGTCATAGTGCAGTCGGGGTCTAATGGCGGCCTCCATAGCCTAATGTGCTAATGCCCTATATGAAAATCATCTTTAACCCATATTTTACTTCAATGTTTCTTATTGAATATTTATCTTTTGGACTTTATACTGCCGACAGGGCGATTTTCACATAAGAGGGCAGGTAAGCCATATTCAGTACAAAGAATAAATCTTCTTCTTGAATCCAGTATTTCCAGTTTGTACTGATATCTTTTTCTTGTTTCTTAAGTTTCATTGGCTTTGCTTTTGCCTATCAATTTCAAATTTACTCAGCCTTAAATCGTCAGCTTAGTGCAAGAAGGTTGTAACTGATATGGTAACTAATCTTAAAGTCATTTATCAGCAGTTTCCAATCACATTATCTGTATGTTCTATACTGGTAGAGATCATACACCTCTCAAGTCTACACAAATATAGAGGAGTGATGCCTTAGACTAAGTGCAAAGCAGTGATTTGGGCCACAGCCTTTTACCTATATATACCACTTGTACAGCACGCAGGTATGTATATATGTATGTAGGCCAGGGTCTGCCCCCTCCTTGGTAAGGACCTGAATCCAGACCTGCACCACTACCTGTGTATACTACTACTTACTACGCACTGTGTGGGGCTTTGTAGGTCTAGGTAAACCAGGTCGTCTACAGGTATAAGTAGACACAGTGTATACTCATGACACTGGCAAAAATGTACTCATCACTTTACAAATTATAGCGCTTTCCCATTTCTCTATAGCATACCATGGTAGTTAAGAGAAGGGCTGGTGCATTTGTAAACCTTACAGAGCCCCATACCATGTCCATGAGGTATTCACAGTACTTTCTATGTGTGGTTTGGTGAGTAATAAGGGGAGCAAGTGTGATCGACACTCCAGTACTGGATAGCCTGGCCCATACCCCTACCACATAGAATACATGATGGCCAGGGAAACGGGGTGCCAATAAGACTTAAGAAGGCATATTTAAACATTTGTATACTGCAGAAGTTGTCTCTTTTTCCTGCCACATTTTTTCCAAGCCTGTGAGAATTGAACCCACACACAGTCGGTGCAGCAGGACCTGTGGACGCTCCGCTTCACACACTAAACTTAGCCTGCTGGTAGAGGCAAGGTGCGGGGGGGGGGGTGGAGGTGGTGGGGAGGGGGAGGTATTGCCTAGAGCTATATGTAGACGATGGGACTAGGTACACGTCTGTGCCCGCCTGTACCTTGGCGCACAGACTGCTATGTAGCGACAAACACACTGGGTCTAGGGGAGGAGATGGTAGCAAGAGGCCCTGGTTACCCAAAACTAGGAGGAATATGGTTTCAGCACCAACTTTGTTTCAATGGGAGCTTCTAAAGGGGAGGAAAGGGAAGGGAAAGCAGGAGTAGGCAACTAGGAAATTGATGCTTTCAAAGTCTAGTTGGCACTCTCGGGAGACTAAATGTGTTTAACTTTGAAATCAATAAGTGGGAAACTGTCTGGATTCTTGCGAACATTTATATAAAGAAAAAATGCTCCAGGAAAGGGAGGATAGCAAGGGCCTTACTCCTACATTTGAAAGTCCCATGCTATATTACACAGGGTTACACAAGAGCTATGTATAATGTTAAAGGAGCTCTGAATCGGCTACGTCCGCCACAGTGCTAACGTCGGCGGACGTAGTTCCTTGATTCAGAGCGCCTTTAACTTAAGGTCGGAATATTGTAAGTAGTGTGTGAAAATGGGGTGAGTGGGGTCACGTGATGGGTATAGGGGGGCAGGGAAGTGGTATGGGGAAGAAGAGACTTGTGTGTGAAAGAATGGTAGTAGGAGGGTGGGGGGGGGCTAGTAGTATGTGAGACAGGGGTACAGGTGGGGTTTGGTTTGGTTTGGTTTGGTTGATTTAACCTCCGCTAATAGTAGTTAAAATTTAGCAGAGAGACTATGTTTCATTTCTTTTCTGTTTTTCCCTATTTACTTATAGGGCATTGCCTGATAGGATCAGGCTTCCTTGTTTTTCATATTTTGTCAAAGAGCTTGGCTTCCCGCAGGAAATCAAGAATCTCCTTGTTTCCAGTGCTGTGGAAAACACTGTTCATTGTCGTTGGATTTTTCAGGAATTTCTTCCTGCTTCTCTTGGTTGCCTGACAATGTAGCATGAGATGTTCCACACTCAGCTGAGTGTTGCATGCCTGACATACAGGTGCCACTTCACCTTTCAGAAGGTGACTGTGTGTCAGTTTGGTGTGACCAGTCCTAAGACGGGTCAGTTTCACCTGTTCTGGTCTTGTCAGGTTGTCCTCTATGTATCTTTTGCCGACCGTTGGTCGGATGGTTCGCAGCTTGTTGGCATTTGCAGCGTTCCATCTGCGCTGCCACTTATCCTGAACATGGACTTTAGCCATGGGTAGGACATCTGTGTATGGCATCTGGTCAGCCCCTACGGGCCTCCTCAGAGCATGTACAGGTGGGGAGGGGGGTGAACTGTGGGGGAGAAGGGGTAGTAGTAGTAGTACAGGAGATGGGGGTGCTGGTTAGGGGGTGGGAGCAGGAGGTAGTAGTATGTTAAAAGGGGGTTACAGGTGCTATGGGGGTAGAGTAACCATGGCCGTCACGGGTGAGTGAGCACTAAGTCAGGCCCCCTATGCCCCTTATGTATGCATCCACCACCCCCCCCCCAGCTCACCACCCTTCAGCTGCCAAATAGGTCACCATCCCCGGTATGGAGCCTTGGGTACAAGTGGGAAGACAAGGTGACTTTTCACCACAGGTTCTGCATACTTTCGGTTAGCGAGTGTTCCTGCTTGATAATTTCAACAAATATACCAATCACTGTGAACTTTTCTTTGGGTATAAATCTGATGGCAAAAGATTCATGTCACATCGAAAAAGAAATTCAGACAAACCTCAGAAAAGCAAAAGTTCACAAGAAACGCGCGGGATCTTGTTGAACTGATCTGAACAACTTGAGACCCATAGGCACCTGCAGAGACCAGTTTTCATCACCAGGCAACTCACATGCTATCCACAGTTGTTTCCCTAAAGACACTGTCACTGTCAACTGTTCAACAGCTGGTGGTGTGACTTTAAACAGGATTGAACCTGAACCTAAGTGAGTGATCATTTTTTAACAACAGGGGGGGGGGGCTGGTGGGTTTGCACGCGGACACGCGAAAAAATTTTGCACACGAACGTCCCCTTTTAGCCTATAGTAACGCACAGGGTTTTCCACTGAAAACAGATGAAATTATTTTGACCCCCCCCCCATCAGAGGTGTTGAAAAAATTCTGACCCCCCCCCCCAGTCAAGGGGTTGAAAAAACTCTGACCCCCCCCTCAAACCAACCAGAACCCCCCCCCCCTGTTGTTAAAAAATGATCACTCCCTGACCTGTTCCAGCAATCACCACGTGTTGGCTGGTAGTAGACTAGTAGTACAGTGTGAAAGGTTTCCACTTACCTAAATGCTGGTTAATCAGACCAAAATACCAAGTACAGGCCTATGTGTGCTAATCCGAGAACAGAGCCAAAGTGATCAGGTATAGACAAACACCAGTTTTATCTAAGGTGTTTTTTGCACTGCAAATAGGACCTCTTCCCTATGATATCCTATGGCCGACTGATTTACACCTTGTCGTTCTCCAGAATATCCCCCCACCCCCGGTCCTAAACCCCACCCCCACCCACGCATTGGTTGTCATCCTTCTGGCCAGCAACCTTTGAGGAGGGTGGATAAATATAGCGGTGTTAATTGGTATAGGGGCAGTGTGATTGTGTATGGGGGTTGGGCGGGGTGTGGGGGGGGGGGGCTTTCTAAATAGGGGTTGGGGCTTAGTATAGAGGTAGGGGGTGGGGTACGGGATTGGGTTGGGGCGACCCCTGGGAGTAGGAGGGAGGGAGTGGCGTCTCCCCCGGCGTCTCATGTGCTGTTATGTACGCTAAGATTACGTCATAGACGTCCCACAACAAAAGGCGACATCAGAGGGTTGGCTGGGTGGTTTAAAGCCTGTAGGAATTCCCTGCACCTTTCCTGTACCATTCTTTTCACGCATACCTAAGTACCTAATTAAATAGAAGCCATACATGTCACCTCATCATGTGTTGTATTAATTAGTAAGTGTAGTAAGTTAACAGCTTTTGTACCATTAACTGTTTATTTGTGACTATTGTAAAGTATTGCTTACATTGGTAATGTGTGAGTAGGGGGGTGTAGGGGGTGTGATGGGCCCTTGGTTTAAACCCCCTGATTCTATACTACTTATAAGTAGTGTATGAATCTAGTGATTAGTGAGTAAATGTGTTGTGAGTAGTACAGGAAAATGATTAAAATGTAAGTAGTATATGACATTAAGATGTAAGTAGAATATGCAATTAAAATGTAAGTAGTATATATGACTTTAAAATGTAAGTAGTATATGACTAGAAATAAATGTGATTTGGTTTGGTTTGGTTGATTTTCCCTCCACTAATAGTACTTAAAAGTTAGCAGTAATAGATGTTTAACACCATTACAACAGCTAAGGTCATATTCATGGCGAGAACTACAGTACACAATTTCACAGAAGAATGCATCAGTAACTGCTCATGTGTGGGTTGATGTGCACCACACACATCCGAGGGGAGAGGAAAGAGGAGAAATAGACCCTTTTATGTGGGGTAGGGAAGGCTGTAAAATATATGTTAGTGGTATATGACAAATATACTGGTAATTCGAATTGTGTATAGATTATGCGATTTAATTTACTGCAGTGAGTTCAGTGCAATTTCAAAATGGTGAGAGACTTGCTTTCATTGAGACAAACAGGTCTTACATACTTTTCTGAACATCTACAATTTATACTCCCTTTATGACATGAGTATGGATTGTGGCATATATGTCGTAAGGTAATTGCTAATGTCAAACTAATTTTTTTTTTTTGTAAATCGAATCAACTTTAGTATGTATAATGGTGGGGGGATAACAATATTCTTTGATACGCCCCTACCCATGACCTTATTGGTAATTGCTCGAATCTGTGTTGTAATACCGGCATATGTCTATATGTCTATATCATCTTTGCTTGTAAACTCATATGTTCTATGACTAATAAAGTTCAATTTGTTCTAAAAAAATATAATTCTGCGTAATTTATAAGCTAGGTCAATATACAATTTGTATGTATTAAATACAGTATCAAATACAACCTGACCTTATATTAATTAGAAAATCGGGGCACACAATGACCTAGAAATCTGGTTTTGATTCCCATCCCTATAACAGTAGCTGTGATGGGAAACAGCTGAATGCACATTTGAGGGAGGTGAAAGTAGATAATTATTCCTTCCTCCTCCTCTAGATTATTTTAAGGGGTCAAGTAAAGGTCGAGCTTAGGCATACCCCCTGGAGACACAGAGGGAGAAAGGTACTGGACTGCCACATTTGCTGGCACAGGTTGTGTTAGACCTACCCCTCTCTAGTCACAGTTCAAAATTTGGTTATTGAAAGCATAGAATATGCTTACACATGGGTGCTCAAAATGTCCTGGTTGTCATGGGTGCTCAAATTTTCCTGTCATGGGTGCTCAATTTTTTCAGGTTTTAGAAGGATGGAGCCTCACTCTGTCATTCTTTATGCAGATATATTGGTAACTTTTGAAACGTTTTCAGTACGTCAATTTTAAAACCCTGCAGCACCAGCGTCATTTCTATGACGCCTGTGATACTTTTTACCCAAGTAAAACCACAAAGAATGCCTTCATCATTATTATCCCTGTGACACTTTTTACCCAAGTAAAACCACAAAGAATGCCTTCATCATTATTATCCCTGTGACACTTTTTACCCAAGTAAAACCACAAAGAATGCCTTCATCAGTTAATATTTAACTATTATTTTATATTATTTTCAAAATGGTTGCTCAAATTTTCCTGTCATGGGTGCTCAATTTTTTCAGGTTTTAGAAGGATGGAGCCTCACTCTGTCATTCTTTATGCAGATATATTGGTAACTTTTGAAACGTTTTCAGTACGTCAATTTTAAAACCCTGCAGCACCAGCGTCATTTCTATGACGCCTGTGATACTTTTTACCCAAGTAAAACCACAAAGAATGCCTTCATCATTATTATCCCTGTGACACTTTTTACCCAAGTAAAACCACAAAGAATGCCTTCATCATTATTATCCCTGTGACACTTTTTACCCAAGTAAAACCACAAAGAATGCCTTCATCAGTTAATATTTAACTATTATTTTATATTATTTTCAAAATGGTTATGCCAGAGTCCAAAGAAATACCCCCCCCCCCTCAACACCACCAGACCTTTTGTTTCCCACACATTGGTAGTTTTTGTTGGAACAGTATAGTTGATACCTAAGGTGGGATGTCCTCATATCATTAGTTTGATGTCAAGTGTGTCTTCAAACTTAGCTTTGAAGACACACTTGACATCTCCCTTCGAGTAGTGTAGAAGAGTGCATTTGACCCTTTTATCGCCATGCCCTCTTGTCAATTACATGTTCAATGTATTCATGCTCTGAGGAGTTACTCGCTACGGCTGCATGATTGCATCATACTAAACCAATGTACTTATTTGGTGTCACTCAAAATGCACCATACCGTCTCCATTAGTGCACCTTAAAACCTGCTGAAATCGAGAAAACATTATGACGCTATGAGGTATTAGGTCGTCTTTAGAGGGTTACCATGTTATCAGTGTAGAGTATATGACAGGGGACAGAGATAAGACTGATGGATGGCTGACAGTGTGGCCTGAGGCTGAAGGCAGGTAGGAGGGTGGGGGGGGGGGGAGCGCTCACTGATCGTCGGTACATAGGGGATAGGGGAGGGCTACACTAAACTGTTGCCGAAGTCGCTCAGGCTGCACTATCGTATTCTCTAAAGACCATCCCAAACTGGATAAAACTGTACAAAAGAAAATTATAAATTTCAGTTGCCCCCCCCCCCCCTTCTATTGTCTTTCTTCTTCCTTCCTTACTGTCAGCAAAACTGCATTGTTCGATCATGCGGACCATTAGAGACTCCAGGTTTTGGAGTAGCTTGGGAAACTTTTCTAAATCATCTATCTTCTGTTGCAGCAGAGAGCTGGGGTAGTAGCGTTGGGCGGTGAGTGCAGGGGGGGGTGAGGGGCAGACATCACCTCGTGGTGCGTGACTGAGTGGGATGCGGGGAGAAGAAGGATGCCCGGGGGTGGGGAGTCTACTAGTCAGTGGTGGTCCATATCGGGGTAGGGGGCGGTGTGCTCCGGGTTGAGAGGGGATGAGGTAGGGGTGGGGGAGGGGCGGGTGGCGGAGGCTGAGTGGGAGAGGGGTGGTACAGCAGGGGTCAGGGAAGGTTGGAATGACGCGTCATGGTATGGGTATGCGGGATTGATGCTGGGGTGCATCCCCGACTGGGGCGCGGCAAGGTGAGAGCCTGTTTGCACGTGGGGAAGGGGGAGGTGCGAGTTGTATGTGTTAAAATTAAAGCCCGATGATGCATTGATGCATTATGCCCATTGGTCGCCATGATGCACGATGCACGACCCTATGGGGTAGATAAACTCCCAGAGGGTCGGCATGATGCTCCAATGAAGTGCTGGCGAGTAGTCTCGCCAGCACTTCATTGAAGCATCATGCCGACCAATGGCCATGATGCACTCCTGCATCAGCGGCCCTTAAAGGGTTAAGGGGAAGGGATGGTAAGGTAGAATGGGGCTAGACTCCAGGATGTGTGTGAGACCCTAGGGATGAGGATGAAAGCCTACAATAGTGAGTGTGTGTGGGAGGGGGGTGGGTAATTTGAGCCTTTAAAAGGGAGGGGGGTATTTAAAAGTGTGTGCTATTGCAGTATTTACTCTAGTATGGCCCATCTTCCTATAACAGCCTTGTGTCATGAAAGGGGCATCCACAGATTAAGGTAAATGGGTGAATAAACTGCAAACATACTTAAATAGACAACAAAGGGTCTAGGTCCAGTGTTTTGACTAATGGGGAAGCTAAAGTAAAGCCGACTACATGTATCAGCTTGGCTATTGTTTCGGTATAGGAAAGAGAGGGGTTTATACCCGGGGGTTTAGATTACAGTATTAAGATACACATGTGCTGTGAACTGAAAGTTTAGAAATTCCCTGAGTCAATGTCCCTATGCATATACTACTATATAAATCAACCGTCCTTGTTCCCGGCCTTGACAAACCTTAGATTGAATCCGCCTTGATGTTAACTACATGTAGGGTACTCTAGATTAATAATAAGCATCCTTAGATTTCTGTTCAGGAGATGCACAGGTACCCCCCCCCCCAGTGCGAGCTGTAGCATGAGACCTTTATTTAACTTTCCTGTTAGATAAATTAATACCCCTTTAATGCGCCACCCCCACCCCCTTTGTAAATTCCTGAACTCATCCCGGCTATGATATCCTCCTTTACTCTAGTCTATACAATTGTCCCGTAAAAACATTACATTTAAAGTAGTGTTCAAGAGCCCTCACAGATTTACAGAACTATCCATACCCCGGATCCATACCTATGCATAACGCCTGCTTTACCATCCACAAGTTTTCACAGCCCATTTAGAACACACCTTGACACCTAAAAATGTGCTCCAACGCCCATTTTTCCACCCCAAGCCCATCCCTACATGAGTAATAACAAGATAATTGTCCTGGCCCTATTGTTGTTACTGTGAGATCTGGTGCCGCCGGCGTCACCTTGGATACCACTTCCGGCCCTGCGCTTTGAAAAGAACACAACACGCCGCATGACAATAGACGTTACATCTGGTTACGTCACTGCCTCTCAAAATGACGTCATGCTTGAGTGGCGGTGTGACATGAATAGTTGGGAAGGGTGGGGTATGATGCCAACTGAACCGTGAAATTTGCAATTCGTGATACTGGTAGTTGGATCAATTGGTTGGATCATAAATGTGGCACATTTTCTTAACCCCCCCCCCCTCTTGCCCTAAGGAGGGAATGAACCCCGGGGGGGGGGACACTCACATTTATTCTGACACAGGTGTGCGGCTGGAGCTACAACAACCCTTACCCTTGTTAGGGGGATTTTACCGCAAAAACTGTACCCTTCTTAGGGCACTTTAAAAAAAAAAAAAAACCTATGTTTTTAAAGAAATATCTCACTCATAAACCATTAGAATTCCCTAGATGTGAAAATATCTCCTGAAAACTAGGGAATTATGGTCAAAATGTGGGTATTTTTTATGGGATATTTCACACCTAAGTCAAAAGTGAACCCTTGTTAGGGGGATTTTGGTCAAGTTGACCCTTGTTAGGGGGGTTTTGGCCTAGAAATCGGACCCTTGTTAGGGGGATTTTGATGAAAAAGTGCCCTTGCCAGCCACACACAAGTGTCAGCAAAATATATGAAGTGTCCCCCCCCCCCGGGGAATGAACCCCGCTTTAATCATTTCTCATATCCTTGGTGCGGCTTATAAAACAAACTATATGCTGCTCATGACACTAAACATAAAAGGCTAATTTAGCTTATGCCAAGGAATGGCAACCTTTTCCGGTCCTTAGTGCGGCTTATAGCAATACAAGCAACTCCGGATGCGGCATATTTGTGGGGCGGGTGCTGCCCTTACTAACTTAATCGTTTACTAGTTTTAGGACTATTTGAAAAATATCAATATAATCAAATCTGCCTTCCTCTAATCCTAGAACTACATTTGTACATGCATCCCCCTAAATCAACCCTAGTTTATAGATCCCATCCTGGATTTTAGATCCAATACTATACCTATCTACCAAGTAACCCACCGGTAGGAATAAAACACTCCCAGACCCCCTACAAGTCCTTCCCACGCCCACACACCCCATGTTACTACCCCAGCACAACACCGTGCCTAAACCAGGATACTACTCGGCCCTATGTGTGTGGTGTGTGATGTGTGTGACAGGTCGAGCAGGAGGAGGTCACCCGGTGACATACAGCATGTGGATGTTGGTGGATGCCTGGGGCAGGCGTCACACTACACAGCTACTTAGAAAACTCAGCTAGGGTATATTTTATAGTTCTAGCCAGTGTTGGTTAGAATCCATAGTTGGGTATTTCTACCCATGGAGTTGGAGAAAAAAAGTCAGTATATTATCTAAAAGTGAGAGGCTTTTTGGTGATACAGCACGGTCAGTTTAGGAATATTCTACCGTGTCCAATGGCTTTTATACAGTCTGAAACATACAGCATCTCTATCACTATTAGGGCTAGGTGATAGTAGTAGCTAAATTAGTAACATATCCATTTGGGAATTTTAAAGACAATACTTTAGACATGACCGGCATTGTGATCAGGGATATTCATTCAGTTTCTTATAGTATTTCAACAAACTCCGGGAGTCTGTCAGTGTAGACTTAGAAGGCAGGCCACTGCCGGGGATCCTGCTGGTATGTAGGTCTATAAGAAACTGGAGGGCCGTGACTTGGTCTGACTCCATAGTAGGAAAGTAGGTTAGAGCCACCATAAGGAGCTTAGTCCTTACACCAGAGACAGAGTTTCTGAAATGGGCCTGCTATATGGTACTGTTATAAAGCTTAATATTTAGGATAAGTCTACCCAGCTCCTATCACATACATCTGGATGTCTACATATACTATGAATGCGTCAAAGTTCTAATCAGAGTAACCTTCAAGTTTCAACTCATAAGTAGGCTATGTGTTAGATGCACAACTGAGTAGTAAATGTTAGCAATTTGGAAATACTCAAACCTAAATAGTGGTAACTCTCTATCCTGCCTTACAAGCAATGTATAGACTATAGCCATTTATCACAGACGCTGGAGGGCGACAGACGCAGTAAGAACGCAGTTTGGACGCAGCGTCAAACCAGCACACAGCCTCCGGTAGGGGGCAGGCGTGCTGCTCTCCTCCTCATGGCGGCCTGGTGGTACTCTGATAGAACCCCCCCCCCCACTCCCGTACACCTCCTGCCTCTAACCCCATCCACCACCCCCCGATAGCCCAGTTTATGTTGCAGCAGGCCTCCTCCTCTCGTGTTCCTACTCCCATCGCCCACACAGAATTCCACAAATAGTGCCCCACACCAGCCCTGCCTGTGAGCGAGCCTGTGTGTTCGGTTTGTGTAGGGCTGGTCTGTATTTTATCTACTACTACCTCACACTGGTAGGAGTAGTAGTGGTAGGTAGCACCCATGGTGAGAGTAGTGAGTAGTATAGATCTAAGTAGTATACTAGACTCTTATCATAAATAGTGCCATGGGCTATATTCATGAGTGAGTGAGTAATAGTTGTTTAGCGCCATTCAGACATCTAAGGTCATATTCATGGGGAGAACTACATTACACAAGTTCACAGAGGAATATGTCGGTGCCCGGGCATATGTACACCACACACATTTGAGGGGACAGGAAAGAAGAGATATAGACCCCTTTAAGTGGGCTAGGGAAGCCCTGGGCTATATTCATGTCATTAACATGTCTTCAGTCTATTATGAGTTACCTGATACACATTTTACGCTGAAACCACCACAAGCAATTATTTTTTATATGTAAAAGCTCCCATGGACGTCTCAAATTTACTTCCATTACCGATCTAAGTCAAACACAATCTAGGCTTGGTACCTAGCCCTAGTAGTATAGTGCTAAGTAGTATAGTCTACTCTACCTAGCTACAGCTACTTCGTATGATATACATCAAACAGCCTTTATTAATATATAGCCCCCCCCCCCCCCCCTTATACACGGTAGTCAAGGTTGATACGACACAGTGGAGGAGATAACAGACGAACGCTGGTTTCCACATTATCTACAACCAGTCCCATCTCCTACCGCCTCCTGTAGACTTCACACTGACATATAATTCTGTTATCAGAAGAATTATTAATTTACCGACTGATAGAGGGTATATTTCAAATAAGCTTATCAAAATCTTACTCTCGATGGGAAGTTGGGGGTCGGTGCTAAAATATTTATATTGTCGCTGTTGTTGTTTTTTTTTGGTTTTTTTTTCTTGCTTCTTTTAATTGGTATCAATTTTAATTTAAAAAAAAATCGCTAAAATCGCTAAAATCGTCATTGGCTAGGATGTGCTAACATATATGTCAATGAGAAAGAAGCCAATTCTTCGTTATTTTAAACCAGTACCGGTAGCAAACATGTGCTTAGTAGACAAACACTAACATCTCGTGTTCCTCTTCATAGAGACTTTAATATAACACGGTCCATGCAGCCTCTAGTACTAGTACTAGTACCAGTAGTCATATCCATGGGTCCTGTCTCCATTAAATCAGTCCCTGTCACTGAGCCGTTTAGTAGCTGGGTCCTCACTGTCATATAGGGCGTAGTATGATCTATGGAACAATGAATGCCTTCATATGGAGGGGAGGCCTATAATCTAAAAGAGGTCAAATACTTTTTAACTCTTTAGATAACATGGAACATTAACCCTGTAAGGGCCGCTATTGCAATAATTCATAATGATACACTCACTGAGTCGGCATGATGCTCCAATGAAGTGCAGGTGAGTCAGCACTTCATTGGTGCATCATGACGACCAATGGGCTTAAAAGCCATAATGCACTGCTGCATCAGCCAGCGCCCCTTAAGTTAAGGGTAATGATGCACTATGCCCCCGGGGGGCACTTAATTTTCTACTGACACGGGTGTGCGGCTGTACCTGTGACTACCCTTACCCTTGGTGAGAGGGATTTTCACCAAAAGTGACCCTTGCTGAGAGGGATTTTTACCAAAAGTGACCCTTCCTGCGAAAGATTTTTGCCAAAAAAATCCATTGATGGCAGATTTTTTGGTGAAATTTCCTGAAATTGACAAAAATTTTGTCGTGCGAGATTTAAATTTGGAGAAAGTGACCCTTGGTGAGAGGGATTTTGACAAAAACTGAACCTTGGTGAGAGGGATTTTGGCAAAGGTCAGACCCTTGGTGAGAGGGATTTTGGCCAAAAAGTGGCCTTGCCAGCCGCACACCCATGTCTCTGACACATAGTGAGTGCCCCCCCCCCCCGGGAATATGCCCTTTGCCTTGGTCGACATGATGCATGAAAACTCTGTTTACAAAAGTTAAATCTGACCAGCTTCTCGCCTGGGATGCTTTCATACATTATGCAAACCTAATGAGTAACTGGAGACATCAACACATACTCGTAGTCAGTGTCGGAATGGTGTGTCAATAGCGTGGTTGCGAGTTACTCACCGGCACTATAGCCCAACAAAAATACAGCATCCTTATGAAACATATAATAAGATGTAGAAGGTACTCACATTCAAACTGTAGCCTGTATAATTAAATCACCATACTGGCATACAATAGTACTGTGGTATGGGGAGCTGACTGTGTGTGACTGTGTGTAGGTGATCTGGGGCTGGCCGGGGTTGTCTCCCTCCCTATACTGCTCCTGCCCTGCTATACTCCTAGTCCTCCATGGACTCCTCCAACCTCACACGACCTGCCATGTGCACCTCCAGGCTGTGTGTGTGTGTGTGTGTGTAAGGGTCCCACCCTGCACTACTACCAGTACAGGGGCCACCACCACGTCCACCACCAGTCTACAGTGTACTGCTGGTACAGAGAGTGTTGGAGCAGGAAGGAGCACACACCACCCACCCACCCACCCACATCCACCTCCTCCTCTCTCCATGTGGGGACTAGACTTTGTTCCTGAAAAGCTGGCGACATGGTCTGGCCATTTGTCCCTCATAAAAGTGGTACTGATGGCCACTGGTTGAGGCTGGAGACCTCACTGACTATTTGACCCCAAAAATAAGACGGTAAAACAAGGGTTTTATCATTTATCATCACAAGGAAAGCCCTGAATCATCCTCATTTTTTTTCTGAAACTGCTTAGGGAGTGGTCATTATTTATCAACAGGGGGGTGGTGGGTTTTTGCGCCCCCCCCCACACCAGTGGTGCGGAGAGTTTTCACACCCCTCTTTGATCTATAGTAGCGCGCGGGCTTTTTTTGCTAAAAGAGGGTGAATTTTTTTAGCCCCCCCTCAAGGGTGGTCAACATTTTTTTAGCCCCCCTTCGGGAGGGGTCTGAAAATTTTACGCCCCCCCCCTCAAACCCACCACCCCCCGTTGATAAATAATGACCACTCCCTTACTGCACACCAGAGAGGCCATCCTAATTATATCAAATTTACCGTTTCTCGCGCTCAATCAACATTTCAGTATATCTAAGGCACCATTGAAAGGTGGAATCTGACGACCTTTTTCAATGCCTTTCAGCGGAAATGTGCGATGACGTTTGCTATGTGAAGAAAAAAAGGTGGAACATCTGTGATCAAGCCAGCTTGTAGGAAACGCAGTATATCCTCCCCACCTTACCCTTAACCTAAGTACTAAGGCCCCGAGTGACCTACAAGTGGTCCCCGACACGGCCCGAAGCTCTCTCCCTCCTTCTATCTGCCCTCAACACGCACACATCCACCCCTTCTACTCATGTACTACCTTCTCCAAATCACGTCCCCCTCCAGAAACCAGCCAGGTCGGGTACTTTTATATGTACATAGGCACTCCACCTAGTATAGCCAACTTTCTTCCAAGAGCACAAAATACCACGGGAAAAGAATGAAAATACAAAAGAAATGTTCCAAAATTAAATCTGCTATTGATTTCCTCATTGGGTATGCAGACATGTCTGTATAATATGTTTTTTATTCAGTCCTGCAAAGAGAAAGTGAGCATTTCTCCAAACATTTGCTGGGCAGTGAGCAATCTTTCTTCATGGCCAGACCCTATTTTATGTTAATCCAAGCTGTCCACGCATTCCTAATCCGTCCATCATCCTCAGCTGGCCTCTATTGTTTTTCTTTGATTTATCATGAAAGCAAGCCCTCATGGGATTAACCAGTTTGCCCCCCCCCCCTCCATCCCAGGACTTGGCTGTCCGTAAACCATCACCCCTCAGTGCCTGTCCTACCCACATCCGTCTACACCCTTAGTCACACGACCCTCCCTATGGGCCCCTACACCCCCCCCCCCCACACACACACATCCCTGCCCCATCCTACCCTATCACTCACTTCCAGTGCCCTAACTTTTCACACTTTACTATAGACCGTATCTCGAAACGTGGGTAAAGGCATGTCAAAAGACACTTAATCTATCTTTTATAAATCACAACAGACTTTACCAACAGTTGCAACATTGCTGAGATGATGTATTTCATATACTCTTTTTCTTTTTGAAACTGAAAACTTACGATTATGGTCGTCCGTAAATAATACTAGAGATTCAGACAGAAGTTCCAACAAAAAGATACAAAAAGTCCATGGAGAAAATGATACGCCTGCCCCAAATCATTCCATTCGTAATCTTATAAAGCTTACGAATTAGATTTCTGAGTAGACACAAAGTATAGTTTCCAGCGGCTCTCACTCAGCCGCCCAAACTCTGCAGAACTTTCCTCCTGCACCCCACCACTTGGTACCCACCGCCAACAGCTCGGCTCCCACCACCACAGCCCGGCACCGCTTACACCACCACCTCCTCCTCCAGGGCGGTTACCATGGAGAAGTAGGTCACCGCAGGTCTGGTCCGGGGTTACCATGGTTTCCATGGCAACAGGAGGACGTGTTGGAGGCTGCTTCTATACACCAGCAGCAGTAACAGCAGCAGCAGCGCCTCCAGCGGCGACTGACCCATCGACAACCTGGAGGTGCTGACCCCCAAACCTGCCCCCCTCCCACAGACAGCCACACATACACAGACACAGAGAGGGGCTGCTGGGTCAGGCGTATCCATAGCAACGCCATAAAATGTACACCCATCACCACACACCTAATGTATACAGTCAGTATATAAAAACACTTTATATGCAGTAGGCCTATAGAATAGATCCAGATGGGAGTAGGGGAAGGAATACTTTGTCAAAACAGGGATAGAGAATATATTCGTCAGTAAGAACTGCAGGAAAAACTTATTCTGGTTCCAAGGCACCACACCTGGGGCATACTATGGTCCCATTCATAAAATACTTAAGCAATGACTTTCCCCATTGGCATTTACGTATAAACGATCAGAAACAAAAAAAAACATGATTATTCCAGCATCTCCTCCTCCTCCTTCAGCAGTTGATAAAATATCAGCAAACAAAAGACCAGATAGCTAGTGATATCTTAGATAGGACTGGCTATATGCGGGTTTCTGGTAGTAGTAGTGTGCGGCCTAGTACTAGAATGTGGTAGTTACTGTGGAGGTCTCCGCTGGCCCCCAATTTGTCCGTACCTCTATACTACTAACAAGTAGTATAATAAAATATTACTTCTGCCTTTGTCGAGGCAGACTTCACAGTATACTACTACTGCTGAATGCAGTACCTAGTAAAGGTGTTCATTCTAGAGTTATCAGTTTGTATTATTTACCATACATGGTGCTTCAGTTGGAAAAGCTTGGTGCCTTTTAGATGTATTATTGAGACTACTGGTATTTTCATCTCTTTGTCACTTTCAGGGCAGCAAATTATTAATGCATTAATGCATCGTGACGACCATTGGGCATGATGCATGAATGCATCAGCGGCCCTTGAAGGGTTAACTTCATGGAATGATAATCTCATTCATCTTATTTCAACCTACTACACTGCTTCATGCAAGTAGTAAACATCGGACCTACTAATAACTTTAAATTAAGGCTTCAGATAAAGATTCTTTCTTTTATTTGATTTTAACAAGTACTTTTTAGCCAAATATATTTTAGCCAGTGTCTTAAATCTCGCCACATCCAATTTTGCTTATGATAGACTTTGTGTTCGACTTCTCGGGTGCTTCCCAGCTATCACCAAGTGGTATTAAAACGCCTAGAAAAAACTATCGGGCCTTTTTATCTAATACAACAAAATGACCCCCTCCCTGGTCGATAGCTAGTACAGTGGCGGTTGCTGAGTCAGAGTTGTGGTACTTGGTGATGCCAATCTCCTGATACAAACATCCCTGGTGCTTAGGGAGTGATCATTTTTAACAACGGGGGGGGGGCTGGTGGGTTTGAGGGGGGGGCAGAATTTTGCCAACCCCTTGACCAGGGGGGTCAGAATTTTTTCACCCCCTTGACAAGGGGGGGGGGGCAAAATAATTCACCTGTTTTCAGCGAAAAAGCCCGCATATTACTATAGGTTAAAATGGCATGCGATTTTCGCCTCCCGAGGGGGGGTCGGAAAAATTTTGACCCGTCGAGAGGGGGGCCGAAATATTTTTTGCGCGTCCGTGCGCAAACCCACCAGCTCCCCCTGTTGTTAAAAAATGATCACTCCCTTAGGGACACACTTGGTGCAACAGGAAACGTCTCCTACTGACAGCAGGGGGCTATGACAGCAGGGGGTCAAATAGGCAAAGGGACAGAGGAGCTGTAGGGACAAGGCTGAGGTGGGGTAAGGCTGCAGACAGAAACAGAGGTTGATATGTATTAGACTGGCTGCATTCCCTCACTTTTCGATTAAATGCAGGGTAGGGGTGATAGAGAGTGGAACTCTCACTTACTCATTCTTAGTATCATAATTATTTTAGTCTTCTCCCTGAATACAGTTTTCTGACAGTTTATGACAATCATTATCACATATCAAATCAGAGACTTGAACAAGTCTATGGGGGATGGGTAAAGCGTGTGCTGCCTGTGGAACGCTTCAATAAGCTGAAGGCGGCAAAAGATATGTACATTGTTTTAATCAAACTAAATTGACAGATATCTGGGATAATGCTAGGGCTTATATACTATTAGCCAATTGGGTGATTTTATTCTTATTTTCATTAGCCAAATTCAACATTGATAAGCCAATAATTTCTTTGCATGTAAGATGGATTAAAGTTATAGAAAAATAAAGAAATCATCATTTTATATATTGAAGTACATTGTATTGGTCCATAACCTTCCAGATTGTTTGAGACAGGCTAATACATGTAGTTACATTTTCATATCACGGTGTAATATGTCAGACAATAAAGCCAACTCAATCCGAAATGGGAAAAAAGGCATAGTATTGCACTGGTTACAATTTCTTTCACGATTTAGACAGTTGTCCGGATTTTAGACCTAAAAGTTTATACCAATTACAACTTGTTTTGGGTGCCCTCATTCGCAACTTTGGCAAATTTTGAGACACTTACATTATCGAAATTGAGCTTGGATTCGCCATCGGCGATTTGGCGAGTGGCTAGCATTATCCCTGGATATTATGGCCTGATTTCAATCCAATTATGGACAGTAAAGGACATTCGTCAAGTCTTGGGCAGCTGCTATTGTCAGGGACAATATCAAAAAGCTATGATTGAAATTTCCAACAATTTATCTACAAAAGGAAGTTGAAGACTACAGTTAGAGGAGAGGGTGAGGGTGAGGGTAGGGGATGGGACAGGGTGAGATGGAAGGGTGGGGGGACGGTCAGCAGAAGATGGTACCAGGGGTTGTGGAAGGGTCACCCTGATGGGCCGGAGATAGGGCTTGGGTGCAGGAGGGGGGCAGGGGCAGGGTCTTAGACACAGAACACTGCATTGTGCCCTTCAAACGATGTGAAGTTGAACAGACTCTTATTGTACTCAATATAGACACATCTCACTCATTTACATCCAAGCCTGACTGATTGATGGTGAGACTAGAATTACGCTGCAATTGGTGAGGCTAGAATTAACCTAAATTTGATGAGGCATGTGTATAGGATGTATCGTAATTTTCTCTGAAATTGAGAACTCCATACATTGTTTTTTTTAATGTCCCATGATCAACAAAACCAAAGGTTTACTATCATTATTGCGTACACTTTGTTATACATGTAGATAACGTATACCAAACGGAAGTACATCTCTAACTTCCTAACAAATATGTGTCACGAATAACCAAAGAGCGGCAATATACACACTAAAACTGCCTGCATTGTGTCATTAAGGAAGTAATTACACAGCGTCCCAAATTAACGGCCGCCTGCGTCTCCTAGAGACGCCGATATGGGCGTCATGGAAGGGCGGTCATAGTCTAGTTCCGCCCCACGCTACTCAGACGGCACTGGCCTGCTACTGGACCCCCTTGTGGTAAATGGTCATGTTACAAGACTAGGGCGGTCACAGAAGCAACCTTAACGGGCCACTGGTGCATTAATGCATCATGCCCATTGTTCGTCATGATGTATGAATGCAGCCCTGGCGAGTGACTCGCCAGGGCTACATTCATGCATCATGCCGACCCTATGGGCTTGACATAAATATACCTGGATGGTCTTCATGATGCACCAATGAAGTGCTGGTGAGCAGTCTGCCCAGCACGTCATAGGTGTATCATGACGACCAATGGGCATGATGCACTCCTGCATCAGCGGTCCTTTAAGGGTTAAACACTGACACTGTCCCACTGTGTGGGGAATGATCTTGTTGCACTCTTGTTGGTAACCCTTTAAGACTTGCTCAAGTCTGTTTTAATATCATAATGTAAGAGAATATTTACACATGTGTGTAATAAGTGTTAATGTTTTTGCAGTAGATAAGGTGCTAAATAAACTGTGCAGCTTCATACGTTAAACAGTGAATGCTAAACCTTATAAATGACATAATCTTTGCTAAACCCAAAACTTAGAACACTTTATCTTTTCCTGTTTGTAGTCCTAATTGCAGCATCACCAAGGATTTCAGTACATAACAGAATCTGGCCACTTGAGACAGACAATGTTCAGGAGCATGGTAAGCAAATGCAAGTGTAATGTGTGTGTGGGGAGGGGGGTAGATATCCTCTGGTCACATAGTTTAAGTTTTTGTTTTTCTTGTGTTTTTCCTTTTCTCTATACATGTCATGTAGGCCTAGATTGAGCTTAAAGTTTCTATCTCAGAGACACTTTATGACGTTGAACTTTTAGAAGTGGGGGTTGAAGTACAGCAAGCTGCTCTCCCTAGCCATTCTATTGTTCCCATATGAATTCATCAAATCATAGGTAACTCTAAGTGAGGTTAGGCAATGTTTGACACAGTAATAGTGTACAGTAGGATAAAGTAGAACAGAGATGACCTAATAGGATCAGGTCGGTGAATATAGTAAGCAGGATACGACATAACTCACGTCTATGGAGGACATGTTCTCACTTTGTACAGTATCATGCTATAAATATAATGTACAGATAGACACCCACTAGAGGCCTTTAATATTATGGGGATGATACCTCCAGGTTTATTAATCATTTTATTTTGGTCATGATGCATCAAGGCAGTGCTGCCATGAACAATGTAATTTAGGCCTAAAAAAGTCGTGTTTCAGGTAACATGCTCAGAAATATCTTGTAGCGTAGGTCGTATTTTTTTCTTTGAAATGCCACAAAAAGGTGGGATGCGGGGCCGCGACCAACAGGTCAATGGAAAGATCTAAAATTAGCCCCAAAATCATGACATTTCTTCAACATTGAGAAAAATATTCAAGGCTCATCCCTGCTTACCCCAATAAGGGGGTGTACCAAGCACGTAGAGTCAATATCACGGATGAACGAGGTCTCATGCATCATGAAGACAAGACCAAGCTGAAATACCCCTCTTCAGAATGCCCTGTAATCCTTAAATGAGTCAAGATCAATTGATTCACACACACACACACATGTACATGACACACTTTTATAAATGGTTAAAATGTAGAAAACTGTATCCTGAAATAAGAACCATTTGTATAAAGTAGAGTTCTCTAATTTAACTTGACAAAGGCAAAAATGAACCATGGGTGATAACATAATTCACAAACATCCCTTTAGTCTAGACTACTGAAAAAGTGTACAGCTGATCTATTAATATAAACTCACTGACTGCGTCTAGACAAAAAGTAGATTTTTTTCTACTTTTGTAATTTCCTTGACTGAATTAAAATGTGATTATTATTTTTTTTTGTGGTTACCACCTGTCTATCAGCTGATACAAAATGCCGATTTTATAAGTTGTCAAAGTCTAGAAGATAGTTAGTAGTTTGTAGAAATGGACGTCTTCAAACACCCATTACCCACACCTGCCAACACCTCACCTATCATAGCCCTTTGAGGGACACAACATGCATCAAGTGTTTTGCTTGCTTCATTGTGGAGTAGTGTTTCATGTGAGGATCCAGGGGGCCCTGATAGGATGCCGGGGATTTAGGGCAGATATATATATATATATATATATATATATATATATATATATATATATATATACATACATACATACATACATACATACATATATATATATATATATATATATATATATATATATATATATATATATATATATATATATGGTGTTTTAGAGCGCATAAATAGCCCTAAGATTTATGGGTTTGGCATGCCATTATAGAGACAATTTTAAGTATGAAGCATGAAAACCTCAGCCCCCTGCCATCCTAGACAATCAGTTGGATCCGCCGCGGGAGACATGACATCACTGCATTGGTGCATCATGAAGACTGCTCCAAGAGTGCATTAACCCTGTATATATATATAAAAGTCGGCATGATACTTGGAAGTATATTTTGTATAATGTAACCGTAGCGAGCTATTATTCACCAGGGCAAAGGACAGTCAATTAGGATTAAAAATAATCATATCGCCCTTTTTTACTAGACTATTTATTGGCTGGAAGTGGGTCTGGAGCTGGTTCTGGCGACATGCACTGATAAGAACTGACAACATGGGACCAGCATGTCCCTCGAAGTGTTAACCAGGGACAAGGTACCCATCATGGTTTGTCTTATCAGTGGGTTATACCTCAACCAGCGAAATTCAAAATGGCGGACTCACAGGGCGTCCATACTAAGCCCTATAGGTCTATGGGGAGTTTGGTAGAGGCCATGGCATGGGTGGGCGTGACGAGAGGAGAGAGAGAGGCAGACGGGGAGTGGAGGAGAGCTGGAGCTAGGTCACTGCGCCGAAATAATGGCGGTCGGCACAGTGAAACAGACGGCCTCGACCAGCAACACTCCCCCCCCCCCCTCCCTCCTACCTCCACCCGACTGCCCACGTGTTTGTACAGGGTGGACTCGCATAGCTACACTGTACTGTGGCCACGGCCAAAAAAGAACAACTCAGGGGAGGCCGCATATCAGCGTAGTACAGAAAATGGGGGTTCTGCATCGGACTCCAAGTTTTAAAATACTAAAATACCTTGTTTTTTTGTAGGAGAGACAATGGATATGGAGCCCGATTTGGAGGCCGTGAGGGACTTGGTGTGACATCTAGATTTGTTCATGGTTGTTTGGACACCGACATCATGGTGATATATGCAAATCTATTCACAGGCAGATCCTTCACTTTGCGTTTGGGATCACCATGGGCTCTCTCATTTTACGTCTTTTCTCCTTCACTCGCAGTCACTCTTCTAAACGCTATGACTATCCCCAATGTTAAGTTTTATACCCAATTTTATGCTATTTTCACATGAAGTTTTCCTCTCTACAGTTTATGACCACAGACATCTTGCATTACAGGACGAATTTTAAGATCACTTCACTGGTGAGGTATCAAATAAGTTTTGGGATTATGCATAGACTTATCAAAAATCATATCATCAAAGTGTAGCTATATATTGACTAGTATTGTATCCTCACCCTCCCTCGATTTAGTATAGTTTATCATATTTGAGGGCCTCGAGTTTTCCTGTATCCCTGTGAAACTAACTACCATGTCTACTGCTAGCGCTTATATAGTGTTGCAGCTCCGACCTGATCTACGTACACTACTCCAGCCGCCTCAAACTGGCTGACAGCCCC
Organism: Acholoe squamosa; assembly: GCA_949317995.1. NCBI lineage: Eukaryota > Metazoa > Annelida > Polychaeta > Phyllodocida > Polynoidae > Acholoe > Acholoe squamosa. The sequence continues at coordinate 16,242,479 of OX439041.1, forward strand.
CCCCCCCCCCCCCCTCCCCTCCACAAACAGAACCTCTCCTCCTCTCCACCTCCAGTGGTGGAGAACTGGATGTGGGTCAGACACGACCGGGGGGGGGGGGGCGACCGCCCCCGACTCAACCCAGCGTAGGCAGCGGGCGGGCTGTGATCGTCAGGAGGCAGGCAGGCAGAGGGAGGAAGGCCGAGTGGGCTGCCACTGGCAGGAGCCAGGGCCGGGACTAGCTTCGACTTTGGAGTAGGATCTACATTAAATGATGTACTAGTACTACTACTGGGCGAGGCAAAATGAATCGTCAAGCTCAGCACTCTTTAAGTTTATAATATGCTACGTGGTATGGTAAAGAATGGTTAGGTACTTTTCAGAAACCATTGGCAAGAAATATGACTTTTAATCTAGATCATGGAGGTATCTTCCCTATCTCTATATCCAGATCTATAATGCAATTTCCCTGAATGATGTTTTCAACATTGTTGATCTATGACCCAATCTATGTGGAAATACACTGAATGAACTGTCATACTCACAGTCACTGATGTTTAGCAGTCGAAATACGGGGAAACTATTATAAATGAGAATACCAAGTATTAATTGAAAAGTGAGAAGAGTATTTCAGTAATATGATATCAAAACGTTGGTTCATGGGGTAGAAGTATGTGAATTGGGACAACGTGAAGTGGAGAGAGACGCTAACATAGCGTCTATAAAAGTGGCCTTGTGCTATGGCGTACAGTGGAGTGAGATTTAGTAGGGCACGCCACAGCAGCAGCACATAGCCTACCACTGGTACTGGGCCCATGTAGGCCAACGTGTGGAGTTAGCCCCCCCCCCCCCCACACACACACACCATACCCACACACTGTACCAAACTGTCTATGCTACTCACATGGAAAACGCAGCACCGGGGCCTGCCCCCTCCTCCCTGGCCGGCCTCCCTGCTCCTCCCTCCCCGGCCCTACTTGTAGTCGGGCTCCTAGTCCTAGCCTACTCACAAATCTCTACACAGCATTCCTATACTAGACTTTCACACAACGATCTCTCACTCATTCAACCTATCATCCGCACAGCTACATGCACGCATGATAGCAACAAAATGATCATATTGTAGAAAAGATCCAAACTTACCCTCTCTCCTATCACTAGTCGTTGCTATGTGGAGTAGTTTGGCTCTGGTAAGTTGGTAGATCGATAGTTGTATTGTACACGCTCCTATAGAGATGAGTGCTGGAGTTGTGGTCGTGAAGGGGGCAAAGTCTGCCGGCCTGGTGGCCTCTCTCACTGAGTTAGCCCACACTCAATCGGTGCTTCTCTCCCTCTCTCCTACTCCTCTCCGCTCTGTCTCTCACGCCGCTCTCTCCGGCTGAGGGCCACCGGATGTGTTTCTAGGTCACTCCACTGACGTCACGGCCTCTGCTCGCTGCCGGCGTATCAACTTCCAAACTACAAACTGGCATATCCCCCCCCACTCCCTCCAACTACATGCCCTCCCACCTTCCTCCCTCCCGGTCGCAGGCTCTGACAAGTGGGCCATTAGAGTGCCGCTTCGCTGCCATAGCCCCCCCCCTTCCCCCCACCCCCACCAACCCCCTCCCCTACCCAACCAAATTCAACTCTCTTCTCCTCCCCTCTCCCTCCAGTGCCCCCATTCCACTTTTCCTCCAAACTTGAACTTGGAGGAAGGAGGAGTCCTTCTCATGGAGGCAATAAACTGAGCTGTTGGTGCTATTCCCCAATCCCCTACCTCCCCTCAACCTATCCTATGTATTTTCTATTCTAACCATTTTCTGGTGTACGCCTAGTCCTGTTCCTAAGTGCATCCCCGGGTGAACCCCCCCCCCCTACACTGTACAACAACGCCTCACTGATGCCCCCAAGGACGGGAGGCCCATTATCATGGAGTGGCCAGTCATATACAGGAGAAGTGCCTTGCGTACGATATAAATAGGGGCAGTCAACAGTGTCCTCCGACCTGGAAATAACTGTGGGACGGGAGGGAAGAATCACCAAATCCTAGTCGTGATAAATAAGCTGAACCAACAAGCCACAATATAGTCCTATCATTGGGTCTGTTTCACGTGACGATGATCTAGGTCTCTGATAGAAAGCTATGGAAAGGTGGCAAATTGCGGTTTGCCAATAACTTCAGGTCTGCTCGTATTGAGATGATTAATTAGATCCCAAATTGGTGAGATATCTTTTTATTTGTGCATTCATGTGAAAATAGACAGAATTCAAGTGATAACTGAGTGATTATAAACTGGGGCATTTAGTGGTCACGAGGCAGAGTGATGATCATGACATGAGTAGCAGCAGGAAAATAGATACTGAAAACAGACTTTGAAAAGTTTTTGTTCATACTATACTAGAATAGCCTACATGTAAGTTTATTAATTCATTATTCCTATTGAAATTAATCAATTATTAATTAAAAATTCAGCAATGATTAGGGCCCCTCTCCTAGGCATTATCCTAATTCATATCAGGTCCATGGTGGTCTCTGCATAGACAGAATTACTATACTACTAACAACTATACTACTTTGCCTAGGTTATCAGTAGTATAGGAAATGGTACTATGGTACTCGACAAACAAAGGTAAAAAAGGTAGTAGTTTAGGGAAATGGTGAAATTTTGTTAACAGAATACTCCAAACCACAACAGAAACCAATCTTTTTGATTGATTTTTATGTGTTGTCACTAATGGCACATGTTAGAGGTATCTTGTTAGAGGATCTATTGCATACATTGGCATTTTTTCTGTCCGCATTTCCCCTTATATTTTCTCTCTTCCTTTTCACTAAAAGTAATGTCCACATGACTGATATGAATGGATATACTATTTCAAACTGTCATAAAGACCTAGGTTACATATTCTGATCTACATCGGTTTTCTAGATAACTATATAAGCCTATTCATATATGCCATTTCAGGAAACTGCTTTATTTGTATGCAAATAAAGTTTAATGAATTACTAGGATACACCTGTATTTGCCAAAGTATGGCATACTAATAGTTGTAGTCAGATTTACTCGTATATCGACCTATTAGTGTATTACATTTGGATATAGGTTGCATAAAGTCATCTAGTTAGTATAAAACATCCTCTATATTCACAGTGGCGCAAGAATAGATAACAAAGTCACGGTCCAAGGGTTATTGTACATTACAGGACTTAGTATAGAATGGCCTAGTTACAGCTTATCAGCTCTCAATCCTCATTGCAAGGCAGATAAGGCAATAATATATTATATACTACCGTAGTACCTCGTGTGTAAGGCGCACCCTGAGTTGAAGGAAATTATATACATAAAAAAATGGGCTTTAACCCTTTTTGCATATGAGTGGATTCCAGTTTCGCTCCCATCCACGTTTTTTTTTCAGGTTGAAAGAGATCCATTTCAAGCTAATTCTCATAACCAAAAGAAAAGCGATGAAATATAGAATTCATCACAGAAAGCCTAACTCTCCTGTCTTTTCAGGACTCTCTAAGTTTTCCAGGCCAGCCCTATTTTCCGAGGAGGGGTGGGCAACCTTGTATATGCCATTCTTGTCCTAGTTATGGTACTGGGCATTTCTTGTTTTAAAGAATTGGTTATGAGCTCTCTATGATATTAATATAGGGAGAATTCAAATGATGCCAGTACTTAAACTTCACCCCCCCCCCCTCCCTGCATGCAATGATTGTGGGTGAGTTCATCCTCCGGTACCCATCATGGCCGAGGTCATCAACATTAAGTCATCTAATTCCTACCAGCATCTAATTTAAAGTAGCTCATGTGCTGCCTACTTATTGGAGATAATTGTAATAAGGGAGGGGGCGGACCTGCAGGGTGGGGGGGTGATGCATGCTCCCACCCTCCCACCTATCCACCCGGATATCTTGTCCTAGGGGGCCGGCGCGACTTTGATGACAATTATAAAAAAAGGTATATTGTTTTCAACAGAAGCTTTCCCTAGCTACTGCATTCTTTTTTTTCTGTTTGTTAAATCTTTTTGGTTTGAATTATGGAGTGTGTATTGAATAATACATGGAAAAAGGCTTCACCTGCAATTTCCAGTCCTTGGCAGAGCAGAAACATTTAGAATGGGGAGGGGGCATTTTTCGGGGTGTCCACACAACCCGCCATGTTATTCAAAGAACGATAACCCCCGTAGAAAAAAAAACAAAAAAACTTTGATATCTGGAATTGATCTTAAGGGGTAGGCATAATTAATTCTGTTTTATTCACTTAGCCAATATCACCATCATGCTATTTTCTAGTGATAATAGTAAAATAGTTTCCATGGCAATGTAAAAAAAGTGTCAAACAAGTGGTTTTGTATTGTTAGAGATAAACAAAGAAGAGATAAACAGAGAAGACAAACACAAGTTATTACCTGACAATAACAAAGTCAACTTTATTCTGATATTTAAACCATCTCTCACTACTTAAAACCCGAATTTGCACACAAACCTCAAAAAAACCAGCTTGTGTTACAAAATATTACATCAATTATAATTAACTTTTCTCACCCTAAATATAAATCCCAGAGTTTGTGAACTAATGCTGTGTAGGCCTTTCATCTTGTTCAGTTTGTCACCAAGTATCTTGTCATCATTTACATAAGTAATTATTTCTCATAATCAATTAATAAAATTGATAAGTAAAATAGATGCCGCTCAGTTCTTACATATTTGTATTGTCATTTACCTTGCATAAAATGTTTCAGTTGTCCCAGCCTCTCTGGTTATCTATGAAGGTAGCCTTTTTGCGAACCTTTTGGTTTTCAGTAATATTTTTTCTATCTTGCTGCTCATTCAGATTTAAAAATCAATTTGAGATTTGAGACCAATTATTATGGGGATTTATATGGCCACACAAATCAGTCCAACATCTATAAAATCTGACTGTTTGTTAAGTTGGAGCCCAAAACGGTAAAATGGGTTAGAGCAAATTTTAGCTGGCACAGTTTGACCAGTTTTTACCATGTCCAATTTACAAAGACCAAGGTCTTATTTGGTAATAATGGCCCTAAAAGTTCTGGACAATTCATTTATAGACAGCATCATGTATAATGCAACATGTCCTTATATCATCCTGATACATTGATGCCTTGAGCATCATACATGAGTATCAGACTCGTCAATGTGTTGGGGAGACTACTTAGCCGCATCACTGTGCTGGCTCATCATGGTGACCATTCAGGATTGTTCATGATTCAATGCAGCACTGGTGAGTTACTCACCAGTACTGCATTTATGTATCAGGAGGACAAAGGACACAATGATGAAGTGATAAAGATTTAAATACAATGATGTCATCTCTACAATACAGCTTATTCATACAGTGCATCTTTATACTTGTAATCTTCAACTACATCAGACACATGTTCACCAGCACAACAAAATAGTCTTAGTCATAACTTGACAAATTCTTAATTCCAGTTTGCACAAAAACCTGGAATATTTCCTGATTATTTTCAACATTACATGAGCCATTGTGAGCATCAAGAGTGGAGTTCTATAATCATTACAAATGTGAACTAATTCATTCATTATCTGTATAATGAAGTCATTTAGGACAATGTGATATTCTTTCTTTCTTTTGTAAAATCATTCTCAAGCTGATATCCATTCTAGGGAGTATTCTGTATCAACCAACACAATCATTTTAACCCACTAAGTCCTGTATAGTGCTTTAAACGCATCATACCCCATTTGTCATTATGATGCCTGGATGCAGCCTGGGCAAACAACTTTTGGCGGATCCCATGGGATTGATACAGTCCCGAAGGATTACCATGGTGCTAAATGTGCCGTTGTTGGGTTTCTCACCAGCGCTGCAACATTCAGGGTTCCCACAATCTTCAGATTAAATTTCCATGACAAAATCTTAAAATTTTCCTCACATAATCATCTATTTTTGGAAATAATCAGGCTTGATCCCCAGCAAAATTTCTGCAGTTGCTTTGGAAAGAATGGTATGGTCAAATGGATTTTGCAAAAAAAAAAAAGAAAATTAAGTTTTCCCCTTTTCCATGACCAGGGTTCCTACTATTTATGGATCAGGGTCAGGCTTTTAACTGATTTTTACCTGGTATTTATCAACTTTTAAGTGACAAAATATTAGATGATTTACAGGGCTCACGAAAAAAATTCATCCACTCTTTGCAAATTCGTGCGAAATCTTGACAATCACCCCCCCCCCAATACCATTTTTAACTAACTTTTAAATGACTTTTTTTTTCTCAAAAAAACTGACTTATAGCTGACCTTTAAAGAAAAATGACCTGTGGGAACGCAAAGTGAAATAATCTGAAATTCCATGGCGCGTGGGAACCGTGAGTATTGCATCACGACAAGAAGAGGCCACAGACTCAAAGGCATAATACAACCCCTAGAAGGTTAACATACTAACACAATGAAAATGCTTTAAAAGCACTAAGTGCACTATCTATCTTCACCTCAGTTTATCCTTATTCTTGTGCTACAGCTTAGGGACATTCTCACATCATAGTCTAATGCCAAAGACAAAGTATTCAAATCTGACAAACAGGCATATTTAGAGAATATCTCTAAACTCTGACTTGGTCATCAATGTTACACAAAAATATTCAGGTCCTGCTCAAATAGGCTGTATATTAACATATATATATACATAGGTATGAAATGTATCCCATGTTGGGGCCAAGTGCTTCTAGCTATTAATAATCTACTTTTGTAATGTAGAACTATATTCTGATGGTAGAGTTATGTTGAAGGACAGAATATTGCCTCAATGAAATATATGCCATCATGATGCACCAATGCACAGCTGGTGAGTAACTTGCCATGACTGTTCTGGTGCATCATGCTGATGACTTGGGAGTGTATCAACCCTGTAGGGTTGGCATGATTCATGGAAGTAGCACTGGTGAGTTATTCACCAGGGCTGCATCTATGCATCATGATGCCTAAGGGCATTGAAGCAGAATGCCATCTTTGAATGGTCAACTAAGATTGTGTTTGGAGAACAAGAGCTAAAAACTGACATGCTAGAAAATAGCATTTTCTCTCTCCCAGGCTTCAAAGTGAGTTGTTATTCATTTGATTGACAAAATTAGCTGGTATAGTTCTCTTGCTTTATAAACACATATGATTCATACAAGGGAAAACATCATATCTACACTGAAAATCATTTTCTCCACAGTTGACAAACATTTGATCAATATGAAGGTGAAGTTTATGCACATTTTTTCTATTGATTTGACAGACGTGAAGTCATAAAAATGAATTATAGACCACCATTTACTCCAGTTCGTCAGAGGGAGAAACAAAGTTAAAATATTACAAGCTCATTTTCATCCTCACAGAGAATTTTCATTTGGTTATCAATATTTTTTTCTATGGTTTAAATAGTATCATAAAACATGTATATCCCTTCCAATTTGTTTAATAAGTTGACATATTTCACAATTCCAGCGTCAATGCAATGAGAGAACTGTCAGAAACATTACTTTTGGAAAAAGATAATCAAAGTTTCTTTATGGTAAGCACATACACCGAGACAGGCGTACCAACAATATTCTGCTACATAGTACATTCGGCTTGGTTTTCATCATATAGTATACAAGTTTTTTTCCTATAAGTTTGAGTAACAACCACACATTTTTAATGCAGACAATTACAACAATTGGTGATATATACATCAGATAAGGCTCTTGACAAGACCATATTCAAACATTAACTACATGACATGAGTGGTCACTTGCAGTAATACTATTGTTTTATCTTTGCTTAATTACAACAGTGCTGTGCAGCATATAATTATAATAATCGGTACATGTATCAACAATCCCTGTAGATTAACCCATTTAGGGCTAGAGTTAACTATAGTCAACACCATGGTAGGCCTAGCGTTGACTATAGTCAACACCATGGTAGGCCTAGCATTGACTATAGTCGACACCATGGTAGGCCTAGCATTGACTATAGTCGACACCATGGTAGGCCTAGCATTGACTATAGTCGACACCATGGTAGGCCTAGCATTGACTATAGTCAACACCATGGTAGGCCTAGCATTGACTATAGTCGACACCATGGTAGGCCTAGCATCGACTATAGTCGACACCATGGTAGGCCTAGCATCGACTATAGTCAACACCATGGTCGGCCTAGCATTGACTATAGTCGCCACCATGGTAGGCCTAGCGTTGACTATAGGTGATGTCCATTATATAGGATTTGTATAGGAATTGAAAAAGGGCTCGTCCTCTAGGAACTATTCTTTTTTCAGAGGCCGTCCCCATGGCCAGGCCGACCATTTTTGCTCTGCCCTTAAAGGGTTAAATGGCATATGGCTTTACACCACTGAACAGTGTATTATTGAACAGCCTAACTGTACATACCCTACTTGTACATACCCTGACCGATAATCTAAATTATGTCCCTTTTTTAATCTGTTAGCCTAGATGAAGAGTTTAAAGTCCCAAAGCCAATGAACATATATTGTTGTGTTAAGGTAGAGGAAAATGAGGTAATCAGGATCCTAAAAATATTTTTTCTTCTTGAAAAGTCCAGACATTTCAGGGCAGGGCCAAATAAATGGGGCAGATAGAATTACCTATGTATCCACAAAAGCTTCCTTTAAGGCCTAAGACTTCTACAAGATGGTTGGTATCTGATCTACACAACCATCTTTTGGTATGCTCCTGTTTGTATTGTGATTTATAAAACAACACTTTTGGATTCATCTTTGAATCCGGTCAGCAAGACTGTCTTAATATAAATGTCTACAGATTTCCAAATTGGTTTGTAGGTAAAGGTTAGTGTACTTGTTATTGTTTTTTTACTGAGAAAGCTGAAGATCATGTAACAGATCATGAACACCTTCCATGTGTAAACCTGGTTATTCTATCATTTTGAAGCAGCCAAAAAAAAAAGAAGAAAAAAAAAAGACAATCACCACCACCCTGTGTTGACAATGACTGTAGGCAGTGTCTGTCATTTTGATTAAACGTCTGACTACCATGAACCGACTAGCTCTATATTGTAAAAAAGAAAAACACACACACAAAAAAACCAAAACAATATGGCAACTGAGGATAGTATAATATACTGTTTTGCAAACAAATGTAATGACCAACAATAATAAGCTGCCTGGAAATCATTTTACTGGTGCTCCTCTGAGGATTCTCTGAGAACTTTGGGCCTTGGAACAGGTGCTGGTCAAACAAGGGCCGAGATGGTAAAAGAGGTGATCTATCTGCACTAGGTCCTTAGTTGAAATGAGCCTGGATACAGCAATTCCTGTTCTAAGTGTCATAAATCCAAGAGTTCCTGTTCTTAAGGTCCTAACCACAGGAGCTCATGTATGCTCTTAGGGATCTGGTTGCCAGGACTACTGTGAGGACCCTAAACCAAAGGGGCCCTGACCTGAAGCCCTGGAACTCATTTACAAGGACCCTTGTCTATAACCCTCCATTCCTGAGGACATCCTGACTTTATGTATCCTAGTAAAATGATTATGGTGTCAAATGAGGTAAATGAATAAGTAAAATAAAGCTACTTGACCTGAGTAAATAGTTCAACATGCAGTGATAGAAATTACTCCAACGAGCGACCCAAACATATAAATGAAAATCTTTGTCTTAGAATCTCTGAAGAGGTGAAGTTGTGACGCCCTGATTGTCAATTGTGCAAATGATAGGGGCAAACATACCGGGGTAAATCAAAGTAATCTGCAATAAGTTGTTTTGAGCAACATGAAATAGCATGAATACATGTATCTGTTTGGTTATTTTAAAACATTCACTTGTACTTTTCTTTTAGAATAATCTACAAAATAAACAGTTATATTGTCCAATCCAAAGGTTTTGCAGTGAACATCTTCTAATTTCTATCATCAAGAATACCATTACACATTAAGGAACATTCAAGACAGAATACTGACATTCAATAGGTTCACTGATACCTCTGTACATTGGTGTATGCACAACAGATTGTTGTCAGGGGACAGTTGTCACTGAATATGCCAAAGTGCTGGATAATCACAAATCATTAATAGCATGTATAAATTTGGTACTTCTGTGTACTTTTGTGTCAATATCATAAAAGGATCCCCTGTTTTGGTCAGTAACGTTATGTTATGGAAATCCCTGATGAGCATATCGAAAAGACGGATCAAGGGGTAAATATAATGCATGGATGCATTTAAAAGTAAAAATGCTACTTTGGTGTCTGATTGTATACTACGGGTTCAACGTTGACTTTTTATATATGAGCGCTACAACAATTGGCCACTGACAATGTCAAGCCTGCATTAATATATATCATTTATATAAACATCTAACAGTTGTTATATGTATAAGAGGAGACCTGCCCTTACCCCAACATTAACCATAGCTATAAACAGTGAAAACTCTTCTCTGTATTACCATTAAATCAACCTAAGCTAAAATAGAAAAGAGAAAAAGTTGAGCATTTTAATACCTCTACCATCCTCACCACTTCTTTCTATGTATAACTGTTGTGATTGTCACCAGGAAAAAGCATAAATCAGTATAAGCAATATAGGATCCCATTTCCAAGCTGATATGTTCTTTTAAATTGGCTACAATGCAGAACACCAACAAGTTTATCGCACAAACCATAACGCAGAGGGAAAAATGACTTAGCCAGGACAAACAAGGAAAAATGCTTTTGAACTTGAAGCAATGCCGCTAGAACAAGAGACCTTATAGTTGAATTCTAAGTACCGTGATGGAAGGCACTGATTTTGATTGGTGAAGAAAACATCTGCACTCTCCTAATAAGAGTACTGTGAGCCAAAAAAAAAAAATGACTGGTTTCCATTTCATAGTTACTAGTCAATAAGGTGTGTTCTCACTGGGAACTCTGGCTCAAGGTGAATCGATTCAATATTTGACAAAAATAGAGATTTCATTGACACAATGAAAATTCATCCCAACTTAGCCACCAGCACAGTAGTGTTCAACTAATATATTATGCATGTTCACAGTTGCTGCAAGGCATTGGCATTGTTTTCCGCTTGTAATAAATTAAACTTTTTTTCCACCTGGATTGACAGAAGATTTTCAATACTCATTTTTGATCTGTGTTGGACTAATGCTCCCCAGAAAATGTTGCTTTTGTCAAGTGTTCACAGAAGGGAAGATGCAGACCAACAGATTTGTAAGATTTGTCAAAAGCCTACACCGATATCTCAATTTACATCCATCCTGCCAAATTGGGAGCCTTCTATATAGTCTTGGGAAACTATGCTCAAGTTAATTCCTTGATTTGCAGCCACATTTTCTTTGAGTGTTTCCATGTTCAACAAAACTCAACATCAATCTTTACTCATAATTCACACTTTTACCACAGACAATGCTATTTGTATAATTTATCATATACCCTTGAGAAAAATACCACAAAACTGCAATGACTACCTCTACAGTCAATATATACACACATCAAATTGGATATGTGGTCTGTATATGCTTTAGGGTAGCAGAAATATATATATAATTGTGCAGACCACATTACATATACAGTTAGTGTTGTGACACAGTGTTCTTCTTCCTCAGATACCACTCTTAGGCATGTTATTCACACAGGTAAAATATACAGGAATTTAATATTTACATCATGATACATCGGTTACCTTCTCGCAGTGCATCGGAATAGTACAGAGATAACTTTTCACTACACTATCCCTTAGAATTTTGTTATGAAGAAACTTTAACTACTTTGTAACTGATTTGTACCACAAACTTTAAAGGGGAAAAAAACGGATAAGAAAAAACAGAAGTATCAGAGTTTTCTTCAAAATGCAACCCATATCTAGGGTGTGTTAGGTAGAAGAACGTCTCTCAACTCTAATTGGATTGGAGTTGAGAATGCAGAGGAGAGAGAGAATGAATACTCAATACTCAATATATTTGAACACTCATCATCTGACTCATCAAGTCACTCTCCCTAAAGCATGAATTGTGGTAAGGTTAATTTTGCAGAGAGATAATTTACCGTTGGCAACCTCTCAATCATACTTTCACTGGTGTTTTAAAACCAATCCACAACAAAAATAAAACCAAAGCTATTCTAAGACATTTCCACACTTGTACTTCAGACAATGATATATATATATATATATATATATATATATATATATATATAAAGAAATTCATAATATTTCCAAGCATAACATACGAGGATGACTTCATATGCAGTGATAAGATAGTCTGGTATGACTGTCCCAGCAAGGTTAATAGATGAGTTTTCATGGCACAAGTTTCAGACAGAGAAACTGTCTTCAAGTTAGGATCCCAGTTGATTCTGAGTAAATTCTCTATCTTTGTGCCACATTTTTAATGATAGGCCTATAGGAATTATTCACCACTTTTCTGCTACACAAAATCAACTGTAAATCCAACTATACTAGTCTTTTGTGAATAGGGGATAACATTCTTGGGCACTGCTGGTGACTCAATTTGTCCTCATTGTCATCTCGTATTCATCTTGCGTTACCAATAAGAAAGCAAGTTTATGATACATCTTTGACAAAGGTTCAAACATCACTCCGTTTATCAACTTTTCACGCCTACAAAATAAAATCATTTCGAGTAACCTCTGATGCCTATTTACTTCTAAGGATTCTCCCTTGCAGGTTTCAATTGAGAATACTAACCTGAAAAATTGATTACAAGGTCCCATTTCAGCATCACATTTTGTTCAGAGCTCAAGGTTGGGATATACACCACATGATAACACTGTTACAATTTTGCAGTAGTTTTGAGATCAGGTGTATCTACACTGCAGCTTTTCTCTCACATAGTTACCATAAATATGTTGATATATATGATTTAGCCTAAATTCAACTAAAAGCAAGATAGGAAGTTTATCAGATACTTCCCCAAGAACCTCGGCACTTCCTTAAAATACCTTTATTTCAAAACGAATATTTATATTTTCTTTTCCCTTGTTCTGTATTTGGACTGTCTCCAATTGGTTTCTCTTCTGGACCTTTCAGTCAAACAATTTCTGTACATTCTCTCTCAGTACATGTGTTGTGTTAGTTCTAAGTTTCCCTATTGTTATTGATATACTGTACATAATTATATTTAAAACTCTGGAAACATTTAAAATCTTACGATAAAACCAGAAGTATCCATAATTGTTAAAAATTGGCATAATCCTTTAAGAACCTTGAAGATTTTACACCAATCAATTTGTAAAAACTACCCTTACTGTTATTTACAGTGTTAAAAAGACACTTAGTTTTACTGTTAATATCAATTTAAAATTACACACACTGAGTGCAAATCTAAAAGAAAAATAGAGGAAACTTTGTGTATACTGTACTCTATAAAACACATCTTGCTGCTTACTGAACTCTCAATAACAGGCCTTCATAACTTGACTTCATAACTTCTAACCCTTTAAGGAGCCCACAGAGCATTAATGCCACAAAAATCTTTGTCATTATGATGTGTGGATGCAGCCCTGGTGGTGACTGGCTTCCACAGATGCAGTGCTGGCAGGTTACTCACCAGCACTGCATTGATGCATCATGATGACAAATCAACTCGAAGCATTTGGCATCATGTGGCCAATAAGATTATTATTTCTGTAGTCTGTGAAGCTTCACCCATGCTGCTGAGCGTTCAGATAATGAAAGTGACCACAAGATCTACAAGTCAGTCTCACATTCAGTTATAAAAGTCCTTCTGAACGGTTTACAGTCTGGCTTTCAATACGGCTTCCAGCATCACTCATAGGATGTTGCCATAGTTATGAATCCTTCCGAAGCTTTCAATTTCACTTCCACAGCCATTTTGACCTTCATGAAAAGGGCCTCTAGTGTCATTTTCACTTCCAGCTTGTTACCATAGTTACAAATCATCCTGGTCATCTAAAATGGCCTCCATTTTCAGTTTTACTTTCAGGATGTTGCCATAGTGATCCTCTACCAGCACAGTGATTTGGTCGGCGTTTGGTGACAACTCCTTGATCTCGGCGTACTTGAGCTGGAACTGGTGTCTCGGTTTGTCGTGGGGGAATTCCCAGTGGTGGAATACGACACCCTCGGGGAGGCTGCGTAACTCCACAAGGCGGATACCATGCTGAGATGAGATCATATTTCTGTGGATGAAAAATTGATAAGTCATAGCGAAGATATCTTCCTTTGAACTGTGCAGCCAAAACACTATTTTCTTATGAAATGTTAAAACAATCTGATGTGGAACTAAAGATTTTCATTCTTCAGCAGTATTTTTTCTGTATGTAAGATTTATGTTCTTTTCTTTTCAATATACCGAGTATTCATTCATTTATTTTTGGTTGTGCAGGGATTGTGGATTCAGCCATTTTAGGTGCCTGTTAGCCTGCTCAGTAGGTCACTCTCCATATACTACTTACCCTGGGTACATATTGGAAGCATACACCAAGCTACTGTCTCCCCATCACTCTACACTTTACATAATACGGTGAGTGACTCCCTTAGATAGTGTTAGAGTACCATAGCTACTTTATAATCAATACAGAACCCTTAGATGTTTACTACTAACAATTTAGGTGATTGCAGATTCTTGAAACTTGCCAACCCATTATCATACAAAAGCAATTTTACTCTCCAGGTACCCGGTATAAATTTTGGATTTACAGATTTCCTTCCATGAAAACTGTGAATTTACTTCTTGGCTTTAAATGGTGACTTACCCTTGGAGTTCAGGCTGCTTGCCAGTGTCTTCAGGAGAAGGGGCGTTGAACCATCTAGACAGTAAATAGAAAGGTATCATGTTCATCATGTCAACACTAGGGGGCCCTGCTGTGTATCAACTTGTAGTAGTTGCATTTCTCACATACAGAGGGCGCCACTGAGCTAGGGAATTGCCTACAGAGGCAAAACACCTTTGCTGCCCTTACATTTATTCTTTTCTCCCAAACCATTTTTTAACATTATTATAGCAACATTTTTGAGCATTCATTCTTTTTCAAGGGAAACCCCTAACCTGATATCACACATGAATAAACGCTACTTGGTGGCTGCACATTTCATTGCAAAAGGATAATGTGTTTGCTTCATTATCAGCACATCCATAAACATGTATCATCCTGATCGACCTGATGCACAAACGCAATTCTGGTTAGTAACTTGCCATGGCTGTATTCATAAAATATGCCAGCCCTAAGGGTTTGCGTTGACAAAATCCCCAAGAGTCGACATGGATGCACCAATACAGTGCTGGCAAATTATGGGAGTTCTCAACATAAAATAAATACAGTGTAATTCACCCACTTACTTATGGTATCTGAGTATGATGGCTGAGGCCCTGTACCAGTGAGCCCCTCCGTCCTTGTACTGGATCTCCTGGAAGGTGAGCCCTGCCCCCTCCCCCTGCTCCCCTGACGTCACTGACACCCGCGTGGGGTCGCCACTGTACGCCTGGTTCTGCTGGAGGACTGCAGGTGTCGCTGCAGCTACCACCTCCTCTGGGCTCCTGACGTTCGGCGTGCCGCTACCAGAGGGCGCCAGTGAGTCGGCGTCCAAACTGGCAGAGTTCATGGACATGGTCGTTCCTGTATTGATAGAGGAATAAATTTTATGAGAGATAAACATTTTACTTGAGAATTCCCTGGAAATTAAACTAAGATGTATTATTTACGTTGTATTTGAAGAAATTTCTCTGAAGTTGGAGGGAGGCGGATTGGTTGTTAATTATAGGTAAAGAGGGTCGAAGGAAAGGAATAGGATTAGTCATTTCAGGCACTGCATTGGTGCATCAGGGCAAAACCTGAATAGGAGTCATTGAGACACCATACCATATTTACTTTTTATATTAGCTATGTGAGCTTTACTGAGACGAGACTTGACAGGGGGTTGGAAGACATGGGGTCAGGATGGGACATCGGAACATGGTACTGGCATAAAAGAAATTCAGAACAAAAAAAATACCGGTTTGAGGGCCACCAAACTATATAATTCCTCCACTGATGATTTGAAGGAGCACACCTAAACACTTTTCATGGCACCTACTGCAACCTATGCCATGGCCACCCCAAAATGAAATAGTTGGTCTATGGATTTCAATTCTGGAAAAGAGGATATAAGCAAGTAATTTTCTTTGTAGGTCTATCTACTCATGTTTTTTGGATACACGGATTTAGAAATGTGAAACACAATGCCCACTGAACCCTCAGAAAAAACAAGATTCATATGTGCATACCAAAATACAAAGTGTATGCATAGAGAACAATTATTACTTCTTAAACACTTGAGGCGACCAAAATCCATGGAAAAGTTTTCAAAGCAAGAAATAGAAAATTTGCGCCTCCAAAATTAAAACATGCAAAGGCAAAAGACCACTTTTTAACTTAGAGTGACCCGCGCGAAGTGATTCATTTTTATTCTCACACACTTGCCAGTTAATTCTTCAAACATAAACTAACTTCTCTTGCCCATTTTCTCTACTCTGTAAACCTCTACTTCCCAGCCTGTATTATACTAACTGTAACCATGTTCATGCAATTTTCCTAAATTCTTGACATTGACATAGATAATTGAATTTTCGAAGATTGCATGGTATATAATTTTGATCAAATGAACTGAAGTGTGTCAATTACCCTCACTTCTAACAGTGAAATTCACTCTGCAAATGTGTGGACAAAATCCTAATGCCCCATGAACACACAGAGAAAAAGTTCAAATATTTGATTTAGTGGAAATCATGTTGATGAGAATGAGTGTATGTGAATATGAGAAGGCCTTGTCTCTGGTGCCAGAGTCAATGTTTTAAGCTCTAAATGCATGATCCACCCTTTAAGGCATCATATACATGTATATGTATTGTAAATAGATTTGATGAAATGTTACATGATACACATAGAGATAAGAATAAATGTCAACATTATATATCATCTAAAGTATTGTACAATATTATGCTAAACCATCAACATGCTTGGCTGGCCTAGATCCTGATCTATTTACAAATATCTAACAATTAGACTTGTAAATATATATATGATCTATGTTGAAGACTCCATCAAAGGTTTCTAAAGCAAATATTTAGACTAAATGATAATAGTACAGGTAGAGAGTTAGAGCTACTGTTATGTGATAGATAAGATAGATAGGTTATCTAAAAGCAATAGACTATTCTAGAAGAATTTATGTGGTTCCCAACTCATATCTTTATGAAACTATATTACCTTTTGATAATTTAAAAGAATTGTATAGATCTAACCTTTACATATTTGAATGCATAGAGGCCAAGTGTATATAACAAATTTCAGAGAAAGACATAACATCTCGCATGCCACATTATATCAATTTGAAGACAGCAATCAAACATATATAACCCTTGCATACAGTCCCAGAATGTCTATGAAGAAAACAGTTGATAAATGGCAGGATGTAAGATACTTTTCCAACTTAAATATGATTGATATTTCATTGATGTAATGATAATACATTTAGTGCAGAATGATACTGTTTAACTGAGTTATCTTTCATATATGTTACTACATATGATATATTGACAATGTGTTAGGATAACACGATTGACTTGTCATACGACTTCTGTCATTAATGGTACAATTACAAGTCTATTCTCGTTTGAATATCTATTCATGAACATGATTATTGTGTGGCATATCTAGAAAGTTGACCCCTTGAAATTGCTGGTTAACCCTCTAAGGCTACATGATGCTTTAGTTTCAGTTTCATTTGTCAGCATGATGCATCAATGCAGCAACAGCGAGTAACTCGTCGGTCCAATACTGGCACACCATGCTGAACACATATGAGTGTATATCCCTGTAAGGGGCAGTTAATAATGCATAATGTTGCCCTTAAAGGTTTAAATTTTTCCTTTTTTCCCTCTCCAAGTTGGCTATATCCAAAGCGCAGACTGACAAACCTGTGGGTCCAAAACTAGAAGCTTGCGGTGACCAATTTCACACTAAACACTGTGGCGGATGTATAATACCTATGCTGAGCGTTCTTATAGTATTTGTGTATATTTTACCTTGTTTTGATTGTAGTTTGTTTTTATTTCTAAACTTTACTTTTACTGTAGGCGTGGAGACTGTAAATACACATCCATCTGGGTCAGTTTATGTGCAGTAGTTGGAATTTGTACGCTAAATATCTACATGGTCTTACTGTATTAGCTTGTAGAAGTGCCGGGTGTGTCCTTATCTCAACCAGGCTCAACTGCCAGTGCTTTTAGGCCAGAAGTTAACCCATCATTCCCATACATGCTGGCTGTCATCAGTGCTTATCTCTCCAGGTACCAGATCAAGCAATGGCAGCCCCACTAGGTGTCAAAACTAAGGCCTATACAAGGTTAGCCTTTTTTTCCTTTTTACAGTTTCATTCACACTGTATCCCCAGCAGTTATTCAAGACAGGAGCTTATTAATATACCTGGTCCTTATACAAGCTAATACGGTATATGGAAATTTAGATGGTGTATCAATGAAGTATATTACAATATAACGTGTATATGACAAAGGTTGTCTATCTATGGAACTAGGAAGTCAGTGAGAAATTTACAAGTTAGTTATTGGATCACAATTAAGGCATCAATTAGCAGGTCTGTCATGGTGAGGATATGAAATGCTGACTCATCTATTGCCTTTAAATTTTAAGTGAATATAACCTTAGATAAATTCCTACCTATAGATAATAACACTAGGATATCTAGTATGACACACAAAATGCATTTCCAACTACCTAAAATGATTCTATCATTAACAAAGATGAACCAGAAAATATCATCGACCCAAAACTGACCATAACCATTTATAAGCAATGTACATATAGATAGATCTTGTTAACAGGCTATCCTACTAAAAAGGTATGTTACTTTTGTTAAGACAGGCAACATCAAGCCATATTACTCACTTTAAGTAAAAATACCTCTCAGCAAAAGCAAAGTTATTATTTGTGTGGGCAAAGTCTTAAAACCTCCTAAAAATAGTCAACTATAAAACAGGCCACTTACTCGTCTTGCCGGTGGCAATATGGCGGATGGTCTCCTTGGCCACCTGTTCCCCATTGGGATATGTGGTCACTTCAGCGACCGTCTCGGTGCCGTCCTTATGTTTAGTAATGGTCCTCTTGGTCTCGGACCCGTCATAATTCTGCACCAAGTATGTCTGGGTAGAGGAAGTGTCGAGTTTCTTGAAGGCAGTCTCGATTTGGATCACAGTGGGAATCATGGCGACAGTAGTGGTTGTCAAGGTAACCGAAGAGCTCCGTGAGTGGGTCGAACGCAACGTCGGACATGCCTTCGGTGAGCTAGAACGACTCGTTCTGGTTGGTCCCTGTATTGGCGGATCAGGAAAAGTTAATAAGGTAAGTCAATATAGAGGAACCTTCCCATCAGACATATATCAACGACTTTTGATATAATAAAATAACACATTTTAATGTAATTCATTTAACATTTCTATAAGAAGTAGGACATATTCCGACATGAAAATAACAAATTCCGTAGTGACAGTACTATTGCCCAATTAGTGCAGACATTGCTGGAGCTGGCACTGTTGAGATTTGTCTCCATGGTTCACAAAGTGAAATCAATTTTTAAGAAGATCATCGTTTAAAGAAGCGAGGATCTATCAAGATAGCTCTCCCACTTGCACCCTAAGAATTCTGGAGTGAATGGAGGGAACTATTCCATTGGTCCAAAAAGCATACCCCCCTGACCCCTACAACTGTTTTAGGATTGGCGTACCTTATTGGTAGGTTTACTTCTTGATGGACTACTTTCTCGACCCAAGCGCGGACTACTACTCCCACTGCCGCCACTGCTGCGTGATGTGGTCGTGCTGGGACTACTTTCTCTGCGTGGAGTCACACTACCGCCACTGCTACTCCCTCCTCCACTGCCATCTTTAGAACTACCTTCTCGGCGGTGCCTCGGCCGGTGGACGGGGCTCTGCCTGGGACTATAAGGGATGGGACTTGCCAATCGGCTGCTGTCACGGCTTGTGCATGCGCTGCCAACACGACTGACAGGGGGATGGACGACAAAGAACTTGTATATGTCATCAAAGCCCCGCGACATGATGCCAGTCGGTGTGTGTGCAAGGTCAAATGTGTGACCAAGCTCATGGAGTGAGGCGCCCAGTCCGGTTGAGTAGTTTGCCCAGTGGTAATGTCTGTGAGGAAGAGACAGAGAAAATTTGGTTTTAGTATAGAGTAAAAGTCCATGTATTGAGCAGAATATATGTGAGGTGTGCCTTATACACAGGCCATTACAGTATGTGGGTGTCGTTTCTGATAACTCTTTTCGTGTTGAAAAGTCAATTAATAGCCATTTATCATGATAGACAAGAGATCTTCACTGACTTTTGTTCACAAAATATTGCAGTAGAATATGCAGAACAAATTATATATAGCTGAACATGGATTTGAAACTCTATTCGAATTTGTTAGCTGAAATAAAGAATGTGAAAGAATGGGATTCGTTTTCTACAGAGGTTTTGATTAACCTTTGGTACTTATAAACTACCGCAGAATCTGCTAGTCAACATGTCATTAGTGCCCCATGCCAGTCTTCGGTAGAGTATGAACCCCCTAGGGTTGGAAAGATGCATGAACACTGGCAAATAACTCACCAGGCCTGCATTTGTGCATTATAATGACAGATAAGTATGATGCATTGATACATAAATTCTATCATACAAGCCACAGCATATGGCGGCTTATAGGAGGTTTCTAAATTCAGGGTGTGGCTTATACAAGGGTATTTGACACTGTAGAACAGTACTGAACTGCCAATTTTCTAGACCTAGATGTGGCTTATAGCTCATCCACAAACTCAGGGTGCGGCTTACATGAGGTTGCGGCTTATATGAGGAAACGAGTTAGTAACTGACGAGCAAATTGAGCATATAGCATTTCGCAGTCAATCAACCGCTCTTCAATCTTTTGGGACTACCATGATTATGAATGGACCTGTGACATAGATCCCAAGTGACTAAGGGTTTCAAAATAGGTTAATCGGAACAGGGTTGTTCCATTGGGGGTTGTCCCATAGGGGGGTTGTTCCATTGGGTGTTGTCCCACTGGGTTAACCCCCAACTACCTGTGGCTAGGCTGACAGTGGTGTATGTGATGTTTGTGACACAGCACCACCTACAGTGTTCTGAAAGAAGCAATCAGTGTACCGCCCTGTTAACCTCTGTTTACCTTTCAACCCTTCCGGGTTAGTTATGACCCTTTTGAAGTAAAAAAGGGTCACTTTGGATGGTCTGAGGCTGCAAAATATGGTTCCTGAAACTTGTCTCACTCCCTCTCCCATAGGCTTATTATAGGTGCGCCCCCTTCTTTCTTTTTACACCAAGTGGAGTTTTTCAGGGGCTGAGGAGGAGGAGGAGCATTCTTGTGGAAACAGTCGTCACATGGAGAATGTCGCTATGGGGAATGCTTACAAGTCTGCTTGCCAGCGGTTCATTGGTGCATCATCGTCATGATACACTGCACAACAAGGCTGTAGTGAGTGCTTCATTGGTGCATCATCGTCATGATACACTGCACAACAAGGCTGTAGTGAGTGCTTCATTGGTGCATCATCGTCATGATACACTGCACAACAAGGCTGTAGTGAGTGCTTCATTGGTGCATCATCGTCATGATACACTGCACAACAAGGCTGTAGTGAGCACTTCATTGGTGCATCATCGTCATGATACACTGCACAACAAGGCTGTAGTGAGTGCTTCATTGGTGCATCATCGTCATGATACACTGCACAACAAGGCTGTAGTGAGTGCTTCATTGGTGCATCATCGTCATGATACACTGCACAACAAGGCTGTAGTGAGTGCTTCATTGGTGCATCATCGTCATGATACACTGCACAACAAGGCTGTAGTGAGTGCTTCATTGGTGCATCATCGTCATGATACACTGCACAACAAGGCTGTAGTGAGTGCTTCATTGGTGCATCATCGTCATGATACACTGCACAACAAGGCTGTAGTGAGTGCTTCATTGGTGCATCATCGTCATGATACACTGCACAACAAGGCTGTAGTGAGCGCTTCATTGGTGCATCATCATCATGATACACTGCACAACAAGGCTGTAGTGAGCGCTTCATTGGTGCATCATCGTCATGATACACTGCACAACAAGGCTGTAGTGAGCGCTTCATTGGTGCATCATCGTCACTGCACAACAAGGCTGTAGTGAGCACTTCATTGGTGCATCATCGTCACTGCACAACAAGGCTGTAGTGAGCGCTTCATTGGTGCATCATCGTCATGATACACTACACAACAAGGCTGTAGTGAGCGCTTCATTGGTGCATCATCGTCATGATACACTGCACAACAAGGCTGTAGTGAGCGCTTCATTGGTGCATCATCGTCATGATACACTGCACAACAAGGCTGTAGTGAGCACTTCATTGGTGCATCATCGTCATGATACACTGCACAACAAGGCTGTAGTGAGCACTTCATTGGTGCATCATCGTCATGATACACTGCACAACAAGGCTGTAGTGAGCACTTCATTGGTGCATCATCGTCATGATACACTGCACAACAAGGCTGTTGTGAGTCAATGTTGCAATGATGCATCACTAGTGCTTGCTCCTGCATCACGCCAATCTTTGGGAAAGATGTCAAGCTTTGTAGGGTCAGCATGATGTATAAATGGAGTAGTGGACAGTCACTTACCAGGGCTGTTATCATGATATTTACTGATGAAAGATCTTTGTGCTCTCGGACTAGTAATGTATTAATGGCCATTATGAAGCATGAATGCAGCCCTAATGAGTCTGCTCCCCAGGACTACATTCATGCATCATGCAAACATACGGGTGGTTGACAGACTCCCTGAGGGTCGCCGTGATGCTTTAATCAAGTGCTGATGAGCAGGCTCGCCTTCACTCCCTTGGTGCATCTTGCTGACCAAAGGGCATGATACATTAATGAGTTAGCAGCCATTAAAGAGTGCAGAGGTTATGTGGAGAAGGTCAGCTTAGACCAATTGACATGTAGTTTACAATGGACATGAGATATCACCATAGGATTCACAGTAAGACTGTAACCTGACACCCACATCGTGATTACCATGGAGGAGAGGTAGTAGACAGGACTGTCTGGACCAATGCCATCACTACATTATAGGGGACGGTCATACCGTGAATTTTATTATATTTCTAGGCCCAATACATCTATGGTAAAATATGTCCAGTAAGTCCCTAGATGTCAGGTAGACCCCATACAGTTATAATTGAGGTGCTAGATACTAAGCAAGACAGAAAGCGCTTGCTAAAGCCAAGTTACATTGACCCTATCTAGTGGCACAAAGGAGCTGCAAGAAACATGACCCAACAAGTCAGAACCTGTATGGTCATGTCATGCTGGTCTGTTCATAGCAGCCAATATGTGTGAAAATGAAATGAGAATGATGGTACAATTACTTCTTATACAAAATGGCTATAGAAGGTCCAAGCCCTATATCTCAGTACCACAGCATGATGTCTGTGTGACTAACTGCTATATCACAATGTGTGTAGTACATGGTGAGAGTCTGTCTGCACTTATTACATACACACAAAGGTGGAACCTGATCCACCCTCACCCTGGCTGAACCCAATACCCACCATTGGCTTTGGACAATGGAGCCTACCCAGCTATATGAGGTCTGTAGGATGTTTTCAAGAAGTGTTGGACCCAGGATTTTAAAAAAAAAGATGGGGTGCACCCCTTGTGTAGACCTAAATTCCGGTTAAATTCTAGGCTAAAACGAGTTAAATTGGTTTGGCAAGAGTGGCTGAGGCTATAGAGGCAAAATAGTTTGGTCTTCTTGAGAGAGAAACAACTGAGTCAAGATTTTAGACTTTTCAAATGTGTGAAGCTACTGGTTCTTGAAGCTTTAGTTTGACACCAGATATACCCAAACTCTGAAGATTTATATATTATGCATCATTGTTCCTTATTCCTTTATTATTAACATTTACATGAAAAACAGTTTAGAAGATTTGAGTCACGTCTAGCATTTAAACTTTTAGGACGAGGGTGACTGAGGCTATCTAATCTGGTTGGCTGGGGTGCTGGTAAGTCTGACTGAGGCTGTATATTGGTTACAGTTCTGAGCTGTTGCTGAGGCTGACAAGAGTTGATCAAATAAGGGTCAAAAACCACCAGTCCCTCATCTGTTGGCTAGAGCAATGGCAGACCCCTTACTTCTCCATACAAAAGAAGGGTATGACTTTCAGCTACTGATGACAGAACATAGATTAGGACATGGGCCGATACCAGACCATCTATCTTGTATATTACACAGACTCTCGGGCAGTCCTATAGACATACAAGGGGTTCCCAAACATAACGAGAATGTCGGCCGACATATATATTGACCAATACTGGCAGCCAGACAACCAGCATAAAAAGGTCTCTGTAGAGAAGTAGGGGAAACACCGGGACAAATATGTGGAGACAAGCAGCCTGACCAATAAGCATTGTCTATACAACACCCACTCTCCTTACAGAGATCAGAATGCTCATACAATTACATCTCTAGCCCATCCTGGGTATCCACATCCATTAACTTGCCCTTGTTTAGAAGCAGAAAAGGTTAGGGATGCACCTTATATGCAAAGATCTGTATAGAACTGTAATAAAGTAACCAAAATATGACTGAGGGTGCATCTTATATATGGGGTCCGCCTTATATAAGGGGTATTACAGAAGGGTTGATCAACTGTGAGTTTGTAAATCAAATTAATTAACTCTGAGATCAATTACTATTTAGAAACACCCACCTTAACCTAGAAAGGAGGTATTTAAAAAGAGATTATATCAAGGAGGTTGGCGATAGTATCAGTATCGATAAAGTGCTCCTTTTCCAGTGGCACTATCTATCTTGGCACACTGAAAACATGGAAGATCCAAAACTAGTCAGCGGTGACCACTTTAGGTCCTCAAGTTGACGATACCTAAAACTACAACTTAAGGTAGTCAAAATGACGACTTAATGTCGTCATCCTGATGACCTGAGTCATCAGGATGACAATACTGACAGTACAGAGAGACAAGAGACATACATAGGGATACAGATGAAGAAAAGAGGATAATATAGAGTAGAAGGCAGAGAGAGAGAGAGAGAGAGAGAGAGAGAGAGAGAGGGAGAGAGAGAGACAGACAGACAGCCCGACAGACGAGAGTTACGTTGTGGGAAAAAATTTGGTCTGGGCACTGTGGGGTCGGGTAATGGGTACAATCGATCATTGTGGGGTGCACATTTCATACATGTACATATGTACATTATGGGGTTAAAATGTCTGAATATAGTGGGGTCATATTGTTATTCAGGAATATATTTCATTAAATAGCAAAACAAGAAAGTAGCTTTGATGGCCTTCGAAACACACCTAAGATCAAGTCGATCGGACCAGCAGCTGCTGAGATATTTAGTTTTGAAAGTTTTAGCGGAAGTATCGTAAAAGAGTCCCTATTCAAAATGCTAGTTTCTGGCTGTGCTATTGGGGGGTGGAGACTGGATCATGGCACAGTGGGCATTAACTCTTGCACCTACATGATGCAGGCTTCATCTGCTCACTGTAGGACTATTTGGGAAAAAGTGCCTCCGCTGCGTGATGGGGCCAGTCAAAGAATTGTTTGTTTTTGCTCTAACCCGTGAACCGTTGCACTT
This sequence comes from Acholoe squamosa, assembly GCA_949317995.1. Lineage (NCBI taxonomy): Eukaryota > Metazoa > Annelida > Polychaeta > Phyllodocida > Polynoidae > Acholoe > Acholoe squamosa. The sequence continues at coordinate 16,268,118 of OX439041.1, forward strand.
AGAGACATGGGACCGGGTGTAAATCGAAGCTTATCGCAAGGGCTACCAGGCACTCTTCAAATTGGAATTAACTGTCTCAGTTACTGAATACATGGGGTGCAATCATCTGTTGTTTTGGGGTTACTGTGTCTGAATATGTGGGGTGCAATGTCTGTCGCTATGGGGTTATTATGTCTGTGCATGTGGGGTGTTATGTCTGTCGTTATGGGGTCATTGCGTCTGAACATGTGGGGTGCAATGTGTATTACTCACTAGGGGGCAGTAGGTGGTGATACTGTCTGTAATATGCACAGACTAATGGGGTCTGTCTGACAGACATGATCGTTGTGGGGTTGTACCACGATCTCTTCATGTGCACCCCACAAGGTCATTTTGAACCATTTTAAGGACATTGCTTGTGGGGTCAACCCCACAAGCAAAAAATGACCCCACAACGTAGCATTGTACATATAAAAACCCCACAGTGTAGCTCTAGTAAACACAGACAGACAAACAGACAGACAGAGACAGAGAGAGAGGTCAAGATATGCTAGGACAGCTGGAGAAGGATGGCATCCTTCTGGCGAGGCAGACAGAAAGATATAAAAATATTCAAGTTGATATCTCATTCTTTGCCATATGAGGAGCTTTAATTTTAACACTCATGAATAGATTCAGTAAAAAACTCCCTCATCAAAACATTCACCATAAACTCTGCATGTGAGCACACATCTTGTGTCCATACACCGCAAAGCAAAACAACCATGGCGCTCTCCCTCCAGTGGCTTACAGTTAAAAAAGTAGACCCAATGTGCTACAACACCAAGAACCAAAGCACCATGCCGGGAGTGTTATTTCAAAGAAAGCGTTCATTGTGTTATTTTACACCATCCGTTTATCATGGCTCATGACTGACCATTATGATAGGTATTTGGTGGGTTGGTTTTGGTCCTGCACAGACTGAGTTAAGGGTCTTGATAGTATTGCTGTACTTAACATCTGCAAACTCTTGTCCCTATGGTCATTACTCAATATAGTGAAATATTGTATGGGGTTAGTCAAGCCTTGGCTCTTGTCAAGGTAAGACCTGATTTACTGAACCTCTAAGGTAACACTAACTATATGTAAAACTTTGGAATAAACATGTGCCAATTGCACTAAAACAAGATCCACTCGTTACACTTGTCTGACCAAATATCAGGCTACAGTGTTACCAGACCCTACACCCCAGCAGTAATCATTTGTATGGCCTGTGGTTGAGATGGATCACATGATGAAAACAAAATGTGAGGAAAAACAGAAAATGAGAAACACTGAGGAGAAAGCCGTAATGGCAGATATTGTGAGCAGATGACCCAATCTGACCAATCAGCACTGGTCTATTAATCACATGGGTATTACGTGTCTGCAGGGAGCTGTCTTCTCTATTTCGCTTTATTTCTATTTTCCCCCTGTTTGACTGATGCACACAATATGAGCCAGGAAGTAGAAATAACTTCTCATTTTCCTGCATTCATAATCATATCGCCAATAATAATAAAAAAAAACCTCTTTGTATTTTATACTATTTTTCCTAGTTACCAGAACAAAATGACACTTTCAATATATCCTACTCGGTTACCAGAACAAAATGACACTTTCCATATACTACTTGGCCCATTTACCAGAACAAAATGATACTCTCCATATACTACTTAATGTATTTGCCAGAACCAAATGACACTTTCTATGTGTTACTCTACTAAGTTACCAGAACAAAAGGACACTTTCTATATACTACTTTTTCTAGTTACCGGGACAAAACAACACTTTCCATATGCTAATTTAAGTATTTGCCAGAACCAAATGACACTTTCCACATTCTACTGTAACCTAGTTACTAGAACAAAATGACACTTTCCATATACTACTTTACTTAGTCAGGACAAAAAAAAGACACTTTTATATACTACTCTGTTGCCAGAACAAAATGACACTTTCCATGTACTACTGCACTTAGTTACCAGAACAAAATGACACTTCCATATCCTACTTTTAAGTGTTTGACAGAACAAAATGGCACTTTCATATGCTACTGTACCTAGTTATTACCAGAACAAAATGATACTTTTCAAATACAATATACTACTTTGCCTAGTTACCAGATCAGAATGACACTTTCCATATTCTACTTTAAGTATTTGCCAAAACCAAATGACTCTTTCCATATACTCCTTTACCTACTTTGCAAAATCACAGTTTCCACACATACAGTGACTGAGCTCATCGATATCCCTTACATATCTCACCACTTTATGTTTTGATAAATATTCCTGGTCCCGATACTTCCTGTACTTTATAGACACGTTAGAAAAAAAACATGAACAAAGGGTCCCAATTCAGCAATTTCACATGGCGAGAAAATGTGTGTATTTTCACAGAAAGGGTATGTTTATGCATGTGATTCATGGTACACAGATTCATCGTCAAAAGTAGCGTTAAGATAAACATCAACATTTTTTTAAGAAAAAGGGGTATTTTTTGGGCCTATCCCAGTAATCTTTTTGCACAAAAATCGGTCGAATTGGGAATTTGGTGTTATGTTTAGATTGGGAGTGCTAGATGTGGGAAGGTAATCATCCGATAAGAAGGTATTCCTGAAATGAATGGTACTGACTATAACCTAACTTGCCCCTTTCCCAAGCTGTCATGAATAATTTTACACACAATCTCCCTTTATTACCTACACAAAAAAAAACACTAGAAAAAGTTTAGTCATTCATGTAGAGCCCCTGCCCTCACCTGCAGCACAACTACATGAACCCTTTAAGGGCACCTAATGCTTTAATGCATCATGCCAATTGGTCACCATGATGCAGCAGCCTGAGCAACCACAGGGCTATGTTGATGCATCAAGCCGACCATGTATCAATACCATAGGGTCAGCATGATGCGCGGGTGCAGTCGTGGTTGGCGGGTCGCTATGATGTATGGCTGCAACCCTGGTGAGTAACGTCAAGTTTTGGCTTAAAGATGAGATTCTTGTGAAAGTCCTGACTTTTCCCAAAAAACTGCCCTACGTTTGACCTAAAATCCTGACCTTTTCCAAAAACAGTTCATGCTAAATCCTGACTCTTTCCTGTCCCTGACAAAAAAAAGCATTTTCCTGACCTTTCCCTGACCCCTGGCAACCCTGCTACCTCCATGCATCATGTCGATGTTATGCTACATTGTACTACCTGACTACCGGTATCAACATCATAGGATCTGTATGATGCATGGATGTAGTTTTAGTTTGTCGACTAGGGACTTGTCAGGGCTGCATTCATGCATCATGACAACCGATGGCCATGATGCATTAATGTCCAAAGCATCAGTGTCCTGAAAGGGCTAGACTGGTTTCTCACCTCACCTCTCCTATCTAAGTTAAAAACTTTCACTGATGGGAAAAGTCCATGGAGAGTCTGCACAGTGTCTTGTGTATTAAGGGCAGTCCATCACCAGAAGCCATAACTTTGATGTGTGGGGCTCTAACTCCCACTGTCTGTCTCTATATATGGCTGGCAATGTCTCAGGCCAGGCTCAGACTATCCCCGATTCTAGGTAAGGGTCCTGGCAGTGGCTAGCTTATGCTGTAAGTGTAGACAAGTTATCAACTTGGCATCTACTACAAAATATAGGGCCAAGACGCGAATACAACTGAGCCTATAAACCCCAACCCTTTTTCTTTGAAAGGGGGCGGGGAAAACGTGATCATAGGATTTGGCAGGGCCCAGGGGTTGGCCCAAGACATTTGCAAATCTGGAGGCCAATTTTACCCTTTAAGGAGTGCACATACGTATAGTTTGAACCCTACATAAGCTACTAACCCATTGTTACATCGCGCGCATTGATTGGATACCTGGGTCTTTTCGAGTTATTGATGGAAAAATGTAGCCTTGGTCAATGGACACATCATATATATACTGCTAAGAGTTGACTGGGGTTGGACGGTGTGTTTGTGCTCCGCTACTACACCTGGATCCAGGGATGTAAGTCAGGCATGGGCAAAAATCAGGAAGCCATACATTTACTTGATATAAAAGGCCTTTAATTTTTTTTTTCCAAACAGCCCTCTTAACACTTGTATAAGGAAAATACATGTCATTCAAAATTTCCAGAAATCAGGAAATCATGATAAATCCTGAAGACTTACATCCCTGTGGATCTGAACAGGTAGGTCGTTTTTTGTTGCACCTGCTGTTGTGCTGCCTGTCATGTGACCAATGACATATATCCCTGTGCTGTGATTGGCTGCTGGAGATGTTTCTAGGTCTAACATTTCCAGCTCTCACCTGGGTGAGAGGTCCACAAATTCATACCCATGAATTAATTTTTTTTTTTTTTTTTTTTTTTTATAAAATTCATGAACATGGTTCTTACTTTTAAAATTAAAAGTTAATTATGTGTCCAAGGACCATAATAGGTGGGTGTGCAGATAATTGAAATCATCAATCACTGTAGTGCCAGTCAGCTGTCTCAGGGTGTCATGGTGGTTAAGATCCAGTGTTTCATCTTGTTCAAAGATTAATCAGGTAGACATTCAGACGTGAGTGGTAAGTCCCCAAAGGTGAATAAATCTTTTTTCATATTTTTATTTGTTCCCAACATTTTATGTGGGGGTTCCCTTTAAAGACCTAGGGCTGGGTGTAGGGCAGGTCAGCATTGACCACACGTCAGCACTACTTAGAGCAATCTTACTGGTCTAGCAAAGTACATGTATAGTATGAATCACAGCAGTGCCTCACAAATTAATTGGTTAGGATCTCACATGAAATGTCCCTGCTAGTGCTTAGAGCATAACATCAGAAACTTATCAACCCTGCAAAATACCTAACAAACCTCTAGGCCTATCCACGTGGCCATCAACCAGAGGCGGTCACGTGATGGCGGCAGGTGGGGCCCTCTGGTGAGAGAGGTGTGAACCAGTGTATAAAGCTGCCTTGGGCTGTCTAACATAGCCATTGTTGATATCTTCTATCATGATGTTGGTGGCTAGTAGACATTGGGTGCCCAGAGGTGTTTTCTTATCTTTTCTCCTGTATTTTTCTTTATTGGAGTTCATAAAGTATGGGAATACATCATTTGTTCGGGGAAGAATAGCAGGCCAGGCGGATGTATTAGTTCATGGCAATTGCTGGTTTTTCTCTGCAAGCTTTCTCATCTCAATATACCTATATTTTTGTTTGTTTGTTTGTAGACCAATTCTTTTGTCTTTGAAGGGCAATTTTATATGCATCGTTTTATTGAGATTATTTGTACACCTGGATTCCTCTCAATTTCAACTAGTTTGTACCCCCGGTCCTTATACAAAAACGGCAGTTATTCGAGACAAAAATATAATATACATTTTATTATTGGTATCTGTACCCTCGTCGCTTACTTGAAACCAGCGCTTCTTAAGAGATCTGGTGCTTATATTGAGTCAATGTTCCACAGTTTCCAACATGAAATAATTAGGTATATAGCAGCTAAAACAGTAATTGTGATGTGATGCAGTTGTACTGAGACATTCGCGCATCATGCCGCGCCTCCTGAAGGGTTGGCATGATACACTAATGCAGTGCTAGTGAGTTACTCCGTGAACCATCTTGACGACAAAGGAAAAATCATGAACTCTGAGCAATCACATAGCCTTTGAAATTATTGCCAAAACTGGCCGCCCGAGGATGAATTATGAGAAAGGTGACACTTGGTACGAGGGATTTAGAGTAAAAAGTGATCCTTGGTGAGGGGGATTTTGGCCAAAAAGTGGCCTTGCCAGCCTCACACCCCTGTCAGTGACATATATATTGAGTGCTTCCCCCCCAATGCATCCCCTCTAGTGCTAACCATGCGCCACCCACCTACTAACATCATAATCTACTTTATATAGCTGCTCCTTTTCTATCAATATTCTGGTCTCCAACCATAGGGGCTGAATAAATGATGACAACATGTCTACTACCCATAACGTGGTCACCCTCACCCAACATCTAATGCATTATTGCATCATGCTGACCATGATACACCCCCAGAGGGTCGGCATGATACTCCTATGAAGTACTGCCGAGCAGACCTGCCTGCACCTCATTGGTGCACAATGGCGACCAATGGGCATGATGCGCTCCTGCAACAACTGCCCTTACCGGGCCAGACCCCAATCGTCAGCACAAATTACCATAGTTCCACTCTATGGACAGCTGCTCCCTTTATCATCCACTGATATGACAGCTACCAGAATAGGGAGGAGGGGCTGCTGGTCTACAGCCATTTCTAACCTATTTTGGGTTGACCCTTTTGGTTTTAGCATTTTTGGGTTGGTCAAAATGGGGGGGGGGGAGTGGATGTCTCCTGGCCCGCTTATAAGGCCCTTAAACAAAAGGACAGATTTCCTACAACGGCAAACGTGTCAATTTCCATTCCAGAGTAAATCATTAGGGTTCAAAAATCAATCCTATTGGGTTTCATAATTATAAACCCCATATAGCGGCCCTTAAGGTTAGGTCATGGGGGCAGACATACACTAAGTTACCCCCAATTGATAGGACATCTTGTGGGTAAAGGCATGCATTTGAATGTTCCTGTCTGGACAGTCCTTGGTACTTCTTAATACTGCTCTATATATAGCACATGCACTAGTAAACAGCCAGATCCTGGGGTGTACAGTGGGCAGATCCAATTGTCTACTGCCCAGTGATGTCATCCAGTTAAAATGAGGCCAAACCCCCGATAATAGCTCCACCTACTGTTTTAAGCTATGAACGACAATCATCCCTATAGACTTGATGCATCAATGCAGCCCCAGTGAGTTACTTACAGGGCTGCACTCGCTGGTGCACAAAAAAAAACACCAAACAAAAATCTGCTTGGAAGAAAAGGAACATTTTGCTGGAAAATGTTTAAAAAAGAAATGAATTGCTGAAAAAAGGGAAAACATTCGCAAATAGGGAAAAAAAGTATAATGCCTGTCACCTGGGTCCCACCTGGCAGCCCAGATATTTACCAGCCTGATACCACAGCTGGGCTAGTACGGAAAGCCCAGAGGGTTCCCATCTCAGGCCCAAGGTGACACGGTGGCTGTGATATCACAGCAGTCCTCAGAGGGTTAACATGAGTACAGGTCATGTGTGACCCTCATATATCAGCCCCTTACAGAGGGGACTACCAGACTGCTCTAATCTATCTAAAGCTGATCATATCAAATCTCTGCAGACCACTTTACATCTATATAGGCAATACTAGAGCCCTATATAGCAGCATCTAGTGCTGACACAACTAGGTAAGAGCCCTGGTGATAGCTAGGTGGCTAATGTTGTAAATAGGTATAAGGGTAATAATGGTAGTTAGTTCTACCCAGACTGCTGTGACAGATATGTAAATGTCCTGATTTTACATCTAGTGGAGTGTCTTAATGGTACCTACTAAAGATTAATGCTCAGGCACAAGTAACAACCCACATATAAGGAACTCGAGCTGGAGGAGACCTATAAGACGCACCTAGAATTGGCAGTTTTCTTTTAACCTTTTAGTACTGTTTATATGATAACCTAACCTTTAAGGTGCAACTCTGGGTATTACGATAGTTTACCTAGACTGCACAACACATAGCTTAAGTATCGGCCCTAGTGGTTTCAAGTCCTAGTCAGACTCCTCTAACAAATAGGTAAGAGTTCTTACAATACCTTAGCTTACCCAGACTATTACTACTAGGTAAGAGTGAGTGAGTAATAGATGTTTAACGCCATTTCGACAACTGAGGTCATATTCATGGCGAGAACTACATTACACAATTTCACAGGGGAATGTGTCAGTGCCCACGCATATGTGCACCACAACATCCCGAGGGGATAGGAAAGAGGAGAAATAGACCCTGCATAGACTGCTGCAAACGGCTAGGGAGGCCCGTTACTACTAGGCAAGCTTCCTGTTGATATCCAGTCCTAAATGGACTCCCACAACAAGTACATATGGGTCCTGGTGGCACATACTTCTGAACAGATTCCTGCAACTATTTGGTAAAGGTCCACTTCCATAAGTGGGTATTCCACTGCTGATTGGGCGAATTTTCGCTAATCCGATTATCATTGATAATGCAAAAGCATAGAAAAAAATCAGTCGGATTAGTGAAAATTAGCCTGACCAATAGCAGTTTATTACCAACTATAGAGAACTTCCCACAAAATGGCTGACACGGTGCCTTATATGACACATAGTAGCAGCAGTAGCACCTGGTGGCAGAAAGATGAACCAGTAGCCTAATCTCAGTTTTTCTCACAGCTGAATTAGGCAAAAGGTGCACCTCAGGAAAGGGCCGGAAATTAAAGAGGAGGTGGTGGTTTCTTATAAGGTAAATAATGATGGGACTGAAGCCAGATGGAATAGACCGTGTGCCATGGGAAGTAACGCGCCTATGCTCGGTGATTGAAGGGACAAGAGTAATAGAGAGTAATCAGGGACAGCGGGCGTATTTTCCTCTAGATGGTGCAACAATCAATCTCAATATGTACACACTAGATGGCACTGCAAACTGGCTTGGAATTGTAAATAAACAAAGGTGCATGGGCATGGTGCATGTGTATGGATCAATGAATTTTCCACCTCAATACAGTATTGACCATTGATCTATCACATGTACTGATATATTTAAGCATTGGGAAGCCTAAGAAAAATGTAAACATGAATAATAGATGGGACATACTGGCTGAATATCTTCCAGTGTCCATATGGTCTCATTCACAGGAAGCATGGGCAATGTGGAAAGTGATCAGGATCAGGGTTTGTTTGTTGTGACACACGAGATTGTGCCACATTGAAATACTCTTCTAAAAAATATACGCCCACCTAAAATAAATACCATTAAATGTATCATATTCATATTAATAAGTTGTAATCCCAGTAAAGAATTCAATGATTTTTTTTCTATGTCTGAAGGTATCAGCAACCTGACACAGGAGACTGTGCCACCCATCCTGCAGACGCTGACCCTACTACATGCTTCCTTGTCTATATATATATATATATATATGTAGCGTTCTTCCCCTCGATGTTATATCGAATCTTTCGATAAACAACGAAGAACAACTATTCAGGTTCCAGTTAAAACTTTATTGTCTAATAACACATAGGCATCAGCCGTTCTCGATCACAGTTACAGGTGGCAGAGTTTGAACTCTATAACAGGTTCGACACTAGGCCTTCTAGTGTCTACAGTTGATATTCCACATACACCTCCTCTGTGCAGCAGCACAGAGGAGTACTAGGATATGGTAGCCGGGCAGCCGCCAACCATCGCTCACGATGGTCAGTCGGGGCTGGACTGACCCTGAGGAAGGCCGTACAACGGCCTTATATACACCGAAGTCAAGGGCCACGTGACCAAGTGGTGACGTGGCGCTGGACTCCAGCGCCCCCAGGCGTCGGGCAATAGAGGTGCTCTCGATGTCGCCCACGAGGACCACGAAGGTACCTCGAAGACGACGCGGGACCACCACACCACCCCCCACTAGACTGAAACGAGGTCTCCGAAAATTCAGAGACCCCGGATCAGTCTAAACAAATAGATAATAATATGAACTACTGGATCTGTCGACATAGTCGACAGAAACAGTAGAGGAATATGTATATAAATAGTTTCTACTGTACTGTAGAAAAAAATTATTATCACAGTTAATTTATAAGGCGTCGCTCCCTCCAACGTAGGAGACCAGTGTCGAAACACTGCTTCACGACCTGCTCCTGGTCGATCCGAGGGAGGCACGACCGGGTATGGTAACCGGGGTCGTGTCGTTTCCTCCCTGTCTCGTTGAGAAGCTCCTTCCAGCGTAGGAAGCCCATCCATAGTGTACAGTACGACTATGATGGTCCTTCAACCGTGAGGCCGAGGATGTGTGGCACCACCGGGTCCTAAGACCTGGGTGGCGTCGGATCCACACAGCTTCGCAGGAAGGTCCGGGGACTGGAAAGGTACCCCCACTCGTGGAGGGTACACCGTCGTCTGGGAACAAGTTCCCAGGGGTTCCGTGCTGACATCGAGACTCTGTCCGATGTCAGCGATCCAAGCTGGAGAGGAGGAACAGTAGAGTCATACTACTGATCCCCCGAGATGGACCCTGTAGCGGCGTCGATTTCAGCCTGCTCCCCGTCAGTGCGTTCCTCCTCGTGTGAAGCACTGGCGGCTAGCTGGCCCGAAAACGTCGGCGACTCCGGCAATGGAGCCACACGGTCCATTGTCGTACTCCAAGCCTCGTTAGAGGTCTCGGGTGCATCCTGGGAGTCCCCCTCAGCATCTGAGTGGAGAACGGCTGAGTCTGCTGAGTCGCTTCCGTCGTCGTCGTCGTCGCTCTCCCGACCTTCATGGTCGTCCTTGCCTCCCTGGTCAGGGGGAGCCGTTGGAGAGTGACCGATGACATCGACGTCCCCGTCTATATCCATCGACTGTTCCACCGCGGCAGGTTCTACTGCTTGGGCGGAAGCCGACGGGTCCGGGCAGACGGCTACGTTCGCCGGGGCCAGAGGAATGATGCCCTGAAGATCCGGATGGATCCCCGGTGACACCACTCTCTGGACCGGTGGCGGCGTAGGCTCGGTGGTTCCCGAGAGGGTTATCAAGGGAACCGAGGAGGAAGACGGGGCTGCTGGTGGGTAGACGGAGGCACCGAGAGACCTACCCGGGGTGTCAGGCTTGTCCTGCACCACCTGCTCTCGGCCCAACATCGTCATAGCCGAGCTCAGACTGTCCATCTTTGGAGACAAGTCTCTCAATGGATTTGTCTGAGCCGCCAGCGTCCTGACGTCAGGAATCACTCCACCCTCGACGAGGTACCTCTGTGCTTCGCGAGAGGGCTCGGTTCGAACAGGCTTCAGGGTTCGGACGCCATGGTGTTTGTCCCTCATCCATTCCGAGAGTTGGACCCCGAAGACTCTAAAGAATTCGCGGTCGATTTCCTCCCAGCCTTCTATGATACTATCCCTCTTGGTAATATCATATTGGGCCTGTGCCTCAAAGTTATTGAGACGCATTCGGACATCGGTCAGACGAGAGTCCATCTCCATCTGAACGGTCTGGCGCGCCTCATTCCTAAGAGCCGGAAGGAGCTCGTTACGGATGGCCATGTTCGTTCTGTCGAACAGACTGAACAAGTAGGCACTTGCTTCCTCACGAAATGCCTCACCGAACTTGTCGATAGCAGGGCTGCCCGTCATTTGTAGGAGTCCCTTACAACGTTCCACGAACGTCTTCGGGACCCCACGTTCGACGCCATCGCCGTAGGCAGGCTGTGCCAACTCCCAACGCAAGGTTGCTGTTGGGGTGTCGGTGCCTGTCACGACGTTGGAGAAGCTTGCTCCTGCTGCCGAGGTCAGTGTCGCACCTCCCACATGAACATGCGGCGTGGGGTGCTGTCCTCCGCCGCCGCAGGGGGTTTGACAGGGGGAGACGAGTTGGTGGTCACCTTGGGTTGCCGATCACGACCACTCCGGGATTCCACCGTCTTGCCTCCAGTTTTAGCACCACTGGTGCTTGGTTTGGCTGAACCGGTCGAAGCAGTCTTCGACTTTTTAGGAGCCGGGGCCGGGGCGGCTTTCGATGCCTTTTCGGGCTTCGAGGGGGCAGCCTGCGGCTTAGGCTTCTTAGGTTCAGTCGAACCGGCAGACTTCCCAGCTTCTGTAGAGTGGGGCCTCTTGTTCCCACTCGTTGAAGCTGTCGGTCCTGGGTCCCGAGGACGACTGGCCTCCCGCTTCTTCCGTTGCTCTACCCTGAACTCAGGGTAGGCACCGTAGAAAGCGGGCATCAGCTCCGGTCTGATATACAGGCGCTTCGTAGACGGGGGTGCGGGGGCCATCCGCATCCAGTGTCTAGTCGGCGCGCCTGTTTTCTCATTCCGTTCGCACTTTCCAACCAGCGTCTCCACTAGTTGGATAGCGCCCTCGGCGTTGTACTTATAGGGCTGCTTGTACGACTTAAGATGACGCGCCATCAAGCCCCTTCGTGAAGTCACGAAAGGAGGAGAGGTCGGGTCATCAGGGTCCTGATAACATGGAATGGTCTTTTCCACCTTAACACAACCGAACTGCGGACGGATGGCTCGATGCTCTTCAACCAAGTGTCGAGCATACCTGCCGTCCGTCGCGTATACGCGAGGGGGGAACCCCTTACGTGTGCAGTTCTCGAAAGCACACTGCTGCCCTGGATTGAAGATGCGCCATGCGAACCCAATCCGCTGTCGCTCGGGCAGCGACACCCCAGACGAGTCTGAGGCATTTGTGATATTCTCGATCATCGAGACATACCAGTCAATGGCATGACTATCGTCCGAATACCATTCCTCGTCGTCACTACCATCCTTTCCGACGAGACTAGGGAGTACCACTTGACCATTCTTGCAGGTTGGTGTGTCAAGTAAACACACCAACCTGCGTGAGCGCAGGTTCGTGTTCTCTCGAGGCTCCAGTCTCCGGTCCCTCGAGCCGCCTGAGTGCGGTTCGAGGTACATCGAAGGCACCTTCGAGGCTTCGACCCGCCAGAGTGCGGATCGAAAAACCTCGAAGATTCTCTTCGACGTCTCGTCCCGTCTGAGTACGGTTCGAGACCCGGAGTCTTCTCTCCCTGGTGGAACCCGGCAGTTCAGGAAGAACCATGGGGTCCTCGTCCGACAAGCAGTCAGGGTACAGCTCTTCGGCGAGCCACAAGTCGCAGAAGAAGAAGAAGAAGAAGAAGAAGTCCAAAAGGACCAGACCCGAGCAAGAGCTCGAGTCTACCTCGGCTAAAAGTGCAGCCCTTCTGAAGCAGATCGAGGATGCACAGAAAGCCTTGGCCGAGTCCCAGGAGCGGGAGAAGGAGCTCCGCCGGAAGGCGAAAGAGGCAGCTAAGCAGCAGAAACGCGACTTGAAGGTCGCAGCTGCTGCCGCCTCGAGAGATTCTTCTCCCGATGAGATGGAGGTCGACGAGCCGTCGACGCCTGCTCCATCGAAAAGTGCTACCCCTTCAGGTTCTAAGGGCAAGAAGCCCACTGAATCAAAGGCATCCAAGGACACCTTGAAAGATTTCAAGATCCCTAGGGTGCCCAAGAAGGAAGGCAGCAAAAACGAATCCGCAGCCAAGAAGGCTCCGGCCCGGGAGAGGGTAGCGAGTCTACTGCTCCACCGGAACCTGGATCCGAGCCGTCGGAGGTCGATGCCGGTGCCGTGGAGAGCACCGTATCCTCACCCCCAGACACGGCCAGGGCTGTCGACGAGTGGAAGCGACTGTCAGCGATCACTGCCAAACGACGTGCTGAGTATGTCGATGACAGGCCACTGACAAAGCTTCAGGACTACCGCAAGAATGGTCAAGTGGTACTCCCTAGTCTCGTCGGAAAGGATGGTAGTGACGACGAGGAATGGTATTCGGACGATAGTCATGCCATTGACTGGTATGTCTCGATGATCGAGAATATCACAAATGCCTCAGACTCGTCTGGGGTGTCGCTGCCCGAGCGACAGCGGATTGGGTTCGCATGGCGCATCTTCAATCCAGGGCAGCAGTGTGCTTTCGAGAACTGCACACGTAAGGGGTTCCCCCCTCGCGTATACGCGACGGACGGCAGGTATGCTCGACACTTGGTTGAAGAGCATCGAGCCATCCGTCCGCAGTTCGGTTGTGTTAAGGTGGAAAAGACCATTCCATGTTATCAGGACCCTGATGACCCGACCTCTCCTCCTTTCGTGACTTCACGAAGGGGCTTGATGGCGCGTCATCTTAAGTCGTACAAGCAGCCCTATAAGTACAACGCCGAGGGCGCTATCCAACTAGTGGAGACGCTGGTTGGAAAGTGCGAACGGAATGAGAAAACAGGCGCGCCGACTAGACACTGGATGCGGATGGCCCCCGCACCCCCGTCTACGAAGCGCCTGTATATCAGACCGGAGCTGATGCCCGCTTTCTACGGTGCCTACTACGAACGGCCCATCCCAGTTGGGGGCAAGCTTCATAGCTGCTTGGGGGGTGTGGTACCTCACCACCTGTTCCCCAACTGAGTATCTTCTCTGCTTTAGCCCATAGTCATACCCGACCTTCTGGCGTTCCGCAGATTTACCTAAGTTTTCCCTTACCATGCTATAACTCTCCCTCAATCGGTCACGAAGTTGTTCCACGAAAGTGACGGAACAAGGGACTTCGAGTGGGTTCTCGATTGAGCCGAAAATCACATCCGCTGGCATGAGAATTTCTTCCCCGAATACCATCATATTTGGACTGCATCCAGTAGAACTGTGCTCAGAGCTGTTATATGCGGACACCACATATTTAGCCTGTTCATCCCAGTCGTCCATATGTTTGTCTACCAACATAGTCAGACTCTGGATCAACGTTCTATTGAACCTTTCCACCTGACCATCGCTCTGTGGTCTGTATGGATTGGTTCTCTGTTTTACAATCGTCAAATATTCACACATCTCAGAGAAGAGTCGAGATTCGAATTCTCGACCTTGGTCGGAATGCAGAAGCAACGGGACTCCAAAGGTCAAAACCCATTCGTCCACGAAGGCCTCCGCACAGGTCTCTGCCGTGTGATTTGGTAGGGGAATAGCGCGTACATACTTGGTGAAGTAATCCTGGATTGCTAACATGCAAGTATTCTTGTTTGGCGTGGGTGCAAATCCCGAGATGATATCCATAGCTATCCTCCCGAATCTCACCCCGAACAACTCTTGGTGCAGAGGAGACTTACCCATGCCCTCGCCGGGCTTTACCAGGCAACAGGTAGGACAGTGCCGAACCCAACGACCTATGTCCTTTCCCATTCCGGGCCAGTAATATCTCCTTTTCACCTTTTCGAGCGTTCGTTTACGACCAAAATGTGCCGCTGTTCGGTGTCCGTGGCAAAAGGAGAGTACCTCACCCCTCAGTTGGCGTGGTACAACTACTTGAATCATGCGTCTAGCTCGACCCGCCTCGACTTTCCAGCGACACAACAAGCCTTCACGGAAGGTTAATAGAGGCCATTGCCCTACTAATTTCCGTACTTCGGCGCTCTCGATTGATACATCAGGCCTAGTGGGTTTAGCCCCCTTAACTAGCCATTCAGCAACTCGTTTGATGTCCGCGTCCGCTTTCTGAGCATCAATGAGTTCATCGAGAGACCAAAATGCAACTCCCACCCGGCTGTCTACTAAACCACCTACAGCTGCCATTACAGCATTATGACTGCCACAGTCTGTGCAATCCGACCTCTGGCATAGCCGCACAGGGATACGACTAAGACCATCGGCGTTTAAATGCTTGGCCCCACTTCGATGTTCGATCTTAGAGTTTTCGAGACCGAACTCCGAAAGGTGGGCCAGCCACCTACCCATCATTCCTTCAGCCTCTTTGAAATTCAGGAGCCATTTCAAAGACGAATGATCGGTGCGGATAGTGAAGTTACCACCGTAAAGGTAGTGCCTAAACTTCCTGGTGTACACGACAACCGCCAGCAGTTCTCTTTTGGTGGTGCAGTAGTTTCGTTGTGTTTTACTTAGAGTGTTGCTAGCAAACGAGATCGGGACCTCCACTCCATCCTGTACTTGGGATAGAACAGCCCCGATCGCGGTATTACTAGCGTCAGTGTCCAAGATAAAACGACCGTCGGATGTTGGGAATCGAAGCACAGGTGTCTCCCTGAAACTTCGTTTTAACTCGACAAAGGCATGTTCGGCTCTTTCCGTCCACGCGAATGCCTCGTAACGACCTCTACTACCTTTAGGTTTTTGGATCACTAAGTCCTGTAAAGGGCTTACGAGTTCCGCGAACCCCGGGATGAACTCACGGTAGTAGGAACAAAAACCAATGAAGGATCGAATTTCCTTCACTGTAGTGGGCCTAGCCCAAGTCATTACATCGCTAATTTTCCCGGGGTTGGCTTCTATACCCTGTTCAGACACGATTCGGCCGAGGTACTCGACTGAAGTCCTAAAAAGTTGACACTTTCTAGGTTTCAGCTTCAGTCCCCATGCCCGAATCCTGTTGAAGACTTCTGCCAGATTCGCCATTGCTTCATCCGTCGTTTTGCCGAAGACGATGATATCATCGAGGTAAACCAGGCAACTTTTACCTAGCAAACCTCTCAACATCTCTTCCATCATTCGCTCGAATGTGGCGGGGGCGTTACACAAACCAAACGCCATACGATCGAACTCGTAGAGCCCCCTCTGGTAGGAAAAAGCGGTTTTCTCGACGTCGTCGGGATTCATCCCGATCTGCCAATATCCCGATTGGAGATCGAGACAACTAAACCACTTATTTCCTCCTAGGGCATCTAAGGATTCGTCGATGCGCGGGAGGGGGTAAGCATTTTTCTTAGTCACTCCATTCAGACATCGATAGTCGACGCAGAATCTCATGGTTCCATCCTTCTTCGTCACCATCTGGACGGGACTGGACCAGGGATTAGTACTTGGCCTAACCACCCCCGTATCCAACATCTCCTTAAGTTGTTCATCCGCCGCAGCTTTCTTGCTCAGCGGAATCCTTCTATAAGGGACTCGGATTGGTTGTGCGTCACCCGTGTCGATGTTATGCAGACATCGATCGGTGCGCCCTAACGGTTCATCTGGGGATTTAAAGACGTCCACATGCTTACGTAGTAAGGCGGACAGTTTCAGTCTTTCTTCTGGCTGAGTCAGGTGGGTGTCGCCATACATGTCTAACAGCCAGGTAGGGAGCTCCCCCGTGCGGGTGCTCGCGATTTCCGCCGTCTCGATGTCCGCAGCTTCTTGCTCGAGACGCGTCATCACAGATCCTACCTCCGGTGAAGAAAGTTCACCGTTTCTGTCAGCGTATTGTACAGTACCGACCACCTGGCCTTTCTCCAGGACAATGTCTCGATTCAGTGGATTACAGACGGGAAACACTGTTCGACGGACATTGCTGACATGGGCAGCCTCACCAACCAACCCGAAAGCTCTCAGAGTTTTCAGGTCGGGTTCGACTATGCCCTGTCGGTCTCTTTCCAGACCGTCGGATTTTACCAAGACATCGCACCGATGTCTGGCAGGTATCCTAGTGGTCTGTGCTACTGAGGCTATCAATGACACTCTCTTCAGTTTACACTGATGGTGCTCTTCTACCGGCTCGGTCATGACCAATTGACCCGTCCTTGGATTCAGGATCATACCGTATAATGCCGCGAAGTCGAGCCCCAAAATGCCATCGTCAGCCACATCGGCCACTATTGGGCTAAACACATAGTGGGTCGATGCGACCTTAAGAGGTAGAACCAATCGACCATAGGTCCGCATTTCAGCTCCAGACGCAGTGCACGCCGTTATTCCCTCGTAGAGATTATCTGACGGCACCACTAACGTTTTCGCGAGTTCCCGAGAGACAATGGTGTGGCTGGCACCAGTATCTATCAGGAAGTCTAGAGAACGTCCTCGAATCTCTGCAGACAGGTACCATCGTTTCCCCGACAAGGGGGCGGTTCCTGCTAGCATTCTCAACCCTACGTCAGTACTCAGATCGATCCCCTCTTCTTCAGAAAAGAGAGACAGGGATCATCTGAGGGAAGCTCTGTTGCGCAGACTCTGGCCAGCTGCCGCATCAGGGCCTCTCTCCCGGCGTCGACTTTCACTTTTGATCCAGTCGAACCCTCAACCTCAGAGTTCGGGCTGCCAGCGCCCTGTTCCTTGGCCATTGAGGCTTTTTCTACACCGACATCTTCGGAACCCGACCGGTGATCAACCAGTGCCACTGTGGTAAAGGGCTGGGACGGCCCTACCGGGACCTTACCTAGTTCCCTCAAATCTACTGTCGTCTGATCAGGAGTGCCAGAGGTGCTGATACCTTGGCTTTTCGATGGTCGGGCAGCTCGATTGCCACGTCGAGCCGCCCGCCTCAGTTTTCCGTCGCGTCAGGTGGTAGACCCTTAATCGGCTCGGGGCAAGTTCGTGCGAAATGCCCCTGCTTCTTGCAGTTCCAACACTTGGCGTCGGACGGAGGGGTACTCGGCTTTTCCGAGCTAGTACCAGGGACATCCCCTCCCTCGATAACCCTGAGTAAATTCTTCAATTGACTCAGCGAGAAGGTCTGCTCCTGTACCTTTGGTTTGGAGGCCTTGTTTGGTGTTTTCGATTTACTAGCGGATTTCTGACCTTTCTTAGTCTTACTCTCCGCCCCGGGCTTCGAGTATGAGGACACTTCCCCCTGCCCTTCCTCGACCAAAGCGGCGTCGGCCAGCGCCGACAATGCATTTGTCGAGGTAGGATTCACCAACTTCGGCAGGAGTTGTCGTTTCCGCAACAACTCGTCTGCCAAGTCCATGAGATCCTTTAGGGACATGTAAGTGCGCCACTCCCGAAGAACGTCTTGTTGTAAATCAACGTCATACAATCCTCCTATGAACAACTGGTTGACTTTGGTTATGAGCCATTCAACCGAGAAGTCCACACCTGGATAGGCATCGCCGGCAAGACGTCTTAAAGCAAAGCCATAGGCTCTAATGCTTTTGTTCTTGCCTTGGCGTCTCTTCTCCATTGTAACAATGGGGTCCTGAAGGCTAGAAGTCATGGCTTCCGTTACCATGTCGACCAGTCCCTCCAGAGTCCCATCTCCATGCTCCTCCCATAGCCACACAGTATCAGCTGCAGGGCCATTCTGGAGTAACATGAGGAGTTGAGCTAATGCCATACTCGAGGTCCATACATTTACACGACAGACGTGATTGAATCCGTGGTACCAACGGAGCCAATCGTCCTTCCATGTAAATGGAGGGCACTCGACTGACCTAGTACGGGCTGGTTCATGCCCGATAGAGGTGTTTTCAAACATTCTGCTTGATCTCCTGACCTGATCGAGAGCGAATGTTGTGCCTCTTCTAGGTATTTGATGGTCCATCCCCATGTTTCTCATAGTCGTGTCTGCACGACTGTGATTCATCCCCCAGGGATTACCCGAATCAGCTTCACTCAAGCGCGAAGCCTCGAATCTGATATCCCTATATTTGGGCGGATCAACATGTTGTTGGGTCGTGGTAGGGGTCGAGAACTGTCCGATCACTCCACTTAGACCATCGGTGCGTGGCATCGAAGGAACAGGTAGGGTCCGACGCGACCTCGAATCGATTTTCGAGATGTCGTCGATTGCTCCCACCATTCTATCTATCTCTGCCTGCTGTTTTGAACGTTCCGCCTGCCTTAATTCCGATACTAGGAATTCCAGGCGGGTATGTTCAGGCTTCGAGAGATCTCGTTGCTCGCTGATGGCAAAGAGTTGCTTGACCTCCTTCATGGCACGGTCGAGCCACTCTCTGTAGTCAGGGTTTTCGACTAGATCCCCTTGAATAGCAACCTTAGTAGTGCTGCATTCACTACTTTGTTGCTTATCTCGAAGTCTAGCGGTACGCACTTTCGATTCCGTCTGCTCCTTCAGACGTTCTTCGAGTGCGAGTTCATCTCGAACTTCTTTATTCACCCTGGCTTCGTCAGCCTTCCTGCGAGACAATATCTCTCGTCGGAGCTCATCGATTTCATCACGCATGGCTCCCAGAGTATCCGAATTCTTCTGATCTTTCAGTGACTGGGCTACTAGGGTTTCAGACTTCAAGGAATTAAGCTCGGCCTCGTGCCTCGCTTTCTGTTCCATTAGGACCTGATATTCCGCCATTTTATTTGCGTGTTCGATTCGTTCCTCACAGCGACGACGCATTTCTGCTTCGTCCCTGGCTCGAGCATCCTCGTCAGCTTGCATCTGACAGAGTAACGACTCCCGTTCCTGACGTAGCTGGCTCACCTGCTTTTCATAAGCTGTTAGGTGCTCAGCTACTTCTTCAGTATGCTCGGCTGATTGTTGGTTCAACTCATGCCGCAACTCTTGTAGTTGTTCCTCTAACATAGTCTTTTCTACTTCTTGTAGTTTCAACTTATGTTTAAGGGACGTCTGCTCGTGCTGGGCATCCCGAAAATCGTTTCGAGCTCTCTCGACACATTCTCGGCGGCTAGTAGCAAGGCGATCGATTTTCGCTTTTAGCGATTGACACTCAACTGCTGTCAACCGACTACGCTCGATCTCTGACTTCGTTGCAAGCAAGGACTCCTTTTCGCTAGAGAGCTGCTTGACCTTCTCCTGAAGATCATTAAGTTCCCTATTCGCGATCTGAGTCTTGTTCGAAGCCTCTAACGCCTGCTGCCTAAGCTGTTCCAATTTCAGCTCTATTTCTGTACTCTTCTCCTGAGCTTTCGTGGTGTTACTCGCGAGAGCGTCCAACTGCTGGCGACCCTGGCGCAGTTGGCGTTGCTGCTCTTGTAGCAACTCCTCGTTGAGTCCCCTGCCACTGTCAATACTTCCTTGTATCGACACGGGCGAGGGACCCTCGAAGGACCAACTGCCAAGGCCCATTGGAGTTCCCACGGGCGAGGCTGATTTTTCTACATAGGACAGACTCTGTGTCCTTAAGAAGTTCTCAGCCGCCGGAGAGAGTTGAGTCGATACTCGCCAATTGAGTAGTCGGCTCCTTTGATACAGGCCCAACGGGTCAGACGATGGACCTAATATCAGGGTGTGGTTCAAACCACCACCAATTAGTGGATCATTCCTATCCACTAACGGCCCTGTAGTCACTTGATGTTGGTGATTGGGGTCATCACCTTCATCCAAGTGACCCTGCATGTCGAACTTAAGCTCGCAGTACCTATGTGGACTAAAGTTAACAACTGGTCACGGCACCAGTGTAGCGTTCTACCCCTCGATGTTATATCGAATCTTTCGATAAACAACGAAGAACAACTATTCAGGTTCCAGTTAAAACTTTATTGTCTAATAACACATAGGCATCAGCCGTTCTCGATCACAGTTACAGGTGGCAGAGTTTGAACTCTATAACAGGTTCGACACTAGGCCTTCTAGTGTCTACAGTTGATATTCCACATACACCTCCTCTGTGCAGCAGCACAGAGGAGTACTAGGATATGGTAGCCGGGCAGCCGCCAACCATCGCTCACGATGGTCAGTCGGGGCTGGACTGACCCTGAGGAAGGCCGTACAACGGCCTTATATACACCGAAGTCAAGGGCCACGTGACCAAGTGGTGACGTGGCGCTGGACTCCAGCGCCCCCAGGCGTCGGGCAATAGAGGTGCTCTCGATGTCGCCCACGAGGACCACGAAGGTACCTCGAAGACGACGCGGGACCACCACATATATATATATATATATATATATATATATATATATATATATATATATATACATATACCAGAAGTAATGATGCGCATGCCATGTGCAATATGAGGAAGAACTTTTAGATAAAAATACAGGTAGGCCTATCTTCTATCCTATATAATGTAGTGGTCCTCTGGGTGATAGCATATAGAGACACGTTATAGGGCATTAGCACATTAGGCTATGGAGGCCGCCATTAGACCCCGACTGCACTATGACTAACACCTTCAGCCCCCGTCTCCGCAGTAAATGCCAGGGATGCTTCCCATTGGTCAATAATACAATAGCCATGTGCCGTATAGGAGTATGTGTTAAAAGAAACCCTACTTTAGTCGACTCTTTTATCAATAAATACTTTATGCTTGATACGAGGAGTTACAGGGTTTTACATTAGCATATGTAAAGTACATGCTTATTTTAGCCATTATTCTTCACATAGAAGCATTTATTGATAAATATAATAAAACCAGTTGTCAGTTGTATAACTCCTTCCAACTGATACTGAAAAGTTTCAACCAGATATTAAGTCATGTGTTGACACTTTGCCGTTCTAATACGTATCGTCGAGGATATTAAACTGTTGTTAATATCCTAAGTTATTGGGTAGTTAAGACTTCCAACTTGTAACCTCTTGCTTGAACGGCTGGTGTCTAGTTTGTTGACAATAAAAGTGGAACCTGATTTGTGTTCGTTTATGTAATGAGGGTCGGGAACACTTCACTTATTTGAAATTCTGTACAGTTTTCAGCGCTTGAATTTTATTTAAAACAGAACTGTATGGGTATGAAGGGCTGAAAACTGAGTAGTGAGAATATAGGGTAAATGACCTACAGCAAAACCAAGAAGCCAATACCACTGTCAGACTGACACTTTGGTTTCAGGGTTTGCAATGATTGTATGAATATCTTAAAAAGTTACAAAGAGAGCTTTCCTGGCATTGCCTTTAGCACTGTGTAATAGGTTTCCTAGTATGAGGATAAGGATATATCTTAATTTCCTAACAATGCCTCAGGCAGGGCAGGGGGATCTAGTAATCCAGCATGAGGAGAACTGGACTTGTTCATTTTGCAGGGATAATAAGGTACAGTAATTCTATCTGGGTTTTTAGGCAATCTAACATTGTGGAACGGAGTCAAAAACTCATCATTACTATTCCCATTATCAATATACGTGTAGCTATCACCCTGTATAGACGGTATGATGCTTTATGTGATTCAGAGATTCTACCCACTGGTCACTTAAAATTTGGAAGTTATCACATTCTTCTCAATTCTCAATACATAATTTAAAAACCCTGCCATAGGGATTCCAGCTAGAAATTTGGAAATGTGTACATTGTCTTGATGAACAAGCACGGCGGCCACAACATTTATTTTGTCATTAATATGTTGGTGCAGCATGCAAACACTTTGGGAGTGCATCAAACATATAGTTATGCATCAGGGGCTGCAATTCTGCTGTATCATGACTACCACTTGTACTATCAATGCAAAAAATGCCAAAAAAAAAAAAGATTCATTACTCCAAAAGTATGACAGATACACATCAAATTTGAATTGAATTAAAGGAGTATAAAGAGCCCAAATGCCAATCAAAAATGACAAAGGAGGGAATACACATCTGTGGGTTTCCATTCTTCTCACAGATTGTAATGGCCTTTCCCCAACCTCCATCTCTGAAAAAAAAAAAAAACTTTCCTCCAACGTTCTCAAACTTTCAGGACTGCATGATGCCTCCATGTTCATATTTTTTGTCATGATGCATCAATGCAGTATTAAACATGCATTTAGGCATCATGACAACCTGTGAATGCATCCACCCTACATGATCACCATGATGCATTACTGTAGCACTGGGAATTACTCGCTAGGGCTGTTTTCATGATGACCAAAAGCCACAGAGTATTTAAGCCACTACTTGGTTCATAAAGGGCTCCAAAGGGCTAATGTCTAGAGGATTTTTCTCCTTATTTCATCAGCTCATGCCAAGTCCCTCTCTCCGTTTCCTTAAGAGGCACTTGTCAAGACAAAACCTCATGAGAAGACGTAATCTCGCGAGACGAATCACATGGTTTGGCTGGTCACGTGCTGAGACTAGACGGCGGCCGATTAATTTGCTGCTGCAAACGGCCTTCTTTCAGGGACTATTTCTTTCAGGGTGAGAGGACTGTCGGGAGGTGACAGGGCCGGCGACGCTGCCTATGAGGTATAATATCATTACGCCCCTACACACGGGATCTGTAAAGGGATTAGTGGTCGCCCAGCTCTTGGGCGGGGTGGCAGGTGTCGAATAACACTGTGTTCCAAGAATTAATCTGTGAATTAAGAAGTAATGTCTACTTGTTTTATTCTTGAGTGGGTGGATAGGATATATATATATATATATATATATATATATATATATATATATATATATATATATATATATATATGAGAGAGAGGATAGGTGGCCTCTGCATGTCTAGTAGATGCTTTAGATAAATCCTTGTTCGAGGTTGAGAAAGAACGACTTTGGGAAGGGAAGAGAGAAGAGGAGGCGGAGAGAGGAAGATGAGATGGCAGGAGAGAAGTAGGCAGGAAGGCAGGTGCAATGAGAGAGGGAGATGGGGCAGTCAGGAGAAAGGGAGGAAGGGTAGAATGGGGAGGAAATATTAGAGAGTCAAACAGAAAGTGAGAGAGTCTGGAAGAGGTAGAGAGAGAGAGAGAGAGGGGTGGAGAGAGAGAGAGAGAGAGAGAGAGAGAGAGAGAGGGGGGTGGAAAAAGGAACGTATCAATGGCAAGACAAGCTATTACAATGTCTCCAAATAAAGAAACAAACCTACCCCACACATCTCTTATTACCTACAGAAATGTACTGCAGCTTGTAAACAATGGTTTATATTGCAATAAGGCAGTGTATACCAGTTATATTTAGCTACCTCCCACCATAGTCTGGCAGCTGAGATGACAGTTTAATGCTGACGTGTTGTCATCCTACCTTTAAGGCAAGCTGCCTGACATTAGTTATCGACTGACGTCATTGGGGAACTGTCATTAAGTACTCTACCAAGTTAATGGGGGTGGGTTACAATCTTTCACATGTCTGTTACTTTGATATTTCTCCCTTAGAAGTTCTCTGGTGCTATAAATTTTGATGTTTTGGGATTAATGTATGGGCCTGACCCTACCATATGAGCAAACCCTGCCCTTTTTTCCCCTTGCATTTCTATTTTTTCACTGTCGGTATTTGAAACTTGGAGATTGGATTGAAGCGACAGCCTGAAAGTATTTCTAAAATACAGAAGGATTAATTCTGGTGTTTTAGGAAAATAGTATACACAGGCAGTTTAAAATATTTTTCTTTTGCTAATAATCAGTAGAGAGGGGCCATTTATTGGTGTATATATGCTTGAACTTGTGCACTATGGGTAGCAACATGGCGTGGTATAGACCCTACACTGCTGTCTTTAACAGATATGATGAATGGTCCAGCAGTCTTTTAGAGACAGTACTTCAACAGTATCTGAGGCAGAAGGCTGATATAGTCTAAAAGAATAGCTCTTAACTATTCAAGGGCCAAACGATGGTAGTTGCCTTGCTGTTAAGTCCTCATTCCAGCACTGTATTGGAGTATAATGCCAAACCTTTGGGGTGAATTGATCTGAAAAGCTCCACAAGGGGTGAAATGGCTGCATACAGCCATGGAGCTCCCCTGAAGTTCTTTAATATCAATCCTTTAAGTGCCGCGAAAGCCGTCAATGCATCATATCGACACTACAGGGTTGATGCACCCTTCTAGTGCCGGCATGATGCACCCATGCAGTGCTGGCCTAGTGACCAATCGGACTGGTTCCCGAGATGATTATATCAGTGACTTCCGGCTCTGGTCTTGCATCCACACTTGTTCCTGGCACGTCATGCAGCTTGGAAGTATGGTACCCATACAAATAATGGGATCCGTTTTGAGATCAGAACTGTCATGGTCGCGTACACCGACCTAGCGGGATACATTATTGACCAATCAGAAAATTACCTTCTTTCAGTGCAGACTTTTAGTGTGCATTACATAACATCCAAAAGATATACTTAGTTTTAGGCCCGACAATCTGTGTTTCAGGTAATTTCTTCTTAAGCATGTCTTATCTATTCTAATCACAAGTGATGAAAGCATAGTTGTCGTTAATGTAAAATTTAGATCATCATTTGTGGCGGATCGAGGAAATTTCAAAGGAGGGGCGGGGCCTAACAGGCGACACATCCCTTATTCTTGAGCACATTATGGGTTACACACTAAATAAATAAACTGGAGCTTGTATGCCCAGGCAAAAAGGAGGAAGCAATATTATAAGGTTGGATCATGGAAGACAGATTAACATGGACTTTGAGACAGTGTATATGTAAAAACCCAAACAAACAAAGCCCACCTGTCAGAACTGTCAGTCAGTTAGCACAGCTTATAGGGACACTGACATTTCTACAATCTGGGGTAAGACAAGGTCAAACCTCAAGTCGTCTACCCTAACCCTAAATCCACAAGGTCAACCCATGACTTGTTAGTGTATAAAATTTATCAACCCAAAATAAACAATCCTTTAAGACATTGCATACCAAATTAATCTGATGATACATCTAAGAAGGCCTTTAGTCAGGCATATATTCGTGGATCGTTAACACAAAATAACATAGTGTGTTTAACACTTTATGCCGTATCTAATGGCTTCAAATATCATATGGGTAGGCCTAGCAACATTTTAACCTTTATACATGTAAAGATATAGTGTACTATTCTTTGGAAAGAAATGATATCCCAAACCTAGAGTGCAAACCACTGACTATTTTCCATTCCCACCTTCTACTGCAGTTCACTGCTAATGCATAACTCCATACTTTGATATCTACACAGATAGACTGGCAGTAAGGGCCCCGGGGTAAGGACCCATACTCTCTGCCTTTTTGTCGTCCACTGGTTCTGCTGGTCATGGGTTTACACTATATATATCTGCACCAAGCTTGGCTCTTATCTATGCCAGTCGTCACCATACGTCTTATCTGACTTCCGTCAGCACTACGTCTTATCTGACGTGACACTGATGTGGATGCCGGCACTGACTGCCTTATCTGACGTCACAGAGTGACGTAGATGGCGTCACGAGACGCCATCGTGTATGCCAACGATGTCAAACTAATAAATATTTTTAATTGGAAATTTCTTTTTATAAACTAGTTAGGATTTTCCTGGTAGGTTATATTTATCTCATCATGTACTAAGATCAGCTGTGAGATACAAGCAAGTTGAACAATGTCTGTAGAATCTGATGTTAACGGTTCTAACATTGGTGAGTAGTACACAATTTTGGAAATTTGACTCGGGCAGAAGCCTGGAAGATGTTTAGGGAAAGTGGCCTATAACACAGGTGGACAAAGCAGATATCTGCACCTGCTGCCCTATGGTTACCAGTCAGGAAATGGGGGGAAATCATTTAGGGAGAAACGTAATGATTGGGAGGAAGATGAGAGAACAGATAGGAGAACAGATGGATGGATGGATGGCTGGCTGGACAGGTGGCTGGCTGAAAAGCTGGACGGGTGGCTGGATGGCTGAAAGGATGGATGGATGGATGGATGGATGGATGGATGGATGGATGGATGGATGGATGGATGGATGGATGGATGGACACGTGGCTGGCTGGCTGGATGAAAGGATCGATGGCTGGACAGATGGCTGGATGGCTGGCTGGCTGGCTGGACAGGTGGCTGGATGGTTTGAAGGATGGAATGATGGCTGGACAGGTGGCTTGATGGCTGGCTGGACGGGTGGCTGGAAGGCTGGACAGGTGGCTGGATGGTTGAAAGGATGGCTGGACGGGTGGCTGGATGGTTGAAAGGATGGCTGGACGGGTGGCTGGATGGCTGGCTGGCTGGCTGGCTGGATGGGTGGGTGGCTGGATGGTTGAAAGGATGGATGGACAGGTGGCTGGATGGTTGAAAGGATGGCTGGACGGGTGGCTGGATGGTTGAAAGGATGGCTGGACGGGTGGCTGGCTGGCTGGCTGGCTGGCTGGCTGGCTGGCTGGCTGGCTGGCTGGCTGGATGGGTGGGAGGCTGGATGGTTGAAAGGATGGATGGATGGTCAGATGTGCAGACAGAAAAACAGATATGCCCACAGAAGGACAGGCAGACGGATAGACGAATGGACGGGCAGACAGATGGATGGATGGATTTATGATAGACTTCTTCCGAAAGACCAATGGGTGGGTAGACGGATGGATGGACGGATAGACAGACAATGAGAAATGAAGTGACAAAGTAAATACATTGAGATCTTGAGTTGAGGTATAGGCAATCTAGTAAATTGAATGTCAACTGAACCACCATTGAGTGTAATCTCATCTAAGTGTGGAGGGTTAAATTAAGGCCGTGTATGCATTGGTGCCCATGGGTTGCCATGGTGCACCAAAGTATGCTTGCCAGCACTTCATTGGAACATCATGCCGGCCCTCTCGGAGTGCATTGATCCCACATGGTGTTTGAATATAGTTACTCTCAAAACTCCATTCATGCATCACCTTGAGTATGAAACATCAATATGTCAGGGGCCCTGAAAGATGTAAGCCTACACATAGGTGTATTGGTCACAGGCCTATACCTCTTTTGTGCCCAGAATTATTTTGAGAAAGCTGATTCATTCAACAATCTTGATATTGTACAGGCTATTACCTATAACATGTATCAGAATAAAGTACTGATTTAAATGGTAACAAAAAGAGCAGTCAAATAGCTTTCAGAAACTGCAATATGAAGCACATGTTGGAGTATTACAATATCATGAATAAGTAGGATATGATGATGGCAGAAGAAGTTGAAATGGGCTGATTCGGATGGAAGTGCCCAGAACATCCTTCTTTTTCTTTTCATTATATTTTGGTGGGTAATAGGCTATTTTCAATACATAAAGTGTTATTTTGACATTTCAAAGGATGTAATTCTGATGGAAATTGTAAGAAACAAGTATTGTAGTTGGACTATTTAGAGAAAATCACATGCAAAAATGATATCTTATCAATATTTTTGGTATTTTTCAATATCTTTTTTTTAATTTAATGATATTTATGCATTTTCCTTTTCACATGACCAGAGCGCGCACTTTTCATGCATTTTAAGCTATATTTAATTCATTATTTTCTACAATAGTGCCTACTAATAATTATATACTCATTGCACCATAACATCTTAATGTGATAATCATTATACCCATGGTGGTCTGTTGAACATACATACAAGGTTAAGAGCGCACTTTTGCTATTCTGGGCACGTAAGGGATACTGGGTGGCAGCTTACTGTGGTTGATAGTCAAAAGGTTCACAAAATGTTATCAGATTAAAGGTTGTAGGCCTCCCTATACCCCTACCTCTAGTAAAAGATGAACCATACATTGCTAGTCTATTTTGAGATGGAAGATCATGCATCTAGACCCTGATATGCATCTACTAGAATAACGCTTATCATTTTCCAACGTTCTTGATTGACTGCATATCATTGCAAATAATGGTAGAAAGGAACATTCGAATTTGTATCTTGAGATAACACTCTGAGGTTACCAATTCCCATGCACATTTGTCTATATAGTGTCACACTAATCCTTTTCTCCACAGCTCACTGGCATCCAGTACAGGCCTGTGGTAAACGGAGCTAACATGTCACACCTGCCTGAGCTTATAACAGTAAATGGAGCAGTAGTGACTACGTAAATGTTAATCACATTTTAACCCTCTAAATACTGCATGATACATCAAATGCTCAGTTTCAATTACTTCCATATACCCGTGGCGTGTAACTCGCCAGCGCTCTCTTGGTGTATTATATACTCTCGCAGAATTTCCACAGAGTTGGTGTGAAGCAGGCTCCATCCACCATACCATGCAAAGTGCATAAAAGCATCATCAAGCCTAAAGAGGTTTATTCTAGGCCTATTTATAACACAAACATCTTGGGAATTGTCTCCTAATGGAAATTAGGACCAATTTCATCTATTTACAGATCCTAACTATAGAATCAAAAAATAGTGTTGGATTAATTCTAAAATAAACCCAAGCACACACAATTCTGTCAAACTGAACTCCATGGTAAAGAGTGGATTACTGAACGAGTTAAAGGGCATAAATTCTCGCTTATAAGCCGCTCCTCGCATGTAAGGTGACTTTGACTTTGTGGATTTCCCAAAGGATAATACCCACTATGTGGAGGCGATTATTTCAGAATTTCATATCTTAGGAAAGATAAAGCAAAATATGTTATGTCATATTTTGTCTCTAAGTTCGCTGCATCCACACATCATTATACACAGGGGCGTAGGAAAAAGGGGGGGGGGCCAGGGGGGCCTGGGCCCCCCCAATAATGAGGAGGTTCCCTATATAAGCCTATGTAAAAATATAGCAGGCCCCCCAACCGAGACCCTTGCCCCCCCCCAAATAAAAGTTTGTTCCTACGCCCCTGATACAGATAAACAGTCAACTCGTCAGTCAACTCGTGCGAAACAAGCTATTATTAAGGGTTTTACAGCCTAAAACAAAAGGCGTTATTGGTTTTTTCATGTTTAAAGAGATATGCGTGTGAAATTGTTGTTTTTCATTACTTTTTTTATCCTGAAAATGATAATCTTGGGGTATTCAGTCCTGCCAAAATCAATCCATGCCTGCAGAACAATCAAATCTGCAGGATAGAATGGCCTGTGCGGTGAAAAAAACTTTTCGTATAGACTGGATAAACAAGAATGGCGACCGTTCAAGTAGCAAAAAGCATGCCTGACTGCCCCCCCCCCCCCCCACACCAAAGCATATCATTTACTGTACCTTGTGCCTGTTAAGTTGCATGTGGCAATGCAGGCAATTGTAAAATTGGCCTACTCAGTGGAAGCAGGTGCATGCCTGTGCTATAGGAAACCCCTATTAGCCGCCTCCCCTATGGCGCAATAAGCCTGTAGGACCGCATGGTACTCCATGTTTCATGGTTGGCACGATACATCATGATGTTAGAGTACTGCCAGGTCTTCTCACAAACACTGCATTGGTGCATTATAGCCGACACTGCACAAGTACATCAGTGTCAGCAAGATGCATGAATGCAGCACTAGCAAACTCTTCAGGGCTCCATTTTATGTATCATGATGAGCAATATAACATTAAAGCATTGACCTACACGCGGACAGCAATCTGCCTAAATGCTTATATCTGCCATTTGATACGATACATAAGTATAGTACCAGTGAGACAGCACTGTCACTGCACTGGTCACTGACTCTGAGTGTTGCAGGGGCGTAGGAAAAGGCGGGGCCAGGGGGCGGGGGGGCCCAGGTCCAGGCCCCCCCCCCCAATCCCAGTGGAGGCGGGGCCTGGACATGTCTGGGCCCCAAATTTGCCAAGACCCATGATAAGATGCAAAAAGAAATCTCCCCCAAATCCTGGCATTATGGTAAGAGAATAGGGGAAAAAATGGGAGTCAGGGCTTCAAATCAAGGGAAAAGTCACCAAACACTACTTTTGTAAATATATTTTATATATGCATGGAAAGTGTAAGCAAACTCTAGCTGATGAATTATGATAGGTGCAATGGGGTCCCCTGCCCCCCCCCCCCCAAATCGAGATTTGGTCCCTACGCCTCTGAAGTCTGTTGTCTGCTTGTTATGATAAACTAGCAACACAGAACTTTACCAGAGCTGCATTCATGCAACATGGTACTTTGCAGCTAGACCTTAAGGGTGAAGGTCTTAGACAGGACCTTCAGTTGCCTTGTTGCCTTCAGATCTCTCTCAATCACCTGTTAAACTCACTGCAGCTGTGGTGTCTAGAAAGTGCTAACACTTTTCATTACTATCTCTGACTCTGGAAGGCTGGTGAATATAGGGCCTTTTGATAGGTGTCCATGAAGGCCCAGTCTAAGTCTAGCTCCACCTTTAAGGGTGAGATACGGCGACCATGACAGCTGCCATGATTAACTGGTTCCCGGTGGAGGCCCATAAAGCATGCAGGGTGGCAACCAAACATGCCCGACACCAGCCAACAGCGCATGCACGGTGGTTAGACCAGTAATAAAGGGGCTGATAGGGGTGATTACGTTGGAGACCAGGGGCGGGAGTAACCCTTCAGGAAAAGTGTCCTCTAAAATTTCATGATGGCATGATGCACCAATGCAGTGACGGTGCTTCATTGGTGCATCAAGGAAACCCTTCAGGAGTGCATCAAACTCGTAGGGCTAGGATGCAGGAATGCAATCACCTTCATTTGTGCCTCAAGAGAACAAGGAGTGAAAGAAGGATATTGAAGGGGTATAAGGATGGCAACAGAGGTGTGTGTGCTTACAGGGTTGATGCCCTCCTGAATGTTATCTTTATGCACCGATGTATTTCTATTCACTAAAGTGGGTATTCCATTGCCGCTGGTAGGCCGAGATTTTGCTAATCCGATTATTTTTGATTATACAAAAGTATAGAAAAAATCGGTCGGATTAGTAAAAATACGGCCGACCGGCGGCGGTGGAATACCTGCTTAAGTGTTGGTTCCACAGCCATACAATCGGTCAGAATAGCCCTAATCCGACGATTTATAATATCAAAAGTATAGAAAAAAATCGGTCGGATTAGTGCTAATCCGACCGATTTAGGTCTGTGGAACCAGTGCTTTAAAGTGTTGACCAGTTCCACTGCCATCGGTCGGGCTAATCCGATGATTTATAATATTGCAAATGTATAGAAAACGTTAAGTTGCAAAAATTCACTGGACCGACAGTAGTAGAACCAATGCTTTATCCAGCACTGCATTAGTGAATGGTGAGATAAATAATTGAAGATAACTCTGGAGACATGCAGGCCACCCTTAAAGGGTTCTCCTACACCCTTCCCTGTGTGAACAGACGGTATAAAAGGTGGGAGTCCCTCAGGGCAGCTTGATCGGTGGCCACACTTCTGTAAAACATCAACTTAATTTGTCAGCATCAACAGGCCTATCACCACTGGTACCAGCTCCAAGCTATTTAAGGATCTACAGTGAAACTGAGCCCTGAGGGGGCAAATGATGCATCCAGGTTGTTTTCTGTCATGAATCATGGATATTAGCAGTGGCGGAAGTATGATTTACAAATGGAGGGGGCATGGCTCAAAGGCAGTTTATTTTTGAGCAAATTTTGGGATCCAAAATGAGCAGGCAAACTCTTAAGTACAGACAAAAGGAAATATAGGATCCCCTGCACTCCCCCATCCAAATCTGCCGCTACATCAGCACTACACAATACCGACCCTAGCGGAACCACGTGCATTCATGCATCATGATGGGCCCCTGTTGTTTTTAGTATTAATAAAAAGTGTAGTCCATAAAATACATAATTGTAGGTATATTCTATATGACGATGACTTAGCGTTGTATATGAGTGGCCTATCTTGTGATTCCATGTTCCATAAGTAGGCTATTACAAGATGACAGGAGAAGAATAGAATCATGGTGTGATACTAGGAGGCTGACTGTTTATGCTGAAAAATGTAAAGAGATGTGGTCTTACAGTATTTGCGAGATCTTTAACTAACTGAACTATGTCTTTAGTCTACATGACAAGGAACTGGAAACGGTGGATGATTTCTGTTATCTAGGGGTGACTGTGGACAAGCACCTGAGTTTCAGCAGGTACTGTGCGGGTATAAAAAGCAATGTGTTGGGTCGATTATACCAATTGAGGCAGATACATAAAGTAGTAGACCCCTCTCTGGCTTTAAAGATATATAAGAAAATGATCCTGCCATTGTTTGATTATGGAGACCTCATTGTTGATGGGGCATCAAAACGTTTGCATAAATATCTGCAGACACTTCAAAACAATTGCCTGCGAGTCTGCCTTGGTGTGAAAAACCCAACTGATATGTCGCGTGCTGAACTGCATACAAACAGTCATTGTAATTGGCTCTATGAGCGTCACACCAGAGGGTTATTATGTCTCATGTTCAAGCTCTCTAAAAATGAAGCTAACACTGAAAGTCAGACTAGAGTACTACGAAGCAACTGCAAGACAAAGGTGACAATAGATAGAGCGACTCAGGCCCTAATGGACTGAAGCCCTCTTGCCAGGGGTATCTGGCTATGGGACCAATTGAGCTGTGACATTCAGCATGCTGATGATAGGGCCAAAAAAAAAATTGTGTGTTTCCAGTTACATGACACAAATATCTGGGGTCGGTAGGTCGGATCTTTTTTTTTTTTTTTTTACATTTGTATAGGAAATATTAGGGAAGATATCAATTTTATTGCGTGTTAAAAAAGGCAAAATGTGACAAATGTAAAAGACATGAGGAATATGGATGATGTTTGTAAAATAGATGAAAGAAACAACAACATCTTCAGCATATTGAAAAAAAATCTAAAGAACATGAAAAAATTCTTCAAAAAAGATAAAAAATATAGTAGGGTCGGCCCTGTTTTGCAAGGGTCAGTCGGGTAACTGGAAACTTTCTTTTTTTAGGCCCAGAGATGAATTTGTGCAAAAACTAAATGGTGTAAACTTGGTCTATAGATGGTAAGGTGCTCGCTTTGATTTTCTATGACAAGTATGTGTATGTCTATGTCATGTTTCTATAAAGTAGCTGATGAAGCCTTTATCCCTATTGTTTGATAGCCACAAACGTCTTGATGTATACACTGAGTTCTGTCTTTAAGATGATGCTTCCATCATATAAGATCTGTGTCTATTTTCTTAGAGGACTCTTACTATTACTATTAATTTTGCTCTGATTGATTACAATTCAATGTTTGCCTGACTTGCATCTGTATCGATAATTGTTGTTTACTATCACATTGGTTGAAATGAATAACTTATGTAGTTATATGATTATTTGACCAATAAAACGTTTTCAAACAGCTAACAGCCACAATGCATTAAAACACTTTGCGGTCCTTAATGGGTCAACTGATTAGGCAACTATTTACTAGATTTACTACCATTAACACTACCATAATACACCGCGTATAAGGCACGTCTTATATGCGAGAATGGGCTCCTGGTGCACCTTATAGGGTAAGGAGAAGTTGAGGGCACAATCACCATTAGTTCTCCCCTAAATTCATATTGGTTGTAGGCTATACTATAAGCGGACATCTAGAAGATCCACAAAGTCTGTGTGCGCCTTATAAGCGGGGTACACCTTAGTATACACAGGGTACTACAGTAGGTATTTCAGCCATAATGGTGCACGAATGCAGCCTTTGGGGGTACGTGACCTGCCCAATTATGCAGTATTGTATCACGTTGATGCTACACTGCTGAGAAGTGAAGTGTCAAGAGTTACTCACCACCATTGTATTGTGCATCATGATAAAAAAGGAATGTGAATCTTGAGGATCGATCCATGCCCACCCTAAAACAGCAAACTTTCTAAAACCTTCAAAGAGCTCCCTGTTCCTGTTCCAGACCTATCCTGGTTTTCACATTAGTCTTTGGACAGCTGCCTGATTCTGACCTGGACCAATCTGTAGACATCAATAGTGAACCTTCTTAACCTTCTGAAGGATTTTCCTTTTGGGATTCCCATTCAACCTTCTTAAACTTCAAACAGTCCCTTTTGACACTGCCACATTCTGGTTTTCCTTTTGAGGCTTTCCTCAGAACTGGTGAGACAGAGAGAGAGAGACAGAGAGAGAGACAGAGACAGAGAGTGTGTGTGTAGGGTAGTGAAGATTTGTGTACCCCTTCTGGGAGTGAGTGAGTAATAGATGTTTAACGCCATTTCGACAGCTTAGGTCATATTCATGGCGAGAACGACATTACACAATTTCACAGAGGAATGTGTCAGTGCCTGCACATATGAGCACCATACACATCCGAGGGGATAGGAAAGAGGAGAAATAGACCCTTTTAAGTGGGCTAGGGAAGCCTGACCCTTTCTGGGGGCCACACGATGCCCAAAGCTTCAACTTAACTCATTCAGGGCCGGTAATGCTGTTCTATGTTGTGTTTCAGTGCATGTGTTAGGGTATCACCTCAGGATTAGGCTGAGTATCAAATCATTCTCATTTTGGCGGCATATGCCTAAATCTGGATCCAGCCTCAAGAAAGTAAGAATCTTTTTATTTTAGTGTGGGCGTTCTGTTTTTGTTGTTGCTGTCTGTAGGCCCATCTCATATAAGGAATATAGAGTATACTATATTCTCCCTGCTCATATATATGGGCCAAGGCCTGCCTCACAACCAATCAGATGTTAGGTCTTGAAGTTGTTCTATAGCCACTTTATATTGACAACCAATCACTGCTCAGCACACTGATCAATGATCACGTGACAGGGCAAGATGGCTAAAGGACTTCTAAAAATGAGGAAATCTTTTCTTAGCGAACTGAAAGAGATCTGAATATAAAATCAGATTGAAATCGCTCTTCTTCTTTCACCTACCATAGTGGCCCGGGCGCTTATAGATTTCAATCCCACTTTACCCCCGGCGCTTATATGAGACAGGCGCTTATTTGAATACTACTGTTAGTGGTTAAGGTCAATTTCAGTACCCCTAGACCCCTGGCGCTTATTCAAGACTGGTGCTTATTTGAGACCCCGGCACTTAAACGGGCCATTACGGTAATTATAGTTATCCCACTTATTCCTATGCCATACCGTGTGATTAATGCTTTACTGATATTAATCGAAAGGTAGAGTTTAGATCTTTTCATTCCAGATCCCCCAATTTCAAGTGATTAAACAGTAAGGTGGCTAGAGGGTCAGGCTGATTTCGCCTCCCCTGTCTGATGTTCTAGTAAATGTCACTTTTCTAGAAGCCCCCCATTCTGGATAGAGACAATGTGGAGATGTCTTGGATGGGAGTACCCCATATATAAATCATTAGGCTTAATTCTTACTCTTTAATGGGGAAATCTATTGAAAAACTTCAAGGCACCTGCCTGTTTCACATTCCCGTCAGTTCTATCCATGCCTTCTTGTTTAACCTGACATTTGGGAGAATAACCACCATTCAACTGCAAATCAATATTCTAACAAGATTCTTTTTTTTAGATATATCTTCTCTCTTCAGGCTATCCTCCTAATATTTTTATGTCCACCTATACTAATAATTTCTATTCAAAATAAGCACTTCAAAAAAGCCTTTTAGGTCAAGGATCATTAGAAAAATAATGATGGGGAAAAAAGCGGGAAACTGCTACAAAAAGCTCTAAACTATGAGAACAGGATGTTTTTGGAGTGAGAATGATAGTGCCAAACCCCAGAGATCACCAGGCAACTTTTTGGGGCTTGTTTTGGGGCCTATTTGCCTAGTTTTCAATATAATATCAACAGAGGGCGCCATCAGCTGGGCTAACACATAGATGTAAAAGATGCCACTTTTCATAACGTTTAAGGTGTTTTGCATGTTGTGGTTTAACTTCCTAAAAGCTTTAACTATTGGAACTTGAAAAAATGAGGGTGATTTCTGAATTTTCAGGAACCAGTGAATGGTATCTCAGATTTATGACTGTGTAAGGGTCTGGGTAAATGGTACCTGCAATAGTCACTAGGTAGCAGATCTGTGCCATACCTGGGGTATGTGAAGCATGTGTGTTTCCAGTATGGAGACTCAGATCTGTCAGAAGGAGTTCAGTGGTGACACATTTTCAATTAGGTATAGCTTGGGTTGTACTTAGTGTACGAACCTGACACAAAATCTTTATCAAATGTCAATATTAGGCCTATAGGTAGGTGCATAATAATTGTTAATCATATTGTTTAAAAGAAATACTCTGGCCACCCTATAAACAGCTGTCAAAAGACCCTACAGATAGAAAAAAGTGGCTTACTATTCGTATCAATCATCTCTTACCCAACTTGATATTTCTTATTTGCAAATGTAAGAAAGAGCATGTCTTGATAAAACCAGGAAGGAGATCTTGAGGAAAAAAATCCACTACATCTGACGCGAAAAGTGCAAAATGGCCTTTAACACGATGCCAACTAAAAATGTACAGTCAAGCTGACAAGCTAAAGAAACATCCATAATGCAGTTCTTCCATGTTAGATTTGTGCCCGGTTCTATATGTATCACTAGGGCTGAATTGGTTGAATCAGTTCGTGGAACACATATTACATGTAATCCTTATATTGTACTGTCCCATCAGTGTGTAGCAGGTTACTTGCAAGGGCTACATCTCTGCATCATGCCCGCTGCTCGTCATGATATACCAGTGAGGTACTGGTGAGTCTGCTCGCCAGCACTTCATTGGAGCATCATGCCTACGGATACTGTCCTGCATATGGTCTGTCACTAGTTGCCCTTAAAGGGTGTAGTGTGAAAACAGGGTGGTGCATTCAGGTCTCGCTCCACAGTCTACTTTATTTACACCTACACTCTGGATAAGCTATGCTTTACTCTCTGCACCTTGACTCAGTGTTGCCGAAATGACACCCGCGCGTCAGCTTTTGAAGGCGTAGAATCTTAATGTCCATTGTTAAATCTGAGTGACCTGCCATGAGCTCAGCTTTCAAATGCTGAGAGAATTTTTCAGATCTGCCAATAGGAACTAAAGTAAACTCCTGAAGTAAATGCCAATGTTTCAATTCTTGTAGGTAATCATCTAAGCCCATATGCTATAATCATGCCAGCACAGCTGTGATGGAATAGACTACGGGTCCAGATGTCCTTAGCCTTAGATACTGAAGGTATGAGTAAGATATGGCCATGTACTACAAGACAAGGGGTCCTGGTACATGAGGTATGGGCATGGTGGAGAGATACCTACTGATAATGTACCGAGGTATGACAGGACGGTCCGATTTACTATCTCCCCTACCCATTCATTATATACCTACAGGGACGACATAGTGCCTGAAGGTGACATCTGCAGGCTCCTATGATGCATTGAAGCAGTGCCAGCAAGTAACTCACAAGGACTGCATTGGTGTATCATGCTGGCCCTTCAGAAGTAATCCCATATGCTCAAAATGTGTGCAAAGAAGCAGAACTAGCCAAATAACTAGGTAGCACTGCCTTCTTGAAGCAAGAGAACAATATATACCCTAATGCTTTTAGCACTTTGTTTCCTCTAAAGGGTTTTACACCCTCCTCAGACATTATATGGCCTCCTCATCCCACATATCAGTCCCCTGACACTGATAGTGATGACGGCTGCTTCTGGGGACCTATTCCAGCAGCAAGGTCATTAATGACTAGTAGCAGGAACTAATAGCTACTGAAGAAAAAAAAAATAATAAGCACCAAAATCTGTAACGCTACTCTGTTAAAATTAACGATTGAATCTATCCTAGTAAAACTGAACAGTGGAGCACCGTAATTAAAAAGCACTAAAGTTTTACAAGGAGCCCCAGGTGGCAGTGTGTCGGTACACAGATGTACGAGGAATCATTGTGAGAATAATGATGGCTTTCTGGCAACTTTGGGACAAGGAATGTGCCGTTATTTCGACGAAATCCTTTTTGTAGTGCACACTTTAGTCATGTCCATATTAGAAACAGTCCACATCATAATGTTGTCTAGAATTCTACAAGATTTCAGCAGAGAGTTATTTGGGTTCTGTTTTATCCACCATTTTCAAAGTTTCCATCCACTTAACTTCATGCCATGGCCTCCATCTATGGACAATTGATGTTGTGCACAGATTGATCAGGGGTCCAATGCAATGATCCCCCATGCCCCATGATCCCCCCATGCCCTGTGATCACTGGTTATCATTGGTGGGATTAATGACGTCACTAGAATCAAATACAACCCCCGAAGGGTGGTATTGCGTAACATCGATGTGGGCTATGCTACTGAACGAATTATGGATGGTTTTGAAACGTTGATTGAACATTTACAACCATGAGATAAGCCCCAATGTAAAGACCATATTATGCTCATTGTATGGAGTGGACCTAGCCAAAGCCAACGGCTGTCTGACGCCACATCCGCATCAACAAATACTTGATGAGACCATAGTCAGTGTGAATAATCGTCTAAAAAGCATGAACTTTGCCAATATCGTAATGACCCCATATCTAGAGAGTCTGTCACAGGTACCACACAGACCGAGGTCACGTGCATAGTTAGGGCAACCTTCACGATGGTGTCCACCCGTATATGCAGAGCCAGGTGAGAGCAGCTGGATTCAGCTGGGTTGATCCAAGACGCAGTAGTCAAGATGGTGAATCGTGGCTGCATTTAACTAATTGGATAACATGGCATTGTGAGTACATCTGCTATGACACATAGAGAACCAGCCTATTGATTGAAGCTAATAAAACATTTATACCGCCTCTCCATAGTAACCCTGGTGATTGCATCAAGGATGACAACTTTGAATATGATTATATAAAGCAAATCTAGAAGAAAATGCAAAGAATGATCTGAAACTTGGATGTACTGTGTTCTTTTTTTATTATATTCAAATTATAATCCATTTAGTGTATTACAATAACAATTGCATCGTTAGCCCATTTTTAATATAAAATATTTGTAGTTGTACACAAAATTCTGTGGTGATTTCATCGTGGTCCATGATTGTTTTGGTTATGTAATGAACTCTATCCCAGGGCGGTACTTGGACTATTACAACACGTGAAGCGGTACCAGTACGATGCACCATTTGATGTAGCTGTGGGTCACCGGCGTTGACAACCTTGACTGCATCTCAAGTATACCTCAACTGATGAGCTATTAGGGTGAAAATAGGGTGATTACATCCATGATGAAATATTGATTTGATGGATTATCGATGCTGAGTGGTAGCTGTGTGTGAGTGCATACAGACCTACCTAATCTGTAATTAGTATTTGATATTTTGACTGTGTAAGGATCACGGTAGTACATAATGACGTCACTTTTGATAGGTATTGATTGCACCTTGACTTTAATCTAACAACTATGAAACAAAAGTTCATAAGAAATATGGCTGGGGGAGCCGCATTGTATTTTGAAAATTATCGTTTATCGCTGTATAACTTTGTTTGTTTTCTGTTGAACCTTTCTCATCTTAATGCGTATTTAGTTAGAGCGTATTTTCTTTCGCAATTTGGTAATTGACACATATGGGTTAAGTTTACCCTCTGATTTGTAGAAAAATCATATTATGTAATTGATTTATTGTGTTCATCTCATATGTCACTAATTGAAGGACAGTTTATGCCTTCATCACCTGAGTGTGTTACAGCCTATACTTAGGAACACACTGGATTATGTAGACCTAGATTCTAGGGCCTTAGTCCACCACTTTCTGCATAATTCTGTTTATACAGGTTCAGTACTGCACTCTTTATGGCCTCAGTTATAGATGTAGGGCCGTGGCCATTTCTAGCCCTGAGCACAGCATGGTAATGGGGCTGTGGGCAAATCTAAGGATGATTTTAAAGTGACATGAAAAGTGCAACCCACCAGGGACTTTCAATCAACATCTACAAACCTGGATAAGAAAATCCAGGCCGAATTAATAAGAAACCAACGAGCCGAGGTAATTAGTGATCTTGACAAATTCAAGAACGACTCAAAAAGATTCTGGGCTGAGATTAATACCCTCTGGAAGGGAAAGAAAGAGGTAACTCCGGTATCAATAAATGATGAGAATTGGACAAGGAACTACGGCGCATTAATACACCTGTGATCAGTTATCCATGTAATGTACCTATATTTGCCTTTATAGGTATTGATATTGTAGGTGCACTTAAGCTAGCAAATAGTATAAATGTCTTTAAGTCAGCAAGTATCCCAGACATAAGAAGTAAGGTGGTAAAAGATTGCCTGGTGGCCAAGCCAGAGTTGTTAATGGACTTAGTCAATAAATCATTTTTGAAGAGTAATTTCCCAGACGAACTCAAAACTGCCTTTGTTATACCCCTCCCTAAAGGGGGGGATTCCAAAAATGTGAGCCCATTAGCTGTGGTGTGCCTCAGGGTTCAGTCCTGGGGCCATTACTGTTCATTATCTATATGAATAGCATAGTTAAGATAATCCATAATAGTGGTTACTTGTTGTATGCTGATGATCTAGTATTTTATGTAAGTGGAAAAGACCCAGAATGGATCCAGCGATTAATACAAGATGATCTGAATAGAATTGTAGATTGGTGCTGTTGGCATAGGCAAACAATAAATAGTGATAAGTCTAAAGTGCTCTGGAGTTACTAAGAGAATGTTAACATAGATATGAACATGTATGGTATATATATTGAGACAAAGCAACTGGAAGTGGTCAATAACTTTGTATATCTAGGGGTCACTATTGATAGCCATCTGAAGTTGCAAAATCATGGAGCCAAGATGAGATCTATATCAGAGCTGCGTCTGTACCAATTCAGGCGCATTAGGAAATTCTTAAACAAATATCTAGCAGTCAGAATATACAAACAAATGGTTGCTCCAAGTTTTGACTATGGTGATTTCATCTTACCAGGAGCTTCTAAAACCTCAGTGAAAAAACTTCAGACGATCCAGAACATTTGTCTGTGCCTATGTTTGGGTATCCATGACCCACGTGACATGTCTAGGGACGGTCAGCATACACTTACTGACTGTCAGACTCTGCGTAAGAGGTGCAGTAAAACTCTATTGGGTTTAATCTATGACTATAGCCAAATCAGTGACAATGTTGTAGTCCCAGTAAGAGCACTATGTAGCAACATCAAAGTTAAATTAAAAATGAGTAGAAGTAATTGTGTCTTATATGACAAGAACTGAAGAGTCCATTGTCTCGTTGAAATGGATTGTGGGATAACGTTCCCGAAGAAATCCAGAAAATCAATTGTAAGGAGAAGTTTATGAGATGTGTCAATGAGATCCCCATTCTGGCTTGAAATCCGATTGTGGTAAATTGCTTTTGAGGTCTGACCATGTATTTATAATAAATAATTTTGTGTTGAATTGTTACCCTACAACGTTTGTAAACTTGATGTCTACTGTTACCTTCCCGTATTACGGTGGCCCAAGAGTGACGTTGTGTTTCGCGTTTGTGTGTTTGCACATTTGTGTGTTTGCATGTTTCATGTTTGGTCTTTTCGCATTTTTGTGTTTCGTTTTTCAGTGTTTCGTTGTTTCATGTTTGCATGTTTGGTCTTTTCATGTTTGTCTATTTTGACCTTTCACACTTTGTTTTTCGTGTTTGTGTGTTTCCCTGTTTCATCTTTGGATGTTTTGTCTTTTCATGTTTGTCTGTTTAGTCATTTCACACTTTACATAGTGATTTTGCATGTTTCATGTTTGGTCTTTTCACGTTTTTGTGTTTCGCGTTTCAGTGTTTGGTTGTTTCATGTTTGGATGTTTCATCTTTTCATGTTTGTCTGTTTTGACATTTCGCATTTTGTGTTTCGTGTTTGTGTGTTTCCATGTTTGGATGTTTGGTCTTTTTATGTTTTCCTGTTTGTCTGTTTTGATGTTTCACACTTTTTGTTTCCTCTTTGTGTGTTTTCATGTTTGATCTTTTCATGTTTTTGTGTTTCTCATTTCAGTGTTTGGTTGTTTAATGGTTGGATGTTTTGTCTTTTCATGTTTTTCTGTTTTGACATTTCGAATTTTGTGATTCGTGTTTGTGTGTTTGGATGTTTCATCTTTTGATGTTTGGCTGTTTGTCTTTTTTGACCTTTCACACTTTGTGTTTCCTGTTTGTGTGTTTCCA
This sequence comes from Acholoe squamosa, assembly GCA_949317995.1. Lineage (NCBI taxonomy): Eukaryota > Metazoa > Annelida > Polychaeta > Phyllodocida > Polynoidae > Acholoe > Acholoe squamosa. Next base: position 16,310,851 of record OX439041.1, read on the forward strand.
TGTTTCATGTATGGATGTTTGGTCTTTTCATGTTTTTGTGTTTCGCGTTTCAGTGCTTGGTTGTTTCATGTTTGGATGTTTCATCTTTTCATGTTTGTCTGTTTTGACATTTCGCATTTTGTGTTTGTGTGTTTGGAAGTTTGGTCTTTTCATGTTTCACTGTTTGTCTGTTTTAACCATTTACACTTTGTGTTTCATGTTTGTCTGTTTCCATGTTTCATGTTTGGATGTTTGGTCTTTTCATGTTTTCCCGTTTGTCTGTTTTGACGTTTCACACTTTGTGTTTCCTGTTTGTGTGTTTCAATGTTTCATGTTTGGTCTTTTCATGTTTTTGTGTTTCAGTGTTTAGTTGTTTCATGTTTGGATGTTTCGTCTTTTCATGTTCGTCTGTTTTGACATTTCACTTTTTGTGTTTGTGTGTTTGGATGTTTCATCTGTTCATGTTTCACTGTTTGTCTGTTTTAACCTTCTACACTTTGTGTTTCCTGTTTGTGTGTTTCCATGTTTCCTGTTTGGATGTTTGATCTTTTCATGTTTCACTGTTTGTCTGTTTTAACCATTTACACTTTGTGTTTCGTGTATGTGTGTTTCCATGTAACTTGTTTGGATGTTTGGTCTTTTCATGTTTTCCTGTTTGTCTGTTTTGACGTTTCACACTTTGTGTTTCCTGTTTCTGTGTTTCCATGTTTCATGTTTGGTCTTTTCATGTTTTTGTGTTTCGTGTTTCAGTGTTTGGTCTTTTCATGTTTGGATGTTTAATATTTGGAAGTTTGGTCTTTTCATGTTTTCCTGTTTGTCTGTTTTGACATTTCACACTTTATGCGTTTCCATGTTTCATGTTTGGTCTTTTCATGTTTTTGTGTTTCGTGTTTCAGTGTTTGGTTGTTTCATGTTTGGATGTTTTGTCTTTTCATGTTTCACTGTTTGTCTGTTTTAACCTTCTACACTTTGTGTTTCCTGTTTGTGTGTTTCCATGTTTCATGTATGGTTTCATGTTTGGATGTTAAGACTTTTCATGTTTTCCTGTTTGTCTGTTTTGATGTTTCGCACTTTGTCTTTCCTGTTTTTGTGTTTCCATGTTTCATGTTTGGTCTTTTCATGTTTTTGTGTTTCGCGTTTCAGTGTTTGGTTGTTTCATGTTTGGATATTTCGTCTTTTCATGTTTGTGTGTTTTGACATTTTGTATTTTGTGTTTCATATTTGTGTGTTTGGATGTTTCATCTTTTGATGTTTCACTGTTTGTCTTTTTTGACCTTTCACACTCTGTGTTTAGTGTTTGTATGATTGGTCTTTTCATGTTTTCCTGTTTGTCTGTTTTAACCTTTTACACTTTGTGTTTCCTGTTTGTGTGTTTCCATGTTTCATGTTTCGATGTTTGGTCTTTTCATGTTTGACTGTTTGTCTGTTTTAACCATTTACACTTTGTGTTTCGTGTTTGTCTGTTTCCATGTTTGGATGTTTGGTCTTTTCATGTTTTCCTGTTTGTCTGTTTTGACGTTTCACACTTTGTGTTTCCTGTTTGTGTGTTTCAATGTTTGGATGTTTTGTCTTTTCATGTTTTTCTGTTTTGACATTTCGTATTTTGTGAATCGTGTTTGTGTGTTTGGATGTTTTTGTCTTTTGATGTTTCGCTGTTTGTCTATTTTGACTTTTCACACTCTGTGTTTAGTGTTTGGATGTTTCGTCTTTTCATGTTTCACTGTTTGTCTGTTTTAACCTTTTACACTTTGTGTTTCCTGTTTGTGTGTTTCCATGATTCATGTTTGGATGTTTAGTCTTTTCATGTTTCACTGTTTGGCTATTTTTACATTTCACACTTTATGTTTTGTGTTTGTGTTTTTTTAACATCTGTGGGCAGATGAGGGGAAAGGGCCCTCCCTGCGGGATTTTTAGTACTGGATTTGGCCACTAGGGGAGCTACAAAGGCTAGGAATGTGAAAAATAGACCAAAAATAGCTTTTATGTACTTTTTTACACAGAAAAACATGGTTTTCTCATAAATATTTTATTTCCTGGAACTTCCGGTCTGTTTGGAATGTTAATGGAATGTTTTGAAATCAAAAGATGGCCTAAATAAGGGTTTTCAGGGAAATGTGTTGCCATGGCAACCAAAATTATATTCCAAATAGAAAAAAAAGTAATGTCAACTGATAGAATGATTCATGGAGATTCATACACTTCTAGCTCCAAATCTAAGCCCAAATGTATGGAAAGGGATGGTCATTTTTCGATCGATTATTCAAAGCATTATGCTAATTAGATGCCTGATTTGATTAATACAATGAATGATAGAGCTTATTGGCTGTATTGATAGAGTCATGTCATTCCATTTTCGTGAAGCAATATCTCCAAGACTAGAAGGGCTATCTACAAGTGATGTACCTCATTTTAAAGCTGGCAACATCAATTTTAAATTTAATGTTTAACCTCGGAGGACCCTTTCCCCTCATCTGTCCACAATTCTTTGTGTATCACGTTTCAGTGTTTCCTTCTTTTATGTTTGGTCTTTTCATGTTTGTCTGTTTTGATATTTTGCACCTAGAGTTTTGTATTCGCATGTTTCATATTTGACAAACAGTGAAACATCAAAAGACGAAACATCTAAACACACAAATACGAAACACAAAATGCGAAATGTCAAAACAGACAAACATGAAAAAACGAAACATCCAAACATGAAACAACCAAATAGTGAAACACGAAACACGAAAACATCAAAAGACTGAACATCCACACATGAAACATGGAAAATCACAAACACAAACTGTAAAAGATTAAAACAGACAAACATTGAAACACGACAAGACCAAACATACAAACACGAAACACATGGTGTGAAAGATCAAAATAGACAAACAGTGAAACATGAAAAGATGAAACATACAAACATGCAAACTCACAAACTCGAAACCAAAAGTGTGAAAGGTTAAAACAGACAAACAGTGAAACATGAAAAGACCAAACCTACAAACATGAAACACAAAGTGTGAAATGAAAAAACAGACAAACATGAAAAGATGAAACATCCAAACATGAAACACAAAGTATGAAAGGTCAAAATAGACAAACAGTGAAACATCAAAAGATGAAACATCCAAACACAAAATTTGAAATGTCAAAACAGACAAACATGAAAAGACACACCATCCAAAGATGAAACATGGAAACACACAAACACGAAACACAAAGTGTGAAAGGTCAAAATGGACAAAAAAGGAAACATGAAAAGATCAAACGTACAAACCCGAAACACAAAGTATGAAATGACAAAACAGACAAACATGAAAAGACGAAACATCCAAACATGAAACACACAAACACACAAACAGGAAACACAAAGTGTGAAACGTCAAAACAGACAAACAGGAAAACATGAAAAGACCAAACATCCAAACATGAAACATGGAAACACACAAAAACGAAACACAAAGTGTAAAAGGTTAAAACAGACAAACAGTGAAACATGAAAAGACCAAACATACAAACACTAAACACAGAGTGTGAAAAGTCAAAATAGACAAACAGCCAAACATCAAAAGATGAAACATCCAAACACACAAACACGAATCACAAAATTCGAAATGTCAAAACAGAAAAACATGAAAAGACAGAACATCCAACCATTAAACAACCAAACACTGAAATGAGAAACACAAAAACATGAAAAGATCAAACATGAAAACACTAAACACAGAGTGTGAAAGGTCAAAATAGACAAACAGTGAAACATCAAAAGATGAAACATCCAAACACACAAACATGAAACACAAGATATGAAATGTGAAACATGAAAAGACAAAACATCCAAAGATGAAACATGGAAACACACAAACAAGAAACACAAAGTGTGAAAGGTCAAAATAGACAAACAGTAAAACTTGAAAACACAAAACATCCCAATATGCAAACTCACAAATTCGAAACCCAAAGTATGAAACGTCAAAGCAGACAAATATGAAAAGACCAAACATGCAAACATAAAACAACGAAACACTGAAAAACGAAACACAAAAATGTGAAAAAACCCAAACATGAAACATGCAAACACACAAACATGCAAACACACAAACGCGAAACACAACGTCACTCTTGGGCCACCGTACGTTTTCTAATTTTTCATGTTTGGCTTGCTTGAAAAGCATCCTCTATGTACGAATGTTAATAAAATTACTTACTTGTTCAATCTCATCATCGGATTAGCAAAGAAATAACCCGACCGACGGCAGTGGAACTTTTACTACATTCACTAGAATATTAACCGGAAAAGAGCCCAATGAATATCTTCCTTAAGTACTAGTTCCACTGCCGTCGGTCGGTTTATTTTTGGCTAATCCTACAATTTGCTATGATATTGCTAAAGTATAGAAAAATTCTGTCAGATTAGCAAAAATTTGCAGGGGAACCAGGGCTTTAAATAGATTCAATGCATCGGCCATGTGCACTAGGACTGACTGACTTGATACATTTGCTATATTTAAAATCATCGGATTAGTATCTGTCCATCCAAATTCAGGCCAGTGGAATATCCCCTTTACATAGACAAAACACAGAGAAACTTCTCTCATCCTCTGGTCATTCATTTTGATTTGAGTAAACCTTCTTTAGGGTTATGGCAAGTTACACAGATTTCCCCTGAGCCTCAATGAGCACCATAATGCTGCGGGCTATGGGCTCCCGCATCCCACAGATATTTGTGATGCTTTTGATGCACTCCAATAACTTCTATCAACTTGATAAGGATATTTAGCACTGGTGACTAACTCACCACTTAAGGAGTTGATACAGTCACAAAGCTTCATGAATCATAAACCTGGAGGCATCATACAGCCCCTAAAGGAGTAGTGAAACAGAAGATGATACTAGGACCATAGGGACACAGTAAGGAGCAATACAGCAGTGTCTGGCTCCTATATCAAACGATAATCAGCGTTATGGATACATCAGACCTGTGCACTGCAGGCATTTATAGACTCTATATCTAAAGATTTCTTTGTAATAATCCAGAGCGTGGTCCTCGGCATAGTGCATAAATATATATTCGGCTTACAAATCCATAACCCTTCAGATATTATAAGGTAGCTTTCTCTTCTTCATTTGATTCTGTGAGGCATAAATGGGGAGCCTTGGGTTTAACTGACTGATAGGGTAGATTAACATAAAGACTCAACAAAACAGCCAGTAAGATGGCTTTGCTACCTGGATCAACATTGCTCAATTCTTGATTGAATCACCTAGCAGGAAGTGTTGACTCAGCAGCAAAACCTGGATTAATGGCAATTCTGTTGGGTGAACGTCTCAAGGTATATGGACGTCTTTAGGTTAGTCTACACTACATGGAATGGTGCAGGGATGTAGTACTAGATACTCACGAGTGCTGCATGCATGCATCATGTAGGAAAAGTAGGACACAGTTCAATAAAGCAGTATGTAGCCCAGAAAGGTTAAGGCGGAGATTGGTATCATTGGATAATTAGATATTCCCTCTGTGGAGGTCCATGGGGGATGGCCTTTGATACTTTACAACACATTCACTTGGGTATGTCTCTAGATTGGAACTCAATAATCAATGTCTTTATGGAGTGGAGAGTAGGCATTTCCACATAGATAGGAAAGGCGACAGTTCTATTTGCTACCCATTCTGATCCAATGTTTGATATAATCATCAGATATATGAGAACATTATTCTGTTCCAGCCCTTGATACGGCCTAATGCAGAAACATAGGGCAGAGTGCTAGACACACTTATAACTCGGAAAGACCATACCTCCTCCATCGTCGTAGTACATACATAGACCTACAAATTCAGTCCAAATCTCCTCCATTGTGGTGTAATCCATCAGGTATGATACTAATAAAGGATAACATTGTTCTTCTTTGTCTCGCTGTCCGCCATTTTGCTGTAATCAAGCAATTTCGATACAAACAAAAGGCTATAGGTGCGTCTTCCTCCTCTCGCTGTCCACCATTTTGGATTGAACCGGAAGTCATCGCGCTCTACACCCATAATTTACGCAAAATCGGGTGGGGGGGCGTCAATTCAAACGGGCCTTATTTAGAAAAAAAGGTATGTTAATACACCATTAATTTCAAGCTAAAATGTGTAAACATGGTGGTGATCTTCGCCATAACTTTTTCGGGGTGAGCTGCACATGCGCAGGATGACAACATGGTGGGATTACTGCCGGAGGTGATGACACCTTGATCTGACACCTCCATAGGAATAACATTGAGAATCCCAAAGCGTCGACCTGAAATTTTTTGGTCAGATTTATTTTGATTATTTTAATATCTCTTAATTAACTTGATTCCCCCTATAATCTATAGTCCTGCAGGTGCTACGAAAGGTAATCTATCATATACACGTTGATTTAAGACCCAAATGAACCTTTAAAGAATTTTAATGGATTTTTGAAAATAAAAAGATGGTCACTTTTTTACCCCAAAACGCATCTGGCTTAGCAGTGCTTCCTAAAACTCTTTCTGAGTTAAATAGTTATTGGTTAGACCTAACCTGATCCATATGACCACCTGTACCATCTGAGGTACTACCGATCATGAATAATACATATTTTGTCAGGGTACCCCGAAATATCATGTACATAAACACTGTGTATAGAACACATCTAAGTAGAATTTAAAAGTTCTCAGATAGCAATTTGAATTGCTATTGTATTGTACCTACCCTCATCCATTTTAATTATGTGTGACACCACCACTCACCTGCCGAAGATAAACATGAATTACATTAGTGAGAATTTACACATTATTTTGTTGCAGCATATTCTTGAGATAGTGAGTAAGGAATACCATAAACCTAAGCAGAAGGGACTTAATATGGACATTGCCTATCCGGTTTCCTCCTGTCTGCATGGACTACTCATAGACCCATCTACGTTTGTGTGATTAAGCACGGACCCGTCATACACCCGGGAGCAGGCCATGGCCTCTGTCAACCCTGAGGTATTAAGGGTTCTCTTGGGGGCACCCTGGGGGGTGGGGTGGGGGGGTCACTGAGGAGGACGTAGGGCCAGAGTAAAGGGGTGTAGACAGCTACAGTGTGTCTAGTCTCTAGAGGCAGGGTAAGGAACGTAGACATTGAAATGTTTCCTTCCTTTCCCTAACCATAGCTCTATTCTCCACATCAGGTTACCTCAGAATGTTACTCAGAAATTCTAAACCTTTTAACCCTCTCAGGGGCTTTAGTATATATTGACCTATATGCGTTTATGCTGTCCATGGCCCTATTTTGTATTTTGTGAAGCTGATATAATTGAATGTGGACTTCACCATGACATCATCAGGTGCCCCTTCTAAATACATGCACTGTTATTATGCTGACCATTTGGGAGTACCATGGGGGGGAAGGCATGGTATACAAGGACTGGCAAGTATTTCACCAGGGAATTCATACGACTTGCTGATATTTGGGCCTGATGCATTAAATCATTATTCAGCCTCTAAAGGGCCCAAAAAGGTATGTGGCCCTAAAGGCAATACACATTACAGTCTAGGTAGGCTAGCACTAGTAATGTCAGAGTGTGTTCCCTATGGATGTGATGACTCTAGACTATAGAGAGCATATAACTCCCACGGGTTTGCAGAAAGAGGGTTCAGGTACCATCTAAATCTACAGCTCTCAATTTCCATCTACACCCATAACTCTGGGTTTCCACATCACCGATAGCTTACATCTGTAGGCCTACCTGCTATGCATGGGATTGAGTTAAGCTAGACACAGAAAAAAATGGGAAGGGAGTGACGTGGTGATGTTGTTATTGAAATTTCAGAGTAATATCCTTTACGTTAAGTTAAAATATTTGTCTCTTGAGACAAAAGGGCCCTACAACATGCGTTTTATCTGAGTTCTGATGGATGGTATATACATGTGTTTTCCTCATTAAGCACTCGGCCCATACATCCCTCACAAACCACACAGCCTATTTTCCCATATACCAAAAGCAGTAATAACTCTTCTAATATATCAGAATCACACACAAAGCCGCACAAATGGGCAGCCATTACGACCATCATGACACAGGGACAGGACTGCCGGGAGAGTGAATGTGGGAATTAAGTCTCCTAGCAGAGTTTATGAAGTATTTGTCCATGCACAAGGCAGAGATGAAGGTGACCACTTCTGAAAAAAAAACACATTTATAAATGCTTAAAGCTTTGAATTAGAGGCTTCATTATATAAGAGGTACTGTGAACCTATGCTTTGGAATCCAGAATAAAAGGTACAATTTTAAACAGTAAAAATTAATGGTGAATGAGTATCAAATGTCTCATCATAAGATCATTTCTATACTAGTGTAGATCTGCACCCAATCTCAATTTTCTTGGATTGTTTGAATCATCCTTAAAATAATAGCAAAGATGACCCTCTGCATCCTTCACTCTCCAAGCACGACCCTGGATGGTTCCAGGGCTGTCCAATGTGAGCTGCATGGTGCTGATAAGATAAAGGTCAAACACCATGTGACCCGGTCACGTGACCTGAGGACAGAGGTCAATGGTAGAGGGAGCAAAGCAATTAGGTGAAACAAAGTGGATGCAAAATGCCGCCATTTCTCATCTCTGTGTGTCTAATACAGGGGATGATTAACTATTTTTGGGTTGCATACAATGTAAAAAGAAATGTGTTTCTCCAGCAACTTTGGGGGAAAGATTTGAGTGTTATGTTATTGTTACAGCTCTTTCTTGTAGGCCATTGCTCTACTGGGGTTTTATTGTAGAAACTACACTGCATTATACAAACATGGTGGTTCAATGTTCAATTTTTTGAGGATCCCAGGTAGAATTAACAGTTATTTCTTAGAGTGGCATGCATTAATGCATCAAGCTCATTGGTCAGCATGATGCATGGATGCAGAGCCCTCGGGATGATGCACCTATGCACTACTATTGAATTGCTCATAAGTACTGCATGTCATGGTGTAAAACGGCAAGTTAGTTGGGAGGCTGGAGGCATCGTGCAGGCCTTAGAGGGCTAATTGTCCATCTGAGTAATAGCAGGTATTGGCCTTTATTCATCTAACCCCTCCTCATTCATCCCATTGTCTGTAATTGCATCTAGCTTGGATTTTTAGTGCTCTGTATCTAACCCTTTAAGGCATGGTGACATCATGGCACGCTGACTGAGTGGGGGCTAACTGTTTGCCTAATGGTGCATCGGGCCGACCCTTCAGCATTGTTTAGACACCCTTGGGTTGACACAATGTACCCATATGATTTTGGCCAAGAGTAGAAGGGAACTACAGCATTAATGCCTTAGCAAACCTTATAGTGTAGGGTTTAACCATGGAAAAGTCAGAAGTCAATGGACCATGTGATGGGGGCCAATCTCTAATGGTAGCGACTTCGGCGCCCTGGCCATTTGGCCCCTCCCCACCTGTCACAATGTTAAAGAAGGTGTTCTTTCAGAGGTCTGATTGACTAGTTATACTCCATCGTTTGTTTTATGGCATACATGCCTATTGACATACATGCCTATTGGTGTAATCATTTAATAATTTCTTTTAAGTTTAGTACTTCATGTACAAGGCTATTTTATAGTAAAACTGACAGCCTATGGCTAAGTAACGTACCAGTGGAAGTATCTGGAAATATCTCAGCATGTACCCTTAATATAGGTAATAAGAATCCACATCATATATACTTATTGTAAATGCTACCTCATTTCTGCTCAAATCAAAATCCTCCAGGTGGTATTTAACCTACAGAGAGGGGCCCTGCAGTGGTCACCCAGGCCTGCGGCTCTGCCTGCCATGAGGGGTCAGTGGGCATGCCCTGTGTGTGTACCTGGGGCTACCAACAGTGCTGTGGTACTAGAATTGGCAGAAATGAGGGGTAGCTAAAATCAATGAAAAACAGCTAAAACTCCCTCAATTTACAATATTTTACATTATTTCCTTTAGCAACCTTAATATCTGCACAGGTACTCTTCATTGAAGCAGGAATTATTTTGAGATATATGAAATATGCATTTACCGCCCAACATCGACCCCATTACCTGAACACAATATCATAGGCCTAATCATTATAAATTCAGTGCTGCCATATTGCATCAGTCTTACACCATAGTGGAAGGTGATGAATCAATCACCCAATCTGGAATCAAGTAAAGGTAGACCATGGTAAGTCCCATGGTAATGCTGCAGTTAAAACTTAATGAGGGCCGAGTATAAGGGGAGCCTCTACCCTACCCGACAGCTCTGTTACTGACATGCATTGTCATAAATTTAACCAAATTTGGCAGAAAGCATATTTCGAAGTTTTCCTTACTGCTGGATGTGTGAATGGTGATTCAAAGAGCCTATGGAAAAAAGGTTGGAAACACTGAAATAAATGATATATTTGCTCTTCTTCATAGACCAATGTTAGGAAGTAAGGATACTATATAGGGATGAAATTGACAAAAGATAACCCTGGAATGTTTCAATTGAGGCCCCTCAAACGTTCTAGCTTTCTAGGATATAATAATTTTGTCGTTGGACGTCTTCAAGACGCAGACACTCACTCCCTGATGTCATAAATTAATGCATGAATCTTTGCCACACAATGTTGATGGCCCCCTAGCAGCTACCTGCCGATACAGGGTGAGCCTTTTTGTACATCTGTGAACTGCTTTTCAGCTAATATTGCCAGCAGTAACCATAAGCACCTCACATGGTTTATCCTATACCTTCATTCAAACATTTGTCGGGGATCATGAAAATGTGTCGCATCATTCTTTGCCAATTGCAAACTCATAGGCAGCAAGGCCCTTTCCTATCTGTAAAGGTGTACCAGATAGGACCACCCTCACCCATGATGAGCACCTCACTTGGCTATCTGCCAACTATTGGTCTCCACACACAAATCCTAAATCACATTCACCTTAAAAACCCCACCTACCCCCACCAAGATGACCTACCCCGACCACGCCCATTCCTGGCACCTCACTGCATTAGTAAATCCCAGAGGCTTATTCATGGCCTCTGTAGATTGGAGAGTATTTTGATTTGAAATAAAACAATATATACCTATGCACTGTAAAGAATATCAACGGAATCCTCGTCCCAAAGTTGCCAGAGATCCATTGTTATTTTCACAGAGATTCCTTGTATCACCGTAGCTTGGGGCTTCTTGTAAATCTACACTGGTTCACTGGGAATGTTCAACGTTCAGTTTTACGAGGATCTCACAGTTATGTTTTACAGTGTTTAAGAGGAGTAAAAGGGTATGGTAGGGTGTTGGTTTGGTTATCAGTGGCAGATCCAGGACTTTGAAAAGAAGGGGCACGTTTTTTATTCAGACTCCACGTTTTTGCTAAAAATGAGGCTTAAAGAGGCAAATAATTAACTACTGACAAGAGGGGGAGGCGTACACCCCCCCCCCCCTTCCCCCATATAAATCCGCCAATGGACTTATATGTGCTTATAGATGAGAGTGGAGTACCTTTAGACTCATGCACCAAATTAAGGTGGTTTTGCAGGGAATCTGCGTTTTTACAGTATGCATAAGATGTGGCATATAAAAAAATCCCAAAAATGGTACAAGAGACCACTGTCTTGTAAACTTTCTGACATCTGGCCAGCATAATGATGTCTGACCCAGTTTGATTCATATAATTCCGAAACAGAGGCTTTTATTTAGATTCCCATCTTGCTTGATGGGTCTATAGGTGGACTGTGGCAGGAAGCCAAACAGGAATCAATGCTTATACTCTACACCAGTGGCAGCCCGTGCCCACTGATGATACACCAGCAAAAGTACCTTTGCGTTAGGCCATTGTTAGCTATCTAAGCCTGCCTGGCTAATATGGCACCCAACAAGCAGTTACATAGACGTAGCAACAACTGCTCTTTGTCAAAATGCAATCTGATGTGAACACGAAAAAATATCACCAATAAGGGGGTTACTATTATTAGTGTGTAGATGTATGGGAGGGATGGGGAGACGGGTGGTGTACTATTATTGCCTTTCATTGGTTATCAAATCTCCACTGCCAATAGAGACTAGCAAGAGCACAGTTTATGGTAAATCTGAAAGGGCAGCAGACCCTGGATGAATCAACATAGAAGAATTTTCTTTTGTTAAATTTAGAGTTTTGATATTATGATGTCCAAAGTATTTCTGTTGACATTTGGATATGTGATACATCCAGTAAAACTGGGGCTAATATCTAGTCTGACAGCAGGGTTGTATTAAGTCTATTATAGAGTTTGTAAATTTCTGCAATTTTAAGTGTAAAGATCTCAAAGACATTAGTTTACTTGAAAACTTCAAATAAATTCCCCTTAATATGGATTCTCTATGGGTATAACTATATCCCAACAATGGGTATAACTATTACTGACAACACAGAATGACCTTAAATTAGATAAGACATTCCTCTCAGTAAAGGTCTAAAATTGGAATATATAGATGCGAGATGCCCAGGATAAAGAACACAATATCATGAAAACACGCCTAAAAAGAAGAGTATCTGAATACAGGTAGACTATATATTCTACTATATGATCGCCAACAAACAGTAAGATTTCAAAGTCAGCAAAGGACGCCACATTTTTGATGCATTACATGATACCTAGTCTTTGACATGAGACCATTTCACAGCCCTAGAATGACCCCAGGGGTGGAGTATAGACTGTAGTAAAATTAATCTGAGGACCTACAGGGAGTAGGGTGTCAATACTCCCCATGCTGGAATGTGTTTAACCCTCTATGGGCCGCTAGTGCACTTGTGCATTGGTCGGCATGATGTAGGCCGATAAGACTAGCACGGGCATCTAGTGCAAATAAGATTCTTATATGCAAGAGATCTTCTAGGAAACAGGACATTTGACAAACAGGACAAAGTATTTGACAAACAGGACAAAAAAGCAAGAAATTTTGGAAACAGGACATTTGATAAACGGGAAACCAAGAAATTTGGGAAAACAGGACATTTGAGAAACAGGACAAAACTGACACATATTGAGGGAAAATGGCCGTATGTAGGATACCAACTGCCCTAGAGCAAGTGGTATCAAATGTGCTAAAGATTTCCCGTTTCCCAAATAACTAGTCCCGTTTCCCAAATAACTTATCCTGTTTCCAGAATTTCTGTGCAGTCCCGTTTCCCAGAAACACTATAGGGGCGTCCCTTTTCCCAGAATTTTCATGTCCTGTGTACTAGAAAATCCTGTGCGGATAAGAGCGTTATTCTCACGGGATATCAGCCCTTAAATGTTTAGAATTGACTGGAGAGCCTTTCACTTTGTCACTGTCTGATGGTATCCAGGGGGATTAGGACCAACTTATGAGGTACTGCCTGAGTCTACGACAACTCTTCATACACTACTCACATGGCTCTACACATACAATACCTAAGGACAGGAACACAGGGGGGGGTACTCAGTGAAGGCCATGCTCAGTGAAGGCCATGCTCAGTGAAAGTACATAGAATAGGGTTGGAGGGGGGGGGGGGAGGGTATACTTTTATAAATGCTGAGTTGAATTATTAGAACAGTATTATTGAATTGTATTGAAGAGGATTGTTAGATTTTGCAAACTGATCCAAAATGGAACCTGGTGTACTGGGATAGATGCATAGACCAGCAGCTATAAAATATTCTTTCATGTCTAAATCCATTCCAAATCTGCTGAAAAAAAAAATCAATTTTAATTTCAAAGAATCCTAAGGAATTACATAGCATCCTGCACTATATAGAGCCTTTGTGAAGGTATCAACCGCTTACGGTCAGCATGATGCATAAATGCCGTATTGGCGAGTTACTCAGGGATGCCACTGACTGATCAATGGAAATTCGGAAATTATCCTAATTTTTTGGGCTCCCAATAGGAAATGCCTACAGGAAATGAATTCAAAAATTCGGAATTCATAAAAAGTTAGGAAAAGTGGCATCTCTACTCGTAGCTGTATTCTTGTAATTGTGGGGCAGTCTACAGGGCCATACCCATGCATCATAACCAGTTTCAGTTTTGGAGTGGCCTATAGCTCGATGCAGCAAGTTGGGAACCTGAATGTTTTCCAGTTTTGGAGGCAGCTCTGCATGTAAAATGCCTTCATTCAAGGGACATTTTTGTATATGCAGCAGAAGACAAGTCTTGTGTATGATTCTCTCTCAAAAATCATAACAAAATATGAAAATAGAATCATTTGCTATGCATTATTCCCTCATAATACATGTCAGACTAGACAAAATGCCCTCTGTAGGTCCCATATGGGCTGGAAAAGCACCATGCTCATAAATGCCTTCATCATTTTCAAGATAAGAATATCTGAAGACCTAAACAATGTGAACAGGTCCATGGTGCAAAACCCTTTTGTTTCTATTAAATTCCATCATCAATTGTTGTTTTGGCCTGATGACCCATTGAAAACCATATTGAAATGCTATTAGAACCCCATATTAGGCATGTTAGGCCTATTATAATGCACTATTGAGCTATTTAGCTGCAAATAGCAACAGAAGCGTTGTCGGCACCAAAGACTAGAATCATAAGATGGGGCTAATTCTTCTCACACCTATTGTATCACTTAGATATTTCCCATGCCTTTAAAGATGATCAAGTAGACCATAAAAATGGATAATTCTGGTATCAGTGGGTGATCATGCATCCATATATGGTGATATATGTGGTCCCACATAAAAAACCAAGCAGAAATTTTGCTGAAAATCAGTTTTTGCAAACCAACAAAAATCACAAGTCTCCCATAGTGTAATAAGCCACCCTAGAGGTAGGGAAAAAAAGCATACTCATTTATAAACTTGATGGGTCAGTATTATGCACTATCTTTCAAAAACTGCTGATTAGAATATTTTTTCACAAAATATATAGGGCCAAACTTTGAAAAACAGCAATTTTTTCAAACTAATGATTTTTAAATTTATAATTTGTACTTCAGTGGTAAACTGTGCACTATATTATTGTAATACCATCTACCCTGGCCTGAAAGCAATGAGTTTCATCTTTCATTTACTGCAAATATTGTGTAAATCGGATAATTTTCGGCTAAACCACAGCATTTCTTAGCGAAAATTCAGGAAAAACTAAGTTTTAGGTTCCCAACTTGCTTCATCGAGCTATAGCCTACCTTACCCAGTTTCACCATCACTGGTTTAGATGTCAATGACGTCAGTACAACCTCTGAAGGTACTACGTACATCTAACAGGGGGAGGAAGAACAGGTGAAAAAAGATGAAGAGATAGAATTAGGGCAACATATGTTGACGGAACCCAATATAAATGCACTGCCTATGGTACAAGTGGGCAGGGGCCACGCCTATGTACCATCAACATAAAAGAAACATAGGATTTGGCGCATCTACAGAGGAACTAAGAGTATGGTTATTTCCGTATTGTATTGCTTCATCCCAGGTTATGTTGTAAGAACTGAATATACATCTAGGGCAACCCTCAACAGTTATCCTATATCCAGTGCTACACCCTGCACATGTAAAAGAATTGAACCTGGAAAAACACTTCTATATGTATGCACATCCGTACATCATACTGAAATATGTTAATTCCCTGTTTCCTGAGTATACTTCCACAAAAATTAACCAATGTTCTACTGCCTTCCCCTTTCTCTCTGTTTGTGTTGTTGGTATAGTTGTTTCACCTGTTTAAAGCTATTATGGTTGTTTTGTGCAGCGAACAGATCTCAGTGCGTAACTCGCCGGCACTGCCTTGCTGCATCATGCCAACCCTGCTAAAGTAAGCCAATCCCATACGGTCGGCATGATGTGCAATTGCAGCCGTGGCGATTTACTCACCAGGGGTGCATCTAATGCATCATTAAGCCAGCAGGTGACAGAGAAGTAAAGTGCACTGCTGCATTTAAAATGTTAAGAGTGACAGCCTGGAGGGAGCCTTTTATAGCGGGTATATAGCGGGGTCAGGTAGTCTATGGTTATTGATTGTTTCACGGTATCCACAACCCTGGAGTTGGCACTGATATCCTGCTCCAGCTGCTCCTACATAACAATAATCCTTACCTGTCTACACCCCCAGGGACCCTTTAACCCTTTAAGAAACCAACTCTATGGTATATGGTGTTGATACACACTCGGAGGGTCGGTATGATGCTCCAATGAAGTGCTGGCGAGCAGTCTCGGCAGCACTTCATTAGAGCATCATGCCGACCAATGGGCATGATGCACTCATACATCAGTGGCTAGGCTAACTATTGGTTGCACAATGCCTCATGTCTCTGGACATCTTCCTACACCCTACCCCCGCACAGGTACACTCTAAAGGCTGTGTGATATCTACAGGGCCATGTTCCTTGGATCAAAAGAGCTGCATTCCTGTCCCCCACCCACAAAGGACACCAAGATATTTCATTTCATTATACACTGCTCCTCACTTTTGAATTTTGAAATTGATATGTAATTCCGGTTTACAAATTCTAGGTGCGTCTTGATCGTTGGTCACGGAGTACCAGAGTATCAATCATACCTGCCAGCACTCCCTTTACACATATGTCTCTAAATAATGGGGTGTTTCGTGGTATTTAGGTAGAATGGGGGTGAGATGTACCCACTGAGCTTAAATCTAAATGTAGCCCTGATCAGTAACTATAGCAAAAGATTATGAGTGATTTGGGTAGGAAGTCACCATACTTTCAGATGATTTACGATGTGAAGCTGACATCATTAGGCAATTCAAGAGATCCAAGATGATGACTATGAGGGCCACCCGAAATGTTAACCTTCCAATACCTAATTTCCATTTTCCGTCAATTTATAACACATATCTACAGTTTCATTGATAGATTACCTTCGATATACACTTTTCTTCCCGACCTTAAGATCAATCTGAGGGACTCATTGACTTTACTTTATTATTGTAAAAGGAGGAAGCTGCTTAGTGTAAATAAGTGTAATGATATCTGAGATACCCAATGTGACCCCTTTTATATCCCATGGGAGAAAGTCTAGGTAAGCCATACAGTGCTGATGTCACCAAAGGCCCCTGATGAGCTGACCCACCTGGCCATAGTTAATTTTCTGACAATTTGAAGGGTTTTGGTCTGAAATAAGCTTCTGTGCAACTTGAATGTGCTTAGACTAAAATGGCTATTTCACTGATGTCTTTTCTATATGTTGCATTTTCAAAAATAATCGGATTTGCATTTTCAAAAATAATCGGATTAGCAAAATTTCAGCCGACCGACGGCAGTGGAATACCCGCTTAAAAAGCTGGCTCCACAGGCATAGAATCTGCCGGATACTACGGATATATTAAAAATAAAAGGTAGCTGTATCTATGACATGAGAGGGAGTTTGTTTAGTTTACGTCCGGGGGCAATCGAGGAACTCAGACATTCAAATGAGAGGGAGTAAACCATAACCCATTCCCAACGCATAAGCATACTCAGTCAATTAAAGTAGTTAAAAACAAGTTCTGGAGAGGTATGTCTCATTTTCAAGGATAGGAGACGTGGCACCTATAGGAATGTAGCAAACGGATGGAGTTCTTGTATATATCAGGACCACAGCTTGTCCTGATGGCTGTATGGCATGTCCCTCACCATCAACATCCTGTTCCTACTACCACACACACACCCCTCTAACACAATGTCACTGTTAGTTAAGGGGGAAACTGGTTAAACCTTAACCCTTTAAGGGCCGCTAATGCATTAATGCATCATGCCTATTGGTCGTCATGATGCACCAATGAAGTGCAGGTGAGACTACTCAACAGTACTTCTTCATGCCGACCCTCCGGCATCGAGTATATTGATCCCGTAGGGCCAGCATGAGACATAAATGCAGTCCTGGCGAGTTACTCGCCAGGGCTGCATTTATGCCTCATGGCGACCAATGGGCGTGATTGACTCCTGCATTAGCGACCTTTAAAGGGTTAAAGGGCAGGGTGAAAGTGACTGAGCCCACAAATACCTGAAATACTCAATTGGAACCCATTGGCAAAGTTTCCATCTATCTTTACAGATGTAGAAGACCTTTTAATTTGAAAATCCCTGAAATAGGGGAAACTTCCTTTCCTACAAGGGCTGTAGGACCTCTCTATCGGTGGCACATGGGGCATCATGGTGACCTTTTCTCATTGCATGATTTGGCACTATGCATGAATATAGTGAGAGTCACTCAAAAGGCTACATTAAAGTATCATGACAACCAATGTACATAATGCAATACACAGCAGTTTAAAGTGAACAAAGGGGATGAATAGTTAAGGAGACTAGTGCAAACTCTATTAGAAACTACTATGGCTGGGTGGGATGGTTGGGTTTAGTTGAGTGAGGCTGACCTTTAAAGGCTCTCTATTGTCTCTATGGAATGTAAGAAAGCTGGTTAAGATTTTCGTAATGGAACTGAGAGTCACCCTTTTGAGGGAATATATTTCAGCAGATTAGATTCAAAGCCTCAGCTCACAGCTTACAACGTCTGCTCAATATATCCTTAGAAAAAAAAAGTCTGGTAAAATAACACTGCTTTGTGGCTTTATCCAGGCACTCCTTTTTCAGATTTATGATTAAAATCATTATCTTTATTTTTCAAATTCAGAAATAACTACAATATCTGCCCCAAGCAATCTACCATCTGCGTCAGTACTTCTACCTGGCAATAATAGTAACCCATTTGCGGGCAATATTTTTTCATGTTCACATCAGATTGCATTTTGACAAAGGGTGTTTGTAGCTACGTCCATGTGACTGCTTGTTGGGTGCCATATTAGCCGGGCAGGCTTAGATAGCTAACAGTGGCCTAAAGCAAAGGTACTTTTGTTGGTGTATCATCAGTGGGCATGGGCTACCACTGGTGTAGAGTATAAGCATTGATTCCTGAATTGTTTGGCTCACCGCCACTTTGTGTATAAGAGCTATAGATTGACGCTTCAAAAAGAGTAGTTTTAGCTTCAGAAAAAACAACCTTTGAGCAATTGGGCAGATTGTTTAGGCATGCAAAGATTCACATGACAACCTATTATAGATACTGGATGTATTCCAGTGAAGCATTAGAGTTTGTGTAATTATAAACATCATTTCCTAAGTCTCCGATATATCTGCTTCTATCTTTTTGTGCAAAACTTTCTCACTGATCTAAACCTCACAGGCTTTCCATGCCTGATAAGGGAGCTAGTTTTATTCTTGAGCTTTCTGGAAGCTTGTGACAATTTTAAGTTTAAATTGTTTACGCCTTACGACAATGGTTCGCAGATAGCACACCAAGGTGCCCATCATGGGTGAGGCTCATTTATTTGACATTCTCTCCCAGGGACCTCAGCTATAGAAATAGTGCTGACACATTTGGAGTTATATCTATATTCTACAAACGCGAAAAGATGAGAGGTATTCTAAGAACTCTGATTTAATGGGATCTTATTCTAGCAGCAAATTTCTGAGATAAAGAATGCTAGAAATCCTGAACCAAATTCTTCTCTCTGTGCTTGGGCAAAATGCCAGGCTTCACAATAAGTCCTATGATTGCCAAGCTGTGCATACACTGTAGCAGTTCTTTGGTGATAGATTTAAAGGTCATGCTCCCACTGAGGGGACATGATGAGTATATAGTGTCAAGCTGATAACAGAAAAGGTAGCAGTAAGGGAATACTACCTAAAAGGACAACTGTAGGACTGGGCTCTTGTCCTCTCTGGTTACCATGGCAACCATTTGGTCGTTGTATCACTACATGGCTTCCTGACAAGCTCAGAGAGGGGCAGGGATGAGCCCTTTAAGGTCAGTTCACTACTGCAATTTATTGTACATGTACATATAAATTTTAATTGCCTGTTTGCCCCAGTGCTTAGGACCAGTACTTTGTTAAGTTCTCTAAATGAAGGCTTTGGGGTTTCATGGATGTCCTAATACTGCATTTAAATAGCAATTGGGCTCATTTAAGACACCTGTGCTTGGACAACTACAGTATATAAGTTCCTCTTAGAAGTCAATGTACCCCGGCAGGTAAATCACCAGTATTAATCACTTGTAAAAGTTAGTGGGTGAACCACCATAATTGTAGAGGTGAAGCAGTGTAGGTTCTACAATGAAGCGGCCACAAGGCAGTACAGTGGTCCAAGTAATCTCCATGAAAATAACAACCGATCTCTGGCAACCTTGGGACAAGGATTTTGTCGTTATTTTGACGCCATTATTTTACAGTGTAGGCCTACCCATTACTTATTTGGGTAGAAGTGTGCTTTTCTCTATAGTCTGCATTATTTGCTCCGGTAGAATACAGCCTGCCTAGCCTTTTCCAATCACCTGAATCACCTGTTATACACGTTACATATGATATTAAGGGATGGAAACACAATTTTCTATATAATATCAAAGAAGTATTACAGAACCCATATATATGCTGGTATAGTCTCTGGTAGAGAATGAAAAGGGTTGGCTAGGCAATGTATGCCAATAAATTACCCCCAGTCTAATCCTTTGATCTTAAGTGGGTTCGCCTATTCTATTAATGGTCTTAAAGCAGGTTGTACTGCACCTGTTGGGTGGAGAAAGCTATATATGTATAAGACTCTATGTAGGCCGTCATTCGTCCCCTGAGATGCAAACAGGGTGAGATATTGGAAAGCAGTGGGATAGAATAGAGAAACAGCCTTCCATATCCAGTTGGGGATGAGAATCTGGTCTGAGAATTTGTTTAAGTGTTAAGGCTGGCTGTAAAGCTCCATCTCAACATGTATTTGATGTGTGGGATCGTAAAGATAAACAACTGTCATGTCATGATAAATGCCAAAAAATACCTTTATACCCCTATAGATCTACTCCTGCTATCTCTATCTGCACCCTAATGTACCCTTACCTGTGCCTATACCTGAACCCTTGTACAGGTACACACACTAGTGAGGTAAAGGGTGTCTTTTATAATATGTACCCATTTACCTGCCTTCATACAACCAAAGGCTACTTTTGTACTGGAATGCTTCTTCCATATCTACACATTTCTGAATTACAGATGGATTCTGTAATGAATGTCCTTTCTACAGATGTGTCGCCTTGCATCACAGAGACAATGCAAACAAATTCCTCAGACCATTTGAATTATACTAAAAGGAAAGTACCATTGCAACATCACCAGATGTATTGTGAACACAACATTTATCTGTATGTGCTACAGCAAGTACATTGCATTAGTCTCCTTTCTATCTTAAGCATTTGAGTGTCTATACACTATTATGGAGTTCCTTCCCCTTTGAATAAACACTTCTATCATTTATTCTATTTCTCTTTATATATATATACTAAATGCCAGGTCTTATCTCTTCTGCAGTATTGAACCCCATTTATAAACCAATATTGTATCTGAAAAGAAGAAACTGCACCTTGAATAGAAACATATCAGGCGGAACATATTCATGGGAAGTAAAAATCAATTATCTATGACAGTTTTTCAAAGAATAAGATATGGTTCTGCCATAGCGTTTAATTCTATTATGGTGACAAGATGATTTAAATAATGAACCATGGTCTTTGGTAACCTTTCTGCAGTCAGGGTCCTCGACCCTGAATGCATTGATGCATAATGCCTACTCATTGTCATTATGTAAGACTGCAGCGCTGACTGGTCTACTCACCACACCAAGGGGTTGTACAACATGACTACCATCATGGCTGGACACAAGATAGGGGCTGACTAATGAATGTAACAGACTCTAACCACACCAAGGGGTTGTACATAACTACCATCATGGCTGGACACAAGATAGGGGCTGACTAATGAATGTAACAGACTCTAACCACACCAAGGGGTTGTACATAACTACCATCATGGCTGGACACAAGATAGGGGCTGACTAATGAATGTAACAGACTCTAACCACACCAAGGGGTTGTACATAACTACCATCATGGCTGGACACAAGATAGGGGCTGACTAATGAATGTAACAGACTCTAACCACACCAAGGGGTTGTATAACATGACTACCATCATGGCGGACACGCGATAGGGGCTGACTAATGAATGTAACAGACTCTAACCACACCAAGGGTTTGTACAACACAACTACCATCATGGCGGAACACGCGATAGGGGCTAACTAATGAATGTAACAGACTCTAACCACACCAAGGGATTGTACAACACGACTACCATCATGGTGGGACACCAGATAGGGGCTGATTAATGAATGTTACAGACTCTAACCACACCACGGGGCTGTACGGTACAACACGACTATTATGATGGCTGGACACAAGATAGGGGCTGACTAATGTATGTAACAGACTCTAACCACACCAATCTGTTGTACAGCACAACTACCATGATGGAGGAACACAAGATAGGGGCTAACTAATGAATGTAACAGACTCTAACTGCATCACGGGGTTGTACAACATGACTACAATGATTATAGGACACCATATAGGAGCTGACTAACATACGTAACAGACTCTAACCACAAAAGGGTTGTACAACAGGACCACCATCCTGCTGGTCCTCCATCATGATGGGATACCAGATAGGGGCTGACTAATTACCCGATCAGTTCTAGAGCAGGTGCTGGTAATTAATCCTACCTCATCCAATCAGGGTTTTTACTTCACTTCTGACATTCTACTAATCACTCTGCTCAATATTGTAATACAGTCGACCCTCACTTCCTAGATCCTTCGCTCTCCCAGAGTTCCGGAGCCTGAATACCAATCTACCGCAGAGACACGACCTTTTATCTGCCCTTCTCGGTGTCATTCCTTAAGGCCTTTGAACCTAGGGCTGTTTGCTTTCTTAGACATTTTTTCTGTAATTTTAGAACATTTTAGGTAAATGTATAAACTCATAGGAAACACTTTCTACAATAAGGGATTCATCTTTCAGGGACAATACTGCAGGGACTATACGCTTAACTAAACAGGGGCCTTTTGCTTTAATGAGGATAAAAAGCAAAACCAATTACCACCGATTTCACTAAGACTGCTGAGCCAACTGGCTGGCCTAATTATTTCTGTCATGTTCATCTTTTTTCTTCTTCATTAAAAACGAAGATGAAGCTTACAAGAGGGTTTCACAGATTGTCTATACTCTATTCCCAGGGAGGCTATTTCCTGATATGAGGCCTCAGAGTCATATATATATATATATATATATATATATATATATATATATATATATATATATATATATATATATATATATATAAAGTTCCCGAGTCCTCAATCGGTCGCGATCACATTAAGACATGAGCAGGCACACATATCTTTGATCTCATGATTGCGTTAGGATGCTCGGTTTCTCCACCACTGTAGAGGTCGGTGAAAATGTTTTTGGAGAAACCGGGACTCGAATCCGGGGCCCTCCAACTTCGAAACGGCTGCTCTTCCTCTGAGCTACTTCCCCTGGCCTGACATTTCCACCTTCCATCCACACCTGGATCGGTATGATACACACTAGGGGGGCAGTGATTACCCGGAGACCCGCCCCTGGGGGTCTGCCGTTAGTAGAAGTGCCAGGCTCGGATGCGTCCGTCTCATTGCCGGAGACATCCGAAGCCTTAGCACTCTTCTTATTGGCCGAGCGTGGAGACACCCGACGGGTTCGGGTACTGTCGGCCACGCTCGTGCTGGTAGAGGGTTCGGTTCCTGACCGCTTCCCTTTACCCTTACCTTTGGTGGGGGTTGCTTTACCCTTTCCACCAGCTGCTTTCTCCTTTACTTGCTCAGTCTTCGTAGGGGTAGACTGAGCAGTTTTAAGGGAGCCATCTGCATCAGGTAGGGCCTTCTCAGGTACTACTGCCGCGTCTCCCAAGGTAGGAGCTTCAGCAGGAGACATGAGACGGTCCATCCGATCGGCCATCTTGGCTGTTACGTGCACGGGTGCGGGTCCGGGTACTAACTCCGGATGCGCTAGTGCATACTGTCTCTCCAATAGATGTACTACGAGGTCCTGTATTACCCCGAGTCTGTCTAGTGGAGACACACCAATACGGGCCTCTTCCGCCTCAATGGTTTGAGACGTAATGGGGACCCCTGGACAGTAATCCACAACAGCGTTACCCGCTGCTTCATACTCATCCGCTGTGCCTAACATTAGGATCTGATCTCTATCTATGTATCTAGAGACCTCGTCTGCCTTGACACCGGTATAACCCGTTTTGTCAGACACGTGGGAAGGCCTATAAGAGGTATTCCTTCGGAAAGCCATTTCTGCGTCCCAGACGGCTTTGCGAAACCATAGGTGGACTACCAATCCTTTGGCCATCTGATGGTAATCCATCAACCAGGACTCCGGAAAGGTATTAGCCCATTGCGGATGAGCACATTCCCAGATTGCATTGACAACACGTTCGTCAACCTCTCTGGGCGTCCCATAACAGGTGGCTATCAGCATTTCCTCAGAAATTGCTAACATCCGTCCGTCATAGGGACCGGCTACATCGTGCCATTCTGGACTGTCTGGGAGGGGCAGCTCTAGGTACATTGGCCTGTCAACCGGAGAAGCAGGTCCCAAAGCACCGAATGAGGTACTCCCACCAAGACGGGGCGGCAGTTGAGGGGGAGGTGGCATCAGAGCCCTGTCATGAGACTGGACTCCTGTCGGCTCTCCACTCAAACCTTCGGATGGAGGGGCTACGTAAGGCTCACCTACATCAGTTTGTTGTTGAACACCTCGGCGTTCAGGACTAACTTGTCTGGAGTTGTCGGATGCGTCATAGAACGATTCTATGTCGCTATCGTCTACTCCAGAGAAGTACTGATCAACATTCATTTGTTGATCCATCTGTTCGCAATCAGCATCGTATTGCTGATCGTCGTATGTATAAGTGGGACTCTGGGGAGAACCACTTCCATACTCCGGCGGGGTGCTAGCACCGGCACCACCGCCAAGGCGGACGGCCTCTTCTGCCATCGACAGAAGTGGCTGTTCGGGGATAAAATATCCCAATCCACCGGATAAGCAGTAAGTACTGCTTACCCAGTGAAAGGCGGGTGCCTTTTAACGAGGGCACACCTCGGAATATGGCTGTCACAGGCTATCAGACTCCAAAAAGAGTAAGACCACCCTCGGCCACGTCTTCTTCCTTCGCAGGAATAAGACAATATGGCGGGATACTCGAACTTGAATCGCTGCGCATGATCAAACCGGCGCCTCATGTGACCATTCGAAAATGGGTCAACAACTTTCCCGCGTGCCCTTAATTAGGTCACGCGCCCTTACATAAAAACAATACAATACCCGATCGGTCGTCCGTCCGTACTCAGGGTTTAACCATGACAACTCGCTAGGTATTATGGAGTTTATGGATAGCATAAGCATATCCACCGGATTATCCGTCCAAAACCATGGGTGCATTGTCATAGGGCCTTTTCCAGAAACTCATGACCGGCTCAAATATACATTGAACTAGGTTACAACATATAACAGTACACAGTACAGGACAACACACTCGTTGTGTTAACAGACTAGGTTACGGCAGCCTTTAGCAACCTTGGACTGCGTCTAAGAGGTTTTGAGGCCTCTTTTATTGACCTGGTATCCATAAGAGCCTTTTCCAAGGTCTTCTTAGCCTTAGAAGGACCTTTCCTCTTATTTTTACCTGCGCCTGCCGAGACTTTTTGTATCTTCCCCTGTTTTCCGGATGTTACGACAGGGGGCACCACCCTCTTCGGGTCTGCAACCTTCCGTGGCCGCCCGGGTCCTCGCTTTCGGGTCGGTACCGCTTCGAGTTGCTTTACACGACTCTGTTCCATTACTTCCAACAGACCATCGCCATACATTTCGGTGGAGGTATCCCTCCCTCTCCATGGGCGTAGTCTCGCTACATTTGATTTGTAACATTTACCAAGCTGTGATTTAATAATCACTGTGCAATCACTAATAACCTGAGTTATAGTGAAAGGTCCATCCCAATTGCTGGCTAATTTCAGGTTGGCTAGAGGTTGGTGTAGACGCAGTACTCTATCCCCTAGATTAAAAAATCTAGCTTTTAGACCTGTGTCATAGCCAACTTTCTGCCAACGCGCAGTTTTCTGCAACTCGTCTCTAACCCTCTCATAGGCTTGTTTGAAATTATCCCGTAGGGATTCTACAAACATCACCTGGCAAGGGGTTTCCGGATTCATTCTTATTACGCCAAATACCAAATCAGCTGGCATAATCAAATCCTCTCCAAAAACGAGGAGATTAGGAGAACAGTTTGTGCTCGAATGTACAGTGCCATTATAGGCATGTACCACGAATTCACATTGTTCATCCCAATCATCCATCTGCTCATTTACTAGAGACTTCAATACTTGGATCAAAGTCCTATTGAATCTCTCTACCTGTCCATCGCTCTGTGGTCTATAGGGATTAGTTCTTGTCTTGCAGATCGCCAGACAATTACACATCTCTTGCCACAGACTAGACTCAAATTCTCTTCCTTGGTCACTATGTAACATGAGTGGGACACCTAGGTGCAGCACCCACCCTTTTACAAAGGCCATAGCACAAGTAACAGCCTTATGATCCGGTAAAGGAAACACTCGGGTGTACTTAGTATAATAATCAGACACGACCATCATACACATGTTGCCACTAGGAGTAGGGGGAATCCCACTAATAATGTCAACAGCTATTCTAGCAAATCTTACACCAAACAGTTCCTGGGATAGTGGCAGTTTGCCTAACCCGGGTCCTGGTTTGTTCTTACAGCACTCGGGACAGGTCTCCACCCATCGGGTGAGATCTGTACTCATGCCGGGCCAATAGTATCGTCTGGTTAGACGTTCTAGAGACCGTTTCTTTCCAAAGTGTCCACTAGTTCTATGTCCATGACAGAAATACATAATATCTCGTCGCATAGCACTAGGTATGACAACTTGCAAGGTTTTCTTCCTATTAGAATGGTTCTTCCATCGAAACAGAATACCATCCCGGACTTCTAGCTCGGCCCATTGAGCTAAGAATCATCTCATCTCTCTGTTTTCCAATGACACTTCGGGTCTTGGAGGACAGATACCCTGATTAAGGAACTTAATCAAACGTGATGTGACTGCATCAGACTCCTGGAACTGCTGGATAGTCTCCAAGGACCAATTCAAGACATGTTCCGGATGGGTTTCGAATGGAACTCGAACCCCTGCCAACACAGCATTGTGTGCTCCACAATCAGTGCACTCAGCATTTGCACATTTCCTCACTGGGATTCTAGACAAAGCATCTGCATTCAAATGCTTTGCCCCGGCTCGGTGTTCAATCTGGCTGTGATTTAGACCGAATTCGGATAGGTGCGCTAACCAGCGACCTATCATCCCCTCTGCATCTTTGAAGTTCAATAACCATCTGAGGGAAGAGTGGTCAGTCCGTAGAGTGAAATCACTCCCCCACAAAAAGTGTTTGAACTTCTTTGTATAGACCACCACAGCCAATAACTCACGTTTAGTGGTACAATAATTTCTTTGAGATTTACTCAACGTGTTACTAGCGAAGGCTATAGGAACTTCGACCCCATCCTGGACCTGAGAAAGGGCGGCTCCTATGCTTTCATTACTAGCATCAGTATCTAGAATGAAATGATCATTCTCCGTAGGGTACTTGCAAACAAATTCTTTATTTTCATAAAGGACTCGTCTTGCTCGGATCCCCAAGGGAATTGTTCTTTTCTTATCCCGGGTGTCCAGTGGTACAAACTCTGGATAGGAAAGGCAACCCTTGAATATCCTGGGATAAAGTCCCGGTAGTAGGAACAGAATCCGAGGAAGGATCTGACTTCTTTCGCATTCGTGGGTGCCTGCCAATTTGACACGGCATCCAGTTTCTCCGGATCGGCTTTAATCCCTTTATTCGAGATTATTCGCCCCAAGTAATTAATAGATCTTTTGAAAAGATCTCATTTCTTGGGCTTCAGCTTCAAACCATTAGTTATGATCCTTTCCAGGACCATACCTAAATTTTCCAAGCATTCTTCGTATGTTTTCCCAAAGACAATCACATCATCTAGATAGACGAGACATTTCTTCCATAAGAGGTCACTTAATAAAGTTTCCATCATGGCTTCAAATGTCGCCGGTGCATTGCACAATCCAAACGGCATCACATTATATTGGAACAATCCAATATGACTGAAAAAGGCCGTCTTCTCCATATCTTTCGGATGCATACCCACTTGCCAGTACCCGGATTGTAAGTCTAGAGAGCAATACCATTGCTTACCTCCAAGGGAGTCTATAGTCTCATCAATCCGTGGTAAGGGATATGAATTCTTCTTGGTCATACCATTCAATTTCCGGTAATCTATGCAGAAACGGATGGTACCATCTTTCTTAGTCACCATGCACACAGGGCTAGACCAAGGACTGGTTGATGGAATTATTACATCCTGTTCAAGCATTTTAGCTATCTCCTCCTCAGCTACCCTTTTTTTTTGGCTAGTGGGAGTCTTCTATAAGGAATCTTAAAAGGTTCATTCTCACCAGTGTCAATCGTATGCAGTACCTTATCGGTACGCCCCAATTTTTCACTTGGTGCTGCAAAAGCTTTACGGTACTTGTATAACAAGTCAGTTAGAGCTTCACGCTGTTCATCACTTTCTACATGGCTTTCGGCTACTAGAATGTCTAGTTCCAGGCTCCTTTCAGGTGAGGGAGGGGCTCCGAATGCCGAAACATGTTCACAGCCTTCTACCAATTCAGACAGGACAACCGACCCGAGGATCGTATCCTTCTGTATGTAGACAGTCTTATTACCGGTATTGGATATAGGAACCACCGTCCAAGCAGCGTTAGCTACTAGGACGTCTGCGGATTCCAATCCGATACTTGACAACATGGCCATGTCTGGCTCTACAACTCCAGTTTTTCCTGAAAACTGTCTGTCCGCTCGACATAAGACATCACAGGCTGTGCCCGGTGGTATCTTAACAGTCTGGGCTACACTGGCTACACTGCTTACTTGCCTAAGTACACATTGTACTTCGAGATGATACGGGTCTCTCACTTCCAATATTCCCCTCTGGGAATCTAACCTTGCTCCATATAATGCAGCAAAATCCAGACCGAGTATACCATCATCCGCGATGTTCGCCACAGTAGGAGTAAGGATGAAGTCCTTATCTTCCTGTAGACTGAACCTCATACATGTTCTACCGAACGTTTGTATCATGCTACCGTCGGCCGTACGAGCATTTCCTTCCGTTGTGAAAGTTTCATGATTCGTAGGCAAAAGATCGTAGAATCTCTTAGCAATACAGGAGTGGCTAGCACCCGTATCGACAAGAAACTCAGCGGATCTACCACTCACAGATACAACTGCGTACCACCTCCTACCTTTCAAGTAGGTAGGACTACTTGCGTACTTAGCAAGTTCCGTCTTAGCGCCGAGGTCAAATCCACATCCCTCCAAAAACTTGAGACAAGGATGACCCGGGGGGAACTGGGCACACCCCACCCTGGCCAACTCGTTGGCCGCTCCCTCTAGACTGATATCGGGTTTCCCCTCTGTGTTCTTCTGCCGGTTCCTGACACCTGGTGTACTATCAGTCTCCCCAGCCTCATGAGTAAGGAACTGATCAGGCTCCTTAGCTTCACTGCTGGGCGAAATCGCTAGAGGATTCTCACCAGTACCGCAAGCTGCGATAGGCTGGCAGTCATGGCAATCACTCATTCGGGGGATAATCCGGTTGCCTTCATGGACACCCCCGCTCAGTTTTCCTTCTTCACTGAGTCCTCCTTACCCGGATTGTTCCGGTAACGAGTGTTTCTATAAACTGGCTTATCTGCCTCACACTCGGCAGCATAATGCCCAGTTTCCTGACATCGGAAGCATGTCACAATGCTCCTATCAGGCTTAGGCCTCCTAAGATTTTCAGTTATCTTCTTTACCAAATTATTAACCAGGTCCTCTGATAAAGACGGACCCGTAGTAAGTTTGGTATCGGGTTGAGTCACAGGAGGTTTAGTAGTTGTCACTTTCTCCTTGACGTAACCCGGTTTCTTTCCCCAGTTCCGGTTATACCGGGGGTTCCCTTGGCCAATGGCCCCAACGTTTTCATCTTCGTCAGGTTCCCCTGATTCGGATGAATCGGTTTCGGGTATTCCCTCCGGGATTATCATTGCTGACATCCGTTGGGGTACCTTCCCGGCAAAGATACGGGCCTTTCGATCATAATGATCTAGGGACTGGAACAAATCTGTCAGAGAGGCATCATTCTTCCAAGCTTCACAGGCTACTGTCCTGTGTTCCTGATTCCGCAATCCTTCAATGAATTGTTTAAACATTTCATCTAGGAAGCATTCATCATCTAGTCTCCATTGAGGCCTGGCTTTATGCAACAGTCGTTGACATTCCAAGCCGAACACTTTGGCAGATTCCTTAGGCTTCTGCGTTCTTTTAGTGAACGTCAGCCAAGGATCTTCTCCGACTATATTCCCATATAGATATGAAGCAATCTCTATGAGTTCATCATATTTCATATGGGCTGAGAGTCCTACTATTTGGGAATCTCTCCATTGTTCCACGGCTCCTTTTCCGTCGCCTTCCTTTAACCAGCATACTAAATAAGGGAGAGCTTCCGCTTTACCCCATCCATTGCAGTTAAAGACATCCGCGCAGCCTTGATACTCCTCCTTCCAAGGGTTCTTGGCATTAAAGGGGGTAGGTATCTTAGCTACTCTACGAGCCGGATTCGTGGATCCAGTAAGGGATAAACCCTTACTCCATTCCATGATCTCCGTATCGTCCAGACCTTGATTGTAGCAATCAACACCTAAGTTAGCAATCGCTGCATTAGAGTCATGCAGCGCTTGTAACCCTGGAGAAAGAGATACTCGGCGACTGAGTCTCTTTTTCCTTGGAGGATTCGTACCATAAGTACTTCCAGGGCCTCCAGGCGGTGGTCCTCCTCCGCCCCCTGATCCCCCTGCTCCGTATGGAGGCACCTGTGAGAAGGTGTATCCACTGGTTTGAGGAGTTGGCCCAGGATTATTGGTGGGTTGTGTATTTCCACCAAAGCTAAAGAAACCACTATTGGGATTAGTGTTTCCTCCTGTTCCATTTGACTGATTTCCATTATTGGAACCAGTCCCACCAGCAGAGGATCTGCTTCTGGAACGATCTCCTGAAGGTCCGGACCCTTGGTCACATCCGGATTGCCCTCCAGCTGGACTGGAATTCCCGGATGATTGTCCGGTTGTTCCTCCGGACATGTTCCGGGTGTTACCTTTGGACGGATTCGCTCCTGTTCGGGATTGACTCCATCCATACTGGGCATACGGGCCATTTGGTCCCCCTAAAGGTGACTGTTGTGGCCATCCGCCGTCAAAAGTGGAGGTTTTTGCCGAGTGGCTTTGTATAGTTCCATTAGCAGAGTCAACCCCACTATTTCCCGTACCTAAACCAAGAGGTTTTGAGGTATTATCCGTAAATCTAACCTGATGACTCTTTACTCCTTCGCAACGAGGTACAGTTGTTTCTGTTGCCTCGTCATCGCCCCTCAAAGAGTTCATCCGGTTGCTCGTCGTGTTTAGGGCAATTCCTGAAACAGTGAAGTCTGGTTCAAGAGTGCCTACTGCACGACCAGTATCCTCTAGATACTTTGACATCTGGATAGCTTTAGCTTCCAGTTTGGAATAATCATCCAGCATTTTTGTCTGCTTGGCAGTCAATTCTGTGGATTCACGTATCCATTGACCTCTGAGTTTTTCATGCTCTTCGGTTTGTGTATGATACGTTTTTCGTGCATCCTTGAAGGCTGATTCTATTTTCATCAGCTCTTCTTGATACTTGCCATAGGCCGATTGAGTTGAATTTAACTCTTGTTTAGTTTTATTCAACTCATCACACGAGGCCCTGTATTCCAGATCCGCCGTGTATAGTGCATCACGATACTGTTCGTGCTGGAGTTGGAAATCTTGTTTTTCCTTCTCCATCTGATCCAATAACAATCGTTGTTGGCGTCTACAACTTTGATCGTAGTCAAGACGTTCTGATATCAACTGTTTGTTTTCAGTCAGAATCTTGTCTCGAGTTCCGGTCAGTGTAATAAGATCCTTCTGGATCTTCTCGTATTCATCTCTCATGTCTTCAAGCTCGTCCATTTTGTTCCTTTCGAATCCACATTTCTGGTGTTTAATTCGAGTACTATATGGAGTTTCAAACATACCTGCACTAGGCTTTGGTACCTCAAATGGTAGTTTACCAAATTGAGCAGTACTTTTATGCATTGGTGCAGGTTTTG
Source organism: Acholoe squamosa (assembly GCA_949317995.1). Taxonomy (NCBI): domain Eukaryota; kingdom Metazoa; phylum Annelida; class Polychaeta; order Phyllodocida; family Polynoidae; genus Acholoe; species Acholoe squamosa. Next base: position 16,342,975 of record OX439041.1, read on the forward strand.
AAGTACCTCCTGGCATGAATAAGGAGTCTCCAAATTCATCCAGTTCATCATGTAAGTTTTTTCTTACATTCTCTAACCCATCAGGGTAGTGTTCCAGTGGATTTCTCCACTCTGTACCTTGGGGTGGTGATTTGATTTCACCATCCTCCATCGGGGAGTTTAGCTCATGGTTTGGGCCATTTCCCCTGACTGGGCTCAGCTCAGTCATTTCTGACTGCGCTTACCCGAAGACCAACTGGTCACGGCACCAGTGTAGTGGTTCGTCTCGTTAAGTTAGATTAAATCATAACGAAGAGAGAGAAAAGTTTCCGGGTAGGCAACCGAGCTTTTATTTCATAGCTTCTGTTACATACGATCACAGCCTCAGAGGACTACATGCTACTAGGGCATTCGGTTACCCTTTCGGGTAACAACCTGGTTGAGCAGTGGGTAAACCACTACTGAAGAACATGAGCTAGGACCAGCCTTATATAGGGGAAAAGCCCGCGAAACTCAGACCGGCCACGTGACGTGTGGCGGACGAGTGGTAGGCCCCCTGGTGTAGTGGATACGAACCCAGAGGCAGGTGCTGCCACCTGCCATCCGGATTCCCCCACTACACCCGAAGGACCTAGGTCTGAGTCTCACGGGTACATGAACGGAAAGTGTGAATACCATACCCCTACATATATATATATATATATATATATATATATATATATGGGACTATATACACCCGTGTATATATTTATAATTAATATGTGCAGTGGCTGGACCTACTTTTCCTCCAGGGGCGCGCATTGGTATGTGTGACGTCACCGTAAACATCCAGCACCTATATAAACTGCGGGATCCAAATTAACCGTCAGTTGGCGAGTTTTCTCATAGCGGCACACACCACGCTGGGTGGTGCCGGAAATTTTAACTTTTAAATCTTATCTGTATATATTATAACATTGTTATATTGTATTTACTGTTATATTGTATTATATTGTTATATTGTATTTATGTATTTATTCAAATTATTGTCTTAATAAAGGCATGTACAGAATTGATACTGACCAAGTCAATTCTCACCAAACCCACTGTCTCCTTCCTTATTCCATTTGTAATATTGATATAATATTTATTATAATATTTGTTATTATTATTCCCAACGCACAGGATTAACTTATATATATATATATATACATATATATATATACATATATACATATACATATATATATACATATATATATATATACATATATATATATATGTATATATATATACATATATATATATATATATATATATATATATATATTCACATAGCTTAAATGTACGCACTCGTCTGGAATCATGATGCATGAATGCAGCCTGCACAAGTCAACTCACGAAGGCTGCATTCGAGCATCATACCAGACATCTAGAGTTGGTGCACTCTGGGAGAGGCATCGATGCAGTACTGTCAGATAGGTACCACTAGTAGCCTCAAGTCTGTGCAGATGCATCACTCCTCTAAAACAGCTTTGGTGTAGATTCAACCTCAGGTTCATAAATTAACATTATAATATTTATTGCCAGTGGCTAAGTAAGGCCATAAGGCTATAACAATGTCTTCTTGAGCATCTTCTCTAAATAAAAGATGCCCCTAGGATGTCCAAGTGCACGCCCCCTCCTTTTTCTCTGTAGTTTAGGGTTTATTTGGCTCATTTAAGCCTGATATTTAGCCAAAAATATGGGTTTAACGGGGGTGTGCCCCCTCCTTTTCAAAATCCTGGATCTGCCACTGGGTTGTATAAACTTCTTTTTCAATTATGCACAAAAGCAGTCCATGTAAGTACCCATCAGAGCCCTGTATTTGATAATCATGATGACCCCTGGGGAGTAGTAGATGGTCGACCTGATACACCGATGAAGTGCTGGCAAGAATGTTCATTAATTGGTGCATCATACTGACCAATGGGCATGGTACACTCCTGCGTTAGCCATCTCTAAAGGGTTAACGCACTGTGCAGTCCTTACAGGGTTGTGTGAGTGGGCGGGCGATAATTGGAGCTGATTGAGGAGGGGTGAATGTGGGAGTGGAGAGGAGGCATTGCAAGGGATGAACAGTAATCAAAGTCAGTCATTGGGAAATGGGTCATTTTTCTTAAGTAGTAAAGGGCTGGGAATTCAAATTTCTAAGACTGAAAAAGGTTATTGAACCATTTAAGGCACCGATGTTATCTGTATCCCCTTCTGATGGTACGATGTGTGAATGAATTTATGGCAGCTCACCAGATACCATGGGATAGAACCGTAATGGTCTGTATGAGCACCCCGGCGCTAATAGATTTAAACCCCCGGCCCTTATTCAAGACTTAGTTTATATTGCCTCAATCAATGTCAATGCTCCAGTACCCCTGGTACCTATCTAAGACCAGTTCTTGTTCAATGACAGGGCCTTTATACACACTATTATGGTTACCCCTCTCAGCCTGTCAACATACTACCAGTGTCAAATCTTACAATAATAATTCAGCCTCGCACCCTGCTCTAATGTATGTTCATGGTGCAACAATACAGCCCAGTTGAGGAGCTCAGGGCAGTACTGGCAATATAATGTTGACCTTATCCTCAATTTATTAACCCAAGAACAAACTGTTGAGGGATCAGATAAGGAAATGCTTAAACCTTATCAAGTATCTTCTTCGCTCCTTATGTAGGGTGGCGAACAAGAGGGGTTGAAGACATCATGAAGAGTCCTCTTTAAAATACTTCATATATACTCTTTCTCTAGGAGTTGGTAATGAATCAAGATAATCAAATCCTGATGGGTTCCATGAAAAACAACTTCAAGAAAAACTTTACCCTTCATTGCCGCTTGCCTTGTTAGAACTAATTAACCCAAAACAACTCTACCCACCCTTTAACCTAATCTGAAGGATGATTAACTCCGTTAAGTAGAGCTAAGTGAGGGGGATTAACCTAGATTTTCAGTCACAATAGTCCATCTCTGGGTCCTTGGCAGGGCTGATGGTGATAGTCTTGTGACTGTAAGTGGCACCTGAAGCCAATAAAATGACGGTACATCTTGTGTCTTAAAGTGAGGTACAGTGTATTAAAGGTGTATGCTATCCCTGCTGTTTTAAGATTCCTCAAGCTACCGAAACTTAGTTCATGGATAGAATGTTTTGAAGTTCCCCATTCATCATCATTCAGGATGCTCCGGTCTGTAGCCGCAAGTCTGTAGCCGCCAGAAAGGTTCATTAGGTAGAGAAGGTTCATTAATTCTTTTCGACAGAAAATACCAGGGATGCCGCTTGAAAATATATATAACATCTATTGGAACCAGATGTAACTCCTCCAGTACAGAGTATATCCCCATTCCTACCCTTACTGCTCCCTCAGTGCCTACCTTTCCTTTCTGTAGCACATACACAGTAAGCGTAGGGCATGCACCATCAATGATGCATCCAGGCCAGATTATACTACTTTATGGTGGCCATTTGGGTGTGGGTGGGAAAGGTGTATAGTATGCCAAGGGGCTTATTCTCTCCTTTCATCCATGTAGGTATCTTTAATTATGCACCCGGATTGCACCTATCATGCCCTTATTCTGGGCTAATAGATTGATTAGGGTATATACTTTATTCAATAAAATGAGAAGCATCAAACAAGGATAAAAGTGACTGAACACAAGAAACCCCTGAAATGCTTTACTAGGTTTTGAATGTCAAAGTATTAGTCTTTTGATCTTGAAGATTACTGAAATAAGAAAAGAGACCTTGAAGACATCCATCCCTGATAAAAAGCAATGTAGAACCTATCAGCCCTGGCATACTTCCTTTAAGTCGACAACTTCAGATGGGTTACTGGGTATATGTACAGCCATGGTCATATAACAATAAAATGTCACAGGTAATAGGACGAAGTCCTATGAAGCAAGCTTCAATGTCAATTATTCAACAATTACTGAAGTATATTTTATACTAATAGGCATTATGTGGCCCTTAAGGGATTAGTGAGCACCGTGAGAGGTACAGCACCATGAAAGGTGTCACAAACACTATTAGAACACCTTATAGACGCACTGTAGTCGGCCTGGGGTGAGACAAACAAAATTGGACCTGCCAGTGGGTAACACCACCTTGCATCGACCGCATAGAATATACTCATTGCCAGAGAACAAAAATATATCAAGATTTTTAATAACAGTTTTAGACATTCGTCACCTCATTTAATGAATGTAACAATATGATTGCTCATAAATTCCAAATATTTAGAGCAGGTATATTCATGAATACAGCCTGATAGTTTTATATTTTCCCAAGACAAATGAAAGGTGGTAAACTCAAAGCAGTTTACCTCGACCTATAATTTTTCTCTGAAAACGTCCCATCCGAGTCAAATGAAGCAAGCAGAGCTTTAGAGAAACCTCCAAAGTCACTCAAAGCACTTGGAAATGTAAATGGATTTTCTATCCCAACAGCTTTCTCTCATGGGAACTGTCCCTAGAATAAGCAAACAGCTCAATGTGCAGGCAGGTCTGCACCTGAGATATCCATAAAACTACCATAGGTAGGGGAACTCTAATATATCAAGTGTAGATGGATCAGCTGTAGGGGCTATTTGTAGGAGAGTAATAACAGACTGTCTAGATGATAAGGCTAGCCCTTTGGATGCCACATAGTGTAGTGAACAAGTAATCAATGGATAACTCATGACGCGTGTGTGTTAGTGAAGGATAATGACACGAGGCCGTAGGCCGAGTGTTATTAGCCTTTGCTAACACACACAAGTCATGAGTTATCCATTGACTACTTATTTTATACCACGAAACCAATAAATAATCAATATTATACCAATAAATTCAAGTCTCGGCTAGGCTTGCCAGCGGCACACGGCGAAAAATAGTGTACATACACCTCGTCGCCCGGCAGCGGACAGCGGCAGCGCACACGGCGAAAAAAGATGCGTCTCGCTGTAATGGGAGTTACGCCTTGATCTTGGGCTCATTTTGACCGTCTAATTATGGGCTTTGCATAACTGCCTTGATATTTGACCTAGCTTGCTCAGGAGCGACGCTAGAGCGACCGGACGGTTATGGCGTCGTGCTTATGTAACCCATTGTTCAGTTATTAGAGTGCTCAGACACTCATGACGGCGTCAGCGGTGCTCAGGCACCCGTGACGGCCGGTTGCATTCACTTACAACTTATTAGTTTGTGCACTGAACCATGAGGTCGCACACTGAGACCCTCATTTTTATTATATTGTGCAGTGAACCATTAGGTCGGAGCCTTTGATGTCAAAAAGTGTGTTGTAACCGACCTGGCTGGTGTGCAGTGGGGCATGAACGCTCTTATACAAAGTTTGAGCGCTCTTATAGCTCTTAGAACCAACCTATGTATTAATTTCATAGATATTCTTTGATTAATACAAAATATGTTAGAATTTATGGAATAATAAAATGGTATATCATATTATATTGCCTCAGTCAATGTCAATACTCCAGTACCCCTGGTACTTATCTAAGACCAGTTCTTGTTCAATGACAGGGCCTTTATACACACTATTATGGTTACCCCTCTCAGCCTGTCAACATACTACCAGTGTCAAATCTTACAATAATAATTCAGCCTCGCACCCTGCTCTAATGTATGTTCATGGTGCAACAATACAGCCCAGTTGAGGAGCTCAGGGCAGTACTGGCAATATAATGTTGACCTTATCCTCAATTTATTAACCCAAGAACAAACTGTTGAGGGATCAGATAAGGAAACGCTTAAACCTTATCAAGTATCTTCTTCGCTCCTTATGTAGGGTGGCGAACAAGAGGGGTTGAAGACATCATGAAGAGTCCTCTTTAAAATACTTCATATATACTCTTTCTCTAGGAGTTGGTAATGAATCAAGATAATCAAATCCTGATGGGTTCCATGAAAAACAACTTCAAGAAAAACTTTACCCTTCATTGCCGCTTGCCTTGTTAGAACTAATTAACCCAAAACAACTCTACCCACCCTTTAACCTAATCTGAAGGATGATTAACTCCGTTAAGTAGAGCTAAGTGAGGGGGATTAACCTAGATTTTCAGTCACAATAGTCCATCTCTGGGTCCTTGGCAGGGCTGATGGTGATAGTCTTGTGACTGTAAGTGGCACCTGAAGCCAATAAAATGACGGTACATCTTGTGTCTTAAAGTGAGGTACAGTGTATTAAAGGTGTATGCTATCCCTGCTGTTTTAAGATTCCTCAAGCTACTGAAACTTAGTTCATGGATAGAATGTTTTGAAGTTCCCCATTCATCATCATTCAGGATGCTCCAGTCTGTAGCCGCCAGTCTGTAGCCGCCAGAAAGGTTCATTAGGTAGAGAAGGTTCATTAATTTTTTTCGACAGAAAATACCAGGGATGCCGCTTGAAAATATATATAACATCTATTGGAACCAGATGTAACTCCTCCAGTACAGAGTATATCCCAATTCCTACCCTTACTGCTCCCTCAGTGCCTACCTTACCTTTCTGTAGCACATACACAGTAAGCGTAGGGCATGCACCATCAATGATGCATCCAGGCCACATTATACTACTTTATGGTGGCCATTTGGGTGTGGGTGGGAAAGGTGTATAGTATGCCAAGGGGCTTATTCTCTCCTTTCATCCATGTAGGTATCTTTAATTATGCACCCGGATTGCACCTATCATGCCCTTATTCTGGGCTAATAGATTGATTAGGGTATATACTTTATTTAATAAAATGAGAAGCATCAAACAAGGATAAAAGTGACTGAACACAAGAAACCCCTGAAATGCTTTACTAGGTTTTGAATGTCAAAGTATTAGTCTTTTGATCTTGAAGATTACTGAAATAAGAAAAGAGACCTTGAAGACATCCATCCCTGATAAAAAGCAATGTAGAACCTATCAGCCCTGGCATACTTCCTTTAAGTCGACAACTTCAGATGGGTTACTGGGTATATGTACAGCCATGGTCATATAACAATAAAATGTCACAGGTATATGACGAAGTCCTATGAAGCAAGCTTCAATGTCAATTATTCAACAATTACTGAAGTATATTTTATACTAATAGGCATTATGTGGCCCTTAAGGGATTAGTGAGCACCGTGAGAGGTACAGCACCATGAAAGGTGTCACAAACACTATTAGAACACCTTATAGACACACTGTAGTCGGCCTGGGGTGAGACAAACAAAATTGGACCTGCCAGTGGGTAACACCACCTTGCATCGACCGCATAGAATATACTCATTGCCAGAGAACAAAAATATATCAAGATTTTTAATAACAGTTTTAGACATTCGTCACCTCATTTAATGAATGTAACAATATGATTGCTCATAAATTCCAAATATTTAGAGCAGGTATATTCATGAATACAGCCTGATAGTTTTATATTTTCCCAAGACAAATGAAAGGTGGTAAACTCAAAGCAGTTTACCTCGACCTATAATTTTTCTCTGAAAACGTCCCATCCGAGTCAAATGAAGCAAGCAGAGCTTTAGAGAAACCTCCAAAGTCACTCAAAGCACTTGGAAATGTAAATGGATTTTCCATCCCAACAGCTTTCTCTCATGGGAACTGTCCCTAGAATAAGCAAACAGCTCAATGTGCAGGCAGGTCTGCACCTGAGATATCCATAAAACTACCATAGGTAGGGGAACTCTAATATATCAAGTGTAGATGGATCAGCTGTAGGGGCTATTTGTAGGAGAGTAATAACAGACTGTCTAGATGATAAGGCTAGCCCTTTGGATGCCACATAGTGTAGTGAACAAGTAATCAATGGATAACTCATGACACGTGTGTGTTAGTGAAGGATAATGACACGAGGCCGTAGGCCGAGTGTTATTAGCCTTTGCTAACACACACAAGTCATGAGTTATCAATTGACTACTTATTTTATACCACGAAACCAATAAATAATCAATATTATACCAATAAATTCAAGTCTCGGCTAGGCTTGCCAGTGGCACACGGCGAAAAATAGTGTACATACACCTCGTCTCCCGGCAGCGGACAGCGGCAGCGCACACGGTGAAAAAAGATGCGTCTCGCTGTTATGTTTGTGTATAATACACCTCCTCGCCCGGCAGTGGACAGCTACAGCCCACACGGCAAAAAAAAAGCTTCTTGCGGCTATGTGTGTGTATAATACACCTCGTCGCCCGCTAGCGGACAGCTACAGCGCACACGGCGAAAAAAGATGCGCCCGGACCGGGGCTCGATCCATATACCTCTGACGGCTGAGCGCAAAGCGCTAACCACTAGACCACCACGCCTTCTCCGTTCACTGCGTCTCGCGGTTATGTTTGTGTATAATACACCTCCTCGCCTGGCAGCGGACAGCTACAGCGCACACGGCGAAAAAAAGCTTCTCGCGGCTATGTTTGTGTATAATACACCTTGTCGCCCGGCAGCGGACAGCGACAGCGCACACGGCTTTGTATCATATCCAGACTTGGTTCGAACCGAGCATTTCTTGTCAGTCCCTGTGGCGCAATGCATAGGGAGTTGGATTAGGGATCTGAGACTGTAGGTTCAAGCCCTGCCCTGGCCTGGAGAATTTCGTGGGTTTTAATATGTGACATGTGACATGGGAGAGGCGTGCGGTTATCCTGGATAACCGCACACCTTACATGGATAACCGCACGCCTTACATGGATAACTGCACGCCTTACAAAATTGATGTTACAGCCTATAGGGTGTGCAATATCGACAGATATGTGGATGGGAATAGACCCCAAAAAGCACTGTGTAACCCACAAATCGTGGTATAATACCTGGTAATCATTTTGTAAATATAGGTATGCTAAGTATTCACCAGGGCAACTTAATCTTCATGCTGAATTATTCGGTACATTCACACTATACTGGTAATTCACGCATCAGGGGTGAATTACTGTATTGCTACATATAAACTTGAACATTGAGGCATTAGACAGTACTTATAGAGTTACAGGCTATCACATGGTCATATATCAAGAGTACATGGATTATTGGCAGGACCTATCTGTAACACATTAAGCACTACAGGCAGTGCCTAACAGCCTAAAGGGGCTGAGTATAAAGAGGTAAGGTTATAGGTTTGACAAAGTAGTAAATGGGATTTAAGACTTTAGGATTGCACATTCCTCACTCATTATGTAATAATAATAGAGCTGGCAAGTAATTCATCTGCATCATTTCATGCTACCTCTAATGGGTTGACATGTTGCATGGCGCTGGTGACATTCCCACAAGTATATCAGCTTTATGTACCATGGCTAAGAGAAGCCTAATACAATGCAATACTATGCAACTGCTGCCAATAAATGGTTATTCAAATGCACAGAAATATCACATGCATTATGCTGACAAATAATAAAGTAATAATTCCTACATCAATTATTCCATTAGGACCTCTAAGTAGTAAAACACGCTCACCTGGAATAGACAGAAGAAAAAGGATTAAACTTTGTCAAACTAAAAGAATGACAATTTTGACCAGGAGCAACACAATTAGCAAAATCTAATCAATCAGAATTGGTAAATGTTGCCTCCGCCCAGAATTCCTTAATCATTTCCCCAAACCTTTAAATACATCTCATGGGCATCTTGGACATTAAAATAGATAGAAGTTACTTCTCATTGCAGTACTAGTGGTTTTTCTTTGTGTGTGGCTCTTCAATATTACCTCAAAAGGAGGGTTTTGCCTTGAGAGAAACCTTACCAGAGTGAAGATTTGAAGGCTTATCTACTTTAAACTCACACAAAGAGAGTATTTAATAGTTGAAGACATTTTGGAAGTTAACAACTATTAATTCTGTCCGTCAAGGGGGTCCTAACTGCAGGGGTGAAAGTGACTGGGCACATGAACACCTAAAATGCTCAATTAGAAGCCATTTAACATAAGTTTTGTATAGGAATGTATAGGCTCTTCGAAATTGAAACCTCGGAAATTATAGAAAACCCTGAAGACTTCCATCCCTGTAACTTGAGAGTTGTTGGTTGAATAACCATCTGCTTATTGTTCAAAACAGATCGATTCTGGAAGTAATTGAAAACTTTAAACCTTTTACCTCAAATTGATAGGTGTACAAATGGAAATGAACATAATCTGTTCTCTTTGTTTTACTTGTTATCTTTTTCATTTCCATTACCTTTAAATACTATAGTACATTGACTATCCATATAGGGCTTCCCTAGCCCACTTAAAAGGGTCTACCTCTCATCTTTCCTATCCCCTCAGGATGTGTGTGGTGCACATATGCATGGGCACTGACACATTCCTTTGTGAAATTGTGTAATGTTCTCGCCATGAATATGACCTTAGCTGTCGAAATGGCGTTAAACATCTATTACTCACTCACTATCCATATAACCCAAAACCAACAATTCTTTGTTTTGAACTTGGTTCAGAAGGATGGGATAGCCGAGGAGAGGGTTGACGGAAGACACCACTCATGGAGGACTCAGGGCCACTTCATTTTCCTGCTCACTTGGAGTGTCACTTTATATCAGGCACTGGGCTGTTCTCACTCAGCTGCTCCTATGCCTGTCTACTGTGCACAGGGTCAATATATAAATAAAAAGCAGGGGTAGATAATCACTGACGGATACTATAAAACCAAATTTGTTGGGTCAAACATTATCAGTAACGCAAAGAGGCATCATAGAAATGCAAAGTTGATTAGGGACAAAGTTATAAAACCTCTAGTACAATTAAACTGTCACAGTTTTGGTAATGTCAAATGACATCTGCATCCCATAGCCTTGTGATGAATCAATTGAGACATTTTAAAGCTAAATAATGTCTTCCCATTTCCCCTTGTCCATGTTCATGTCACTCTTCATTCTCATCTCATAGGGACAACCTGCCTGAATACAATGTCCAATCATGTCCACACCAAAGTGCACATGAAATCATATCACTTGAAGAGAGGGGGCAAAACAGAGCCTTCATAAGCATTGCTACATGTGGTGCACCTTTCATATTTTCTTTATGTAAAGAGCTGCATATTCAAAACAAGCAAGAAAATAATCCTCTTTGTTATGTGACTAAATAAAGTTAAAGGGTGTCTTCATGGTGACAGTATTAGTAAAGCTAATGAAAAATATTTTCTCTAAAATATATTGTACAACCTGAATCACAGAGACCTTTCATAAATAGCCTAGTACTTTTCAAGTATTATACATGATGTAAGCTGGTACTCCATTATAGCTGATTTCTTTCTTGGCCCGATTTTTAATTTTGATGTTGATTTCTTGTCTATCTGGCCGATAGAGTGGGGGTTGAAAAAAAAATCAGAATAAAATGTAGAGCTCTTCCATTATATGTGATGCATGCACTATTTTATGCCCAATTCATCCACTATGGTACACAACGATTCCTGTTGCAAGTCGATTCAAAATCGGGCTAAAATTGGCTATAGCAGAGGACCTGCTATAGAAATGTAACCCACATTGTTACAGATTATAGGTGTAGGGGACCAGAAATCCATGTGCCTGGTAGATTGCACCTCAGGGGCCAGTTACCTGGTAATCACTGCTCCCCTAGTGTGTATCATACTGATCCAGGTGTAGTTAGAAGGTGGAAATATCAGGCAAGGGATCGTGGTGTAATGGTTAGCATGCTGGAATCTTATGCCAGAGATCCAGGTTCGAGTCCCGGTGACCTAGATATTTTCACCGTCCTCTACATAGGGTTACATGAGATATGGCTCCTACTTCAAACTGCATTAGCTGACAGTGTAGAAGGAGTTGACACCTTTCCAGGTCTCCACTAAATGGGTTAAACTGCTGCTACTAGTCCTTTACTGCTTGTCTTACTCTGACAGCAGGCCTGTAAAACTACCCTAAACCCAATTACTCACTTGCAGTTAGGAACCCATTCTATTAAACCATTTAAGGGTCCCTAAAGCATCAATGCATCATAGCCCAATGTAATGATGCAGCTATGAAGTGCTGGTCAGTATGCTGGATGAAAATTCATTAGTGTATACATCATGCCGACCCTCTGAAACTGTATCTACCTGTAAAGTTTGCATGATGCATGACTGTAGCCCAAGCGAGTTACCCATCAAGGCTATGTTTATGCATCATGACAACTGATGGGCATGGTATATTTGAGCTCTACTACTCATTAAGGGTTAAACCCTCCTGCTCTAAACCTATGTTGTATGTTAATTAAGACCCAAGTAAGAACACCAACTCCACAGGGGTTCCGCACAATATTGTAAGGCCTACTAACAAGACTACACCACCATCTTGTACTCGGCACCAATGCTAAAGACTGAGGCTACTGATATGTTGTCAGTGTCGAATCCAGGGGTCCAATATATTTAATTAAACTCTTAAGTACTGGGAAAGGGGGGGGGGGGAGACGCGCCCCCCTCTAAATCCGCCACTGGTTGTACAGTATATAGCAATACATGGAACGACATCAAAACATATGACACTGTCTTGTAAATGACATGAGTATACAAGCATATGTAAGTTATGTAATGGGTCAAGTCTATAACTTAAGTCTAAGCTATACGGCAGTATCCTTTTTTTAGGGGGGGGGGGGTTGGAGGTTAGCTATGTTAAGTAAGGCTTAAAAAAAATTCTTGTGTTCAGGTAACATAGCTCAATAAATTAGGGTAGGTAGGTCGGATTTTTTTTTTTTTTTTTAGATTTTTTTTTTTTAGTTCCTGAATGCCGAAAACCGACAAAAATGATACAAAACATGGCTAAACATATCAACTAAATAAAAAAATATATAAAAATGTTGGTTATTTCAAGCAAGTAGCATTCGTGAGACTGTGGCCTTTAATTTGATACCAAACATGCCTATATATTGACATTTTTTGCCATTTTCCTTTATTTTTGGGTAATTTTTACCAAAAATGTCTTAAAAAAAAGAAGAAAAGGGTCGGGCCAAACAATTAGGGTAGATCGGGATACCTGAACACAACTGTTTTTTTTAGGCTTAAAGCTTAGAGCGATACCCCTCTTAACCAACAGGGTTGGGTGTAACAGAATTAAGTGCACAAAACCTACTGGTCTCCAAAACAATTCTCCTAAAACTCTCGTCTCTGCAAAGCAGCATATAAAGCGCCACATTGACTGCCATGAATGGACTTTCCGTGTCATTTTTATCCGCCCCCCCCATAGAAATGAATAGTAAATATAACAGATGAAGCTCACAGATGGTCCATCTGTAGACAGTGGATATGGCCCTTAAGATGGTCCATCTGTAGACGGTAGATATGGCCCTTAAGATAGTCCATCTGTAGACGGTAGATATGGCCCTTAAGATGGGCCATCTGTAGACAGTGGATATGGCCCTTAAGATGGTCCATCTGTAGACGGTAGATATGGCCCTTAAGATGGTCCATCTGTAGACAGTGGATATGGCCCTTAAGATGGGCCATCTGTAGACAGTGGATATGGCCCTTAAGATGGGCCATCTGTAGACGGTAGATATGGCCCTTAAGATGGTCCATCTGTAGACAGTCGATATGGCCCTTAAGATGGTCCATCTGTAGACAGTGGATATGGCCCTTAAGATGGGCCATCTGTAGACGGTAGATATGGCCCTTAAGATGGTCCATCTGTAGACAGTGGATATGGCCCTTAAGATGGTCCATCTGTAGACAGTCGATATGGCCCTTAAGAGCTTAATGTGGGGGTTCCCACCCCCTGATAATCCTATAACCATGGTACACCCTTTAGGCTTCAATAGCTCAGGAGGCTACACCCACATAGAATGCCTTCAGTAGTCATTAACTGTTTTGGATCAGACTGCCATCTTTATGCTGTACCATGTGGATATCATGTGACATTAAATGATAATTGCCATTGTGGCATCTCTAACACCCAGCCTTTTGCTAAATAAATCCTCCTCATTACTGTGCTGTATTTATTAAATGTGTATAAAGTTAATGCTTTTATCAAGGCGGGACAGTTTTAGTTAACAGGTCCATTAACACTAAAACTCTCTGACGAAGAGCTGGACCATTTTCTCTATGGCTAAAGAGTATCTTACAAAAGAAAAAAAAAAGAAACACATTAATAATTACGAATTCTCCCTCTGAATCGATTTCACCTAACTGCGAAGGGACAAGGGGGTGAGGGGAAGGAGAAATGTGGCAGAAAGATATACAATATGATAAAGTATTTACATTATTTGGCCATGTTTGGGAAACACGCAAAAATTACACCGCTGGTAAGGGTTGGTAAAAGTGAGGGGATGAGCTCTGTAAATCCTACTATTTTGATAATAATCTACAGAGAAACCGCAAAATGTGTGGACGATGTATCCCCCACATTTCCCATGGCTCTGCCGCTACTGCTGTATACATTCTCACTTCTATATTTTCTCTACTGCATTGTGAATGTAACTGCAGGGTCGGATCTAGGCGTGCCCCTTATTTAGCCCCTAATTTTGCCTAAATTCTCAGGAGAAAGTACAGGGAAAAGGAGGGGGCGCGTCCCCCCCCCATCTAAATCCGCCACCGAACGTTACTATGGGAACTACATTTCATACTGTATCTGGCAGCTTCTCACAGGAATGTTTAAAACTTGTGATAAATGATACAAACGTCTGATTTTAGAGGTATGATAAAAACACAAATGGAAACACTAAGATCTCGAAAGGCCAGCACTGAAAGGATTCCTTTCAACTACAAGAATAAAAGTTTCATTCAAAGGTTCTCCTCAAAGATAGAACAGGCATTCTGACAAGTTGAAATCACTGCATGAGTGCTAGATGTCTTTTGTTGTCCTATTTACATATGCCTTGCCTGCCAGGAGACAGCGCCCTAACGTTCTCCTCCTAAGAAACTCTCCTCACAAATTAAAGCCTTCTAAATGCCCCCCCCCCCCCAAGAAATAATTTAGCATTGAGTGACAATGTTATTCTAAAAAAGAAATGCATCCAATGGTTTCACATTACAAAAGACTACTTCTTTTGGCGATCATCCACCAAATGTTAGCCCCCATTGAGGCCTTCTCCTCCTTCCCCACAGCTAGGAACTTGTCCTGGTGAAGGCCCAGGTCTTGATAATTGTCTTCTTGGGTGGAGGGCCAAGTGCAAACATTATGATTTAATCTTGTCAATCCATCACCATCAAGTGTAATATGATCTGTCGAATTGCTGAGGGGTTGCCTACAAATTGGTCCAGGGGATCTTTACATAACCTTGCCATTAGTGTCACGGAAAAGCTTGTATGAAGTTTCAGTGTTTTGTCAAAATTAAGGATGTTGGTCAATAATATGAGTCGTTAATACACTAGCTAAATAACTGTAAACCATTGCTTCATTTCTAGAAAAAAAGCCATTTCATGACCATCCATCTATCAATATCCTAGCTGGTATTCTTATATATATATATATATATATATATATATATATATATATATATATATATATATATATTAAAGGTCCAGGAGGTGACTGAGCCTGAGTTAATCCCAAGTGAGGAGACCTTGGATGCTGTTGTCAGGGTTCAGAAGAAATTCTCAGACCTAAAGTCCATGTCCTGGGATGTCATTTACTGATCAACAAATAAAGACTGTTTCCATTGTGCCTGCAGCGGAATGCTCGGGCCGGACCCTCCCCTCACTTTTTCCGTCAAAACCTTTCGTCGCCATGCCTGTCTTCCTCCCCAGGGAATGATCGTCTCCCTGTGCAAGGGTTCCCACAAGATCCCCAGACTCAAATTCCATGACATGCATTTCCATGACAAAAATCAAAATTTTCCATGACATTTTCAACTAAATTTGGACTATACCGGGGATCACCTCCCGGCAGAATTCCTGCATGCGAGGTGGAAAAAAAAAAATAGACCACTCCATCGAGTTTTGCAATAAATATTCAGTTTTCTCATTTTCCATGACTTTCCATGACTCAAGATAAAGTTTTCTGAAATTCCATGACTTTCCCTGCTAACTTTTCATGACATTCCATGACTTTTCATGACGCATGGGAACACTGCTGTGCGATTGCTATTTTGGATATCAGCAGGGCTTGAAGGGGTGTATATAACATGGTTATCAAGTTTTGGAACGATTTTCAGTGCTTAAACTGGATACAAGTTCTCATATATCGAGATAAAAGAATCCAAAATGACAGCGGACCGGACATACCTTGACAGTGAGTTGACACCAACATAAATCCTCCATTTGTAAAGTATATATACCAAATGAAACGATATACTTTGGACAGAACATCCCTGAAACCTTATTCTACCTCCCTGTCGACTAGATTCCTTGATATTATGGCTGTATTTAATATAAAAAAACTGTAAACTTTGGGAGCGGGCGACTGGCCGTGCGTCTTCGCCATTATGTTTGTCAACATGACCTCTCAGGACATCTGGTGTATAGCCTATCAACTAGCCTAAGGCATTAACTTAATAGAAGTGGAACCATAGCGAACCTGTTAAAAGCAATGCTACTAATACCCCTTCTGTTCGTTCCCACTGCGAGTAAGTTTCGCCCGTGAAAGTGGCACGGCCTGGTGTATAGTGATTGAACTAACAGTCTGCTTGGATCAACATGAAACCAAGATGGCGAAGGGCTTTTTCGTCCGCTCATAACAGAAAACAATGGATTCTATCAATTTTAAAGGTAAATGCTTAGAATTAATGGTGGAAACCATGTTATAAACGCGATGTGTAATGAATAGGCTTGAACTCATGCCTTTCAGGGGCTTTACATATAGGCATTCCGCTTCCCATTGTGCCTATATCATCCCCTGAAAGACATTCATTCAAGTCTATTCATATTATTACATTCATGGAATCGGAATGCTCAAATCACTTTTACTAACTTGTTATGAAGCCATTTCGGTGCTACACATGTAATCCTCTCTCCAGAGCATTCTGTACACCCGCCAAATCAGATGTTTAGATTGCGTATACTACAAACTACTATTGCAAAGAATGTGGGTGGAGACAGTCCATTTCTCTTCTCGCAGGTACAGCGAGAGGCCACGAGACAAGAAGGCTAGCTTCAGAATCCAATAACATATAAATTCAATGAAGGATTATGGCTTACCTATGTATCCTTAACTAAAAATAACCATGGCAGGTTCATGCCCAACATCTTCCCCTCACATTTTATTATGTCTTATGGCCGGATGGCTGCTGTATACAATTATATCCAAGGGATTATGATGACATACCTCCACAAACCTATACTGCATAAGAACAGGGCATATTACCGATAACAGTAACATGGCTATGCACCGTAGACGCAGCTAACTCGGAAGACAGGGGGTTGGGTTGCTTTTGGTCTGACATCAGCACTGCCATTCATGGGCAAGAACTGGCTCCTAGCAGATGTTAAGTGGTGTAATCTATTTTTATCAAGTATAGGTCAGTAGTCCTAACAAAACAAGACATCTAGTTGGAGAGCCAGTTTCAGGCCATGGTGGACCCATGGTTCAAAAGGGCGGGGGAAAAAGGTTAACAAACGTTTCCAAATGGAATGTGTATACATTGTTGCAAAGAAGCATCGCCTCAGAGTGATGACAGCTATGCCTTCACTTTCTCACTGATATCAGCTTATCTAAAGGAGATAATACAATAACAATTTACCCCTTAATCTATATATCATAAGCTACACAGGGAACCCAAACATAATATTATGAATCCTCACTTCAAAGAGAGCTTAATTAGCAAACAGTATCAACTTTCATGACATTTTTGCACTCCCTAAAAAGTCTTAATCCATAGTGGTGACTATAACTCTTCCTCGTTAAAAGGTAGGAAATCTTCATAATATGGGTTATACCCTATAGGAAATAAAAACAGTCTACAGGAAAATCTAAGGGGGAAAGTAGGAATTCCTACAAAAGTGGGAAAAGTGGCATCTCTGCAAAAAAGTGATGATGATGACATTTCCATGACAAAAATCTAATCTGTTCCTGACACAATTATATTTATTTTATGTGAATAACTTCTTCCCGTAGAGATAGCATTGCGGAGCAGATTGCCACACCCCCAGTGGTGTAACGTGTCTCGATCCACCACAGCGGCTGAACCACCACTGCAGCCTCGTTCCGGGTGCATGTAAACATTCAAAATGGCTGACCGCCGCTCGTACGGGGAACTACGGTACTGGATTTTGCTGATTTTTCCTTATTCAAACCCTCTAAAAACAGTCGGGGAGGGGATATTGGTAAATGTAGTACAGTCGGGGAGGGGATATTGGTAAATGTCAAAGAATTTCGCTGAAAAATATCTTACTTCTCTTTTTTCCATGACTTAAGCTGACACATGACCGTCCATGATGTTGGCGAACCCTGAGTGGTTGGTCTGGGTGGGATTCAGAACATTATGCAATACACTGGGCTCATAAAGCCACGCCCTGTATAAAGTATTAACCATTAACTAAGAAAAAAGGCTAATAAGGTATTGGAGAAAGTTAGGTGCGCCCTATAATGTTATAGTCGTAGGTTCCAAAAAAAGTCACAGTTTGATAGCTTTATAGACCTGAGGATGGTTTAATATCTCAGGTAATGACACATGCTATAAAAGGGATCTGATTTATAGATACCTAGATCATTATCTAAGGATTATTACTGTCAGAGGCTTCTGCCATCAGAGCTTTAGATGAGGTATTAACCCTTTGCGGGGCCTACCCCTTTGAGGGTTGCTAATATATTTAGTGTCCCAATAAGTTAGCATGATCCATGGATGAAGTTGTGAATCTGTTATGAATCTGTGGGACAATACCCCCCACTGTCATTATTGCAACAGTGGATCCCTAAGGAGGCAACAAGCCACTTCTACCTTAAATACCTGATAAATGACCGTGCAGCTGCCCTCCCTGTGAGCTCAAGGGCATAAATTGCTTTACTGAAACGTCCAAAATTACTGAAAGCACTTGGAAATGTAAATTTACAGTGGATTTCCAAACCCAAATGCTTCTTCTGATGGGAAAGTCCCTAGAATAAGCAAACATCTCAATATGCAGGCAGGTCTGCACCTGAGATCCTGGGTAGGGAAAGTGATGGCATCTAATTAAGAATTAATATCAAGTGTAGATGGATCATCTGTAGGAGCTATTTGTAGGAGAGTGATGATAGACTGTGTCTGGATAAAGACCTGGCCCTTTACTGGCCACTTAGTGCTTTAATGCACACATTCATTAAAGCGACTTTTCCACTGCTGTCGGTCAGCCGAATTTTCACTAATTTGATCATAAAAAAAGTCGATCGAATTAGCAAACATTCGGCCCACTTAGTCCCCATATATTACATGGATTAAGCCCTTGAATAAAGTATTATAATACATGAATGGAACCGTGCTTGCCAGGGCTACATTCATGCATCCAACCCTATGATGTTGGTACACAAACTCTGTGGAGTCAGCCTGGTGCACAAACCAAGAGTATTATAGGGTACCTATACTATTCTTGCACAAAGTGCAAGTCGCTTATAAGGGCTGCACTGGTGCATCATATTTACCTTTACTAACAAACATTGCATTAAGTAGTATGCTATACTTACAGGGTATGGGCTAATCACATGGTCTAATATAATGAGAAGATGGATGAGTGGCAGGAGCTATTTTTAGGTATGGTATATTAAAAATGAAACACCACAGGCAGCACCTCAAGGGCCGGTGATAAAGGCATAAGGATATACAGGTTTGGCTAAGTAATAGATAACATTTAGGCTCTTTGCAAACAGCATTGCACATCAACGTTCATATTTTGTTATGTTTATACAGCTGGCAAATAGTTCTCATCTGCTGCATCCTTTCCTGCTACCTCTAATGGGTTGATATGTTGCCTGGCGCTGGTGGCATTCCCATACTGGAAGGGTACATTATTTTTTTTTATGTGGTATGAACTTATCCCTGATGAGATTTGAACCATTATATTACCTTTATGTACCATGCTGATATGATGCTGGTTAATAAGGTTATTAAGATGTATAATTTATATAAGAGTCTATATTAATGACAATAAAGAAAACTATATACTCACATACAGGAGAACTTGTAAAAGTAGTAAATCACACTCACCTGGAACAGACAGAAAAAACATTAAATCAATTAAAGTTTGTCAAATTAAAAGAAAAGAAAGACTGAGCAAAACAATTTTTATAATTGAATCACTTTGCATCTTTAAACCCTGCTTGTGAGAGCAAGTAATCTTCACTCCGAAGTTCTCTAAACATGTGAAAGCCAGTAATCTTCACTCTGAAGTTCTTAAAACATTTCCTCAAACCTTTGAATTCATTTCAAAATGATGTGCTTAGCCTGTACTTTGATGTTTGACTTAAAACTTTCCCAATTTTCAATGAATTATCTCCCCCAGCCTAGCTCAGAGGGGTGTAGCATTTATCATTGATGTGAGGGGTTTTACTTCTGACAGCTGCCACAAATCTTGTGAAAATTTTTAACTATAGCAACACTGCAAGAAAATAAACGGAACCTTACTCTGCATTGCAGAACTAGCGGGTCTCTTGCCAATGGCTCTTCAACACTACCTAAAAAGGTGGCTCTTGCCTTGAGAGAAACCTAGAGTGAAGCTTTGAAGGCTTATCTACTTTACACTTACACGAAAAGAGTACTTAATCAACATTGTGGAAGTTAAGAACTATCCATATTTTTCAATTAGAAAAGCCTACCTGAGAGTTACTTGTTGAATGATAATAATCTTCTGATAGTTCCAAAAGTTCAATTCCAAAAATAATTTTCGACCTTGAACTAATTGGTGAATAAAGACTATTGTTCAATCAATGGAAATGAACATATACTGGGGTCCTAGTGTAAAATGGGGTCCTAGTGCAAGTAGGGCAAAATGCCCATGCTAGTTTATCACTTTACATTCCTTTCGATTGTAATGTGTTATTAGACCCAATAAAAGACTTTGATAAAAATTCTGTTGTCTGTGTCTAACTTGGCTAACTTATACTCACTTTTACATCCAGTGCCCTTATATATATACACTGTAAAAAGATGTTTAAAAATACACACAAAATTTTCTCAACACCAGCATTTAAACAACTAAACACTTGAAGTGTTTAAGTGTTTAAAATTTAAACACTTCAAAGTTGAACGTGTTTAAAATTAAACACGTTTAGCTCAAAATAAGTGTTTAGAAAAGTGGGACAATCAAGTGTTTAAGTCCTAAACACTAGTGTTTAATCCCTAAACACTGTTTTTACAGTGTACTATATCATATACCCCTTACAGTACATCGACTTACCATGTAACACAAAACCCTGATATATCATGTTTCTTTGCCTTGGCCTTGGATCAGAGGGTTAAGCTAGCCAAGGAGAGGGTTGACAGAAGACACCACTCATGTAGGACTCGGGGACCACTTCATTTTCCTGCTCACTTGGAGTGTCACTTTATATCAGGCACTGAGCTACTCCTAAACCTAGCTATACTGCACACAGTGTCAATATATAGGTTATAGTCAGGGGTAGATTACCAATTACATATGTAGTAAAACCTATGTGTCAAACTGATAAAACTTTTGATAAAATTATCACACAAGAGGTTATTTCTTGTGTGTCTGCTACCTATTCAATAAGAAATATATAGACAGGGGATAGACGTTATTATACAGAGACGTAAATCAGATATCTGATGCCCCTCCAAACAAAAATATTCAAAGTGTTTATTAAAGGAAAAGCAATAAGATAATAACGTAATGAGGCATCTAGTATTATACCTTGGTGCTGCCCAGATTTTGATCCTATACAATGTACTTTCATAATTTCAAAACATTTGCAAATAAACTCACAAACTACCTTGGCTTTGTTAATGCCACCTGACATACTGCACCCCATAGCCTTGGGATAAATCAATTGGGACATTCTAGAGATAAGTGAGGTCTTCCCATTTCTGTGAGATTTCCCTCTTGTCTGTGTTCATGTTATTCATCATTCTCATTGTGACAACCTGTCTGCAATGACTACACGGGTTCTGTACTCTGGGACTAAGGCATGGAGCGTTCATAAAATGAATGTTGAATGAATAGTACAATACACAGTCAGGTCTGAAGAGAAGCAGTGTAGTTTCCACAATGAATCAGTACAGTACACACTGTGGTACAAGGAATCCCCGTGAGAATAACCATGGAACTCTGGTAACTTTGGGAAAAGTATTTCACCTTTATTTCGATAACATTTCTCTTTACAGCGCACCGCCCCTACCCATACAGTTACTTCCTTGGTCGATCTATCCTTATTTCTCAGCCAGATGGTAACGACACTGTTCCCTTTACCCACTATGCTGCATCTGGCAGACTCACACAGGAATTTCTATAAGCTGTGGTAAATGACACTTAAACATCTGACTTTAGAGTTCTGATAAAAGCACTAAAGGCATGAAAATGCCAGGTTCTTGAGGCCTGCACTGAATGCCCCAACAGACATGTGCAACTACAGGGTTGCATGAGCAGTTTTCCTCAGAAAGTAAATAGGCATCTGATAAAAAATTGTGTCGCCCTTGAAATTACTGCATACATGGTAACTGCGTCTTAAGTCTTCTTACTTGTATCAGTCTTGCCTGCAAAGAACAGCTCCAAAACATTCCGTTGCCAAGCAATTTTCCTCACAACTTAAAATGAATCCAACAGGAAATAATTCAACGATGTGTGACAATGTTATTCTGAAAGACAGTCAACCAATGGTTTCACATTACAAATGACTACTTCCTTCGGCAATAACCTCACTAGTTTTATCCCACATTGAGGCCTTCTCCTGTTCCCCCATATCTATAACTCTGTCTTGGTAAAGGCACAAGCCTTTCTTATAGTCTCCTTGTGTGGGGGACCATGTACAAACATTATGATTTAATCTTGTCAATCCATCACCATCAAGTGTAATATGATGTCAAATTGCTGAGGGGTTGCATACAAATTGGGCAGAAAGATCTTAGCATTACCTTGACTTTGGTGTCGGGAAAAGCTTTCAATTGTGTTCAGTCTTCAGTGCTATTACAAATATAAGGATGCTGTTTAATGCGCTATTACTACATTAGCTAAAAAGCTGTAAAATTATTATTGCTTCAGAATCTTGTCTAATACACTGGATACATGCCATAAATATAAATAATTTTCTTACAAGGATGGCTAGGGTATTAGGGTAAGTTTGGTGAGGCTCATAATGCTGCAGTGCTAACTTTCAAGACATCCTCTTTGATAGCTTTGTAGTCCAAAAGATGTTTTAATACAGGAATATCTCAGGTCTTGACAAATAGTGTAATGGGCATCTAATTTGTGAACGCTTAGATCAGTTTCTAAGGTTTAGTACTGACAGAGGCTTCTCCCTTTAAGCCCTTAAATAAAGTACTTAAACCTTTATGGCATCTCTTTTAGGGCAACATGGTCCCTCCAGTCATTTAATCTTTTAAAGACAGAGCAAAAATGGTTGTTCTGGCCATGGGGATGGCCTCTGAAAGAAGTATAGTTCCTAGAGGACAAGCCTATTCTAAATTCCTATAAAAATCCTATATAATGGGTGTCGACTATACAGTCAACGCTAGGCTTACCATGGTGTCGACTAAAGTCAATGCTAGGCCTCAATGGTTAACCTTGGTCATTATGTTGGAACAAAGCAATAATGCCAAATCTGCACTCCACCTACAGGGAGGAGCATGACAACCCAATGCCTCTGCATCTACCATATCAGTTCTCAATCATTGATACATGAGGCTCGTCAGAGCTGCATTCATGCATCCTGATTACCAGTCAGCACAAAGCATCATCCCATTTGTGATCCATAAAGGGTAGGTGAATGAGTGAGTGAGTGAGTGAGTGAGTGAGTGAGTGAGTGAGTGAGTGAGTAATAGATGTTTCATAGCATTTCGACAGCTAAAGTCATATTCATGGCAAGAAAACAGCAGGTGGCATTAATACCACATCAGTTGCATTCAACTGCTATTGAGAAACGAGCACTGTAGATTTCACAGAAAGATACACTCTGCACCATACATTAATACTTTATGGAAGCCACTTTGGTGCATTATGGAGGCAAATGAATGTGAAGGATTGAGACTTCAAACTGATAATGTCAATATTTGGGATAAGGATAATAGATAAGGTTGGTCCAGGTATGATAATATTAGTGTTCCTCTGTAAGGGCCCTGCTTGCAGAGGAACCTGGCATAAATGAAATGTTTCTAAATATTAATGAGGCTGTTTTAGGGGACATCTATTTCAACATTGTTCCACCAAACATCACAGCTTTTACACGATCGGTGTAGCCTAAATAATTGTACTGATGTACAGAAATTATACTAGACAGCAATTTTAAGTGAGAGCAATTCAAATGGTAACCAGTTACCAGCATGGGGGGCCGTGGAACAAGAGAGCAGAGAAAGTGGTGGCGGGGGGGGGGGGGGGGAACAGGATTGCACCCCACCAGGGAATGATGCAATCATATATGGACCATATATGGATATTCCCACAAGTAAACAACCATGATGTATGTTAATGACCATATGCCTGCTCCCCCATCTAACCTCCCTTACCATATAAGGAAATGCAACTCTGGTCTACTGCACTGAGAAAATAGTTCTGGAAAGTTTTTTCTTCGATCACAAACACTTTCAAAGTAATTTTCATCAAAACCATACATATTTATAATATTGTATCACATTCCCTATCATAAACATACCATTTTGATATATCAATTTGCAAACAACTTGAAACATTCATTCAGATCACCATTCATGCATATAAATCTATTCCAACCCTAATCTATGACCATAAATGGATAGTTATCAACTTTGAACATCGAAACCTAACAGTTTCCTCCTCCTTTTCTTATCATTTCTACATATATACAGCATACACACAAAAAAAACACCCAAAAATTCCCTGGTCCATCTTCAACCTACAATTTGTTTTACAAGGTAAGTACAATTGCTACTCCCTGCAACAAACAATTTTATATGGTGAGGTCATAAAATCAAATACAAAAATGGGAATATCTCTGAAACTATTCATACAAAAAACATGAAATTTCTGGCATAAAATTGATGGCATATCCTGACATCTGACTGAAAATGACATTCCCACATGCAGTAAGAAAAAAGTCGATTTAGTATGGAGCTCTATGGACAATTTGGACACCTTCAACAAACCTCTACTTTTCTAAACTTCAATTGTCACATTTTAACAATTCCTTCAAACTGGTCGTTCAAAAAATGTTTAACTTTCTCAGAGCGCTCTCAGATTAAACACATTCCAATTATTGTCTTTGCTATTCAGCTCAAACTTTTTCTTAATTTTTCACCAAAACCCCAATGTTAAGAATATGGGGCCGTTCTCTATGACGACATAGCTCCATAGCAGGCCACAGCCCCCCATAATATATCCCAACTTAGATTAAGAAGCAATTAAGTGGGTAAGCAAAAGGTAGAAGTCTGACCCTCCTTGTATTGTTTGTTATGATGTGAAATTTGCTAGATCACCTTAGAGTCATGACTCTGTAGGGAAAGCTAGTGTCATCTGGGCCACTCTGAATGAAAGGAGTCTATAGGCCCTACACCCTTATCATTGAAATCTACCACATAATCTTATGACTCAGGCCATGGGAATGGTAGCCAGATTCAGCCAGATTTGCGAAGGAGGCTGTGCAATTTAAGTTCTGGTAAAAATTGGGAAATACTTCAGAGCATCTTCAACTGAAAGTGAATATCATCAGCACTAGCAGCAACTCCTCAATTGAACTAATAGTTTGATACTTCTTTAGCATCTACTAGAGAATTATGCTAATTCTGGCCCTCTCTAGTCGCAAAGCGGAAACATTAGTTCACACAGCATTACATCACCAGAGGAAGTTTAGTTAAAACCTCATGAGACAGGAAGGGAATGCAATTATTCAATATTTCCTGTACTAGTTTCTGGCTGTTGCTGAGCTAGATGAACATTAGAAAGGTTATACCAAGGGAGGTGGAATCATCACATTCTGCTTTGATTTCTTATTTTTCTTTTCACATGAAGTAAAAAAACATGGAAAATGTTCTATGTGTGATGAGACAATTTCTCCTCATTTTCACTAAATGAAACCACATGGTAGAAGTGAACATGAACGAAAAGACAATTGCGGAAAACCAACATAGCCAATCATGCTAATTATTTATAACTTTGATTACCCATTGTTGATTAAAGTTACATATAACGATGGTGGGCCTACTGGTTGAAATTTCACCAAAAAAAGATGAAAGATATCATGAACGAAGTGGTGTGGCTATCAGGGTAAAAAACATACAACTTTTTATGTGGTTGGTGTGGATAATGACAGCATTCATTAATAGAATCATGCTTTCCGAGAATCCTCATCACAAAAGCATAAACTTTGATTTTAGACTCTAGAACAGTCTAAATCCAATTATGATGGCAAAGATTAAATCACATATTACGCAGTATAACTTCATTAGAGCCACATTATTGCCTGTACCTAACCTGATAATTAAACAATAAGTTTATAGTGCAGCAGCAGCCAAGGTTTTATCAGGTTGACAGTACAAAATCATATGATGATACCCTAAAATGAATAACACCCAAACTCTTTTTTTTTTTTTAAATCAACCTCTTGCATCAAATTCCACACGCTCAAACCCACAAATAAGAATTATTGCCTTTATTCAGATTGAAATGTTCTTAGAAACCAGTAGAAAAGATACTTTATTCAAAGAATTCCTAAATATTTGAAATGTCTTCATGTGTCCTTATAAGGAGGGATATCTGTCTAAAATGAGTTAAATATTTCGCTAGAAAAAAGATGGTTATGCCTAAGAAATTATAGTACATTGCACATTGACACCGATAAATCAATCCTATCTAAAATGCTGAAAGAACCTTCACTATTAACTTAACTTACTGGTATGTCTGTAGAGTTTCATCACTGATGATAATGTTTATTAGTTAGGACCAATTGAAGAAACAGGAGCCAGTAGTAGAGTCATAGTAATATCAAAAGAACAGGACAAAGGACGGGGATGTTCTCGGGTCCTCAATATCCCTAATGCATTTCTTGACAAGGTAAAAAGTTGTAGCTCAGAATGGAGTGTGTGGGGGAAGCAGGGAGAAGGGGGTGGGTGGGGTGCTGAAAGGGTTGTCCTTTTAGACTGCCCCCTAATTGGCTTCTCTATTGTCAGTATCAGAGCCTTTTAGAAGGAAGCCAGGAACTGCAGCAGCGAGAGATGGTCTCTATTATAGTGGTCACTGCATTGAAGACCAAGGATGAGGGATCATCAGCAGCATTTGGACTCTAACTTTAGAGAGATGGTGGTAATGTAAAGAAGGAACAGAGAAGTAACAGTGTAAAAGAGAGAAGAAATAGGAGAGGAGAGAAGGAAAGGTAGGGAAGGACAGAAAGAGAGGGGATATATGAATGGGGAGGAAAGTCAGGGAGGAATGGAGGAAGAAGAGAAAGAATCAGCTGGGGAGCAGAGACACAGTGACAGTTAAGGAAATAAAGGTGCAAAGAAAGGGAGAAGGGAATGAAGTGACAGAAGGAAAAGAAGAAAGGAGGGGGGGAAGGAAGAAGCAGAAGAAGTAAAGTCAAAGAAGGAAAGAAGCCAATTCAGGTACACATAGTGGCAGGAATGTGAAGTGCAGGCTGAGAGTAGCAGGGCAGGTCTCTATTATGTTGATCACTAATGTGGGAGTCGGTAGGGGGAAGGGAAGGGGGTGGTCATCATCATTGTCCAGCCTCCAAGGGCCCCTGCCTCTCCCCTCATCTCCCCACTCCCAGACATCTCATGTCACAGGACCGATTGTGGGATTTGTGAAAAGGGACCCCATTCACTAATGACCAGCATGGGCTGGCTGCGGTAGGCTATAGGGGATCTCAGTGATCTGCCAATCCCTCACCCCCTACCCCTGCCACCTAATCACTGCCAGCCTAGCTCACTCCATCACAGATGGGTCTGGTATCATCCAGACACTACATATGTGAGGCAGTAGTGGATAATAATCTGAGGATTTATTTAACTGTGCAAATAGGAACTTTAACAAGTTTGGTCATGATCTTACAGATCTAACTAACATAATCTAATGCAAAAAATGCAGCAGCAAATTAGGGATTCCTAACATGAAACATGTTTGGCAGATAGCAATGAATACGTGTACCTCACACTATAGTGTGCTGGGAGAGTTAACCAGCTCCAGAATCCAGGTGAATCTGAATAATTATGTGAACTGATTAAGAGGCCAGACCATCAGAGTAGCATAAGACTCACTCGAAGCCATGCTCCTTTTTCCACCTCCCTCTGCTACCTTTATTACGACTGTATAATAATTAAATGTGCAATAACCATTATTTTGATGATGCACAGACAAAGTCTAGGTGATCATGAGTACCTCACCTGGGCTGCTATGTATTCAAGTACCAAAATTACAGGATTGATATAAATATAGGGCAGCAATGTGCATTGCTCATAACTCGAAAAGAAATAAATTAAATTTTTTTGGCAGATGTTATGTACCATAAATTCTTTGATTTGAGGTTCATATCAAATTTTAGTTTATTGTAAGGTCAGTAATGCAGGTAATGTTGCTTGTATCAGAGAATTTGAGGTATTGCAGTTAGTTAGACTATCTGCTGTCCCAAAGCTCTGGCCCCTTTATACTTGATAGTCTTTTCCATTACATTGTTTCTCTAGAATTAAAATCAATAGCCTTGAGCAAGTCTACCTTGTGGTCTGACATCAGCACTCCCATTCACAGACAGGAACCAACTCCAAGCAGGTGTTAAGTAGTGTTATAGTCCTATACTTTCACAAGACATCTGCTTGGAGGACCAGATGCTACTCACCCAGGTCATTCGCACCACCAAGCCACTATTCGCATAACTCCCGCCAAAACTGCGCTATTTGCACCACATTGCTAAAAAAAGCGGGAAAGGTGATACATGGATCAACATCATATACCTTCACTATTGGAGGCAAAAAGTGTCTTATGGCTGCCAACCAACTGACTCTGTAGAATATAGACAACTACTCAAAATTTACAATAGTCGGTACTGAAATACCTTTTCTTGCAAGACCCCTACATCTCCTCCTTTAATGAGACTACAAATTCAATAAGTAATTCTCCCTCTTATATATAAAATTTCTATCTTTTTTTAAACTTATTCGCACCACCAAAATGACTGAAAATGAGAGGACCCTAGTTGTCTCCTATAACTCTTTTCGAGTTAATTATACTCCTAAATGTTGGTGTGATGCATTACTGCAATGTATGGAAGTTATGTAGATTTTGAAATCTAGATATTCTTGACTGAGATGCAGTTCTTGTCCCTTATGATAAACTGCAGTGGCAGCACTAGGCTGCTGCAGAGCTCTGCAGGGCAAATGGGTTTGTCCTTGCACCACAAGGGGGGCGTGCTGTCCACAGCAAGTATATAACATCGCTGTGGGGCATTGCCTCCTCTGTCATTGCTTAGACTCAAACTCTCATGGTTCGAGTCAGTCTCCCCTGAGCAGAGCCACAGCTTTAGGAAGGACATAGATGACCTTGGATGACATTTAATGACTCTAGTACTCTGTTGATATGTTATGGTACAAACTTAAGGGCAGCAATCATGTTGTCTCTATCGCCAGTACTTGTTCATTACAATATAATATCATATCTTCAGACTTCTGTTAAAAGGTAGGATATTCCAATTGGTTTAAGGGTGGAGGAATGGTGGGATTAGGGTGAGGGAAGGGTGAGACTGTCGTTGGAATGTTGGTGGGGCTCAAGGACAGGGGAGGATGAGATTAAGGAATGGTCATTATTTATCAACAGGGGGGTGGAAAAGTTTTTTTACGCCCCCCTATAGTAGCGCACAGGCTTTTTTTGCTAAAAACAGGGAGTAATTCAGGGGGTATAAAAAAATTCTGAAGATATACATATCAGTTCAGATTTGGTTGTAAATTGGAACAAGATTTGGATCAAATAAAGGGAAATTTTGGTAAATCTATAGGCACATCGGAGTTACAAAATTCTGAAATCAGGTAAAATTCTGAAAACTTGCATCCCTGTAAAAAGAAAGTTAATTATTTTTAGCCACCCCCCTCAAGAAGGGTCAAATTTTTTACACTCCCCCCTCAAAAGGGGTCTGAAATTTTTATGGCCCCCTCAAACCCGACACTGCCCCCCCCTTGTAGATAAATAATGACCACTCCCTAAGGGTGGTGGAATGGTGAAATCTCTGCCCACTTCTCCCAATCATCAAGCTACCAGCAAACCATGTTGTTTTATTGTGTGCATGTTCAAAATAGGAGTGGATCCTGGGGGTGACCTTCGAGCAAATGCATTTGCCCTCCCATAAACCTCTTGTAAATCGGCCTTAGTATGACTCTATAGAAAATGTAGCCTGAGACTATCTCTGTGTCCCTAAATATCCTGGCTGTGCCACCACCCCCTTATCACATCTTTTGGATCTGCCCCTATTGTTAATTATGAGTGCAGAAAGGTAGTGGCAGAAGGAAAAGAAGTAAAGGAAGTTAATCAGTGAATGACAGGAGAGGCAAACTACTGATAGAAAGAAAGGGAGGGAGGGTGGGGGAAAGGGATTGCTAGGGAAGGATGTGAGGGAGGAGTAAAGGCATACACACAATGATGCTACAGAACTGCCCACCCCACTTGCATTCTGAAACCACTAGAACGAATACTCCATTCAAAATAGTCATGCATATTTCAAATGTGAGGAAGGATAATATAAGGAGGCCTATCTTCGTCCGAATTTAATCACAGATAGATATTTCTGGATGAATGATGGCAATGCCTTAGCAATTGTAACACCTTGGACTTTTACCCCGGACTTTGACAACATATATAACCAACGGTGTCTAAAATGCTTCACTATGAATGAATGTCTGTAGATTTCAATAACTGATGATAATGTTTATTAGTAGAGACCAAGACATGAAACAGGAGCCAGTGGGGGAGTCAGAGTACTATGAACAGAACAGAACAGGACGATGGATGAGGAAGAAGCTCTTGGGGGGCCCCAATATCCTTAATGCATTTCCTGACAAGGTAAAAAGTTGTAGCTGAGGGAAGGATGTATTGGGGGGGGGGCAGGACAGGGAGTAAAGTGGGTTGCTGAAAAGGTTGTTCTTTTAGACTGCCCCTAATTGGATTCTCTATTGTCAGTATCACAGCCTTTTAGGAGGGGGGCTGGAACTGCAGCAGCGGAAGATGGCTCTATTACACTGCATTTGGGAAGGGGGCTTAGGTATCACCACAAAAATTCAGACTTTTGAAGAGAGAACCATGTACAAGAGAGAAGACAGAGAAGAGGGAAGGAAAGGGAAGGAAGGAAGGAAGGAAGGAAGGAAGGAAGGAAGGAAGGAAGGAAGGAAGGAAGGAAGGAAGGAAGGAAGGAAGGATAGAAAGGGAATGCACATGGGGAAGGGTAGCAGGGAGGAATGGAGGAATGAATGTAACAGATCTATGGAAGGAAAGAAGAAGGAAGAGGGGAAGGAGGGAAAGTGAAGGGATGGCAAAAAGAAGGCCATTAGTGGGGCTGGACAGTGAAGTGGAGGCTGTAATTAGCAGGGTGGGTCTTAATTATGATGGTCACTAATGTGGGGTAGGAGGAGGAGCAGGGCATTCATCCTGATTGTCCAGCCTCTAAGGACCCCCTGCCTCACTCCAAGACGTCTCGTGTCACAGGACTGATCTTGGGATTTGTGAAAAGAGACTCCATTCACTAATGACCAGCAGGCAGCATGAGATGGCTGCAGTGAGCTATGTGGGATCTCAGTGATCTGCCAATCCCTTACCCTAACACATTGTCTCTACCACCCTAGCACACTCCTTGACAGGTGGGTCTGGGAGTATACAGGCAATCAACTGTGTGGTAATAAAAAAGAACTAAGACACTATGCAAGCACGGGATCTAATTGTCAAGGTTTTTTAGGAACATGATGATTTAGTGCAAAACAGTGGAGAATTGGGAATTCCTCCTGCAGGTAAAACATCATGTTTAGCAGATACCAATCAACAGCTCCATCAATAGGGGCGGGCTCTGATCAGGGATGTAAGTCAGGCATGGGCAAAAATCAGGAAGCCATACATTTACTTGATATAAAAGCCTTCTATTTTTCCAAACAGCCCTCCTTATCACTTGTATAAGGAAAATACATGTCATTCAAAATTTTCAGAAATCAGGAAATCCTGATAAATCCTGAAGACTGACATTCCTGTCTGATTGAAGAGGGGCTCTACTTGAAGAGCTACCCAGAATCCAGGTGAATCTGAATATGTGATAAGAGGCCAGGCTATCAGTGTCACAGGGCTGGCTGGAGTGAGCCTGCCTGCTCCTTCTTGTATCTCCTACTGCTACCTCTTTTAAGGTGGCATAGTGCTTGAAATTGGTCTTTCTGTATGAGTAACTCACCTGGGCTTCAGTCAGGCATCATATCAACCTTACAATAGGATTGATTGGTGTAAGGCAATATTGCCCTGTTTGAAAGTTATATTCCCTATATCACAATAGGAAATGATCATAATGATAGCCTTGGGAGCCACAAGGGACTTGTGGGACTTGAAGGGTTTGGCATGATGAATATGAATCATGCCACGCCTACCTAGCCTCTGTAATACCCGCTGCCACCTACTTCCTACTTCATACCCACCGCCACTTGGTATCACCTTATAGGTATTTTAAGATTATTTGAGACTTACCTGTAAGTTGAGCTATAATCAGGATTATACCGAGGGAACCTGGCGGTTCCTATCCTCCTATTAATGCATGCATTATATCTTGAAGCACAGCAAAGAATAACTTTAAGGGAAGGATAATCTTGGGTGATGGGTGAAGTGACTAGTATTGAAAACTGTCTTTCTATTTAGTTGTTGCAACCATCACATAGGCTAATCTATATCATTTTCTTTCCCCTTTCCAGACCCTATTGTGTCCATTTTCTCTATTTCTTTCTCGGTATGGCTCGATCACCTGTCTTCAACTCTGGGCAAGTTTTGCCTCTTTGACTCAAGGGTTGTGATGGATCAATCTTGGTTGTCAATGTTGGACAGGTTTTTGATTCTTTGTTTTATGCAACACATTTAGTAAAACCTATGAACCCACCACTTTTCGTGGAACCTTACCAGTCTATTATTTTGTACTTGTCATCTTCATCTCAGCCTCTGCTCTTAGAATACCTTCCTGCCACATGTCGGCTTACTCAATCACATCTTGTCTTCTGTCACTCGCCCTCTCTACTCTAAAACCTGCACCCAACACGCTGTCACAAAACAACCCAAAAAAAACCAACAATCAGAACCCTTTCCATCTCTCACCTCCTTCAACCCCCCTACCCCATTCCCTCATAGCCCAATCCCCTACTCCAAAATTAAACCCAAATAACCATGTCCTAAGCCCCCTCACAACTCTGCCAACACCCCCTCCATTCATCTGCTGCCCTAGGTTAAGTCCATCGCTGCACGCTCTTGCTTCTTGTTCTGACACCCAAAGCCAAGACCCCCCACCATCATCTCCCCAACGTTTGAATTGACACCCCCTCCCCGCACCCACTCTGTCACATCACCATGAGGAGTGGCTGCCTCTCACTGGATGAGCAGCTCCTATCGTTGCTATGGAGACAACCTAGTTTCCCCCCTCCCCCATCCTGTGTGGGTGTGTGGTGGGTTGGGGTTGTGGGTGTGTGATGGGGTCTTGTGTGGTGGGTTAGGGTTGTGGGTGTCCTCAGGATGGCCTCAGCCTGTACCCATGGCCAGCACCATGCACGTATGCTGCACTGTAGGTACAGTTTGACGTCTATCTCCCCCTACTTCCTCCCCATCACTGCCTAGTTTCTGCTTAATGCTACTACCCTCCAACATGTCAACTTAGTCTGTAAGTACATGGGTTCACTGCTCTAGCTGGACAAAACCTAAGACTTATTTAACCATTTAAGGGTTACATAATATCTCATCTCAAGGTTCATGATATTTTATTGCCGTTCATTCTTAGGAATGAACGGCTATAGGAGGGGACCCATTCTTAAATACAAGCTCTCATAGTGGTGCTTCCTCGCTCTCCATTTATAACCCTGTCTCATAGGTACAGTATTGAGTATGCCTATACCTGGATTAAAATCTGCAAATCAGTCAAGCATAGAAGTGGTGGCAGTGGTGGTGTTGGTGGACCTGTTATTGTAGACCCTGGGGACAGAGTGGTGGTAGCCCTGGACACCTCAGGCAGAGCCATGGTATATAGTATATATAGCCCCCTCCCACCCACCTCTGAATGGTGGTGGTGGCTGTGCTCCTGGGGTGGCCCCATACCTGCCTGGCACCACCTCCCCCAGCACCATGTGGTTCTCTTCTGCTGGTGGTGCATTTCTCAGCACCACTGACTATTAACCCACTAAAGGCCATTTACATGTATATTTATGTATACATGTACACATAAGTATGATGCACTTTTTTAGGAGTTTTAAGTGCCGTGGCATTGGATTATTTGAAGTCTTGGGACCGTTTTCCATGTGTGTCGACATCTTGGTTTTTCGGAAACACAGGGATCCAGGCCATATATGGTCAATTTTGATCTTAAAAAGTTATCAGATGGATGTTAGTGACCATTGTGACACCACCACCACCAATACCACCACCACACTACTCCCAACCCTCACACACATTCCTTATTTGCATATTTTCATCCAGGCATAGGTTTACTCCATACTATAGCAATGGGACAGGATTTTACATGGAGAGCGAGGAAGCACCACAATCAGAGCATATATTTAAGTATAGGTCCATTCCAAAGGCCATAGAGTTCATATATAATGATCTTTTTTCCTTGGATCATAATAGGAATATGCACGGCATTACAGCATTGCTGTGTTTACCTCAACTACCCAATTTTATTGTTTGCCATGTGTGTCGGCCATCTTTGTTTTAGGAAACACAGGGATCCAGCTCATATATTGTCAATTTTAATCTTCAAAAGTTATCAGATGGATGTTAGTGACCATTGGGACACCTCAACTAGCTAATTTTATTGTTCTCCATATATGTCGGCCATCTTTGTTTTAGGAAACACAGGGATCCAGGCTATATATGGTCAATTTCGATCTTCAAAAGTTATCAGATGGATGTTAGTGACCATTGGGGGACCTCAACTACCCAATTTTGTTGTTTTCCATGTGTGTCGGCCATCTTTGTTTTAGGAAACACAGGGATCCAGCTCATATATGGTCAATTTTGATCTTCAAAAGTTATGAGATGGATGTTAGTGACCATTGAAAGACCTCAACTACCTTATTCTATTTTTTTCAATATGTGTCAGCCATCTTTGTTTTAGAAAACACAGGGATCCAGCTCATATATTGTCAATTTTAATCTTCAAAAGTTATCAGATGGATGTTAGTGACCATTGGGACACCTCAACTAGCTAATTTTATTGTTCTCCATATATGTCGGCCATCTTTGTTTTAGGAAACACAGGGATCCAGGCCATATATGGTCAATTTCGATCTTCAAAAGTTATCAGATGGATGTTAGTGACCATTGGGGGACCTCAACTACCCAATTTTGTTGTTTTCCATGTGTGTCGGCCATCTTGGTTTTCGGAAACACAGGGATCCAGGTCATATGTGGTCAATTTTGATCTTCAAAAGTTATCAGATGGATGTTAGTGACCATTGGGACACCTCAACTAGCTAATTTTATTGTTCTCCATATATGGTGGCCATCTTTGTTTTAGGAAACACAGGGATCCAGGCCATATATGGTCAACT
This sequence comes from Acholoe squamosa, assembly GCA_949317995.1. NCBI lineage: Eukaryota > Metazoa > Annelida > Polychaeta > Phyllodocida > Polynoidae > Acholoe > Acholoe squamosa. Next base: position 16,378,629 of record OX439041.1, read on the forward strand.
TTGATCTTCAAAAATTATCAGATGGATGTTAGTGACCATTGGGGGACCTCAACTACCCAATTTTGTTGTTTTCCATGTGTGTCGGCCATCTTGGTTTTCGGAAACACAAGGATCCAGGTCATATGTGGTCAATTTTGATCTTCAAAAATTATCAGATGGATGTTAGTGACCATTGAAAGACCTTAACTACCTAATTCTATTTTTTTCAATATGTGTCGGCCATCTTTGTTTTAGAAAACACAGGGATCCAGGCCATATATGGTCAACTTTGATCTTCAAAAGTTATCAGATGGATGTTAGTGACCATTGGGGGACCTCAACTACCCAATTTTGTTGTTTTCCATGTGTGTCGGCCATCTTTGTTTTAGGAAACACAGGGATCCAGGTTATATGTGGTCAATTTTGATCTTCAAAAGTTATGGTAAGTGACCATTTGGACACCTCAACTACCCAATTTTATTGTTTTCCATGTGTGTCGGCCATCTTGGTTTTAGGAAACACAGGGATCCAGGTCATATGTGGTCAATTTTGATCTTCAAAAGTTATCAGATAGATGTTACTGTAATCTCCCGCGTATAAGGCGCGTCTTATACTGGGGGTTTTAGTTCTCATTGGATCCACAAGGGGGACACCAAGACCTTTCTTTTGATATATTACACTCCCATATAAGCTCATCTCCTGCATTTGGGGTCCAGGAGGGTCACGGGGGTCAAAACAACACATAGCTTTTTGAATTTTGAAAATCCATTCATTAGAACAAAAGTTATGAATTTTTTTTTTTTTTTGACCATATTCTGAAACTCTGGGTGCGCCTTATACGGGGGATACGCCTTATACACGGGAGATTACGGTAGTGACCATTGGGACACCTCAACTACCTAATTCTTTTGTTTTCCTTGTGTGTCTGCCATCATGGTTTCAGGAATCACAGGGATCCAGGCCATATATGGTCAATTTTGATCTTCAAAAGTTATCAGATGGATGTTAGTGACCATTGTGACACCACCACCACCAATACCACCACCACACTACTCCCAACCCTCACACACATTCCTTATTTGCATATTTTAATCCAGGCATAGGTTTACTCCATACTATAGCAATGGGACAGGATTTTACATGGAGAGCGAGGAAGCACCACAATCAGAGCATATATTTAAGTATAGGTCCATTCCAAAGGCCATAGAGTTCATATATAATGATCTTTTTTCCTTGTATCATAATAGGAATATGCACGGCATTACAGCATTGCTGTGTTTACTTTCCTGAAAGTAGGTTATAGATTAATAAATTGCAAAACACACAACATATGAAGGGCTTTTAGATTCCGTATTAAAATAATATTTGTTCTGAAAATTTTGATCTAAGATCATATTAAAAATGTTGTAAATCAATTCTATACTTCTTAGAACATGATATGAATATGCACAGCATTACAGCTTTGCTGTGTTTACTTTGCCGAAAATATGGGATAAATTTCTAATCCGGGAAACGCACTGCAATTTAACTGCTTTTAGAATTGATATTAAACTCAGAATTGATCGTCAAATTTAAATATAAAACCCTAATATCTTGATCATAGATGACAGATCCTAAATTAAATCCTCTCAATTGCATCCTTAACACGGGCCTCTTGATCATAGATCTTAGATTCTAAATTTTCAATTGAATCCTTAACATAATCTCCTAACCATGGACCCCTTGTCATTATGATCCATCAGTACAACTCCAGTTAATACATTGCTAGGGGTGCGATGTTACATAATCCCGACCCTGCAAAAACCTTAATAGTGCATTATGGATCAATGAAAAATGTTGCCTTAATAATCTGATACTGGATGGACTAATCCAGTTAGCTACACGCTTTCTCCCCTGGCTCAGAGATATCAGAGATGTTGGCTAACAAAAACCAGGGAAACCCATAATTTAGGGCACTCTTTCCAAGGGAATAAATATGATTCAGTAGAGACATCTCTCCCACAACCAAGGAATTCCTGGTAAGCCATAGCGTACATGTTCTCAGACAAGGTGCAGTGTCTAAGAAAATGGAGGTATTAGGGCTTACCCTGGGGAGTGAGCTCATCAGCTGATGGCATAAGTCCCTCTACATCCTCTGTAGTGCACCCCAACCTACGCCTGGATCTACTGCCAGCATGGGGAGGTCCCCAGGGACATGGGGAGAGAGAAGGTGGGGAGATTGTGGGGAGATTGTACCCTTCAAGGGTTTAATGTTTTGTCGCATCTTGATGCAGTAATGCAGTGGCGAGTGATTCATTGTGTGAGGGCATCGTACCAATCATTTGTGTTGTAGACTCGACATGATGCACAGATAAAGTACTCACAATGGCTGCATCCATGCTGAATACACAGAATGAGTGCATCAGACAGTACCTTTAATTTAAAGATTTATGGCTCAGTATGCTGCATAAATGCAGCCTTGGGGAGTTATGCCCAGTTGTGTATAAGGGCTATTTCACTTTTTAATGCATATTGGGCTCAGGACTGATGAATTAAGAATATCAGTATTACTTAATAAGACTTTTATTTTATTTGAAGCCCTATATCTTGGCTATTCAAAAAGGTTTATTCAAGTCACCAACTCCAAGTGGGTAAGTTTTGATAGCCTGCGGCATAAAACCCTTCGCAACTCGTTCAGTGTAGGTCACGTTTTTAGATTATAACATCAAAAATACACTGAGTATTGCTCGGATTGCCACCAAATTTTGTCAATTTATAATATTACAATTAAGTAGTTTAAGAGTACCAAAAATCAAAAACCAGGGATCAAAACTTTTGGAATTGCCGGTCTTGTGTTATACAGCACTAGGTGTAAAATTTGGTGAAAGTTGATCCACAATTTGAACTTCAGTTCATCAAAAATCATCATATGTGACCAAGCAAGCAAAAACACCCCTCTGCAGGGAAATTCGTTATCAAAGTTCATCTCAATATCTTTAAAATGAGACATCATTGGGTTAAATATTCTCAGTAGTCATGTCAGAACCCCTCCTTGAACATAGGTTGTTATTCATATCTGAAATCAATGATTACGCTCTAAATACATTATAAACCATGATAATGTCTAGAAACACAATAAATCAGCCTTTTCATAAAAATACATAATAATATGGTGATTTTTATCATAGATTTTGATCTATAAGGAATTTTCCATTTCTGTTTTCAGTTTTGGGTTTTTGGTGAGTATCCCCAAAAAGGCAAACAGATTGATTTCTCATGAAAAATGTTTATTTTACCATCCAAATATGGCCCATTTCTACTGAAAATGGTGCATTTTAAATGAAACCATTGAATTCTGCATAAAAGATTAGCTTAATATATTTTTATAATGATTTTAGAATAACTTTACCGTCCAATGCCCCCTGGTGGCCAAATGGGGAATTTAAAATCCCCTGCAGAGGGGTGTTCTCCCTTGATGGGTCACATTTACTCTGAGGAATCACTATACCTTCTCTACAGTGTGCCTACTTCAAAATGCAGTTACCCTCTGCCACCTGTAAGTTATTTAAGAAGCTCTGGAAGGCCCTTGCTGAAAATGATCTTTTGCCTTTTTTAGACATACTTCCAACTCACTGCAGGCCAGCCCTTACAGGAAAATAAATCAACATAACTCATTTTGTCATTTTTATCCAGCCAAACATGTCTACTAACCAATACATAACACTTCAACACCATAAACAATGATTCCTTAGACTGGTGAGCATTCTACATAAACAATCACTTTTTGTGACCTACACTGAATTGGGCCATTTCAGCTTAGGTCAGACCTCCGTAGTTGAAAATTGGTTCCAAGCCTGTGGTGATGTAGGGTTTAAAGGTAGAGCCAAACTTTTTCTGTCAAATAGACCCCTATAGGAAAACCCCTTTGATGGTGGGTACAAAATAGATTAAAGCTGGTATATTAGCAGGCTGGTGAGTAGAAGATCTGTCATTTTTCATGGGAAGAGGTACCTTGAAAAAATTATGTATCGTATGAAGTCCAAACGACATGGAAATGTTACATAGGACCTCCCACTAAGGAAATAAATAGTACATGACATTCTAGGTCTGCTTAGATAAGCAGTAAATGACTTGGACATTTGAGAAAATTGTCCAAAAATGCAAAATTTGGGCAATTTTTCACCTTTGACGGCCAATGCCTCCAAGGATTTTAGGCCGACATAAGCAAATTTATCATTTTTTTTAAGCTGTTTTCTAACAAACGTGACTAGAATAAAGAAGAAGCGAGCTTTAACTTGATTATTGCAGCTCCCTGAGGGTAAAAAAGACCCCAAAACATTGTTTCTTGGATCAGCCCATAAAGCAAAATGCATCTTCCAACACATCTCAGTCTTAATTTTCAACTGCTCTTTTCTTTTGGGAATCTTTATTATACTCCAGGGAATAGTAGAGAAGGTTAGAATTTATTAATGAATGTAAGGCAGAGTTGGAGGTGGTAAGATTTCCGAAATAAATCATGACAAAATGGTAACATGAAATGTTCAAAGGACAATTGGGAAATCAAGGAAACAGTCAAAGCCTTTCATCCCAGGACTGAGGGAAATTTGGAACACAATACAACACTTAAGGCAGGATAAATAGACAATGGGCGGGGATGGATTAAAAGAAGCTGATACCCAGGGATGTGCATGAGCAAAGAAAGGGGTTTGGTTCGCCTGGCTGAGAAGCCGTGCATCAATAACAGTGCCTAGGGACAGGCAATAGAGATAACGGCACCTGGGGAATAGGGTACGAGGGTTTGATGGGGTACATAGGGAGCTGCCAGCGGGGGATGCAGATAATAGCACATGTCAATAATACATGACAATAATAGAGGGTTGTCATTAAGCATGTTATAAGGCTTGGCAGAAAGAGAGAGGGTAAGAGAGATGTAGGGGAAGGAGATATTATGTGGAAACAGATAACGGACAGCAGTAAGACCGACAGGAAGACAGAGATTCATAGAGAGAGACAGACAGCATGAGAGTGATGAGGGAATCAATTTAAAGACCTGAACACCAAGTAGCTTATAGTAGGTCTACTACAACTAGTTATTCCTACACATGACCATATGATGCAGATTCATGTTTCGTTGTCATTTCCATGTATCAATGTAATGACAGCACTGCATTGGTGCATCATGCCGACCCTTCAACCGTGCATCAGCCCCATAGAGTCAGTGTGATACATGGGTGCAGCCTTGGTGATTTACTCAACTCATGGACCATGATGTCAAATAGAAAAAAAGAAGTAGCCCATATAAGCGCCCGGGCACTCATAAATTTCATTCCCACTGTAACCCCAGCGCTCATTCTAGACAGGTGCTTCTTTAAATACTGTTTTTACTGCTTAAGGCTTATTTCAATACCCTCCTACCCCTGGCGTTTATTTGAGACCGACGCTCATTTGAGACTCAGACCCTGGCCCTTAAACGGGCCCTTGGGGTAAGTGCAAAATATAGCCCTTAAAGCGTTAGGGAGCAGCCCCTTGGGAAAAGTTGCTCACACAGTGGTGATGGTGTGTCCCCTGGGTCCATGTCTCCTCACCTTAAGGCTAAAGGTACCCAAACCCTAATCGCTCTCCCAGGGAGAGAGACCCAGCGGGATTCCATCACTAAAGACCATGCCTATTGATTACAGGGCTGGCAGCCTGCCCACCTACTTCTATTCTCTATGTCTCCTGTCTATACCTGTTTCCTGCCTGTCTGTCTGTATGCCCTCTCTTGTGTTTCTCAATGTCTGCCTATCTCTCTTCCTGTCTGTCAACCTGCCTATTTCAATATGCCATTCTCTCCCTAGCACTCCCTCTCGAGATGCATGCCTATCTGCTCGCCTGCTTATCTCCCTGCACCCCCCCCCCAACACACACACAAGTGTGTCATCTGCCAGCAGAATTTCCTACTTTCCCACTCTTCCAGCCATATCTCTCACGTCATGTCTTATTTACACATGCACACATCTACTTAAACCCCTCCTCTCCCTGGCACACACCTGCCCCCTGGCGGCACCTTCCTTATTTACCTCTTTATACCAAGCCATACCCTACCCCCGGGGTACTAGCGCCTCTATTGCCTGTCCCTAGGCACCGTTAATAACGCTTGACTTGTCAGCCAGGCCAACCAATCCCCTTTCTTTGCTCACCCACATCCCTCGGGCCACCCTAGACAGGATCTCAGATTTCATGCATCGCTTTTCTACTTCATACATTGCGTGTATTATTTCCACTATCAACAGATTCCTACACTCAAGCCTTTAAGGGACTGTATGATACCTCGAGGTTCAAGTTTCTTGGTCGCCATGATGCACCGATACAACAAGCCCAATAGCTAGCATTCTATTGAAGCCTCGTGTCGATCCTCATCGTGATGGGGTGATTAACCCGACAGGGCCCACCACGCACACCAACTTGAGTCACTAGTCTCCATGCAGAGGATGTGGAGAAAAGGGTAGTAAGTGTCAGTCACTGTAGTCCCATGTCTTCTTTGAGCCCATAGATTTTGCACCGTGTCTGCAATGTTCCATGTCTGCTTTGAGCCTACTGTCAAGCAGTCTGTACCAATATGGTGGCTCCAGACCCTATACTATATAATATTATATAGCTTCATTCTCCTTCCTGATTTATAGATCCAGTTCCAGCCCTTGGGGTCCACAAAGGGGATGGATGTACCCTTGGTGATATTCCAGGCTGCATTTATCCATCATAACCACATCAGCCCATGGCATTATACATCAACCAGTTTAAGACAAAAGAAGCAAATTAATGCAATTTGGCTGTGTCATCATGATTCCTTCTTATTCTACAGGAGTAAATCAGCCCAGGGTACCAACGTAACGCTAGAACAAAGCCTTGGGAAGGAGTGTATCAATGCATCCTGGCGAAAAATGAAAACCCCGAGCTCACTAAAGCCTCAACTCTTTGATACAAATTGGTCAGGAATATAAAAGAAACATTAGATTTCCATCTTCTTTGAATTTGAGGGGAAAAAAACAACAAAAAAAACAAACAAACAAACGGGTACCTGCTACACCTTCAAAAACATCTGTCATGAGTATAGGCTACCTTTAGAGCAAACAAAGAGAATTTGAATTTAATTACATCATGTTTACCACTGCTCCAGTGGCCTTTCAGTATCAGCATGAGGAAGCTCTATGGTGATACCGACTGCTAAAGGACTAGTGCCTCCCTGAGTCTAATGGAGCTAATGATCACTCACAACACTAATGCAAGGTCTATTATCAACACACAGCTAACTTTAGACGTTTTGGTCAGTTCACAAATCAACAAGCCTGTCTAAAGACACCAACTGCACTCTGCAGACAGAGTATCTCTGCCCCCCCCCCCATTATTTCTTTTTATCTTTGGAGGGATCGCGTGGGTATTCTCTAATGTTAAAATGACCTTAAAGTCACTAACTAATACCTTTCCAATAGCGCCCCATCCCCTGGGTTCAGATTTCTAGATCCGCCACTGGTGTCTTGTTTCAAATGGTTTCAAACTGAAAAAAAAATACCAAATTCACTTCATTCTTTTTGTTTTGTTTCCGTGAGTTTGGACTCAAATACACTGTGAAAGGTTTGTAACAGGTGCTGACGGTTTTGTCTAAACATTTTCATGGCAGAGGAAAATATATTTTAACTTTAGTTTGAGTCAGTATGATTGAGGCAGAGATGGAGGATATAAAGCAAAGGCACTGTGTGGAGAGTGCAGCATAAGGACAGGTGACGTTCAGTTACGATGATGGAAATCAATAACTGAAAATAAAAACTGACAAAAAGAATTAAACTCAAGAAATCAATATGGGAAGCCGTAAAACTGGGTCAGATAATTACAGCTTAACTCTCAAAGGGAAACACTGTGCCTTAATTCAAAACACCTTTTGTGAGACGTCTTGATGCATAAATGCAGTGTTGTAAACCCAATTGACAATCCTGCATTTCTGCTGATTACTTGTCAATGGTACAACCCTGCACGTTGGTCATGAGGGTCAAATTCAGTACTAACAACTTCTTAGTATTTACTCACTCTTGGGGTTTTAATGCATTTATTATCAAGATGTGGCAGTTGAACCGCAGCAAGTTGCTTGCCAGGGCTGCATTGATGCATCAGTGATGGCATGATAGACAAATGCAGCCCCTGACAAGAATCACCAAGGCTGCATTCATGCATCAGGACACAAAATGATATAATGCATTATTGCACTATGCAGCAATTGATGAGTTCAAGTCAAATTGTAAAGCTGAGAAATTGGGTCAGTTCATTAAATAACTAAAATAACTGGGTCAGCGGATGATGGCCTGTGAGTCATTCTAATAAGTGTTATTCCTGCACGGCTCACGACTCTTACTGTGAGCTGCTCACGACCCTGACCTGTACAGTCACCTGCCCTTAAACCCTTTACTAATGCAGGGGCGCATCATGCCCATTGGTGCATCATGCTGACACTCGGGGGTGCATCAACTCCATGGGGTCGGAATGATGCATGAATACAGCCCTGTCATCCCTGTTGGTCGTTATGATGACGCCCTGGCAAGTCATCTGCCGAGCCTACCTTCAAGCATTATACCGACCCTATGTGATCGGTAGAGTCCTGAGAGTATTCCTGGTTTGAATTACCACCAATAGCCTATAGACCACCATTGCTAGATGTGTTACTTAGGGAATAAGGCACGGGTATGGCTATGGGAGTGCTCAAGGCCTATAAGGCCCCTCGATGTCTAAATACAGTCTAGAGCACGACCATGGCCATGACCAAGTGCCTTATTCCCTAAGTAACACAGAAAAATCACATATCAGCCACCGAATAGCATAGGGACATCAATTGTTAAGTCTAAAGGTGAGATGAAGTTAACCTCCTGTATTGGGAGTGCATTATCCATCTAGATAATGCATGGTCAATCAGCCAATCAGAATGCAGCATTTTGGATAATGCACTATGAATTTGCCCAGCTGTGTTATAATTTAGAGGAAAGCACTGATTACATCCACAAGGGCTACACGTGGCGGCACCTAGTGCATTCTGCTTTGAGAACGGTGCATTCACGCATCACTATGACATGACTTAGTTATAGCCTAATCTGAAAGATTGTTATGATGCATCAATGCAGTGCTGGTGAGTTGTCAATACTGGGCAAACACATTACAGCTTTTAGGCCTTTATAGTGAGGTTCATGTTTCCTTTCTATGCCTTTATTACTTAAGGACCCAGCTTTCATAACTTATCAAGTCACTCTACACAGATTCTTCACACCCTGACTGATATCACTCTGACTGGGCCTTATCAATACAATCTCCACTGCCCTGTCTACATGCCTCCCTACACAGCTACCATTGTGGCTGCATCTCTTACAGCCCATAAATCCATTCCTCACTTCCCCTCAAAGCACTCATCTCCATACATCCGTAAAGCCTGGGTTTCATCACTTCCTGTTCCTCATCTCCCCTATTTCCGCCCACCATGCTCTGCCCCGGTACACCCACTAAACTTGATTACAAGCCATCCATATTTAGCCTCTCATACCGTATAATGCAACGTGAAAAAGCTTTAGTCTGTTAGGGTGAGCTGCTGTGAGCTGCAAGGCCAAAAAAAATATATTGTGTGTTTCCAGTTACATGGCTCAAAGATCTTGTTAAAGCCAGGATGCACCTTATACGCGATGATTTTATTCTATAAAATAGACTTAAATGACTCAAAATCTGGCTCCAGGTATGCCTTATAGGTCTGGCACAAACTCAGGTTCTGCCTTATATGTCGGGTCAGGTGCATCTCATATATGCAAGATGTAAGGATGCTTAGATTTACATTTCAAATATCCCTACTTTTCGTATCTAATATTCTTCATTGGTATAAAATGTATATGATTTTTGAATTTTTCCTGCAATAAATCCTTAACTCAAAAGCTGAGGGTAGACAGATTCTGACAAAGAGTACACTATAATAGCCCCTTCCTGGATGTAAACAAGAATCACTCCATACTACTCTTGTTTACGCTTGTACCCGACGGTATTTCTGTGAATCTGCCTCACACAGCAGCAACCAGCAGACAAGATGTAATTACACTTTCGGGCCTTCCGAGAGCCATGTCGATATTCCTGCCAGAGGCTCGCATCATGTCATAACACAGGTGAGCGGCTATGAATTACAGAGCAGGAGTTCAAAGTGAGGCTGATCACCCTAGGCAAACATCACTGCCTTTGGTTTTGATTTGCTGCTGGCCTTCTAGTAATTTATATTTACCATCACTAAAATAGATTAAAAATTATGAGACGAGTGTCAGTTGGCCTAAAAGTTGGTTTATAGAATACTGTTTTATTATAAAGATTGCACACTAGTGTAGGGGCAGTAATTCCACGTGCTCAGTAGACCGACCCCAGGGGCGGGTCGCCAGGAAATCACTGCCTTATAATATGCATCATACTGATCCAGGTGTGGTTGGTCAGTTGAAGATGGCAGGTCAGGGCCTGTAGCTCAGTGGTAGAGCATCCACCTTAAGGTAAGGAGGTCCCTGGTTTGAATACCGGAAAGTCCAAACACCATTTTCGCCGTCCACTACACTAATCTTGACATAGGCCTTTTGGAATTAGGCCAGTGCACTGAAAACCTAGAAGTTCTGAAACTAGTCAGCGGTGACCACTTTAGGTACTCAAGTTGACGATACCTAAAACTACAGCTTTAGGTAGTCAAAATGATGACTTTAGGTCGTCATCCTGACGACCTGAGTCATCAGGATGACAATACTGACAGTACAGAGTTGTCATATTGATGACTCAGGTCGTCAGGATGACGACCTAAAGTCGTCATTTTGACTACCTAAAGCTGTAGTTTTAGGTATCGTCAACTTGAGGACCTAAAGTGGTCACCGCTGACTAGTTTCAGAACTTCGTGGTTTTTAGTGTGTCGGCTTTACCCTGTCTAAGTCCTTATCTGAATACTTTGTATGCCTCGAAGCAATCATTGAGCAAATAGGAACTGTTACACAGTGACCAAGAAGAGAGGGTACCTACCTGAATTTCATGGACTTTCAATTCTGAATCCTTTTTTCTGTACACCCATCCAGGTGACTTGGTCAATGTGTGTGGTGCATACAATACATAGTCAGACTGACTATCTTTATCACTACCATATGACTAATGTAGTTATGCATGTATACTCATATGATTATAGGAACAAAACATACCATACAGTCACAACTGAGTATAGGAGTTATTTTCAGTGTTGATATGATATTGTCAAATATGTGTACTAGGGTAACAATGAAGTTCTGAAAGTTTTGAGTAATACGGAAAATCAATGGGAAAACACTTTCCCAAGGTCACCTGGGACAACTTGTCGTCCCATCTACAATAACACAACATATCATTGAAATAAGGGCGCATTCCTCATCCCAAAGTTGCAAGAGATCCGTCATTATTTTCGCAGAGATTCCTCCTGCATTTATGTACCACCATTCCGCCGCCTGGGGCTTCTTGTAAAACCTAGACTGGGCCAGTGCTTTTCAATAACGGTGGTGCACTTTTCAGCTTTACGAGGATCCCTGGTAGATCCAACAGTTATATTTTACAGTGTATAATATGGGTTTGACCAGGCAACAAGTATTCTCAATAATTACTATCCCCTGAACAAGATATTGAGAAGGTCTCAGGAAAGTCCTGACTTGTCCACACTACAAAGATTGAGATTGTGATTATCTCCTGGAAATGTGGACACGCCATAAAATCTTATACTCAAGAAAGTTCTCAAGTCTAGATCCTAAGATGCTCTCATGATTCATATGAGCATATCTTGTAACTCTAGAGTAAATGACATGTTTCTATTCTTGTAGAAGGTGATGTGTTAAATTCTTGTTAAATTCCAGAGTTCCTTCTGAGAAGTCACCTCCCCAATTCACACAAATTGCAAACGTTCCACGAGACCTCAATGGGTAGAGAGAGACTGCAGAATGTCTATGTAGTCTACAACTCTCCTAGTAGGCATTCTACTACATGAGTCATGATTAGTATGACTGACCAACTTCATACTTTTACTAAATATTAATATCAAAAACCATCAATTCAACATTGATCAGTCAGCGATCAGGCCATGGGAACACTCTATTTAGGCAGTCTCAGTCTAAGCATGTCTCCCTTTGTCCTTAAAAGATGCCATTCAATGGCCAACAAAAACCAGAAAAACTTTTGACATTTTGTTTTCAGGAAACGTGGCACCTCTTACTCCTTCTTTGTCCTAGTGAAGCAAAGGCTTTCTCCTGTAGCGCTTAGTATTTTGATATATCTTCCTGCCTCGTGCACCTAGAATAGTAAACCCAATGGAGCAGATCCAGAGTATCCAGGGAAAAGCCTTGCCGCATGTCTCCTAAACTTCTTACTCTTCCATGAATAGATCAGCGGATTCACCCATCTGTTCATCTTCCAGATGTAAATGCCAATCCGAGTGGCCGTCACACGTTGGTTTTCTGGCAGGATGTTTACGCTGATCGGTATAGAAATATAGGCCATGTGACAAAGGATGTAGACAACTAAGACAGTCAACATGACTTTGGTAATCTTGAAATCACCCTGTTGAAGTTGTGCTGCTGGCGGTTGACCTACTGGGGAGACACTGTGTTTCTGCTTCCAAGCAACAATTCCAATCTTGGTGTACATTGCAATTGTGATTGGGAAGAATACCAGATGAGGAATAAGACCCATGAGATTTTTGGGGATGGTGGTGAGTCTGTGTAATACAAAACATAGATGGACATCATCCTTATCAGTGCCTGCATATATGTACCCAAAGCTGATACAAGCTGTGGGCAGGATCACTGCAAAGGCCCATATAAGGTAACTGATTATGAGGGATCGTTTCACCGGCATCATTGTGTGGTACTCTAAGGCATACGCCGTGAAGATACACCGATCTACCGATATAAAACACAGAGAAACCAAATTGGACAGGATTGACACATAGTTGATCCATATTGCTACGATGCATGATACATTCCAAACTATTCCAAGTGGGAGACATTCCGTAACTAGACGGGAAGGCAGGGCAGTGACAGATATAAAATCTGCAAGCGCGAGGCACCCGATGAAAACATTGCTGCTCGTGTCAAGCATGTCACCTTTGTACAGTACAGAAATAGTGACACCATTCATAAGCAAAACCAAGACTGTGTCGATAATCTCTGATGACAATATCAGGACAGGGTTGTCTATTGAAATCAGACTGGTCTCGTTTAGAAAAGAGTAAGTGGTATTTTCTGTCACATTCATACTGATTTCTGTCAGGCTTCACAATTTATGGATGAAAGAAAGGTTGATCCCAGTCAGGGCACAGATGATGCTCAGCAAACAGTCTCTTTGATTAGGATTCCTTAAAGGGACCGCCAGGGATGTAAGTCAGACATGGGCAAGAAGCCACACATTGACTTGATATAAAAGCCTTCTGTTTTTCCAAACAGCCCTCCTTACCACTCCTATAAGGAAAAAAGATGTCATTCAAAAATGTCAAAAATCAGGAAATCCTGATAAATCCTGAAGACTTACGGGCTGTTCTATTTTTTGTTTCTTTTGTTCCAAGGTTTTCTTCATATCATGAAGACAGGAATTGTACATTCTATGTCAGACAGAAAGCCCTCCATTGTCTTACCTTTGGTATGTATAATGAGAGATAGTCTTCGGCAGTTCATCGGTCACTAAATCGCACCGTGTCCAAAGTGATGATAGTTCAGTTTGCAGCCAAACATCAGAGAAGGCAAGTTCCAAAGATCCTTGACAATGTGTACAGTTAGGTAAAGATGACTCTATATATCCCAAATATCTCTTCAATATTTGGTTAGATTCTGGCCATTTGACGAGTAACAGCATCAGGACGTCTATCCCCCAGCTACACCACGATACACTACACTGTGCATTAACTAAATACATTTGGCTTCTTAAACACCTGATGTTTTACCTAAGACTTGTCAAAAGTTTCTTCAAATTGTCAAAGGTCTCTTCAACTAAGTATCCAATTACTTTATGTACTCTTTTATAGTCTTTGATTGGTTGAAGGCAGCCATGTTGGACTTGGTGCCCCAAGCTGGCTCAAGCACACCCACAGTATACAGTGTGGATAAGAAAAAAGTAGTTCAACTGCATCACTAACATATCATGTGAACTTCAGATTCTGCATGTTGAAACCCGAGTCCGTGCATGATCTCTGTTCCAGGAAACACTCCAGACATGGTCTCTTTAAGGGCATTAAGGGCAGCATGATGCCTCCCGGTTATGTTCCTTTGTATTCATGATGCATCAATGCAGTGTTGGCAGGACTCCTCACCAGCATTGCACTGGTGTATCATGGAAATCTCTCAGAGGTGTATCAATATCATTGGGACGGTTTGATGCATGTCAGGACTAGCGAAAAATTTGCCATGCCTCAACAAAATTGTCAGAATGTATTAAAGCACTATGCAACCGCTAACGAGTAATGCTCTTCAGAAAGCAGGCTTAACATTATGTAGAAAGAAACTTTTTTTTTACTTTAAAGAATTCTTTTAAATGCTGACTGTAAATTTCTGTCTCTTTTGACATGAATCTGATGCATGGAATCCTAAACTTTCCTGTTTTTCTCTCCATGCCCCCCCCCCAATCAGATTTTTATCCAAAAGGCCCTTAAAAACTTTAGGGCAAAAAAAAAAAAGTAGGGAAGGTGTAGTTACCTGAACATGAAATATTTTTTCCAGGCCTAATCAAATCACTCTGCGTGAAAACTTTGTAAAGTGATGAATGTTACTTTTACCCATTCTTAATATCATACTGGGTGCTCTCTTACCTCGATTACACTCAGAGTTGATACCCCCCTGCATCATCCAGGCATGTCTCAGGACCCATAAATCCAGGCATGGGATTGGATTTCGAAGAAATATCCAAGATTGCTCTAAATCTCTCCCCAAGCTGGTATTTTGGATGAAATATATGGAATGGGTCCCTTCAAAAGTCTAAGATAACCCCCAACCCAATGTTAAAATGTTTTCTCATTGGATCTGTGCAAATCACAAGAATGACCCATTTCACTTTCAAATATTCGAAATTTTGGATCTATCCTGAAGAATTCCATGCCTGTAAATCCACTACTCGCCTCCTGCTTAAATTACTCATACACTTACTAAACTTGATAAAGATCTACTCCATGTTAAGCATCTATTACAGTATGTTTTGACATCAGGGATCAGGAATGAACAGTGGTAGTAGTACTAAAAGACAAAATATTAGTCGCAAGCTCGCATTATCATGATTACACATGATTTGACAAATTATATTGCTCAATGAAACCACTTATTTTTCTAGTAACATTCCTACGACTTCTTCTACCCCGATATCACACGCTGTCAGTCTATGATGCTGGTAATCTTTAACTCTAGAATTCTCCCATCCCCCCGGAAGTCTCCCACCCGGAATTCTCCCCCCTGGAAATCTCCCCCCCCCCCTAGGAACTTTCCCCCCTATCAAGTTTTACCAGTGAGCCTTACCCTAACCTGTCACTATCCCTAACCCTAACCCTATAACATCTTGCGTACTTTCAACTTACATTTGGTGTATAGAAAATGAACACAAATTAAGTATATGTCATATATGGATAAGGGGGGGGGGAAGTTCCAGGGGGGATTTCCTTTGGGGAGGGGAGAATTCCGAGGGGGGATTTCCGATGTAAGAATTCTGGGGGGGGGGGAGAATTCCAGGTGGGAACTTCCTAACACCCAGTCTATAAGGGATTTGAATACTTGTCAGTCTTGTGCTCATCATGTAAACATTGTTTCTGCTTAAAGTTTTCTTGATACCTCGTGATGATTATTTTGAGTCTGATTGAGTTCCTAGAACCTGTGGAGAATAGCAGCTTAATTGTTTTGTGCACTAATGCAGTGCTGGCAAACCTACTCACCAGCACTGCATTAGTGCACCATGCTGACCATTCAGGACTGTATCAACCCCATAAAGCCATCATGATGCATCCCTGGTTAGTAACTCACCATGATGCACAAATGCTAGCATTCATGCATCATGACCAATTTGCAAAATGCAGCATAGCTCTATGGAGCCTTTGAAGGTTTATCTATCTAGGCCCGGCAGTTTACTTTTTCTGGTTCCAACTTTATATATCCCATATATAGTTACCTGGAACACTAACAGGGTGATCAGACAAAGTCACATGAAACCATGTGGGGAATGTCGTTCAGCCAATTCCTTGTGCGCATGGACCGATAAAGGGTGTGTGCTGATGATGTTGAAGGTAATCAGAGATGTTCAGAAAATTGCTTCAACAAAGTGTAAATGAACTTTTCAGGAAAAAGGAAAATTGATAATACTTTATCAAGTGGGTGTGTGAGGAATTTATCAGACGATACTTTTCCATGATTAACCAGTGGTGTAGGAAGCATGGGTGTATTATGGGGGGGGGGGGGTCGCCTGTACCTAGTGTGTATGGTACAGTTGATAACAGTGTCCCATTCTATCAGTGGGGGCTTGGAAGGTCACTGAGTTTGAGACATAAACATCCTAGTCTTGACCAATAAGATGGGCAGATATGTAAAGTAATGCCTTATTTTGTTTGTCTGTACCTCTCATAGATTCATATACTCAACTGTATAATTGTTGTAGCCTCAAAGGTGTCCCAATTATCAAAATCCTAAATGTAAGTTGTCCATCTTTGGACTGTGTGATGTGCTATGGTGCATATTTGCTTGCATTTCTGACCACTTTGGGCAAATGGAGACACCTGATTCAAACCAATAGTGACCTTGAGGTATGGGGGTTGAACTTGTTTGCCCACTGCTAACCACCAATTGCATGGTCAGTGAAGTGTGAAGGCAGTACTAGACCACTCTGAGGTAGTACTACCTCCCCCTGCAGGGCTAGCTGGATCTCAGCTCCACAGAGTGAAACGACAACAGAGTGACAGAGGGTAGGTTGTGACCAGGGAACATTTTACAAATTGATATGTAGCAGAGTTTCATTCAACTGACAGGCGACAATGTAAGTGAATTTACAAAGTAAATTTGCCTAGACTTGAACATAGGATATTACTTAAACCTCCCAGTTCCCCATACTACCTGAAACAATGACTTGTTTTTCGACCCCCTTGGATTGAGTGGGATCTGTTACCAGCCAAGTCATACCCACTAGACTTGGCTGGCCTGCTAGCTACACCTGTGTAGGTAGGAGTACACACTTGGAGAACAAGTGAAATGGACAGGCAGCTAACTCACTCTGAACTCAATCGGTATGGGGCTGCACCCTATGAAGCGCTACCACTTAATGTCAGATTTTGACTAGAGCATCCACTAGTGTAACCAAGGTAATGAAGCTCTGGACCAATCAGGAACCAGCAGCCTCTTTCTGGTACCATGACTATTCAGATTTAGGTCAAGCATGTCCTAATATAGATTTGACATGATAAGTAATTTAAATACATGATCAATTGTAGTCATGGTGATAAGTGGATATGACAGATATATTATTTATATAGCCCTATAGCAGGCTGTTTTTTGTGTGGTTTCAAACTGAGTGTCTCATCAGGCGTGATCTTTAGAGTGAACTTAAAAATTAAAAGTGATTATGATGGAAACATAATTCTAAATATATTTAAGTACACTCTGTTAAAGTTATTGGTTTATGGGTGCACTTGGGTGATTTTGAGTGGTCAACCAATCTAATAGTTTTTCCATAAATCAAATTATATCTGTAAAATATCTTTAATATTAGAAAATAACACAATGGTTAGGCTACTTAAAGTTTAGGTTTTGGGTGTTCAGACGGTGGCTCACCTTTAGGTTTGTAGGCCCAACAAAAAAAAAACAAAAAAAAAAAACAGGAGGTTCAGTGGCCTAGGGGTATGGGCTCCTGGGATGGAGTTTCCCTGGCTGGGGGTGTGGCATTATTTTCACACCCGACGTCAATATGGTAGCAGTGGTGTTAGTGTGGTAGGACAATGTCCAGATAACAATAGTGTTATATAATTCCCTGGTTGATCTCGGACTCAAGTTATAAACAGTTTGAGCTGGAGTTCAACTGGTTTAATCCAATAACTACCTCTGCCAGCTGATGCTAAATTAAACTATGTTTGTATGCACAGAACTTCAACTCTGTGTCAAGCTGAAATTTCCAAGGAATGGAAAGGGGGAAAAGAAAGTGACCGAACATAGAAGCCCCATGGTATAGGTTTTCCATAGGAATGTACCATGATGAACCGTTTTATCGCACATCTTCAAATTAGTGCAGGTCTTGTTATAAAGCAGGGTTGACGGAGGTTTTAAAATCTGAAGATTCACTCATTTTTACACTTCAAATAAGAATAATATAAAGGCTGGGTAAATCGGAGGCTAAAATATATCAACGCAGGTACACTAAAAAGGGGCCACTATGGGTATGAGTTTTTTCATCTGTGTATTTTCTGCTAAATTTGAGCAAAGATGCAAACTGGTTGGCTAGGTAAGGAGAGTGGGACAGTTATTCAGTGATGAGCAGCTGAGAGCAAACAGCAGAAATCACACGCCATCTCTCAAGTTAACTTTTTGCTGAAGACATTCTACCTTTTAGGAGTTCATGCCATTTTGATATGAGAATTTAGGTCTCATACCATTATAAGTGTATACCCTCTCATTTTTGGTCATATTGTGGGCTAGGAATGGCCCAAAATTGTCTGCTTTTGGACCCCAATTAAAGCACTAGACATATTTTTGGATACTTCTATAGTCTTGCAATATTGGAGCATACATATGTCAAATTAGGACCAATAGGCCTGCATATCATAAAGGATTAACAACAGTCTTTTGCTGTTAATAACTCCTGTTTCCTCCAAACATAATGATCAGGAACAACACAATGTTGACTTAATGTCAATGTTGAATTAATTCTATACAGTGATAATTTGGTGGCAGTTATGTTGGAAAGCTCACATTCCAAGCTGGCCTAAGCTAACCCACAATTCATAAATAGTATTGAACTGCGTTGCATTATGATATTTTTACTGGAGCAGTCCATAATTGAATGTCTTTTGTTGTCTTTCTGTAACTAAATCAGGAGCAATTTAACTGTGTCGCAAAAAGATGGCATACAAACTGCGTGTTTTAATTGTCAAAAACCTAACTCCATGGTTTCTGTGTCCTGGAGGTGACATTTCAGTCATGGTCACTTAAGAAGTTGCTCAATTTAATCCTTTACAGTCAGCTTACCGCCGCTTCTTTGGTGCATATGCCAACCCTGCCGGAGGTTATTTACCAGAATTACTCGCCATAAAAGGATGGCTACTATATACCTTTTTGAGAACTGATTGTAAAGGGATCCTTCGTCTCACCTCACTGTAAGTCTGGGCATTTACCCGATAACTATAAAATCCGCTGCACGGGTTTCCCAAAGGTACTATGCTGACCTTAAACACCTAGTAACCTTTGACATTTAAGGAAGGATCTTATTGCCAATTTCAAGATGTCATTTCTGAGTGCACATGGTAATAAGATTTAGATACAGGCCTCTCCTTGAAGTTTTCTTTTTTACTATTCTTAATGCTTTTCTTTCTTTTTCTTTTGTTCTAATCATGAACAGATTGAGCGTCATGTTATCCACTGTAAATCACTTTTGTTTCAATGTCCACTCAGGGAATGTGTTGTCAGTTATGATGCAGCCACCCGTAAAGTTCAAAGATGAAATCGGTCATGTTTTAAGTCTGCTTTTTGCAAGAACTATAAAAGGGAAATGTTGAATTTTGCATTGTGGGTAATTTAAACGATGGGAAAGACATTGCAAATGCACAGTTTTGTCAGTTTCAAATGTAACAATAGTGAACAAGTAATCAATGCCTAACATGTGACAAGTCACATGTATGCACCAATAACGCATGAGGCATGTAGCACCGGATGCGTTATTGGTGCATACATCTTACGAGTCACATGTTAGGCATCGAGTACTTATTTTATTACATGATTAATCAATAAATAATCAATAGAATATCAATAGATACAAGTTGGAGAATTGCGTGCCCCATATCTTCTATAGAGCCAAAAAGATGAACCAGGCCGGGACACGAACGCCTGTACCTGGGGTTAGCAGTGCGACTTACTGACCACTATACCATCGTACACAATGGCGGCAGCTTGTCGCGCTGTCTTACTGGTGTGATTGCCTCTATAATTATAATGCCAGTCTCACCTTGCACACATGAAATGCTAGGGTTGCTACTAACCAGGCCAAACCTATGACATTGTGTATACAGGCAAA
The DNA here is from genome assembly GCA_949317995.1 of Acholoe squamosa. Lineage (NCBI taxonomy): Eukaryota > Metazoa > Annelida > Polychaeta > Phyllodocida > Polynoidae > Acholoe > Acholoe squamosa. Next base: position 16,398,855 of record OX439041.1, read on the forward strand.
CACACTCTGTTTCTCGTCAGTCCCTGTGGCACAATGCATAGGTAGTTGGATTTGGGATTAATAGGGCTCTGGCAATGAAATTCGTAGGTTTTAACATGTGACATATGACATGTAAGGTGTGCCTGTTATCCTTGGATAACAGCACTGGTTGCCTGTTATCCATGGATAACAGCACACCTTACAAAGGTCATGATGCATGCATCATGGCATGCAATATCAACAGGTATCAGAATGGGAATATCCAGAAAAAGCACCCAAAATCATAGAAATCGTGTAATAATTTAAACTATGATTCTTTCTTCTAAAATAAATATAGATAGGCTACTGTTGCGACAACTAGAGGGAGCATCTATTGGGCCAATAGATTGCACCATTGTATAAAAAACCTCTGTAAATCCATCCATAGAGACGAAATGAACCTCCATGACTTACCCAATGATACATGTATATCCCATCTACATAGTCCCTATATACATTGTCATGGGGTAGCCTCTTGTCTACGGCCGTCCTATGGAGCATGCCTGTCGCCGGGGCCTGTCGTCTCTCCATTATAGTATTGACGTATTGATAATGTGTAGGGTCCTACTGCCAGGATTATAGTCTGTCTTTAAGGTCTTTGGTGGTTTCATTTCTGGATGGGATGATATCATGTACATTAAGCTTTGATATATATATATATATATGCAGATGCCAAAACAACCCTAAATAACATGAAAATCCCCATTTTGATATTTTTAGGCAAGGCTCTGAAATCCTAATTTTCAGAGGAGGCAGGGGCGCGTGTCCTCTCCTTTTTGTCCTAGTTAAGTTACAAATTTGATTGTTTTGGACCCAAATAGTGCTAAAAAATGGGAGATGTGCCTCCTCCTTTTCCAAATCCTGATCCGCAACTGACAGAAATCCCTGAGTACCGAAATCTCGGTTATAAAAGGAATTGATGGTCCCATTATATTAAATAGGGCCCTACCTATATGTACCCTGAGCTGCGCATCTGGGGGCTGTATAAGTATATTCCATGCAGCTATACTGAAAATAAACCCCAGTATTCTTCATGGAACCAGTGGTTTCTCAATTGAAAAGTCACAAAATTCCACTCGGGAGACTATAATACCACTTAACTACAATCACAAGTTTTTAACTCCCTGAATCAATGCCTGATCAGCAGCAAATAGAATGCTGTAATCTGATAGGCTGCTGTAATAGCTCATTTGTCCTACATGAATTGCCCTCAGCAGTCACTGGATTGTGGCAGGGTATTATGAAATGGGATACCAAATGAATTCATTGGTGTTCACCCGAGGTATGGGCAAGGATAATGCCATTTTCCTGATACAATACTGAAATATTTTCAATTTAGTATCTATCCTCTGCTAAAATCTTGGAGTTCCACAAATGACTGACATGAACCAAGACATACTAAGAACCTCTATATCTATGATTAGAGATGCAAAAGGGACAGCCAGTGCAGAGGGATCATTTCTCTTTGTAATAAGGAAAACTCCACATCAGTAAGATCATGTGAGATCACCCTGTCTGCAAGGCTGATGCTTCACCTGTGGGCCCCAAAACTATATTACCCAGCCTACAGTCTTTGTACTTGCATTGCCTTTTATGGGTCGCTAATTCAGCAGTGCATCATGCTTAATGTTCGGCATGATGCACCAATGAATCGCTGGCGAGTCTGCTCGCGGGTATTTCTGGTACGTCATGTGGACCCTCCAGGAGTGTATCAGTGAGTTACTCACCAGGGCAAGATTCATGCTGACAAATGGGCTTGATGCACTACTGCATTTATTGGCCCTTAAAGGTACACACATCTGGCTCTCTGGACCTGCATAACAGTAACGTCCCAGTCACTAGTTGTGCATTTGGTTGACATGTCACTATGGTGTCAATGTCATAGCAGGCTCTGAGGCTTATGTCCATTAGACTCTAGTACAGAACTATGTATATGGGGTTGTGAGTATACAAAAAGGGTATGTTTACCACTTAAGTGCATATAATGGCTTTTGAGGAACTTTGGTTCAATATAGGTTTCGTGTTCAAAGGTAGCCTTAGAACTTGAAAGCACCCCATGTGTCTACAGTCAGTGTATCTGTTATGGTGACAGAGGGGCCGCAGTCAGCGCTTTGGATAGGCTGACTTTTCGGTCACTGGTCACAGGTGACAGCATTGTCAGCCTATCTAATGCTATTGCACCACACATAACCTTACACCCTTTCTGTGAGTGCAGTATATAAAGCTTGGAGTTGTATTTCTCCTATATAAGTTGATATCCTATATATATATATATATATATATATATATATATATATATATATATATATATATATATATATAATTCTATGCTATATACAAGGTATAGAAAAGAAGCTAGCCCTGCAGGGCTACTAATAAGGAATAGAATAGAAGGTTGCCCCGCAGGGCTACTAATAAGGAATAAAATAGAATTTTGCCCCGCAGGGCTATTAATTTCAAACCATCTTTTACAATCCTAAATAGCATCAATTTTAGATTGATAGCCCTGCGGGGCAATATTCCTTAAAAGTTTCAATTTTGAATTAATTGCCCTGCAGGGAAACCTTCTATTCTATTCCTTATAAGCATCGATTTTAATATAATAGCCCTGCGGGGCAACCTTCTTTTTACTCCTTATAAGAAAGCATTTCAAATCAATAGCCCTGTGGGGCAAAATTCTATTCTATTCCAAATTGATTAAAAAAAACCTGTATACAACCAATAGGGACAGTATCATTAGGGTTTAGGGCTGTTCCTCTAGTTCTATAAGAAGAGAGGGATGTTATCATGGTTTGAATAAACCACAATTTCTATAAAAAAAAAAAAAAAAAAAAAAGAGTTAGGGTGACCGTGGGTGCCCGGTCACCCTATCGGATATGCTGACAGGAGACAGGTGGGGTGTAAAACCCCTTGAAATCAGGAACAACCAGTAAAGAATTCCATCCCTGCTACTAACTCAGAGTGTTACACATACGTATAGCCCTGAGACCGTCCAATATACCCACACTTTACCAGATAGTAAAGTAGATATCGATGTTAGGATGACAGTAAACCAGTGTAGACAGCACCCAACTGGTGCCTACAGCTGCCTGTCCATCCCACTACACCATGTCATCATATTATATATAGGTGGTAGGTTCTGCATGGGGAAAATAACACTTCATATGCAGCTAATGCAGGAGTGCATGCACCATGCCTTGTGGTCGTCATGATGCACCAATGAAGGGCTGGCAAGCAGTCTCACCAGCACTTCATCGATGCATCATGATGTGTATACCTATGCTCGGCATGATGCATCAATACAAAACTCTCTACCAAAAGCTAGGACCAGATCAGGAAATAAATATAGTTATATTATAGAAGCAAATGGACACGGGGTGAGTCATAATGCAGCCTTTCTGTAGCTAATACCTATTATAGCCTATATAGGAAGTTCTTTATGAACTAAGTATCAGAGGGATAGTAGTCTTCTCAATCATCTTTAGCCTGTATAGATGGTGTTTAAGGGTTATTTTATATGGTACACCATGTATAGAGGACAGCTTATGGAAATACAGCTGATCCTAAAACACAACTGACACGGGCTTCCATGGCCCACCTTCAAAAGGTCTTTATATCAATCATAACCATTCACTCTGGGTATAGTGCACATATGTGTGGGCACCAACACAACCATCAATTTAGGTTTATTGTCGTTTTCTTGCCATGAATATGACCTCAGCTATCAAAATAGCGTTACTCACTCACTGACAGCATTAATGCTAGATGTCAAAGGCAGGAGCGCCATCATCATGATGCACCAATGAAGTCCTGGCGAGACTACTCACCAGCAATTCATTGGAGCATCATGCCGTCTAGGTGTATCAATCCCTTAATGTTGGCATGATGATTAAATACAGCCGTGCCGAGTTACTCACCAGGGCTGCATTCATGCGTCATGACGACCAGTCACTCACGCCAACAATGGCAAGTCACTTTATATAAGTGCATCAATGCATCATGTAAACCTTTTGGGAGTGTATCAACCCAATGAGGCATGGTGTATGATTAATATCAGCAAGTTATAGACCAGGCTGCATGTATGTATAATGATAGCATCAGCTTAGGCTAATGGATTATCATTATGTCTGAGTCGACTCGCCAATATTGCTTTCGTGCACATCATTCCGACTCTGCATGAGCATATATATTGCTATATAGGGCCAAAATACTTGAACGTAGCCATGATAAGTATGCATAGTCACCAGGGCTGTATTCATGGATCATTTTGGCCAAATCTTTGAGACTTAAAAGTACCATACAGTCCACAGATTGTTCATACATGTTCAATGACATTTGACATGATGCTAGGCCAAAGCACAGGTAAAATATCCAAACCCAGCATGGCTATAAATACGCCACATATAAGTCTACTCGAGGTTACAAGTCATTGAAGTGGGGAATAGGGAGGCCACTTAGCTGTGTTGTAGCCAACAAGTCATCTATATTGGTATCTATAAGATGATAGAAAACTGGAAGTGACAGCAACCTGCTCCCAGGACTAAGTGCGATGTAGATAGGCATACACAATATGGTTTCATAAATATGATAGGATACTTTTAAAGCAGTGTGCATGACTTGTCTCTTAGTACAAAAAGGTCATTTTCCCCTTTTTTTACATTATGGTTTTCTTTTTGACAATATTTTCTACCTTAGGCTATTTGTAGGCTAGCAGAACCCAGGTGTGTCACCATGTTTTAACTCCTGCTCAGTTAAACACAATTAGACACTAACAGCTAAATCCCCTGCTGAAATAAATCAAGAAGATTTAAAAAGTTTCATCAGGGTCTGAATAACTTATCCATCACTTACCTGTAAGCACTGTCATCCATGAATTTGGCCATGTTGATTTTTCTGGTATCCGAGAAGCGTGTTACGACCTCCTCCAGTCGTTCTGCCCACGTGTGTAGGTTTCCTGTACCAAACAACGCCAGCCCCCCGCCACCTGAAATTATATACAAAGTAATGGTTAAAATTAAGACAGTTTATGGTTTAATCCAAAGTAAATAATGCAGGTTAATACATGTGTTGTAGATGTTTGGGAAAACCATGAGGGGATTAATATTAAATCTACCATGTCAGGAACATTCAAATCACAAAGGCCAGGGAGGTCCGTACTATGAATGGGTACTCCATCTACTGCTGGGACAATGCATTTCCTAGCAACATGAAATGTGTAGAATAGGTAGGGAAATCAAAACCAAGTTGTAGGTACCCAACTTTGAATTTTACCCTTCAATACACCTGTTCCATCAGAGATATGGTCTAATAAAATCTCGGTGGGGAGGGTGGGGTAGAATTTCAGAAATAACTACAAATGCAAGGTGATTCGTATCTCTGCTGTTTATTTAGAAATCCTTTTTCCCCATTATTCACCCAGGGGTTTGCTGCTCCTTGAGCTTTCCTACAGACCTATCATCAGCGTCCCCAATTCTGTATATGCAAATGAGCAGGTCACGTGAGTAGATAGGGACAGTGGACATTAACCCTTTAGGGTCAATATGATGCCTCAATCATGATGCACCAATACATTCCCAGAGAGTCCACCATCACTGCATTGGCGCATTTTACCGACAAGATTTAGAGACCAGATCAATCCTGTTGGGTCAGCATGATGCATGACTGTGCAGTTCTGGCGAGTTACTCGCTAGAGCCGATGTGTCATATTGACCAAGCAAAGGCTATAATATACTGATCCTATGCGACCCTTATAGGATTAAGACCGGCAGATGGCAGCAGTGCAGGCGAGCTGACCGTTAGGGCGTCCCGTAAGTGTATGGGTGAATAGAAACGAGCCTGACGAGAGAATAAAACCACGACTACACAGGGTAGTCACTTCTTTATCTGTCTTACACATGGAGGTCTCCATACCAGTCCCAATGTAGGTACAATTGGAGAAATGGTCTTCTATTTCATTATAAGGATTACGAAGGTGCAGCTTATATGCAAGGGGGGATCTCCAGAGTTCAAGTTGCACCTTATTGTCCTGTTTATAGCATCTCTATAAAAGGTAGCAAAGTTTAACTGAGAAACTGAAGTTTATATAAAAAGTTAAGTCAGAGGCTGTCAGTGACAGCTGATGGGTTTGCTGTCCATGACCAGGCTCATACTTGGAAATGTTGAAGCCAAAAAGGGCGGGGGTCATGGTAAAGACCAACTTCAGACCGCCTCGAGTCCACAAATCTCAACACTTTAACAGTCGTCATGATATGAATGCAGCCCCAGCTAGTTCTGCCAATACACATCAGAACTGAGGCTGAGAGTGCCATGGAGCCTTGGTATTAAGATTAGGGAGTCAGCCCCCAGCTTAATAACTAAGTACAGGAGGCTGACCATGGAGATGTCCTATATCCTGTGGAATTAGGATCTACATGCTACAAACATTAGGCCTGCAGGGACTATACCCTGTGTCTGGACTGTTGTAGGGTTGTAGTAGATGTCCTATATGTACTGTAGAACTAGGATCTACATGCTACAAGCATTAGGCCTGCAGGGACTATACCCTGTGTCTGGACTGTTGTAGGGTTGTAGTAGATGTCCTATATGTACTGTAGAACTAGGATCTACATGCTACAAGCATTAGGCCTGCAGGGACTATACCCTGTGTCTGGACTGTTGTAGGGTTGTTGTAGATGTCCTATATGTACCGTGGAACTAGAATCTACATGCTATAGGCATTAGGCCTGCAGGGACTATACCCTGTGCCTGGACTGTTGTAGGGTTGTAGTGGATGTCCTATATGTACCGTAGAACTAGGATATACATGCTATAGGCATTAGGCCTGCAGGGACTATACCCTGTGCCTGTACTGTTGTAGGGTTGTAGTAGATGTCCTATATGTACTGTAGAACTAGGACCTATATGCTACAAACATTAGGCCTGCAGGATATCTACTCTGCATCTGTTATGTTTAGGGACTGATCTTTAACCCTTTAAACCCCACCAGTAAAATGTTCCAGTATGATGCACCTATTCAGTGCTGGCGAATGTACTTACTAACATGTATAGGGTTAATATATTCTCGGTGACCAGCATGATGCTTTTGATGCAGATCAGAGAACCTTGACCATTTGTTGTCATGATACATCAATGCAGTGACACTAGAATCTCACTACAGTGGTGCATCATGAAAATCCCCATAGGGTAAACATGAAGCATAAATGAAGGGCACACAAGTTGTTTTCTGTGGTGGGATTCTTGCATTTGGACACTAAAAAAATGGCAAGGCTTACAGGAGTAATGACCACTGGGTCATTGATCAAATGACGCCTGGCAGAGTAATGGCAAGGCAATTTGTCTTTGAGTAAGGTCCAGGTCCAGACCTGCTGTCCCTTTACTTAGGGAGGTCTCTTTTATGAATATCTTGTCTTGATAGGCGCTCATCTAGCAATAGGGCTTGGCAATACACCAAAGACAGACTATAATCCTGTTGGTAGGTCCTACACATTATCAATACGCCAATACTATATGGAGAGATGATAGGCTTGTTCCCTAGTAAAGCCAGGGAGGGGGTGTTGTTGGGAGGATATTGGGATGACAATGTATTATTGGCCACCTGGTGTAGGCCTTTTATCAGAACCTTAGTCATAATAGTCAGATAGTAGGACTGGATTTAAATTACTACAGTGACACTTGTCCGGTCGAGACATCCTTTTTAATATGATGATTCTCGATGACATTGATGAAGAGATAACTCAAGAACCTGTAGATACAATTTATACATCTTTATTGCATAGGCTTAACAATTGATGTTTCATCATGAACAATACTTCTCGCTTGGCTAATGAGACGATACACATTTCCATCGTGAGAGATTCCATACTCAACTTACAATATAATAAATCCGTCCCGTGGTGATGATCTCCATCGTGCACTCCAGTATTACCATAGGAAGTCTATGGTTCCAGGCTCGGCGTGCCTGTATATTAGTTAATCTATAGAGTACAGCACATAGTGCTGCATGGCTATGATATTGTATACCGGAAGTTGGCGCTGCACAACCTGCATCCGAGCTGGGTGATCGTCAGGGCTGCTACTGGTTCTACTAATAGGGATATGGGTATCCTGTCCCATGGGCTTGCTTGGTCTGGTTCATACTGGAATGAACCAGTCTATGGGCCTAACTATGGGATAGCCCTGCATGATGGTTATCATACATAATGGTTATCCTGTATTATACCACGATTTCTTGGTTACTCAGTGCTTTTTGGTGGCTATTCCCATACACATATCTGTCGATATTGCACACCCTATAGGCTGTAACATCGATTTTGTAAGGCGGGCGGTTATCCATGGATAACCGCACGCCTCTCATGTCCTTCCATGTCATATGTTACATGTTAAAACCAACAGACTATTTCCTTGCCATGGTAGGGGTCGAACCTGCAATCTCAGGTCCTTAGTCCAACTCCCTATGCAGTGCACCACAGGGACTGATGAGAAATGCTCGGTTCGAACCACCTCTGGATATGATACAAAGCCGTGTGTGCTGTCGCTGTCCGCTGCCGGGCAATTAGGTGTATTATACACAAACATAACCGCCAGACACAGTGAATGGGAAAGGCGCGGTGGTCTAATGTCTCATGTGCGCTGTCGCTGTCCGCTGCCGGGCGAGGAGGTGTATGTACCGATCATGTACAAACACTATTTTTCGCAGTGTGCCGCTGCCAAGCCTAGCCGAGAAGGGCGCTGTCGCTGTCCGCTGCCGGGCGACGAGGCGTATTTTATACACAAACATAACAGCGAGACGCATCTTTTCTCGTCGTGTGCACTGTCGCTGTCTGCTGCCAGGCGACGAGGTGTATTCGACAAAAACATAACAGCGAGATGTATTGAAATCTTTAGCCGTGTGCCACTGCCTGTCCGAGCCGAGACGGGCGCCGTCGCTGTCCGCTGCCGGGCACCGAGGTGTATGTACCTGTGTACACACACAATGGCTGGCATCGAGTCCCAGGGAGGGGGAATAATTTTTGTTTTCAAATTGAATTTATTGGTATTCTATTGATTTCGTGGTATAAAATAAGTAGTCAATGGATAACTCATGACTCGTGTGTGTTAGCAAAGGCTATTAACACACACTCGTCATGAGTTATCCATTGGTTACTTGTTCATAATGGATTTCCTGCCTAATGGTTATCCCTTGTATACTCTTGATGTATTCTGGACTATTAGTGGTATGGTCTACATATAGTTGTTTTAATGGGGCCTAATTGTACAGAAAGGTGAGATATGGGTGGTTTAAAAAGTAGAGGCGATAATTATATAGAGAAGTCAATGTATTCTTGTGTCTTGTGTATTCTGTATACATGACAATAAACCTTGTTATATAAAGGCATTAGTTGGGGAGAGAACAACAATACCTTCATATATATATATATATATATATATATATATATATATATATATATATATATATATATATATATATATATATATATATCCCTGGTATAGAGACCCTGTGTAGTAACCCTACACTGACCAAAGGTCACAAAAAGAGTCTATCTGGGGTCACATGACCTGTGTCAGCCAATCAGATTACAGCATGGGATCAGGGGGCATGACAGTAGAGGTCAGAAGGGTGGGTAGTAGACTACAGAGGAAGTTTTTTTAGACTATATCACGGTCTTATATACAACGTATCTGACTGCTAGAGCTAGACTCGCCAAAATAGGTTAACTGGGTATGTGTTGGTAATGCTTGAAGCCAAGAGAAGATCCTCTCATCATTCATTCTCCTTGTATTGGTTACTTTTCTTTATCAATGGGAGAAAGATCTATGTATAGGTTAGGGAGAGATTCAAGTAGAGTACCCAAACAGGCACCGGCACATCTTTCTGTAGAGGATGAAGCATTGATTACGATACCACAAAAAGTTAAGATTCTTTCTTAACTTTGAACTGCTCTCTGATAATTATTCTCGGTTATTTAGGCCTGAAAATGTGACAAGTTACTCTATTTGCCTCTAGTTGTACAAGTAAGATTCGTCTGCTGACATTATTAGTTTCTTTTCAATCAGGAAATGGGGCGTACAGCGTTGTTGAAAGTTATCATAAACTGTAGCTGTACACTGATAATAAAACCTATAGTCAGTATGACTATACCACCACATTTTGACTCCTATGGACAAATGACTATATGCCTTAGTCACTTATTAGTCATAGAATTAGTCACTCTGACTATGTGTAGAGCTCACACACTGATGATGTCACAGCTTTCTGTGCAAAATATGTCATCAACAAAGAACACACCTTTTTCAATGGATTTATGGATGCTTGGACATACCTCGTCAGGACAATAATAATCAGGTTTTATCATCATCTTAACTACTCCATCCATGGAAAATAACTATGTCTGTTCATCAGTAGATAGGTAAGTCATCTATTTGTCATGATATTGGCAAGGAGTGCAGAAATAGGGGGGTTATTTCTGGCCTAAACCTATCATCAATGGAAAGGTATATGACAGCCATCTTGAACTGGGTGGATGCTTTGTTGACATTGCTGTCTTAGACCTGTTGTGGTAGGAATACAGGGCAATTGTAAGGGACAGTCATAGAGATGAGGGAGATAGACAAACAGAGGCAGACAGGCAGACCACAGTAGACAGACAGACCACAGTGGACAGGCAGACAGGCAGGCAGCCCAACAGGCAGGCAGACAGAGACAGATACAAAGAGGGATACAAGAGGCAAGAGAGACAGACAGGCAGGGTTGGAGCAACCCACGTGTACAATGAACTATAATAACCCTGTCACAACAAATGATGTCAGGATGATGGGGAATGATGTCAGGATGGGGGTGCAGATGCAGAGTGTGCTACCTACTTAAGGATCTGTGGGAGGTATAGTCAGTACTGACTGTACATAATAGCAGCAATGACTAACTAAATGATGCCAGGCATCAATATGATAGCCATCTGACTAAGACATTGTACAATGGTTAAAAGGCATGACTATATATGTTGACTATATGACTAATATAGTCACAGGTTACTATAGAGGTATAGCCAAAATAGGCACTATTATTTGACTAACTTAACTTAGTCACTACTGACTAAGATATATAATTTTGGAATTTTGGGAAACTTACCGTAGGGTACCGGAATGAAGTTGAAGTAAAACTTCTTATTTTACCGAGGGAATATGGGGTATTGGAGGAACAGATGAGATACGACCGAAGCTGGTCACGTGACGACAGACTTGAAAACCTAAAATCTATGAGTAGAAAAACACACACAATTTTCTGGAAACAACCAGATTAGACATTTCAATTTTTTATATAATAATAATAACCTCGAAAGAATACGGGTAGGGTGGGAAGGGCATCTGTTCCTCCAATACCCCGTATTCCCTCGGTAAAATAAGAAGTTTTACTTCAACTTCCCTCCGGTACCCTACGGTAAGTTTCCCAAAATTCCAAAATTTTACCTCGGGAATACCTCGGGTATTTCCGTAACCGATGAGATGTTGAAAGCGAATTTGTTTTTCTAGTCATAAAGATTTTTGGCTATTATCAATAATTCTCAATTATTATCAATTTAATAATTGACCAAGACCAATACAGAATCAATTCAACACCTTTAATTTTCTGACCTTTACCAACTTGGTTAAAGCACAGTACGCTAGTAATCTGGAGTAGTCAAATAACCAACCAATGCAATTAATACACCAGATAACCCATACATTTGAACGTTCAACAAATCTAATCTGCTAGTCTCAGCAAATTTGTAGCTACATGCTCTGTATCAACCTCGATGGGCTTGTTGTAGAATTTCCGATATGAGTCAGCTGACTTCCACCCTGCCAGGCGCATTACGGCATTCAAGCAGGATCCTACCTTGGTGGAAGCTGAAGCTGAAGCCTCACGGGTAGAGTGGGCCTTCCAACGTGAAGTGTCAATCTCAGCCATGTCTAGAGTGGCAATGGTCCACCTGGCCAGGGTATCCCTACTGATTCCGTCATGAGGCGAAATGTAACTCATAAGGAGCTGCAGTGGATTTTCAAGAGGTGGGAGGTTCAGCTTCCTCCTAAGTCGTTCAGACTTTTCACGGACCTTTTGCCTCCTAGTGAGATATGCCTTGAGGGTGCTGACCACACAAAGTTTTTCATTCAGGATGTAGGGTCGCAAGACCACAGTGTTTAAAGGGTCACCCACCCTGTTAGACTTTAACAGAGTACTGAGTCTGAAGACAGCATTTCTGTCCTCCCAAGACAGTTCATCTGTCCTTAACGCTAAGATTGTTTGCCCTCTTTGAGACGTGACAAGTAGAATTAAGACAGCTAGTTTCAACGATAACTTCTTAAGTGACAGAGATCTGTTATCCCCCCAACTTTTGAACAACTTGAATACCTTTGTAACATCCCAAAACGTGTCATATCTTGGTCCACTAGGTCTATCCTCGTATGTACCCTTCACCATATGGCAAATGTTTGGATGTTGCCCAATAGGCGCCACATCTACCTGTGGTAGCAGGGTTCCCAAAGCACATCGTGCCACATTCATAACTCCGTGACCTACTCCCGAGTCATACAAGGTTCTCATAAATTTACACACTTGTGGCATAGTGCCCTTCATCCAGTTATAACCCCGTTCAACGCAGAAAACTATCCATTTGTTTATGTAAGTTGTATAAAGTTTCCTTGTAGATGGTCTCCAAGCTTTTATCATAAGGTCAATGGAAGCCTTGTCATACCCTTCCTTTTGGAGGCGTCGCCTCAGAAAAGGAAAGCTATAATTGGTAGACTTCCTATGAACTGTAGGCTTGTAGGGGCCCCATGAGGTAGTAGGTTGTTCTTTCTCTTGCGGAACAGTACATAGTCCACCACATACTTGTGGGCTTTTGCCTTCCAGGGTTGACTCTCCCAATCCGGCATCACGAGGATTGCCCTTGCCCCTGCCCTCAATATGCGTTGAAGCACTCGGCCTGCAATGCTGAACGGAGGAAAACAATATAAGAGCTTATTAGGCCATGTAAATGAGAAAGAGTCAACTTTCCATGCTTCTGGTTCTGGCCTACGTGACACAAAACATTGAACTTTACAATTTGTTCTAGAGGTGAACATGTCCACCTGAGGCCTCCCAAACCTTTCACAAATGATTTCAAAAATTGAGTCATTTATCTCCCACTCAGTCTCATCTTGGAAATGGCGTGACTCATGATCAGCGATGACATTATCCACTCCCGGCACATGAGCCGCTGTCAACCAGATCCCTCTAGACTCACACCAGTTCCAGATGTTTCTTGATACCAAATTACACATTGGAGACTGCAGCCCTCCCATATGTCTCACATATGCAAGTGCCGTGGTATTATCTGTCATGACCCTAATATGAGCCCCTCTCACTTTACACAACGATTTTAGCCCATATTCTATTGCCATGGTCTCGTGGATGTTGGTGTGGAAGTCCACCTCAGAGGGAAGCCATCTGCCATTAGTTCTGACGTTCCCCCTGTGTGCATCCCAGCCGTCATCCGATGCATCTGTATACAATTCAAACTCTGGTGGACCTACATCCAGTGCCTTCTTAGCAGTTGGTATGCTGGCTTGCCACCATAGTATGTCCTGTATAGCATCCTTGGAAAGTACCATTTTTGCATCAAAATTCCCTTTTCGGTAGGCTAACCACTCATTCTTGCATTTCTCAAGTCCTTTAATATGTGCAGGCCCATATTGAACTCCTGCCGAGTAAGCTACCATAAGACCTATGAGAGATGCAACCTCCCTGATTTTTGGCTTGACTTTCCCCAGCAGCAAGTAGGAATCTGACATAAATTTGTCTACCTTCTCCTGAGTTGGATATATCGACATATCCACAGAGTCAATCCAAAAACCCAAGAAGATCACCCTTTGTGAGGCTACAAAGGCTGACTTATCTGGGTGAATTACAAAGCCTAACCCATCCAGGGTTTCACACACTTTTCTGATAGATTGCTCACAACCTTCTTTTGACTCATGCATAATAAAAGAATCGTCAATGTAGGGGAAACAGATGTGTCCCTCCTCCCTTAGCTTTGCGAAGGGGGGAGTGAGCAACTTAGTGAATACTCTTGGTGCACATGAAAGACCATTTGGCATCCCTACAAACTGGTAGAGGACCCCATTCCACCTGAACTTCAGAAATTTACGATAATCTTCTCGTACAGGAATAGAGTAATAGGCATCCTTTAAATCTACACTCCCCATAAAACAATTAGGGGTGACAAGGTCCACAGCAGTTTGTAGGGAGGCCATCTTAAAATGCTCATACATGACCTGCTTGTTCATATCTGTCAAATCCAATATAAGCCTGTAATCCCCATTGGGCTTGGGACGCAGGAAAACATTGGAGATGAATTCGCCCTGTTCATGTACTGTAAACTCAATAATACCCTTAGCTACCATTTTCTCTACTTCCTTATCCACAAAGGCCACCTCTACCGGATCAAGTTTATATGGAGGAGGCACCCAGTCCTAGGATGGTAAGGCATTAAAGTCAATGGTGACACCCTGAGACATGGCTAAGATCCAAGGGTCCTTGGTGAGTTTAAACCAAGCATCAGCACACTTCAGAATGTTACCCCCTTGAAAGGATTGGACAGTGTTATGTAGTGGGAAGGGACTCACCTGCCCTACTTGGGCCCCTTCTTGGAAAAACCCCGTTGGGCTTGCTGCTGCTGACCTTTGGCCCTGAGGACGAGGTGCTTTGAAGCGGTAACCCTGGCCTTGTGTCTGGTAATTCTGAGAGTAAGTCTGCCTGTAGCCATGAGCCACTTGAAATCTCGGCTGAGCGTACTGATGGCGCGGAGCAGGGTAGCGGCCCCTAGGGCCCTGGACATAGTAGTGGTTCTGCCCATAAGGGTGCCTAGGTCCCCAGGCTTGAGCAGGTGCTGTGCCCATGACCTTTTGCCTCTTAGACTGGGAATGAGAATCCTGAGGCCCTGGGCGTTTGGACGCTAGAACCTTGTCTGAGATCTTCTTGTCCTCCTCAGCTTGTTTAATACGAGCCTCCAGGTTGCCCCCAAAAAGCCATTGTGGGTCCCCATCAATGTTGGTCTTGGTGAGCGCCTTAGCATAGGGCTTAGCAAGGAAAGGTTTTAGCAAGTCCCTCCTCTTTACCGATAGCCCATTGCACACATTGACCAGTAGTCTGGTTGCCTTATTGAAATCCCTTCCAAAGGCATCCAGTTGTTGGTCCTCGGGCCCTTTCTCCAACATCATCGAGCCTAACGGTGCCATAGCTGCAATGGCCGAGACCACCCCTTTCTGCAGGGTCTGAAGAGATACATCCAGCATACGCACTGCCGCATTCTTGGAAAGTGCCTCAGAGTTGAAAATTGCTTCCTCTAACTTAGGTGCTACCAGTCTCTGCACATTTGAAGGCCTAGGAAATTCTTTAGCCGCTTTCTGGGCAATATAAGTCTCTTCAAAATAGGAATTGATGGCATCAGAGAGGGCTTCATGTACGGTGGGGCCTTCCTTGGTTAGTTCCGCTTTTTCCCGTCTGTAGGACTGGATACTCTCAGCTAGGTTTCCAGTTAGCCCCTTGAGATGGTCTAATGGAGGTGGCTTAGCCTTTGACGACTGTGCCTCAAAATCACCTTGCACAGAAGCCACTTCCTCCTCATCATCAACGACTGACAACGCATGTGTCTGTCCATGTGGTCCTAGCCCCACATAACCCTGACCTTCCTCCTCTACTGGTTCACACTGGTAGGCCATGTGATCCATACCATAGGCATAATCCATCGGCTGATAAGGGTCCTGATAGTAATCATAACCCTGCTGGTAGTAGGGCATAGGAGGAGCCATCTTTGAGGTGCCTGCTGGACCAACAGCACAGGAGCACTGGGAGTCTCAGTAGTTTGAGCTTCAGGCTCCTTCTCAGAGCTTACTGAACTCACAGTGTCTTTCTCAGCACCCTTATCCTTAGAATGCCTAGATGAAGATCTAGCAGAGCTGGAACTTGAACTAGAGTTCTTATGTGATTTCTTTCCCTTCTCCACAGCAGTGGGACTGGACTGAGATGTACTTGCCATCCTGGAAAAAAGAGAGAAATAAAAGATTATAGACTTGCTCCTGGTCGCAGTATGTACTTAGAGCAGGACTAGAAACATGTACCTGGAGTAGACCCGCTTAGCGGTAACACAGCGGCGAACGTCGCCGATCGATATGTACTTAGACTAGAACGTGTACATGGAGCAGACCCGCTTAGCGGTAACGGCGAAACTCGCCGAGAGCTATGTACTTAGAGCAGGACCAGAAAACATGTACCTAGAGTAGACCCGCTTAGCGGTAACACAACGGCGAAACTCGCCGAGCGGAATGTACTTAGAGCAGGAGTAGAAACATGTACCTGGAGCAGACCCGCTTAGCAGCAATACAGCGGCGCTGGTGCCCGGCGAGCCCCAACGGACAATTTTTCGATCGTAATCGACCAAAACTGCCCTAAATACGTGCAAACTGAAGGCAAAAAGGTGCCATAACATCAGGGAATGCTCCAAAATCCCTGTAAGATCCCTGTAACGCGAGAATTCCAGCGGAATTCCTCCAGGAATTTGTAAAATGTAAGATCTCTCTACAGCCCTCCGACACGACGACTGTCTTTGAGAGAACAAACTTTATTTTCTAGCTCTAAAAAGGTACCCCAGCGGCATAACCTTGGCCAGAAGGAAAACAAGAACAAAAACCCCTGAAATAGGGCAAAAACTGCCCAAAAAAGGGGCAGAAAGGTAAGAAAAACGACCAAAAACTCACCTGGAAGTTTGAAACTGTCTGCCATACATGGACGCTCGATCCAAACTGTCGTCACGTGACCAGCTTCGGTCGTATCTCATCGGTTACGGAAATACCCGAGGTATTCCCAAGGTAAAACTGTATTTTTGTCAGTGTACATGACATCCATCCATAAGATGCCTTTTCATTAGAAACATGCACAAGGGACAAAGCCGCCAATATTTATAAAGCGTATTTACAAGAATGCATTTGCATCAGACCATTCTATCTCTTTGAGGGTCAAACAGTGAATAAATGTAATGTAAAGGCCTGTCGTCATGATGTGTGTTTGCAGCCATGGCGCGGCTTTGGCATATTAAGACTGGGGGCGCTCACATACAGTTAGGAGTTTATTTGCCTCTTTTAGGCTTCCTTTAGCCTGAAATAGAGGCTAGATAAAGAGCGTGCCCCTCCTTTTCAAAACCCTGGATTCGACACTGACGAGTAAATTGCCAGTGCTACATGGTCGGCATGATGCATCAAGTAGTCCTGCATCGGTGTATCATGACAATGAAAAAAAAACATCAATTTCTGGGCATCATGCGGTTAATCCAAATAAAACTACAGAGAGACAATTACTAAAATTTATGTTGAGCCAAACTATTAGTTAAACACATACATTGTAGCTAATTGAAGTAAAGCATAGGTATGTTTATTGCCATTAGTGAACTGTCAAGTATGACTCGTTATATTCTTGCAATCCCCATAGAATTTATAATGACTCTAAAGGGCAGTTTTTTTCAGTTGCCTCTTTAGAAATCATTGTAACATCAGCAGCGATTTGTGTATCTAAAGCAGGGTGATATACTTCTAATTACCTTTACAACATTCATAGAAAAAAACGTTGCATTCTCTGTTTCTTTCCCCCATTACCTAGTTTGTCCATCATATTTCAACCCTCTAAGAGTCACATGATGCCTCAATTTATGTAGGTTCATGTTAGGTTAGGCTAGGAAAACCAGTAGGATAAAAGGATAAGAAATGAGCGGTTAATGTTTAGGAAACGAAAGGCCAGCACAGGATTTTTATAATACATCAATGATATTAACTTTCCTCCTTGTGGTTGATACACTCCTCGCTTATTGGCATGATACATCAATGGGCATGATGCATTAATGCATCAGCAGTCCTTAAAGGGTCACCAGTGCTATAACACCCAGTGTTTTGCCGGACCTACTGAGGCAGAAACCTTGTTTCCTCTCAGTGGATATTACCCTGTGGACATGGCCAGAGTCTCTCATCCCCTATTATCACCCATTCATGATTCGGCAGATAACATGCCATTACCATGCGCTGGCCCCACGATGATGTCACGAGTGGGGAAAAATCACAGATTTCCACCCTGATATCAGTGCGGAGCTCATCAAGAGATCAATAAGGCTTCTATAGATTTCAAAACTGTGTGTAAAGCACCTCTAAAAGAGAAGGCCCTACCTATATATGATATTCCTAGAAGCCATGGAGCTGGCTATTAGAGCTTCAGACCAACAAGAGCTTGTAATCTATCATTGGTAATTGATCAATTGCTAATCTTATCTGTGTCTAGATAATTATTGACACCACTCTACCTGTGTCTAGGTCTTTCTATCCAGATAGGCTCTGCTAGCTGCGCAAACTTTTGAAAGAAAAAGTATTGGTCTGATGAAGCACAAACGATTCGAACGTGATAAATCTTTCCTGAAAGTGCAGAGCAATGTAAATATAGGATGTTCAGGATGAGGGGCCTAAAGTACATATCTAGTACTTGTCCCTAATCTTTTCTGGATCTCCCTGAAGAGTTCCAGAGATTATGTGGAGTTACATCAATAAATGGGTAAATGACAAGCCAAGGATTTGGCACAAGAAAAAGCCAGCTCTCTTGCTGGATCTCTCACCCACTTGCATCTAAACTCTCTACAAGAGAGCTCTTGAAATCAGTCTGCTTGACAGGATATTTATGGCAAGAAGTTTTTTTTTTCATGACTGGACTCAAGATTAGTGCAGATACTACAGGACAAAAAATTGGGTGGGTACCCTCATCTGCATATCAGGGCGAGGTTTTCAAAATCTTAAATCTACCATAACGTTACTATATTTCAATCATAATGGACACGTATTTAGAATATAGATTGTCAAACACAGCAGCCATCATATATATAAGATGAATGTGACCATAGCTGACAGTGCTGAGGGAAATACCCCTATTCAGGTTAGAACCATTGAATCAGGTGTGCTTCCCTAGACAATTCTATGCCCCGATGAACCAAGTACCGTAGTGGCCTGTATAAGCACCGTGTCTTTCAATGAGTGCCGGTCTAGAAAAAGCACCGGGGGTAGAGCCTACTTGAAATTCATAAGCGGCCGGCACATATACAGGCCAATACAGTACTTAATTATGATACACTTAAACATGTCTTCATCATGATAATGCATGTTAAAATCAGATAGTTGTGCCTTAAAAATATTCAAAGACAATACACTTAGATTTATCATAAGAATGGTGCACTCTTGATACCCACTACTAGAAATAACAGCATTTTTTTCATCAACCATAGTCTGTCTGAACATAACTACTTATCACCATGATACCCTACTCCTTACACCTCCCCTTGTCACTCCCAGGCACCTACTGTAGTACATATAATATGATAGGAGGAAGCTAGATAAGGAGACATATAGGGGCATATATATAGTCTGACATGTGGTAATCACTGGGAACCCAGCCATGTCATTAGCAGAAACTACAGGTGCTGATAGTACTGCATCCATCAACCTGGCTCTGCTCCAGGTATGTAAGGGCTGGAATGTAACTGCAGAATGTTGTGGACAATTCCCAGACAATTGTGGGCATTCATTCCTCTCCTTTTTTACAATGAGTCTGGAGAGGATGAGGTACCACCAAAACACTTAGAAATGTGCCAGTGAACAGTGCAGGACTAGAAGTTATAACAAGTACCATTAGGACACTTACCCAGCTTTAACAGGTAGGATTATTATGAGGGCCCTTAGCTTTTATTAAAAGCTAAGGGCCCTTAGCTTTTAACAGGGATAAAAGTCAACAATGGCAAAAAAACTTGAAAAAGGAAACAACTTTAAATGCACTGTATATGCCCTCCAGTCCCATCCATAAGTGTGTTACAGGGATTTGTGTGGTTGGGGGGGGGTGCAGTAGGGGTTGTATAAGGATGTAGTTTGTCCTCAAATAACAGGAAAAGCTGTTTTTCAAGATGTTTTTCGGATACTATACCCAAAATATGCACATTATGGCCCTTTTGCAGAGTATGACCTAGGATCCCTTCAGAATGCTACTGTATAGCTGTTTTCTAAGGTCTTGTTTGGATAGCATTCCCAAAATATGCACTACCTGGCAGTGGTGCTTTTGCACAACACGAGTGATTGAGTGAGTAATAGATGTTTAACGCCATTTCGACAGCTAAGGTCATATTCATGGCGAGAACTACATTACACAATTTCACAGGGAATGTGACAGTGCCCGCGCATATGTGCACCACACACATCCCGAGAGATAGGAAAGAGGAGAAATAGATCCTTTTATGTGGGCTAGGGAAACCCTGCACAGCACGACCTATGGTCCAAGTACAATGTTAAATGTATGCAGATAGGTCAAATGGTAGAGAATATATGACCAATATAGTTACATGGTGAAAGCATAACACACAGAAAAGGGGTATACTATCCGACACTCTTCTAGCATAGGAACTATAGCTTGCTGCTAAGACTACACTGAAGAGTGGAACAAACACCAATATAGAGGGGAAAGTTTTCAAGGAAAAACTTAAGAATCCGTGAAAACCTTGAACTAAATACTGGCATGCTGCCACTGTATGCAGTGTTGTGGGACCTGGCTGTGTACATTTATGCAACCTATGGAGGTAATTTGTGACTCCTTTATCCTGTTTTTAGAGGATTTTTACTTATTTTTCTTAAGTGAGTGAAAAAAAAACCTTGAAATCAAGGAAAACCTTGAACTCTTTCATCCCTGTAAATTTAACGTAAGGTGCCTCAATATCAACAGGACTTTAACCGGCCGGCCGTTATTCGCAGGAGAGCCTTGTGCGAAAAACACCTGCTATTTGCACAAGATTTCATAATATACAGGACACACAAGATACAGGACAAGACAAGGAATGGTAAAATACAGGACATGTAAGACAAAGGACATTTAAAGTAATGATGAGATACAGGACGTGTAAGACAAAGGACATTTAAAGTGATAATAAGATACAGGACGTGTAAGATACAGGACTACGCAAGGACATGAAGCATCAAATTTCCCTTGTGCTAACAAGTAGAAAGAAATGAGATGTTTTCATTGGCATGTCTGGGCCACCTTAATCAGTAGTCTTGCTCTTTAATTTTATTTTTAATTCTCTTGGGTCTTTTATATGGCAATGTGCCGATACTAAAGTTATTGGCTACTCAAAGTTTTAACAATATTTCGAGTCTAGAGTCCAATTTGTCAGTTAGAAAATCTACATTCATGAAGGGGTTACATATTATCAGTGATGTTATATCAGACCCCCCCCCGACCACATATGAATGGTAAATTGGTGTCTCTGTGGAGTTAAATGGAGCTCAGGAGCAGATAAAAATCTTGGATTCCCAAGATTTCCCGAGAGTTCACCCCCTCCCCCTCGTATAAGTCTGAAGTAGCATGTGATACATTAAAACAATATATTTGCTACTAGCCATGAAAAATCATACAATGCTTTCACTCACTTCCAATGTCTACGATATCCTCACTCTTGTATCAGGGATCACGGTATCAAGTATCTTAACATTTCTACAGTGGTCCAGCATCTGATAATATATCCTGTATCTTCCCCTTCCTCCAGTGATCCTGTATCGTCTTGTATCTTACTATATCCTGTATCTGATATGTCCCGTATCTTAGTGTCTCTAATACATAAGCAAATGTCCATGACCATGGAAAATTTTTGCTTCGTATTCACCGAGGTGAGGCTGTCCGTATTCAACGACGCCTTATAATCCCAGACTATAATTCCAAGATAATTGATATGCTTAAAACAAAATTAGTGACATGTACTGGGATAAGGGGTCTTAGAACCCCCTGCACTAAGCCCCATTTTCGCAGATTGTGTCATTTATTTTTGTTTCATCTTCCACATGAGATGGTATTCTCTTAATACCTGAACATTTTAACTGTGTTGTAACTCCATAAGGTTATTGAAATGCATGGAAGCAGGCTGGACAAGTAGCCTACCAGGCTACATTCATGCACCATGCCAGTCAAAGGGCACTGTGCGTGCAACCCTTAAAAGGCTTAGGGCAGTATTAGGAATAAGGTCTTAGTGAGGCGGAGCCATGTGAAATAACCTTCATTCAGTGCAGTACAGGGTTCCTTGCTTAAACCAGTAAACCTATGGACCTTCAGTATTCAACTTGAGATAAAGCCTGGAATAAATATCAATGCAATTTTCTATCTGATGACAGTAGATAATGGTCAAAATGGTGTCCATGAACACCAAATACCTTAAAACCTTTACTGGAACAGCAAAGTTGAAGCCTTTAACCCATTGAGGCCTAGCATCGACTATAGTCGACACCATGGCAGGCCTAGCATCGACTATAGTCGACACCATGGCAGGCCTAGCATCGACTATAGTCGACGCCAGTTATATAGGATTAGTATAGGAATTGAAAATAGGCTCGTCCTCTAGGAACTATACTTTTTTCAGAGGTCGTCCCCATGGTCAGGGCAACAATTTTTGCTCTGCCCTTAAAGGGTTAAAAGCTGAAGGGTCTAATACATAGCTAATCCCATCTATCTGGGTAAGGTCTCTAGGGAATCAAATGATTAATTAAGGATGTATTAATCTATCGTCGGCCCTTAAAAGGATTAAGGTTGAACTGCAGACTTGGAGAGCAGGAATAAAGTTCCTACAATAGCCTCCAGGTGGCCACATTTAGGGAGACAACGGCAGTTCCACCCCTGCCGGCATCCACTATGGACACCTGTCTCAAGTAATTTGACACTACATAGCAAAACAGGGCGGACCCTAGAAAATCTTCAATTCTGGAGTATATTTTTTACCTGTGTGTCGGGGCTGTTCATCCCGCCTCTGTTGGGAATCAAAAATAAATGAATAAAATAATAGAAAAAAATCTGACCTGAAACACATAACTTTTTTAAGGCCTCAGTACTCACCTCCAGTAAAATAAAGAGGTATTTCCAGGAAAATGCACAAATATCTTGCTGAAGAAAAAAATTGTCTTGTCACTCTTATTCAATTAGGCCTAAAAAAATTGTTGTGTCTAGGTAACTCAAACCCTAATTTTTTGGCCCTATCCCAACTTGGTTTTGGGCATTTGGGGGGAAAATCTAATATTTTGGAACTTTTGAGACATGGATTTTTTTTTCACAATCTCGTGCATCAAATTTGTGTCATGTAGTTGCAAAAAGATTTAAAACCGGCCTAAAAAAAAATTCAAAAAAAAAAATCCCTCCCTACCTACCCTAATTTTTTTCGACCCCGTTACCTGAACACAACATTTTTTTTAAGGCGTTATGACAAATTCTAAGAAGCTGAATGTCATTATGTTGTTTTCTTCACCGCCAGTCCTGAAACACTGCATTGTTGCCCAATGCAGTACTGGCCTGACGTGTGAATGCAGCAGCATTAGCAGTTATTCTCAAACACTCATGGTACTGCATCATGCTGGCATAAAGGTGCACTAAAGCAGTAAGTTACTGTTCAATGGACTAGGGCTGTACCTAGGGGTGACAGAGGTAGACTTACAGACCTCCATTGAGAAACTTGCCTCTACTATGTTATCATGTTTACCCTTTGAGATCAATACAATCCGACAGGGTCAGCATGATGCACTTATACACTGTCAACAGAATCACTAGTCCTGCATCAGTGCATCATGACAACAAAGAAACATTAATTTTTAGACATTATGTGGCCCTTAAAGGTTAATCTATATAAAACAACAGAAAGACAATTCTCAAAATTTATGTTGGGCCAGCCTAAGTTAAACGTACATTGTAGCCAATTTGAAATAAAGTGGAAGTATGTAAATTACTGTTAATGAACTGTCGAGTATGACTTGTTATATTCTTGCAATCCCTATAGAATTTATAATGACTCCAAAGGGCAGTATTTTATGTTGCCGCTTTAGACATCATTCTAACATCAGCAGTGATTTGTGTATCGCTGCTGATACACAAATCAGCAGTGATACACAAATCACTGACCATACTTAGTTTGTCCATAATATTTTCACCCTTTCAGACTCAAATAATGCCTCTATTTATATAGGTTCATGTTAGGTTAGGAAAGGAAAACCTGTAGGATAAAAAGAAGAAATGAGGGGTTAATGTTTAGGAAAATAGAGGCCAGCATAGGATCTTTATAAAACATCAATAATATCAAATTTCCTCGTCATGGTTGATACACTCCTTGCCTATTGGCATGATACATCAATGGGCATGATGCATTAATGCATCAGTGGTCCTTATATAAAGGGTCACCAGTGCTATAACACCCAGTGTTTTGCCGGACCTACTGAGGCAGAAACCTTGTTTCCTCTCAGTGGACATTACCCTGTGGATATGGCTAGAGGCTCTCGTCCCCTATTATCACCCATTCATGACTCGACAGATAACATGACTTTTTGTCATTACCACACGCCGGCTCCACGATGACGTCATGAGTGGGGAAAATCACAGATTTCCAACCTGATATCAGTGCGGAGCTCATCAAGGGATCAATATGGCTTAGAGCGGATTTCAAAACTGTTTGCGAGGCACCTTAAAGTGAAGTCATATCTAACAGGTCCTACCTATATAAGATATTCCTAGAAGCCTTTGAGTTGACCTTAGTTTAATCTTTAATTCATAGAAATACTGTGAAGCAAAACCTTGCATCTTGCATATAACGTGCATCCTTGCCTTTGGATGCTTTGAGGTCCCACTTTAGGTTTGGAATTTTGCAATGTGCAATTACAGTACCACAGTAAAAGATATTAAGTGTAAGACACAATTTATGATCATCTTGTATGCTGATTATATATAATTTGGAGTTTGTTCGGAGTATCCTCACTCATCTGCTATTCGAACAAAAAAAAACCCAAAGAGGTAAAAGAGGTGCCAGTGTATATATATATATATATATATATATATATATATATATATATATATATATATATATATATATATATATATATATATACATACACACAATCTGGCACCCAATATTCCTGTTCCCAGGCCCATACATCAACTGAAAAAGGCTACTTATATACATACTCCTGGGCCTCAGGGCATTCATGAGAAGTCTCGCCTGACCACGAGATCCCATCTTGACCACGAGATCTTGCATGACTGGCACCTTTTCCCCTGGCATCCTTTGTGGGTGGTGTTGACAAGCGCAGAGGATGTCGGCCTGGGGTGGCTAGATTGGCATGCATGGTGAAGGTGTAAGGGGATAAAGCTTAATGGGCTGTATGATGGATTTACCTTATTTTGTCATCATCATGCACAAACACAGAAATGGTGAGTAACTTGCCACCAGATGATGTACCTCCTGAGAGCTTCGCTCGCAGCAAATTAAATTCTTAATGACCTTAGTTGACAGTCCTTAGTTGAAGCCTTTAAAACGTAAAGGGATGATTACATAGCTAATCCCATCTATCTGGCTAAGGTCCCTAAGGAATCAATGGATAATAAGAAAGTTTAAAATGTGAGAATGGCCAAAACCGCCTTTCAGCTTAACCCATCCAGGGTCACTGATGCAGGAGTGTATCATGCCCATTGGTCGCCATGATGCATGGCAAACAATGGGCATGAAGTATTAATCTATCGATTTGGTGATGCTTAAAAGGATTGAGGTTGAATTGCAGACTTGGGGAGCTGGAATGAAGTTCCTACAATTGCCCCCAGGTGGCCAAATTAAGGAAGACACTTTTACCCCTGCATGGCACCCAATGTGGACACCTGAGCAGGCCAAAATTTAAAAGAAATTGTTTGTCTCAGGTAACCTGACCCTATCAGGCAAAAGAGGGCGGACCATAGAAAATCTTCAATTCTAAAGTCGTTTTTCTTCTTTTCCTTGTGTGCCACAGCTGTAAGACCTGCATCTTTGTGGCATAAAACAAATAAATGAATAGGATAATAGAAAGGGAAAAAATAATCTGAGCTGAAAACACAACTTTTTTCTAGGCCTCAGCACTCACCTGCAGTAAAATAGGGAGGTATTTCCAAGAAAATGCACCAATATCGTGCCAAGGAAAAATCATTTTGTCACTCTTATTTGATTATGACAAATTTTAGGAAGCTGAAAGACATTTTGTTGTTTTCTTCACTCTCAGTCTCTTTTTTCTACCCTTACTGTAGTCATGTTTAAGCACCAGGATTTGAATGAGCGCCTGTCTCAAATAGGCACCGGGGATGGAGGGGTCATGAAATATTTCATAAGCACTAAAAATGGAGTTCGAATAAGCGCCTGTCACCTGTAAGCACTGGGGAAATGAGGCTGCCAAATCAAAGAGCACCAGGGCGCTTCAAAACGAAGATACGGTAGTTATTTCACTTTCTTTACAGGGAAAACTGAAAATAGTTTGAACTCAAGTGGTTTTCAAGAAAGACCTGCTTGTCGCCCAAAGCAGCACTGGCATAATGTGTGAATGCTGCATCATGGGCAGTAATTCCCAAACACTCATGTTATGCATCATGCTGGCAGAAGGTACTGTATAGCATTAAGTTACAGTTCAATGGTTAAGATGAGACATGGGCTGTAGCCAGAGGTGATAGAGATAGAATTACAGACCTCCACAGCCTGCCCAGAGCCTCCTAGAGAGTGAACGTTTGGCACTGGACACATCCAGTAGAGACAGCAACTTCCATAACTCAAGTTATGGGGATCATCAAGGTTGTCTGGTCTGTTTTACTTATTGTATGAATATATGCTGGGAAATAGATTGAGTTCACAGCTTGTTTTGGACAAACAGTGGTGAATCATTCTTAACACAAATGTACAGGAGGTCCGGAAGCAGATGTAAGATCTCTGTAACTCGGATTACCGAGACGGCTATCCCGCAGTGCCAAAACAATACAGCTTAACTGCTCTGCCAGGTTAAGGTTAGCCCCAGGGTAGTTAGCTTCACCTTTGTGGTCACCATTTGTATTGATCCAATTATAGCTGCCATACCTCTCACACCTTAAACGCTTCAGGGAGTCACACAACTTCCCTCATGCTTGGCAACACCTCTGATGCCTATTGCTGACCCTATTTTCTCAGGGAAAAATGGAAAAAAAATCAAACAACAAGGATTTCTAAATATAAACAAGAGTGGAGTATGGCTTGTATCTTCTTTTCTTTTTATGGTGGATTCCTGATGCATTCCCCCTCTCTCTCCTGTTACGCACGAAGTGCAAGAGTAAATGGCACCCTAGTTTTCCGAACCACTTTGAGCCGATCTTTTATGTCTTCCACCTTCTCTTTGGCCCTTTCTTAGAGACAGGCCGACTCCCTCAAGGTCTTTTTTCAACCAGGTAGTTATTTGTTCAGTGGAACACCCGCTTAAGTATGATTTTTGTTCTGTGTTGAAAGAATAACGCACACTAACCTAAACACTCCAGATGGTAGACCATAGAAAATCTTTCTTGGCTGAGGCAAGGTGAAGAAACCGAAGATACAATGATTATTTTAGTATCACTGGTTCCATCTTTTTTCTCTCCCTCCATTTTTCACTACCAGTGCAGTAGAACTGTGTAAACACAGGGATAGTGTACCGCCATTGTAGTAAAGACACCTGGGGAGGCAGATAACTGTACTGTGTTAGGAATGTAAGAATACACCAATGGCAAGAGTATTTCTTACCATACTGAACCCTACCTATGATATAAGAACTCAGGCAAACTGCATCTTTATTTTTTCAAAGTTCAGTGAAAGTCTGGGCAGAGTTAAGATCAAGAATTGAATGCCAGTTCCACAATATTGCACAGATATTTGAGAAAATGTCCTGCGTGTCTCTTTTTTTCTTTTCCTTTCAGGATAAAAGGCCAGGGACAATAATGCTCTCCAATGTCAAATAAAAGCCAATTGAGGAAACCCAAACAGAGAGGCGCAGGTGTGGACAACAGGCTATTAACAACACAAAGATTACCACAGAAATTTCAAATCGTCCTTGAAGGGAGGTATGCGTGGGTGTATGTCATAACACCTCTTTTGAATTAAGCATTACTTTTGAAATACAACAATACAGGTCAACCTGTGAAGGACTACTCGTCAAGGAGTAATTCCCATGGAATTTCATGTTTTTCTCTAGTCATCATTTTCATATAAGTGTGCTGAGATTAACGAATTGATAATGCAAATTCCCATCGGCAGGACTGCAAAGTAATATACATCATTTTTCTTGTAAATCTGATGTAAGTGGTTTGTAGAAGTGGACACTTGTGGGGAAATGTCCACAGAACTTGATAGGTTCATTCAACCTAGGGGCTTTCAAGTTTCGTGCTGAATCGACTATTCTGACTCGTTGGTTCAGTGTCCATCAACCATTTGGCAATGTTGGAACAGCAGAAACTTATTTTACTGGCCACTGGGTGGACGTCTGAAGGTGATTCTACCTTAATGCTGGTTATATTAGGTATAAGATGTCCCCTTAGCATCAATAAAGACAGGAGATGAGAAAGATGAATCACTACAATCTAAGTTTAGACTGAATTTTATCGCCATGCTCATACTTTGTAGGGTGATATTGAGACCCCTGACAGGGTTTTTGGCAGTGATGAATCGTGCGGTGTCCCTATATATAATTTAGTATGGAGGGTCCTATGTCTGCCTATCAATTGCCAAATTCTGCATCTTTCATTCATGGAATCTGGTTGAGCATCCTAATGGATTATGGCCTGACCGTGGCTAAACAAATATACAGTATTTAACTAAGTTTACAGATGAAGGAGTTGTTATTCACAATATAAAAAAAGACCCAAAGTTCCATCATTATTTTTATGGAGATCCCTTGTATCAGACCCAGTACTGTACTGCTTGTAATGGAAAAGTGTAAAATGTATCCCAGAAACCCCTTTTACCCTATTGGCATTCAGGGGATATTCATTATAATACATTATTTTTAAAATGGCAGTGGCAAACTGAGAATAAAAATAAAATCACACCAGGGGTGTGAACCTGTGTGGTCTAGATTTCTAGTCCCAGGCCTTAACCATTACACTACATTGACCAGTCAAACTTTCAAAGTGAAATTACCCTATACATGTAATTGAATACTTTAATAGTCATAGCAGTAGCATATCACCATTCAGAAGATGTTCTAACACCCACAGTATCAGCTGAGGATTCATGGTGCAATTTGTTTAACATATGGGACACTTTGATCCCAGCACTGTCTGGTGCATGGGTAGGAATCCCATATGGTACAGTATTTTCTTGAGAATTTCATCTGCTGTTCGAAAATTACCTAATTCATAAAACCTCCTGCAACACTTGGCTTATTTCACAAAACCTCCTCCCAAACCTGACCCAATTTAAAATACCACCTGCCAGAACTGACCTAATTCATTAAATCTTCTGCTGGCCCCCTACTGTAGAATGTGGAAATAAACCTACAGTAGGAACAATGGGGTGAAGAGCCTGGTGGAATTTAATCTTGTAGAAACTCCATTGCTTCATTGCAATGAAATTACGGTGGATCATTGTTCAGTTTTACGGGGATCCTTCGTAAGCTATGTGATGCAGTATGTGCCATCATACCGGTGAGTTTTTTTAGTATTTATAAAGTTCAGGCTTTATGTTATACTTTACACATGTCAAGACAGAGATCTATGATGTACTGCAACAGCTGAGGGAGAAATCTCAATGAAACTACACTTGTAAAATTCTCTGAGAAATCCTTCCCTACTTGCGCACAGCACTCCCATTATTCTTTCTTGTAGAATCCCCACATGTGCTCTGATGTTATCTTTCAGCTTGGACATAGAAGTTCAAAGTCAACCTACTTTAAGAAATTTCCTTTCAGCAAAGAGAGTTTTTCATGTTAATATGGCCCCTTTATAGCACCATTCTGAGAATGTAATCTCCTTTTACTAGCGCCACATAATAGAGGAAGATGAAATAGGCTTTTAGTATTCACTTTGAAACCTGAACCTTTAGTGCATCAGTGCTGAAGACTTTGTTTAGGCTGGCTGCTGATTGAAATCCTTCCGTGATACTAATGACGATTTTATGAGATCTAGATAACTTTACATAATTCTTTGGAGAAAAAATAGGCAGGGGTCGGCCCTGTTTTACAAGGTTTATCAGGTTACCTGAAACAAACAATTTTTTGTTTGCCTTACTCATGGAGATGATAAAGGTTGCTTGGTGCCCCTGCCTTTATATTACCATGGTAGGTCTCTATGCTACAGCTTTGTTTATTTACTCACTTCAACCACTCTGTCTATACCACAGGTTATGGTATCTCTATGTACAGAAGATGCTCTCTACGCTGGTTCCCCGCAGGTATTGTGGGCATATATACCCCCAGGCCATGCCTGATGGCTTTCCCCCCGGACCCTGGAGAGTACTACACTTGAACTCAACTAGATGGCAGGTTAAGCTCTCCAATCACAGTCAATATTCCAAACATGTGTATAGGAGAGACAGGTAAACCATTGGGCTGATAGGATGCCCCCTTGTGAGTAAGTGTGAAAACGGGGGATGATTGACAGGTAACTCCTTAGGCCTGGCCTGCCTATATACATGTCCTCAATATACAGCGAGGTACCCAGCCAAGATGCTCCCTTCATATTGGTGGCGCTGAAATACCGCATGCAACCACTGCCCCCAGTAGATATTATGCGAAGGGGTCGTGGATTATTAACCCGTAGATCCACTCGTGCATTCCCATAACATACATTAAGGCATTTATCTCATAGATTCCTCCATTTTGTATTAATTTCTTACCTTAGAACCCAAGAATTAATCCAGGATAAGACATTTTGTAAGTGCATGCGATCCGCTCGGTTTGCCAATCCACCGTAGCCATTGTTTTTACTCCACCCGTCATACCCTCATCTTTCCAATGATTTTTCGGGTATAATCCAAGCATGTCAAGTCCTGTACTTCTAGCACCCCCAAATATACGATCTCTAGTTGGTGTTCGCCTATATTTTGTATCCATTTTCTTATAAATAAATAAGAATCCATTGATTTTCCATACCGATCCAAAGCACACGGCCCGTTACACGGCCATTTCGTCTTGTTGACTCAGCAGGGAGGTGCCTGGATGTAAGAACTAGGTCAGCCAGGCGTCGAGCAAGGAATGGCCGGACGGGGCGGGTCCCGACTCGTATCGATGTGGGAAATCAATGGATTCTTATTCATTTCGAACAAAATGAAGAAATTAGGCATGGCATGTTAATATAGGATGTCTAAGGATGTTTCCCTGTTAATAACTCCACCTGGCACCATTGATTTCTATGCTAACGAGGTCTGTAAACATCAGGTATGTCGGGAAAATTTTTTCAAATATTCCACGGGCATTGACTTCCACCACCCGTCGGCTTGGTATAATGGACAGCGAGCTCGTCTCCTGCCACAGCGGCCAGGGATCGATTCCCCGTTGAACCCTAAACGGTTTTAACTGGAAAAAGTATGGAGGAGTTGACATTGTATACTTCTCCAATTTATTAAACATGTCCGGATTGAAACTAGCAGCCTCTTGAAGATGTCCAAAAGGTGTTAAGAGTAGGGTTATGGCTTGATAATGCACGGGGGTTATGAGCAAAAAAGCACTGTCCAAGCCAAAATCGTGAGATAACAAGCAATATTTGTGTTTAGGTCAGATATCGTTCAAATGTCTGATGACAAAATCTTAGCTATCGGTTTTCATAGGGGTCTATATATTATTTTGTGGAAGAAGATTGGGAACATTTTAAATTCCTATTATCCTATGCAGCTGAAAATTGTGATCTGATATTGTTGTTTTTTCTTCTTCAAAATATGTCTTTAAATGACTTTTAACAGAGAACCTGAATGTCATTTATTGCTTTATACTATATTTTACTATCCGGTTCCCTGTGCCAACTACTCTGAAATGGCCCAAAAACTTAGAATTCATTTTTCAAATAGCCTAACAAAAGTATTATTTTACTCCACATAAAATCATAGCAGAAAGTTGTAGCAAACCCTTCAATAAAATAACCCCAAAATTCAAAGTTGCAAAACAACCATGCAGGGTCTGTTTCGTTCAGGTAAAATGAACCTTCTTTTGAAATTTGCCGTAGTCTGTCAATGAAGCTAAGTCTAACTGTCCCACTGGTTTTGTTTGCTTGCATATTGTCAATATCATGTGCAAGGTTTTGGTGAAATCTTTGTCAAAAAGGTGCCAGAGATTAATCATTGTTCTCACTGAGATTCCTTGTACCACTGTCTACTATTATGCTTCATTGTGGAAACTACAATGCTTCACTACAATGCAATTACGGTGGTTCATTGTTCAGTTTTACGAGGAGCCCTAGTAGATTCAACTGTTATTTCTTGTAGTATAGATATCGATTTAGTCAGTGAAACCGCTGCAAAGTAACTTTTGTGCGCTTAATGCAATTTTACCTTATCATTCTCTCTTTTCCTTTTCACTGAAAGTATCATTTTGCAATCTTGGTGAAATCAAGCAATACCAATGACTGTAAAATATAATGCAGCAATGTAAATTGCTGATAACTCGAAAAGTGAAAAGCCTGTGATTGGCTCCCATGAGTTGTGCACTCATCCTGTTGCATCAGCACTCCCTTACCCAGGTTATTCGCACCACCAAGCCACTATTCACATAACTCCTGCCAAAACTGCGCTATTCGCACCACATTGCCCAAAAAAGGCTGGAAGGATGGAGATACATGGATCAACATCATATACCTTCACCATTGGAGGCAAAAAGCGTCTTATGGCCACCAACCAACTGAGTCTGTACAATATTGACAATTTCTCAAAATTTACAAAGTTTTTTAATGAAATACCTTTTCCTCCAAGACCCCTACATCTCCTCCTTTAATGGCACTACAAATTCATAAAGTAATTCTGCCTCTTATATACAAAATTTCCATCTTTTTTTAAACTTATTCGCAACACCAAAATGACTGAAAGTGCAGGGCCCCAGGGTGTCTCCTTATAACTCGCTTTTCGAGTTAATTACGTTTGCAAAACCGTTGGTTCACACATAATGCACTACAAAAACCTCTGCAGAGTGAACCCTAGTTATTGACAAAAATCTTATGGCTTTTACTATTCTTGACTCCAAAATTCACATTCAATATGCAATTGTGGGGTGAAGAAGTAGGAATCATTGCAGAAGATATCTGTTGAGTTTGAAAGAAGGTTACAATTTGCTAAAGGATAACTGGCATTGGGCAATCAAAATCAGCTGTCTACACTGTAAAAAATAACTGTTGAATCTATGAGGGATCGTTGTAAAACTGAACAGTGAACCACCATATTTAGATAACAGGGGGCCACTGTAATTTTTACAAGAAACTCTAGGTGGCAGTGCGGTGGTACAAGGAATCTCTACGAAAATAACAACATCTCTGTGTGAAAATAACGAAGGATCTCTCGCAACTTTGGGACGAAAGATTATTCGTTATTTCAAGGACTTTTTTTCCAGTGTACCTTCCTCCCATACCCAAGACATTAAAGACGGTAACCACTTTGACACATTTATCCTCCATAACAAACATGACCTTTAAAACTACTTCCTCTTTTTATGCTACATTTTTAACTTCAAAGGCCATGACCTGATGAAAAGAGTTGGAAATACCCTGCACCATTTGCCCTACATCACACTGCTGATTGATGTAGTGTAGAGGTTCAGGCTGTCTTGCTGCTGCCCAGGGGTATGACATGTTTTAAAGCTGTACCCCAGGCCTATGGAAATCGTTGTGTTCAGGTAACAGGGGATGAGAAACATTTGGGTAGGTAGGTAAGGAATTCTTTTATTCTATTGAAATTCTTAAAGGCAGACAAAAATTCGGTTGTGAATTTGACACAAGATCCTGAATATTTTTCTATTTTCCTTCCCAATCGCAGAAATATCAGATTTCTTTCACGAAAGCATTTTAGGGTAGGGCCAAAAGGTGGGGTAGGTCGGATTACCCAAACGCAAGTTTTATTTTTAGACTGAATGCTGTTTGGAAGACATTTTATCACACCAAGCATAATGACAAATTTGCTGCATATCATGCACTTTTCCAGTCTGGACTTCTCTGGTCCATTGTCGCCAGTGGCCACCATTTCAGACATTTAACAGAAATTGCTGCCGAGATGGCATGTCATATGGGTCTGTTTTTTCCTCTACCGTTCAAGTTGCTTCCCTGACATGATGCCACTCTGGATCACGCAAGTGAGGAGGATTTCACTCAACTTAATTTCAAATGTCAATTTATTTTATTTCTTATAGTCAGTGCATCAGTTAGTTGCTTGTTACATTTCACGACACACATGTGAACCGACGTAAATTAACATTACTTCATCCTCTCCTCCCATCTATAGGTGTCACATTTACAAAGAATTTTTTTTGGACTTGCTCATTGCATTAATGAACTGCTATGTTCATTTAAATAATGCTATAGAGCAGACAATTGATGTTGAGTATTTTCATTGTTGATTGGGATGATGCCTACCGGGGACTGACTGACTTCTTGTAAGTGTTTTAATACTGCCTTTCCTTATTGTCATATTTGCCCAGATGATAACAGAGAGGTTGTGGATTTCCTTTCTTGTTGTAATTGATTAACTTTGTTATGATTAGGTCAGCCTGAATTATCTAATCGAATAAAATACCTACCACTTTAGGCCACACCCCAAAAAAAAAAAGGTGGTCTACAGATCTTTTTTCGCTCACCTCACTTTTCTAACAAGGAATCCATTGGACGCCAAAAAGAAAATCTTTAAAAGAAAAAGAAAATTCGCTCACTTGCACCATTTTCTCAACACCAAAATCTGTAGACCGTCTTTTTTTAGGAGTGGCCTTGTATAGGAGTAATCTACAAGTTTTTGAAATTCTATAAATACAAACTGCAGTGACGCCAAAAGTTAGACTTATATATAATATCAAATGTTTTCTTTAGAAATGCAACAAACCATACCATTAAGGGTTTCTGGTCATAGCAGGTACTGCAGCAACAGGGGTCCAGGGCCAGATGAGGGAGTAAGGGGATAGGGGTGGGTAAAACTCCAAATTGACCTACAAAACAATTTCTGAATTGGCATTAGCCTGTGAGACATGTAGGGCTAGTGATTGCTTGGAGGGAATATACCTAGGTACAAGAGGGGTTGGGTATGGGTCTAGACCCCTAAATTCGACAGGGTGACATGGCCATTTCTTAAATTCGACATGTGACATGGAGCTTAGTGACAAGGACATAGAGGAGTAAAAAGTTAGTGACATGAGACATGGCCTTATCTTAAAAACAACATGGGACATGAAGCTTAGTGACAAAGACTCGGGAAAATAGAAATTTAATGACATGTGACATTGCCTTTTCTTAAAATCGACATGTGACATCGGGACCCCCCATCTAGACCCCCTTGGGTTTGAGGCTGGAGGACGGAACAGCAAAAGCTGACATTGCGCTTTATGATTACTCAGTCTATGATTAAAGGTTTCAGAGAGGGGAGGGCAGAGGGCAGTAGGGCATCCATGGGGTTCAGGGATTGGGGTAGTAAGGTCACTGTGGACATAAGCCAGATGTATCAGGCTGTGTGCTGGGTATAGGGTGGAGATTCATGCAGGAAAATAGGGGGTGATAAGATTTGGCAAATACTGTTATAAATACTGTTATCAATATTCATGGAAGGACTCACTGATTAGAAGAGGAAAAAGCCATATATAACTAATAAAAAGCTTTTCTACGTTTGATAAAAGGTTTCAATGAGTAAAGCTTGAGTATTAATAATACCTGTGTCAGAGGTGGTCCAATCATGTATTGAAATTATTCAATTAACGCACCTCAAACTGGCTTAGTTGAAATTGATATAAGTCTGAGTAATGAGCAAATAAAGCAATTACTTTTCCTTTAGGTAAAATCAAACTCACTCCTAGTTGTACTCAACCTATTGCGACATAACTCTGTTTGGTAAAGGGGAACACCAATGATGTGTGCTAGGCGAAAGAAGCAAGAATACTAGACAAGGGAAGTATTTTAGGTAACACTGTTTACCATAATCCTTCACAAGGTCAGACCAGTGGTTTAGACCATTATGTAGAAACGGGAACTCCTAATGTATTGGTTGGTTAATTCAATAGTACGTCGCAGTATTTCTCAAGACTTAAATGTATGTATTAGGTAAGGAATGACAGTGGGTCTGATGAATGTTTGAGTGGCTTTTTAAGATACCTTAAGCTCAGTAAATGCCACCTAAAGTTGTTTAAATGTCATAATCACATTTGAAAAAAAGCATTTTAAGTAACTTAAAGTTGCTTAACTTTAAGCACTCCGAAATCTGCCTGAATCAAGTGCTAGTGTGATTTAACTTACTGTTCTGTAGAAGAGTGATGCCACTTTAAATACACTCACCTGAAATGTACAACAATACATACATGTTTAATCAGAGCTGGCAAGTTGTATTAATACATGCAAGAATATTGGTGCTAAACTCTGTTTCATCTCACTTTTACAAAGGTGTGTGGTAATGTATTCATAACCTTTCTTGAAGAAAGGCAAATTGAATATGAGCAATGTCTTTTTTTTATGAAGCACACATCTGCATTTTGCCTGCAAAAGAAAGATGCTCCCTTTCCACTGTTCTTTAATGACTCTGTTTACAGATAAAGGAGACATAATGGCACTGTTCACAACATAACCCAGTTATAGCTCTGTATAGAAAAGACCCATGAGTGTAGTCTTCAATTACACTCCCAGCATTCCCTTATAATCTTTCTAAGTACTACTGGAGCCTACTTACTGGTAAAACCCTCAGAGTACACACAAATAGGATTATATCTTTTGGTATTTCATTCTGAGTCTAAAATGCACAGGGATGAGAAGACTAAGACCAGTAATGTGATCATCTCTCCCGAGGATTCCTCCTCAATGAACATTAGTAAACAAAATAGATGGTACTGACCATGACTGAGAAAACAGGTCACGCCTCCCATCAAAATGAGACCTGTGTTCCACCTAAACAAACTTTAAAAGCATACCTTATAATTGTAACTCTGTCACTACTCCCATTCACTGGTTGGAATCTGTTCAAATCACCCTTGAGTCGCAGATTGATATGCTCTCATGTATATGCCTTCAGAAAATCTAAAAAGTTATTAATATGAAATACCGAGATACTGCTAAATAAAAAAAAGCTAAATCACTGAACTATTCCAGGTGTATTACCACACCAAGGGTCTACTTTGCTCCATGTACCCAGTGGTGCGGTATTATCCTTAAAGTAAATTCAGATTACCTTTAAATATAGATAAGGTGGAAGAGCGCTCCACAGTCGTGATAAGGTAGTAGGGGTGAAAAGAATATGGTGTCCGACTAGGGAACTATAAATGGACTGAACGAATAGACTATAGAGATGATGTATTCTTCACATCTCTCCAGCAATAAAGACCATCTGCTTTGAAATACACTGATTATTATTCCTTAAAGTTTCTAGAGACTATTGTGTATAGATCCCCTGTTGATGGTAATATTGCCAGTATCCTCTTGAATACATATGACTGAATCACTAATGTGTTTTATTTCGAGGCAATGAATTATAAGATGGGTCAGTTTGATTATGGGCAGATAAAGTTGTTTCACAACTGATTGTACAAGGAACAGTAACTGTTATTACCTAAATATTTATGGACCACCCCCCCCCCTCTCCTTCTTGTTGTAAAGAGCTATACTTCCTCACCAAGCACCTTATTAATGTACAGCTAGTGTTTTGTTACTCTTATCCCTGTGGAAAGGCTAACATGTACTCCACAAATACCCACCCTGCAGTGTGGCAATGTTGTTATCCATACTGGATTTTACATCTCCTATGTGTCATTTCTATCACACTAAATGTCTCTACCCTAGACTGAAATCGTTAAAGGATTCTTGACTAAAATCTTTAAAGGATTACTGTCAACCTCTTCCTGAAGCTTAAATCATCTTCTTTTGAGTTAAGAAAACACAGCGGCCAAGGCTTACATCTCATAACGTCTTGCTGCATATCAAACCATCCATGCCAAAAAGCAATCAAAACCTGAAAAAATCGTCATTTATTACAAGCCAGGATAAAAAAGAAAACAAGCCCATCCATTTCTGGTGTAAAAGGGCATTTTGCAACTTGGACACAAGCAGCTCAGGCTTTAACATTTGGGAGGAGAGTGTGCGCTATTACTTCCTTAATCAATTGCACATTGTGTACAAGTGTTGTAGTAGAGGGGTGAACTTCACAATATGAGGCTGGCTACAGTTCCTACTCCCTACTCGACTGCCAGCTTGGTGGTGAAAAAATAAAAATGGCTAATTGCAGTCTCTAAATATACTGTTTTCATGTGCATACATACTTAGAGATATGCCTAGCCACCACTCAACGTCATTTTGGATTTTCAACAGTTAAACTCTGAGGTAGTTGTCCTTCTTTATTCACCACTATAGAGATTCCATGTGCTGATTCCTCTAATGTCTTTCTGTTTGATGAAACTTTAGGGATGGAACTTCAAAGTAAATGACTGTAACAAATACCTTTGCCACAAAGTCTTTTGCTGTTAACATCTCTGTTTTATCGCACCATCCTCAGGATTCAATCCTGCTTTAGTTCACATATTTAGTTCTGCAGGCAGGTACAAATAATTATAGGCTTTACATGTTCACTTTAAAATGTACAATTTCTTTGCACCAGACCTCCTAGTATCACCTCCCACTGAATGCTGACTACTACTACTACAGCATAGAGTACTATACTCTTGAAAAGTTCCACTAATTAATTTTAACGTGTTCTTAAAGAGATCCTATATTGAACCGTAGGCTTAGATAGCCTTGAAAGCACATGGTGAAAATATAAGTGTATATATATATATATATATATATATATGTATATATATATGTATATATATATATATATATATATATATATATATATGTGTGTGTGTATATATATATATATATATATATATATATATATATATATATATATATATATATATATATGCATACACACACACACCCCTTTACATATACCCCTAAATCATGACCTTCCAAATCTGTCAAATTGTAAATGGCCTATAGATATTAAATGTATGACACAATACGATGGCTCTAATCTTCAGTTTCAATGACTTATGTACAAACATAAAGAGAATGGATATTCTCTAGAAATGATGATTAGCTTTACACTCTCCAAAAACTAGACACAGCAACTCAATAGTGCTTAGATAGTGTCATATCTGCCTGAAGAGTGTGCTCAAGTAGCGTGATGCTATGGTTCTGCTTGGAGACCACCAAACCCCAACGCCCTATTTTCTGCCATGTCCTGGGTGATGTATTAATCCTCTTGGTGCTACCAGCCACTGTGAGGCTTCTTCTCATGTGTCCATCCACCAAGAAGGTAGTTCCGGAAGTGATGTAGCTGTATTTCTGGCCGGGGAATTAGAGTGGCTTCATGTTTGGCTATTTAAGGATACGTTTTCCTTGTAATTTGTTACTCTTTTTCTTAGATGCCCTTTTAAAGACATCTGCCTTGTAGTTACTTGTAGACTCCAATATAGTTTGTAGTGACTCTCTATGATTATATGTGATGGATGGGTGTTTCAGTCCCTTCAGTAAGATCACCCTTTCACAACAGATATCTGATACGGGTATGCTGTAAATACATGTAATTCATTATATAGGTTGGTTAATGTAGTATTTTATTGGAAGGACTGTAAAATCCCAAAACTCCACAGCCTAAGTAGGGGACAATTTGAGAATTGCTTCACTGCAGATGATGCCTCTGCATTTCCTCCCTTATCTCTCTCCCAGGAACTAAATTGAGCAGAAATAGTGTAGTAACCTGCGTATAGGGCAACCCTGCATAAAGGACCCACCCTGAGTGGGGAGAAAACCTATGTCATGCCTAGGGGTTATTTTTGTAAATTTATCTCACCAGGGAAGTTCTATAAAATGGAGTAGGCCTTAAAAACATGTACAATGTATAAAGCATGGCTTATACAAGAGGTATTACAGTACCTTCATTCTATGCCCAAAACCTGTATCACATATTGTCTGGAGACCCTGATATGGACCCTGAGTAGACATGGTGCTATGGTCTATAATACATGCCAATAATATCAGGCATTTAGTCAGTATTTATCACCTTGTTTACTGCCAGGGCCCTAGTTATGGTTTATACATGAGGCACTGGTTGTCCGGGATCTACCATTGTAGAGAACTGTTTATCATTGTTTATCTGGTGTCTAAGAAAAGGATGGTAGGACACTGCATATATATACATGAATCATGATAAAAGGTGGTAACACAGACCCTTTCTGTAGGAACTTCCAAGAATATATCTTGCTAAATGAATATAATGCCCATTTTCTACAGAGAGACATCTGGTTGTATTACTTTTTCTCACTGCAGGTTTTCATTCATGACTTCACACACCTCCAAGCAGTTGGGAAATTCTGCAGTGGACACTGTACGTCACCAGGAGTTAACGAAGGTCAGTCTAAGGTTGCAGTCTGGACTAGAAATAGAATCTACGCACATTCAACAGGCCCAACCATTCTCCATACATAATTCCCAGCAACCCCTGACCATAGGCTAAAGTAGATATGGCATGGAGTCAGCTAGGAGATTGCAGGAATACCATTTAGAGGCAAATGGCTTCATTGTAAGATAAAAGTAGTCTGCCTTAAGGTTACCTATATTCTATTTCTCAGCAATGTACTGGACTGGAAAGGATGTCTCAAAATCTAGGAGACTGAATAAGTTGGTGTTTTTGGAAAGAGCCCTGTAAATTTCCACTGGCCATTTTTAAACCCAAAGTTAGCTCCACTGATACATTCCACAGTTGGCATGTCTAGCTGA
The DNA here is from genome assembly GCA_949317995.1 of Acholoe squamosa. Taxonomy (NCBI): domain Eukaryota; kingdom Metazoa; phylum Annelida; class Polychaeta; order Phyllodocida; family Polynoidae; genus Acholoe; species Acholoe squamosa. Next base: position 16,439,671 of record OX439041.1, read on the forward strand.
AATATTACATTGGTTGAAATTCCATGAATAATTACACATCACACCTGCAGTAGAGCAAATCCTGAAATCTCACATATCCACCTTGGCGTATACAAGAATCCCATGCCTGTTGTGACTTATACTAGATTCTGTAAGTTGGGTATACCCATAAGGGGCTAGGTATATTTAATTCAGCAAAATACTAAAAGATTAAGACCAAGGTGTGCTTCATAGGATTTGCATCAATTCCCGCAGCCTGCGCTTTGAGAAGATTCATGGCATTCATGAATTTTGTAAAGAATTGCATCAGATTAAGTCAACGGAGACCAGAATCAGCTATCTACCTTCCTCCCATACCAGTGACAGTGAAGACGGTAACTACTTTTACACATTTATCCTTCATAACAAACCTGACCTTTAAATCTACTTCATCTTTTTATGCCGCATCTTTAACTACAAAGGTCACAATGTGATGAAAAGAGTTATGCTGCACCATTTGTTTCAATTCCTACCTCAGATTTGTAGGCAAGAAAAGAGAAGAAAACGAATTCCAGCTTGTACTTCTGTTGATCTATGCTAATTGCAATTTATAATGATAACTCCTGTTAAAAGGCCTTACCAGTAGCCTGTGCAACTTGATATTTGTGATGAAAAAAGTGTGAATATGTCTGAATGAACCTTTAGATATATTATTTATATCTTGAATAGCACTCAAGCTACTTTTCTGGCTGCTGCCTAAATCAGGAAAATTGGATTTAGCAGAATCATGAATTCAAGTGGAGTTGTTTGAAGGCTAGAGGGGCGGCCTCCAAGGGACTGTGCGAGTGCTCTCTTTCCTTTTTTTTCTCTTCCTTTATTCCATTAGCATTTAACTGGAAACCTTTGATTACAGTCACTAATATTGAGTCTGGGAATTCTCTTTCATGATCTCATTGGCTTGTATTGTTGTTACCTCAAAGGTGAGTCTATCGCAATGATTAGAAAATGTTTAAGGTTAGGGCTATTTCACAGCCCTAAGATGTTATTGGTTTCTATGTTCAAAGGGCTAGACTCTATATGAAATTACATGTACATGCAAAAGTGGTATGCTACATGCAAATATAATACAACACTTCACATCCTGCAGTATAGCTACAGTTATACATGTAGGTGGCCCTGAAGGGGTTAATGGTCACAGGTAAACAGTACAACCCACTCAACCCCTTGTGCAGCAAGCTGGAACCTCTCCTTCTTCTAATAAGCCAATGACATAATTACTACCTAATAAAGAGGATTATATCTGGTCCATCCAGATGTGTGAGCATGTACATGGCTATTTCTCTTAAGGCTAAACTCACCTTGAGACAATCTGTGCATTTTACTTTTTCATCCCAATACATGTATAACTTTCATCTAACAAAGGAGTTTTGTCATTATAATGACTAATGACTTTACCGCATCCTGATATTCTAAAATCCTCTTGTAACATGACAAATACCTCTTTCAGATTTGAAATATTAAACTGGGTTTTGTCCTTAAAACTTTTAACGAAGCTACCTCAACCCCTAGATCCAGGTACCTTAGACTTGTCCAAGCTACTTGTCTCAGTCTAATCCTATGTGAACACTAAGGACTTTTATGTGGGCAAGTCTACCCATTTTGCCACATTCCATTGCATCGACTCCCCTTATGTGACTATGTTATTGGCTAGCCAATAACATAATAATATACAGCAGCAATGTGCATTGCTCGTAAATCGAAAAGAAATAAATCAATAGCCTTGAGCAAGTCTAGCTTGTGGTCTGACATCAGCACTCCTTCACCCAGGCTATTGGCACCACCAAGCCACTATTCGCATAACTCCCACCAAAACTGCCCTATTCGCACCACATTGCCAAAAAAGGCGGGAAAATTGATACATGGATCAACATCATATACCTTCACCATTGCAGGCAAAAAGCGTCTTATGGGCGCCAACCAACTGACTCTGTAGAATATAGACAATTACTCAAAATTTTGGAATTTTGGGAAACTTACCGTAGGGTACCGGAGGGAAGTTGAAGTAAAACTTCTTATTTTACCGAGGGAATACGGGGTATTGGAGGAACAGATGAGATACGACCGAAGCCGGTCACGTGACGACAGACTTGAAAACCTAAAATCTATGAGTAGAAAAACACACACAATTTTCTGGAAACAACCAGATTAGACATTTCAATTTTTTATATAATAATAATAACCTCGAAAGAATACGGGTAGGGTGGGAAGGGCATCTGTTCCTCCAATACCCCGTATTCCCTCGGTAAAATAAGAAGTTTTACTTCAACTTCCCTCCGGTACCCTACGGTAAGTTTCCCAAAATTCCAAAATTTTACCTCGGGAATACCTCGGGTATTTCCGTAACCGATGAGATGTTGAAAGCGAATGTGTTTTTCTAGTCATAAAGATTTTTGGCTATAATCAATAATTATCAATTATTATCAATTTAATAATTGACCAAGACCAATACAGAATCAATTCAACACCTTTAATTTTCTGACCTTTACCAACTTGGTTAAAGCACAGTACACTAGTAATCTGGAGTAGTCAAATAACCAACCAATGCAATTAATACACCAGATAACCCATACATTTGAACGTTCAACAAATCTAATCTGCTAGTCTCAGCAAGTTAGTAGCTACATGCTCTGTATCAACCTCGATGGGCTTGTTGTAGAATTTCCGATATGAGTCAGCTGACTTCCACCCTGCCAGGCGCATTACGGCATTCAAGCAGGATCCTACCTTGGTGGAAGCTGAAGCTGAAGCCCCACGAGTAGAGTGGGCCTTCCAACGTGAAGTGTCAATCTCAGCCATGTCTAGAGTGGCAATGGTCCACCTGGCCAGGGTATCCCTACTGATTCCGTCATGAGGCGAAATGTAACTCATAAGGAGCTGCAGTGGATTTTCAAGAGGTGGGAGGTTCAGCTTCCTCCTAAGTCGTTCAGACTTTTCACGGACCTTTTGCCTCCTAGTGAGATATGCTTTGAGGGTGCTGACCACACAGAGTTTTTCATTCAGGATGTAGGGTCTCAAGACCACAGTGTTTAAAGGGTCACCGACTCTGTTAGACTTTAACAGAGTACTGAGTCTGAAGACAGCATTTCTGTCTTCCCAAGACAGTTCATCTGTCCTTAACGCTAAGATTGTCTGCCCTCTTTGAGATGTGACAAGCAAAAATAAGACCGCTAGTTTCAACGATAACTTCTTAAGTGACAAAGAACTGTTATCCCCCCAACTTTTGAACAACTTGAATACCTTTGTAACGTCCCAAAACGTGTCATAGCTTGGTCCACTAGGTCTATCTTCGTATGTACCCTTCACCATATGGCAAATGTTTGGATGTTGCCCAATAGGCGCCCCATCTACCTGTGGTAACAGGGTTCCCAAAGCACATCGTGCCACATTCATAACTCCGTGACCTACTCCCGAGTCATACAAAGTTCTCATAAATTTACACACTTGTGGCATAGTGCCCTTCATCCAGTTATAACCCCGTTCAACACAGAAAACTATCAATTTGTTTATGTAAGTCGTATAAAGTTTCCTTGTAGATGGTCTCCAAGCTTTTATCATAAGGTCAATGGAAGCCTTGTCATACCCTTCCTTTTGGAGGCGTCGCCTCAGAAAAGGAAAGCTATAATTGGTAGACTTCCTATGAACTGTAGGCTTGTAGGGGCCCCATGAGGTAGTAGGTTGTTCTTTCTCTTGCGGAACCGTACGTAGTCCACCGCATACTTGTGGGCTTTTGCCTTCCAGGGTTGACTCTCCCAATCCGGCATCACAAGGATTGCCCTTGCTCCTGCCCTCAATATGCGTTGAAGCACCCGGCCTGCAATGCTGAACGGAGGAAAACAATATAAGAGCTTATTAGGCCATGTGAATGAGAAAGAGTCAACTTTCCATGCTTCTGGTTCTGGCCTACATGACACAAAACATTGAACTTTACAATTTGTTCTAGAAGCGAACATGTCCACCTGAGGCCTCCCAAACCTTTCACAAATGATTTAAAAAATTGAGTCATTTATCTCCCACTCAGTCTCATCTTGGAAATGGCGTGACTCATGATCAGCGATGACATTATCCACTCCCGGCACATGAGCCGCTGTCAACCAGATCCCTCTAGACTCACACCAGTTCCAGATGTTTCTTGATACCAGATTACACATTGGAGACTGCAGCCCTCCCATATGTCTCACATATGCAAGTGCCGTGGTATTATCTGTCATGACCCTAATATGAGCCCCTCTCACTTTACACAACGATTTTAGCCCATATTCTATTGCCATGGTCTCGTGGATGTTGGTGTGGAAGTCCACCTCAGAGGGAAGCCATCTGCCATTAGTTCTGACATTCCCCCTGTGTGCACCCCAGCCGTCATCCGATGCATCCGTATACAATTCAAACTCTGGTGGACCTACATCCAGTGCCTTCTTAGCAGTTGGTATGCTGGCTTGCCACCATAGTATGTCCTGTATAGCATCCTTGGAAAGTACCATTTTTGCATCAAAATTCCCTTTTCGGTAGGCTAACCATTCATTCTTGCATTTCTCAAGTCCTTTAATATGTGCCGGCCCATATTGAACTCCTGCCGAGTAAGCTACCATAAGACCTATGAGAGATGCAACCTCCCTGATTTTTGGCTTGACTTTCCCCAGCAGCAAGTAGGAATCTGACATGAATTTGTCTACCTTCTCCTGAGTTGGATATATAGACATATCCACAGAGTCAATCCAAAAACCCAAGAAGATCACCTTTTGCGAGGCTACAAAGGCTGACTTATCTGGGTGAATTACAAAGCCTAACCCATCCAGGGTTTCACACACTCTTCTGATAGATTGCTCACAACCTTCTTTTGACTCATGCATAATAAAAGAATCGTCAATGTAGGGGAAACAGATGTGTCCCTCCTCCCTTAGCTTTGCGAAGGGGGGAGTGAGCAACTTAGTGAATACTCTTGGTGCACATGAAAGACCGTTTGGCATCCCTACAAACTGGTAGAGGACCCCATTCCACCTGAACTTCAGAAATTTACGATAATCTTCTCGTACAGGAATAGAGTAATAGGCATCCTTTAAATCTACACTCCCCATAAAACAATTAGGGGTGACAAGGTCCACAGCAGTTTGTAGGGAGGCCATCTTAAAATGCTCATACATGACCTGCTTGTTCATATCTGTCAAATCCAATATAAGCCTGTAATCCCCATTGGGCTTGGGACGCAGGAAAACGTTGGAGATGAATTCGCCCTGTTCATGTACTGTAAACTCAATAATACCCCTAGCTACCATTTTATCTACTTCCTTATCCATAAAGGCCACCTCTACCGGATCAAGTTTATATGGAGGAGGCACCCAGTCCTGGGATGGTAAGGCATTAAAGTCAATGGTGACACCCTGAGACATGGCTAAGATCCAAGGGTCCTTGGTGAGTTTAAACCAAGCATCAGCACACATCAGAATGTTACCCCCTTGAAAGGATTGGACAGTGTTATGTAGTGGGAAGGGACTCACCTGCCCTACTTGGGCCCCTTCTTGGAAAAACCCTGTTGGGCTTGCTGCTGCTGACCTTGGCCCTGCGGACAAGGTGCTTTGAAGCAGTAACCCTGGCCTTGTGTCTGGTAATTCTGAGAGTAAGTCTGCCTGTAGCCATGAGCCACTTGAAATCTCGGCTGAGCGTATTGATGGCGCGGAGCAGGGTAGCGGCCCCTAGGGCCCTGGACATAGTAGTGGTTCTGTCCATAAGGGTGTCTAGGCCCCCAGGCTTGAGCAGGTGCTGTGCCCATGACCTTCTGCCTCTTAGACTGGGAATGAGAATCTTGCGGCCCCGGGCATTTGGACGCTAGAACCTTGTCTGAGATCTTCTTGTCCTCCTCAGCTTGTTTAATACGAGCCTCCAGGTTGCCCCCAAAAAGCCATTGTGGGTCCCCATCAATGTTGGTCTTAGTGAGCGCCTTAGCATAGGGCTTAGCAAGGAAAGGTTTTAGCAAGTCCCTCCTCTTCACCGATAGCCCATTGCATACATTGACCAGTAGTCTGGTTGCCTTATTAAAATCCCTTCCAAAGGCATCCAGTTGTTCGTCCTCGGGCCCTTTCTCCAACATCATCGAGCCTAACGGTGCCATAGCTGCAATGGCCGAGACCACCCCTTTCTGCAGGGTCTGAAGAGATACATCCAGCATACGCACTGCCGCATTCTTGGAAAGTGCCTCAGAGTTGAAAATTGCTTCCTCTAACTTAGGTGCTACCAGTCTCTGCACATTTGAAGGCCTAGGAAATTCTTTAGCCGCTTTCTCCAAGTCCTGGGCAATATAAGTCTCTTCAAAATAGGAATTGATGGCATCGGAGAGGGCTTCATGTACGGTGGGGCCTTCCTTGGTTAGTTCCGCTTTTTCCCATCTGTAGGACTGGATACTCTCAGCTAGGCTTCCAGTTAGCCCCTTGAGATGGTCTATTGGAGGTGGCTTAGCCTTTGACGACTGTGCCTCAAAATCACCTTGCACAGAAGCCACTTCCTCCTCATCATCCACAACTGACATAGCATGTGCCTGTCCATGTGGGCCTAGTACCACATAACCCTGACCTTCCTCCTCTACTGGTTCACACTGGTAGGCCATGTGATCCATACCATAGGCATAATCCATCGGCTGATAAGGGTCCTGATAGTAATCATAACCCTGCTGGTAGTAGGGCATAGGAGGAGCCCATCTTTGAGGTGGCTGCTGGACCAACAGCACAGGAGCACTGGGAGTCTCAGTAGTTTGAACTTCAGGCTCCTTCTCAGAGTTTACTGAACTCACAGTGTCTTTCTCAGCACCCTTATCCTTAGAATGCCTAGATGAAGATCTAGCAGAGCTGGAACTTGAACTAGAGTTCTTATGTGATTTCTTTCCCTTCTCCACAGCAGTGGGACTGGACTGAGATGTACTTGCCATCCTGGAAAAAGACCAGAAATAAAAGGATTATAGACTAGCTGCCGATCGATATGTACTTAGAGCAGGACTAGATACATGTACCTGGAGCAGACCCGCTTAGCGGTAACACAACGGCAAAACTCGCCGAGCGCTATGTACTTAGAGCAGGACTAGATCGTGTACCTGGAGCAGACCCGCTTAGCGGTAACGGCGAAACTCGCCGAGCGCTATGTACTTAGAGCAGGACTAGAACGTGTACATGGAGCAGACCCGCTTAGCGGTAACGGCGAAACTCGCCGAGCGCTATGTACTTAGAGCAGGACTAGAACATGTACCTGAAGTAGACCCGCGTAGCGGTAACACAACGGCGAAACTCGCCGAGCGCTATGTACTTAGAGGTATACTCTAGGTAGCTCTCGCGTTGTCCTACTCTAAGTACGCAGGTACAACAGCGCTGGTGCTCGGCGAGCCCCAACGGACAATTTTTCGATCGGTATCGACAAAAACTGCCCGAAAAAGATGAAAACAGAAGGCAAACAAGGTGCCAACATCAGGGAATGCTCAAAAACCCCTGTAAGATTCCTGTAACGAGAGAATTCCAGCGGAATTCCTCCAGGAATTCGTAAAATGTAAGATCTCTCTACGGCCCGCCGACACGACGACCGTCTTTGAGAGAAAAACTTTATTTTCTAGCACTAAAAGGGTACCCCAACGGCGTAACCCTGGCTAGAAGCAAACGAGAACAAAAACCCTTGAAATAGGGCAAAAACTGCCCAAAAATGGGCAGTAAAAAGGGTGAAAACGATAAAAAACTCACCTGGAAGTTTCAAACCGTCTGCCAAACACGGACGCTCGATCCAAACTGTCGTCACGTGACCGGCTTCGGTCGTATCTCATCTGTTACGGAAATACCCGAGGTATTCCAATTTACAATTTACAATAGTTGGTAAAGAAATACTTTTTCCTGCAAGACCCCTACATCTCCTCCTTTAATGACACTACAAATTCATTAAGTAATTCTGCCTCTTATATATAAAATTGCCATCTTTTTTTAAACTTATTCGCACCACCAAAATGACTGAAAATGAGGGGACCCATAGGTGTCTCCTATAACTCTTTTCGAGTTAATTATGGTAACATTACTGATATCCAATATGAATATGTTGCCCAGGGCTCCACATTCAGTCGGAATCATTGACTTCATCTATAAATGTTTGATCTTCTTTAAATGTCCATAAATCCTAGTAGCAATTTTGTGGGTGATTGAAATCCAGACAAGACTTTTTGATTTCTGTCATATTGATACAGAGTATTAAGGGGTAAGGAATAAAAGCACTTAGATATAGACGGAAGCCAAGAGCTCATAGGCCAAAAGGTAGGAACATAAGGCAGGGCATAGGCAGAGTGAGTCAAGCTAAAGAGGGATAAATCTGCGCCTAAGTAGGGCAGAAAAGGAGTCAGGAGGACAAGTGGATGCAGTAGGAGAGGGGAGGATGGTAGGACAGTAGTCGTTCAGCAGGAGATCTGCTAATCAGCATGTCTCATTATCGGCCTGTCTCTCATTTAATGAGACCCTTAATGATCTACTATTAACCCTACAATAAGAGAGTAATGAATGGTCTAATGGGCACCAAATTCAGTGTATCGTAGGATATTGTAACGAGTGGCCGAACAATAAATTTTCCACGTAGGAAATGATATGACCTAATACAAAGATAATAATAGACAACCTGTAGGAATTCTTACAAATGTTGGACAACTGATATCTGTCTACTGACTCGTAGTTGAAGACCAGAAGTGTGTTTTCTTTGTAGTATCCCTCATTATATGGTCAATTCTCATGAAAATGGAGCACATGGCCGAGGAGGAGAAAAAATCTTGAACTGCTCAGATGTTTTGTATTTCTTGTGGGCTGAAAGGCAGCATATAATCTTAATTACTCACAAAATTGGGAACACTAACTATGAAAATTAAAGATTTTATGACAGTTTTAGGAAAAAAACTGGTGGACCTACGTACAGTGATGAATCTTGCATATGAACAAATTACATGGGTTGCTATAAAATAGAATTATTTGCAAGAAAACTGATATATTTTGTCCATACAGTCATAACAACATGTTGGCTAGTAGTCTTTATCATTTATATCTATGATAAGAATAGATTATGCTGCAATTAATTATACCCACTTACGGAGCTGGACCTATGTATGGTGATGTACCTACATACGGTGATGTCTATGCATTGCAGTCATTATCTTCACAAATTTATTGATTTCTTGTATTGTAACTGGTCCATAGTATTCTTCCCTAGTCAATTGAAGTATATCAACAGGTTTATAGATAGCATTAGCTATTTCTATCATTCTATGGCATAGGTTTCAATCATGAACGTATGCATGGTGATGTACCTACGTACGGTGATATTTCCATGATTTTTCCCAATAGGTTGCAACATATTCATCCAGTTATGACAATATTTTGCATGGGTATTCCCTGGACCACATATATTAACATGTTATGAAATAATTTACTAAATATTGATTACTCTCCTTTAATCAATGATTCACTGTACCTACGTACGGTGATGCTAAGGGGTACACCACATGCTTGTCAGTCCTATAGGTCATTGACATATGCATGTTAGAAATATTTTATATTAATATTATATTGCCCCCAATTGAGCCATAAAAACTGAGACATCTATATATCCCAAGAGGATTTTCTCCTTGACATTATACTCATTCTAGTGTACCTACGTACGGTGATACAAATGTTACACAACTACATTTTTCCTTATAAATAACAAGAAAATAATTAAAAATGAGCTCTGATGTCGTTTTTCAATTCTACAATAGTCCATATGAAAGGTGTTATTATGGACCTTATTGTACCTCAAATAAATCACCTAATGTGTTTTACTTATATTTTTTTTAGTTAAAAACCTTTGAAATATCCCCATTTTACCCTGTTATTGGCATAGATTAGGCACTACATGGGCAAAAGTGGGTACCCATGGTATGATAATGTTAGCAGCAATGTGAATGTATAAACAATATAGCAGTTAGGGAGTGTTCATTTTTTAACAACAGGGGGGGGGGTTGGTGAGTTTGAGGGGGGGGGGGCGCAAAATATTTTGACCTCTCCTGAGGGGGGGGCAAAAAATTTTTCAACTGCTCTTGAGGGGGGGCGTAAAATTTTTAGACCCTTCTCAATGAGGCACGAATTGACGTGACTTGCCGTAAATACCCAATTTGTAGTGGGGATAATTTCTCAATATATTACTTGCAGAAGGAGAAAGTTTATACTGATAACTTTACAATGCATCAGAATGCACCATTTTCTTTCTAAAATTTCTAAATTTTTCAGGGGAATCATACTTCCAACAAGATTATATGCAGAGCTCTCAACACTCAAGCATCTGGCGTGAATCTCATGCATCTGGCGTGATTCTCACACATTTGGGGGTTGTCTCACTCTCTCACGCTGAGGAGCCTGTTTCTCATTTTAGACTTTGTAATTTCAGTATATACTTATATAGTGAACTTGAGCATCTATCCTCGGTTTAATGTACCAAAATGCTCTAAAAATCAACAAATGAACTTCCATATTTCTGCAAATTTTCTTGGGGGCATACCCCCAGACCCCCTGAAACTGCATTTATTTCAATGCATCTCGGAAATCTAGAAAATTCCAAGCTTCAGGGAAAAGTCTCACTCTTTGGCTCCATTAGAACATGAGAGCTCTGTGGTATGTGTGACGCCTGTTACAGATGGCTCATGCATACATGTGAGCAAACTCCTCATTTTTTTTCAGTTTTCTCCTTTATTCTAAGATCTCTCAGGGTCAATCTTTGTCCAGATCCCATGAGATATCATTTTACCATTTCATATATATGGTGGGGTCTTAGAAAGATTTGGATACAAGGGCATCAGCCACCCTGAAAAAGCACCAAAATGCACCAATTGACGTCTCAATATTCAAAATTGTCCTGGGCGAGATACCCCCATACCCCCCTCCCTATTTTAACCTATCAATAGCAAATCAAAGAAGAGTCTTTACTTTTAATGCCTCGATTTTTTTGCGCATTCAGAATTTGCATATATGTCATGGTCTGTTCTCTCTCTCCCTAGCCTTTCCTCCCATCTCCTCTTCCCCTAACCTTTCCCCAAATCTCTCCCCTCATCTGGAGTGGGCCTAGCAAGACATACCTGACCTGACCTGGATGGCCTGACCCGGATGGCCCGACCTGTACCCACCCAGACTGCCCCTGGACAGATCCATCTGGACAGACTCACACAGACTGGACTGACCCGGACAAGACAGATCTACCTGGACTGCCCCCAGACTCACCCTGGATGGATCCACCCTGACAGACCCAGACCTGGACTGGAAATACCCGGACCAAATGGACTTGGACCAAATGGATCTGGACTGAACCTACCACAACAGACCCAGTCAAGACTTCAATGAGACCCAGACCAGACAGTGGTGGGCATATTTGAAAATCCTGGAGCCAATGTTAGCCGGGCTGTAGCCGAGAACCGAAAAACTTGCATACAAAGGCAGCCGAACCATTTGAAAGTTTGGGGGGGGGGGTGTGCAAAGGGGGATGGGTGGGTAATTTCTGCTGATACTTGCAAAAGATACTAAACTATAGACTGAATAGACTTATTGTCTTAGCCGGGTCTCCCCAGGAAAACTTGCTACATTCAAATATTTTTTTATGACAGTTGTGTCTAGGCTGAGGGCATCCATATTGAAAAAGCATAGTACTTAGGGGTGAGGGTGGTGGAAAACTTTTGAAAGTCTGGAAAGTAAATGGTGCATTCTGATGCAACTTAGCACACAATTTCCTTCTCTCTCTCTTATCCAAGAAACCCAGATCTACCAGGGACCTTAATGTCCTAGGCCCCCATATCTCTCCCCACACCAATGCTATCCCCCAACATTATTCTCTACCACCACCCCCTACAGAAATCTTTTGAAATTTTAGAAGTAAATGTTGCAGTTTGATGAGTTCTTATAGCATGATTTGCCTGCTCCATTGGATTGATAATGTAGGCCCTATAATGGTGGAGTGATACTGTCCTAAAAAGTAAAAATATGAAAAAAAAGTTGGGGGCGGGCAAAAACATATCCCCCAACATAAAAGTTGAGGGGGCATATATATGCCCCCTGCACCCTGGTTCCACGCCACTAATTATAAGCCATAAAGCAATCTTGTGGCACTCCTTTGGGCTGAATCTCTAGGGCACATAAGAGGGGGGATATATGCCCGACACTGGCTATTTAGATCCAATGCTTGTGTCATTTCGGCAACACTGTGATAGGCTCATCACAAGAAAAGGGCACTAAATTCGCAATGGATAATGGTAACTAGTGTAATCTGTAAACATGCCCCTGAGGAAAATTTTTGATTTTAGAGGTCATTTGGTGCATTGTGTTGCATTTTGAGAACCTGATATCTCAAACAATTCATCACAAAATAGTGGCCCCCAAGGGGTTAAAAATGACATGGTGACATTTGGTCATTTTGAGGTGACATTCTGACATTTAAAACTGACATGTGACATGAGAAAACAAGATGAAAGTGACAAAAGACATGCCATTCTGTCAAAAATTTGACATGTGACAATTGCCAGTGTATAACAGGTGCAGATTTATCAAAAATATTTTTTTCAAAATTTCCAATTTCTGGGCTTTTCAACAGCAAAAGAATTTCTCAAATATCCCTATTAGAATCGAAGTTATAAAGTCATTCCCAGATTCATAATACATCTTTTGACATTGATATTTTCAAAGAAATCTTAACATCTTTAAACAGGTGTAGACACTAATGCTGGCCTGGGAGCCATGGGCCTTTTGGCTGTGGGCCCATAGTTTTCTCAAGAATTACCTTCCTGTGGGTCAGGGATGGCCCACAGAAGGTTACAGAGGGGCATCTATAAAGGTTAATTCCATTGACCATCATCAATTTCTCTTTAAAAAAAAAAGTAAACTGGCTATTCTGGGCCTGCAGCTTTAGTTCCAAGCCCATAGATTTCTAAACCTCCAGGCTGGACTGGCCAGTGGCTGGAAAAGATAGTGTCTACCTCTGTTTAAATAGTTACTTGCTGTGGAGTTCCTGTAGTCTTGGGTTAAACTTGGGGATATTCTTATAAATGCTAAAGATATTACTGTAATCAACTCATAAATGTAATTTAGATTTAGATGACAGAGTATATATATATATATATATATATATATATATATATATATATATATATATATATATATATATATATATGGATTATTTTGTTAATTTGTGAGACAGTATAAGAATTGAATGTTGAGTCATATGTTAGGGAGGATCAGTTTATCAATCCACTGATGCTGAACTAAACTTGTCAGTGGGAATGAAGGTCCTCTCTTTCTTCATTGTTAACCTAAACGCCCGCATAGCAGAATCCATTTTGATTGCTGGTATTTCATTTGTTCACATGGCTTGAATCATGATTGTCACTATGATGGATTGACTTCCATAATACAGGTGGTTTGTGCTGAATGAACAATGAAGAAAATTCAAACCAGAACTTTAATTCATTAAAGTAGGGCCAGCAGTTTAGTTACTGATGTGGTTAGTTTTCATTATATTATCATTATTAAATGTTACAATTAAATACATGTTATATATAGCCATCACATGAAATATGGAATATTCAAGTTTACATCAGAATTCATTACTGAGCGGCTCTGAGTGATTGGAATAGGGAGGTGGGGTTGGGGCCATTTTCCTAAGAAAATATTATGCATTCTGGTGACTTCTGTGAATCATTTCATAACATTGATTCTATTAGGAATATTTGAAAAATTCTTTCACTATTGGAAAGCCCAGAGTCTGAACATTCTGAAGGTAGATGTCGCTATTTTCAAGGCCATTGTCGCCACATTTTGGCTACATGGCGACAGCTGCCCAGCCCTGCCAGACCGGACAGAATCAGATGGATCCAGACTGAACAGAACCAGACCATACAGACCCATATGAGATGGACTCGACGGGGATAAACCCGACCCATCCAGTTAGGTCATCCTGTCATACCTCAACAAAATGCACCATTTGACTTCTCGATATTCAAAATTTTCCTGGGGGACATTTCCATATACCCGTAGGCTCCCTGAGCCAAAAACAGTGTATTGATGATGCAGGGGTAGTAAAACCTTGGGTATAGATGGGATGTGTGCCCACCTGCACCATCCAGTCATACATCAACAAATTGCACCATTTGACTTCTCGATATTCAGATTTTTTCTGGGGGACATCTCCATATACCCCTAGGCTCCCTGAGCCAAAAACAGTGTATATGATGCAGGGGTAGTAAAACCTTGGGGTCAGGTGGGATGTGTGCCCCCCTGCACCATCCAGTCATATGTCACCAAAATGCACCATTTGACTTCTCAATATTCAAAATTTTCCTGGAGGACATACCCCCATACCCCCCTCTGATTCTTACTATCACACATTAATCACACTAACAATAAAAAAAACATGCCCAAGAGTTTTAAACATTTTTCTTGGAAAGCAGTATGCACATACTTAGAGTTGGCCTGGCCATTCGCTCACAAATTGACCTGAGAAGACATGATATTCTTGTCTAGAATTTCCAAATTTCCCTGGGGAACAAATCTGCAGATAGTACTTTACAGCAGAATCAAGTAACTGAAAGGCTAGGGGCACATCAATTCATGTCTTGGCAGTCTTCTGGTATCCAGGGTTCAAATTTCCATTAGAATAGCAAGATATCCATCATACATAAAGAGGTCAGACGTTTTCAGAAACCCAAACCCCCAACCCATGTAAATGGTTAAGTTTTTGATTTGCAGGTTTGGATTGCTTTGGTTACCCCCTCCCCCAAACAAAATTTTTAAAGGCTGTGCTAAAACAGCCCATCTCTCATTCCCTATAGTTAAGAGTCATAAAGGCCCATGTGTGTCTGCAGCAAGTTGGTTCAGACTTAAAAGATCCTTCAAATACAGTTTGCTTGCTTGCTTTAAACTAAGACCACAGAAATCAATCTTGTGATTCATCCAGATCCATGGGATGAGATCCAATTCAAACTATTTGTATGAAGGGTCCCTATAGTAGAATTTTAAACAGAGGGTATAGGGAAACCTCAAAAACCACCAGAATGCATAAATTTAGGCTCTAGATTTATAAAACTGTTTGACTGGGGCAGGTGATGCCCCCAGACCACCCTATACTGGCTGCTTGTTAAACAAAAGACATAAGGCTAAGTAGTGTGTGACTCGCACTGCAGCTACTGATGAAATTGGTCTTGAGAAGTGGAACCCTCTTTTCAATTTCTTGCATTCCAATAGAAAAATAATAAATTGATGATAATAACTCTGGGAAGTAATCCTTTTACCTTATACTTCAGTAAAACAATACAATTGAGTGTGATATGATGCAATGTGGTGCAACACAACTCGATGTTGGGGGGGGGGGGGCGCAAAATATTTTGACCCTTCCTGAGGGGGGGGGCCAAAAATATTTTGGCACCTCTCAAAGGGGGGGGGCGGAAAATATTTTCAGGGGTAAAAACGAAAACTCACCAACCCCCCCCTGTTGTTAAAAAATGAACACTCCCTTAGACCCCCTGTTACGTGTACATGGATGGGGAAAGGTATAGTGAGCCTGTGCTCCATTTTCATGAGAATTGACCATATATGATAATATGAATGCACTCGTGGTGCATTCTTCATCATGTTGACCTTATTGGTTCCATTCATGCATTGGTGTTAAAATGCACACGCAAATGCCGCTGGAAAATCGCCAGCACCACATTGAAGCATGATGACAACAAAATATCAAATGTATACCAATGTCAACGAGCAGCCCACTTGAAGACATTGGGAGTGGCTAGGTTTATTCTTAACCTGTCCACTCAAGCCTTCAATCTATGATTGGTAGGCCCAAAGCTTTCATGGGTTCAGTCCTGCATTCTACCACAAGCTAGCCTAAAAAGGCCCTAGCTGGTTCTGGGGCAATGCCAAATTGGATGGACAAGCATATAGGGACACAGGGGTATGGGAGGAGAGAAACCCAAATGGACCCTATTGGGGTCTTTGAGGTTATGCCAGATGGGGTAATGGAGCAAATAATTATAGGCAGTGAGTAGAAACAGGCCGATAGCCCAAATTGAGCTAATACATTGACATGTGAGTCATGTAGTTCTGGGATTGACAAGTTGTGGAGGGCAGTAAGGTGACTGTGGAGACCATGACACCCAAACAGGGTTTTCAGGCAGATAGATTTGTATCAGTGGGTTGGGGCAAGATTTTCCCTGTCTCACAATATTTACATAGGACTGACATCAATTTTAGAATAAAGGCATTATTCCTTGAGAGCAGATTTTGTCCAGAGGAACGTGACCTGCATTCTAACAATTGCTGCCAAACCAGTACTTATAATGCTCTTACAACAGTCACACACTCACATTTTAGGTGCAGTATTATCTTCATGTATAGTATGACCAGAGCTAAACTTTTTTGCCAACCCCCACCACTTCAACACACAAACGCACGCACGCACTTCGAGCATTATCACTGTCAATGGTTAAGCCTATAAAGAATGCATCCATTATCGCTCATGTGTTTCACTGGCGAATAACTCTTCTCTTGGCGAGTTAAGCATTGCACAATACCAGCAGGTCTTGAATAATGATCCATATTAACCATAAAAACGCATGAGACAGTGTAACTCTCCTCCATTTTGTTATAATCCAGCAGTTTTGATAGCACCGTGAGTCGATCGTCCCGCTGTCCGCCATTTTTTATTTTGATGTTCTGTGTGCATGCGCAACCCCTCCTTGCCGGAAGTAGCATTTTTGACGGAGAAATGATATATTCTATCGCTTTAACTTGAAATTAATG
The DNA here is from genome assembly GCA_949317995.1 of Acholoe squamosa. Lineage (NCBI taxonomy): Eukaryota > Metazoa > Annelida > Polychaeta > Phyllodocida > Polynoidae > Acholoe > Acholoe squamosa. Next base: position 16,456,491 of record OX439041.1, read on the forward strand.
GCTTTTTGAATACAATACATGCATCTTTGGCAATATCAATCGAATTGAATCGAATACACCCTATCTTTACTGTTATAGCCCCACATATCGATCGTCTCGCTGTCCGCCATGTTGGATTTTGGTTCTATCTGCGCATGCCCGACCCAATTTCCATGGTTATTTGGGTCAATTTGCACGCCCAAGGCTTTGTGATGCGAATTAATGACAGGGCGAACACGTAATTTTTTACATTTTTAATCAAACATATTGATTCAAATCATAACCTTTTGCCATTCTTTATCATATTTCTATATTATAATTTACAAAAAATCAATATCCGCCATGTTTGTGCAGAAATTACAACATTGGAGACGCGCAGACGGATCGAATTACGGCAAATTCAGCAACATTCATCAATTATTTGCACCACTCCATACCAAAAGCGCGTGAATGTTTGGTTTTTGCACCACCTATGGGATTTAACATAGGGCTAAAAGCATCTTATTTTTTTCTCTGTGTTAGTCTACTGTTAGGAGGCACTGAATTAGGGTGTATTTTTACCCTACTCTTATAACTCGTCTTTCAAGTTAATTACTCACAATAACTACATAACATACCATCTTTGACTAAAAAGAATCAAAACATGAAAATATCTTCATTTATTGATGGTGAAGTAAGAAAGTTTAATTTAGACTAAATTTCAATTACCTTGGTCATATAAAATGGGATAAACTGAAGCCTCCAACAGTTTATCTTGGGGTATGATGGATCATGCACTGACTGTCAATATATATAAAAATCAATCACAGGTCAACCTATCAGTTTCAACCTCTGCATTTTGTTCATGGAATCTGACTTACAGTCCTTTCTTGAGTGGCATCATCATGTTTGGCTATTTCAGGATACATAGTCCATGTAATTTGCTCCTCTTTTTCTCAGATTCCCTTTTGAGGGCATCTACCTTGTAGTTACTTAAAGACACCAATGTAGATTGAAGTGGCTCTCTATTAGTGGCTGATGGGTGTTTCAATCCCTTCAATCAAATTTCCTTACCTATAAAGGGTTACAGATCAGGGGGTCTTTTCACAACAGATATCTGGATTACACATGTAATCTATTCTATTACACATGTCGGTTAATGTAGAATTCAAATGACAAAACTGGAAAAATCAAAAGCTCCATGGACTAAGTATGAGGACACTTTGAGAATGGCTTCACTGCAGGTGATGTCTCTGCATTTCCTCCTTTATCTCTATTCAAGGAACTAAAGTGAGCGTAAATACCTACAGCCTATGCCCACTACCTGTATCACATATCTATTAGACATACCTAGAGGATATGGGGGTGTTTGCCTATTGTCTGGAGACCCTGGTATGGACCTGGGTAGAAAAATGTATCGCTAGTACAGGTGCTATGGTATATAATACATGACAAAAATATCAGATACATAGACCCTCGTTATGGTTTATACATGAGGTACTGGGTGTTCTGGTTCATCTAGGATCTACCAATGCAAAGAACTCTTTATCATTGCTTGTCTCATGTGTAAAAACAGGAATGCAGGGAACTTCCTCACATATTGCATACATGAGGAAGATGGATGAAAAGAAGAAACCTGGCTTGGTCAGTTTTAAGAAATGGTCAGCAGCATTCTTCATTTGACCAATAGAGGGTGTGTCAGTCGACCAAGCCACTATCCGGGCTGGGTGTAGGGGCCAGGTAGTTGGATTTTCATCTCCTATTTTATACTTTAGGCTTAGATAGCTTAGAATAAGTTCATTTAGTAAGAGCAGAGGAAGATTATCCCAAAATATAATTTCCGCTAATCCATTTCCCTAAATGATTAAGTTTGGTCCAGGAGCAGGACAAACAAACTACATCAGTAGCAGCATTCTTCATCAAGATGCATAACTATGTACAAAGAGGACTTCAGGGCAAGACTAAGTCAGTTCTCTCCTCTGTAGACACTGTAGGACATCAGGAGTTAACCAAGGTCATTGTAAGTTTGCAGTCTCGGATAGAAATAGAATTTATGCACATTCAACATGCCCTATGACCAACCATTCTCCATACATAATTCCCAGCAACCTCTGACCAAAGGCCAAAGTAGATATGGCATAGACTCAGTTGGGATATTGCAGGAATACCATTTAGAGGCAAATGGCTTCATTGTAAGATAAAAGTAGTCTGCCTTAAGGTTACTTATATTCTATTTCTCAGCAATGTACTGGACTGGAAAAGGATGTCTCAAAATCTGATAGACTGAATCAGTTAGTGTTTCGCCTAGTCAATTTTCACTAGCAGTTTAATCTCTAACAAAATAAAAAAAGAATGATAGTATGTGTCATTTGACAACAAACAATAGACTCGCCAGTACTGCATTAGTGCATCATGACAACCAGGGAACGTAGATGAAACACCATGCGACACTTAACCCTTAATCTTAATTTATGAATCAAGGCTCTTAAACATTTATATGTTAAAAGTAAAAAGCCTATGGATAAATCACTAATGACACAAAGATGAAGAATGAAGCCACAGAAATATAATAACAAATGAAGCCAGCGGCCCTGCTTCCATTGGTCAAAAGGCAGGAACGCAAAGGTAGCCACAGGCACAGTAAGTCAGGGCAGAAGAGTGATAAATCAACGGCTGAGTAGGGCAGAAGAGGAGTGGAGTGGACAAGTGGGAAGTGCCGGGGGCGGGGGCGGGAGAGGAGTTAGGTAGACAGTGCTCATTCAGCAGAAGGTCTGCTAATTACCACTGTCAGCATGCCTCGTTATCAGCCTGCTCTACATTTAATAAGACCCCTACTGATCCACCATTAACCCTTCAGGGGCCCCACTGTGCTATCGGCACTGTCATTAAATAGCCTTGCAATAGGTGATTTCCAGCCAGGTTTCCTTTTTGGATTCCCAGTAAATTGATTCACTGAGTTCCCCTAGTTCCACAACAGATTTGTGGGGAGGGAGAGAGGGGAATGAAGGAGGGGGGTGGGGGTAAATGAGGCATGGCACAATGTGTTCTGCAGGTGGCCTCCTAATAATGAGATGCTTACTGACCCTCACCATTAAACCATCATCATATGCAAGAAGCCAACCCTGACAAATAAATCTGCCTGTTCTACAGGAATTATGGAAAAGATATACTCCCAGCTGGCTGGCATGATGCACTTATACTGTGTGTGCAAGTTACTTGTTATTGCTGCCTTACAGCCACAAATCCTGAGGTACTATGTGGCCCCTAAAGAGCTGATTATTGAAGTGCCTTCTTACCTTCATTAACTAACACCCCACCCATCTGCTAATCTCCCCTGCCTGTCCACTCAGATGACATTCCATGGGCAATAGGCGAAGGAGATATGCGACATTGGCCAGTCCCCTTTGTAGGAGTTCTGATATGGAAATCATGTAGACAGCTTTTAGGAATTCCTACAAATATCTGTACACCCCTGCCTAGTTGATGATACAACGAACCTGACTGTATGGACTCCATGCATCATACTGATCTCATGGGGCAACCGGGCATACTAACGAATTGGTAGCACAATATACACAATGCCAATGAATAACTTGCAGGCACAGTAATGAACATTGATAACATCAAATGTAAAATGTATATTATCCCCACATCAGCAACAGACCACTAAAAGACATTTGGCAGTGGGAGTACTCTCTAACCTGTCCACTCAAGCTGCCAAATAAATGATTGTGAAGGCCAAGCTACCCAGGGTCCAGTCCTGCATTCTTCCACTAGATACCGCAATAACATTAAGGGTTGCTTAGCGGTGGAACCCCCAGAATGACCGTATTTGGTTTGGGGGCAATGCCATGGATGGGTAGGTGGAGGGGTACATAACGAGACAGCGAGGAAAAGCAGACTAGCATGGAAGATGTGAAGCCCAAATTAACCCTGTTTGCGATTTTGAGGTTACACCAGATGGGGAAGGGGAGCAAATGGGGCAGAGAGAAAAGAGGCTGGTGTGATATGCATTGAACCAAAAATTGAGCTAAAACACTGCCCTGTGGGTCCACCAGTTCTAGGTTTGAGGTTTGTGGAGGGCAGTACTGTGACTGTGGAGATAAAGCAGGGTCCTGGCTTTGCAGGCAGATGGGAGTGGTATTGGTCGGTCATGTTATTATTCATACCCAAAGACAGAATTCATAAGAATGTGGTTAAGCTTATGCCTCATGAGACAACCCTATTGCGAAAATCTTTTTCTCTACTAGGAATAGTAGTGGTAAAGGTTTAAAGTGGCATATATATATATATATATATATATATATATATATATATATAGGCGGATACAGGGCAAGTATAGAGGTTTGGTAATGGAAAGTGTGGGTTAAATGTAGGTCAAAAGCACACCCATTAGGTAAGCCGTCAACACAGATAATGAAGGGCTGTAGGTTTGAATGGCTTCCATTGAAACAGGCTTAGACAGGCTTCCATGCAATAGGCCTAGATATTAACAAAGTTTGGACACAGTGGCAGATGCACACTCCGGAAAAGGAGGGGGCGAAGCCCAAAAGGAGGGGGCGCACCTCCTGTTTTCAGCAAATTTTGGGGTAAAAAAATATGTAATTAAACTCCTAATTACTGGCTAAAAGGAGGGCTCGTGCCCCCGTCTCTAAATCTGTCACTGCATATAATTAAATCCGCTACTGCTGATCTTCATATTAACATTTTAGCTCTTATTCCTCCTCTAGACTCTTCCGGGAAATCGCAAGCAAGAGTCCAATTTTGTAAATTTTGATCCTGAATTACAGGCAAGTTCCTGTCATTCTTCTAAACAAAATACCCTTTTAGTGATCTGATAACACAGCCAGAACACAGGAACCAATATCTCCTCCATTCTACAAAGCCCCCCCCCCTAATATTTAAAGTGCTACAAATTCATTTAATACACTATTCCCACTTGTCATCATGATTCATGAATACAGATCAGGCAAGTAACTTGCTAGTGATGTGTAGAGTATAGTTAATCTACCTTGCAGGATTGATACTGAAGAACCAATGCAGATCTGGCAAGTTACTCACAAGAGCTGCATCATGATGGCAAAAGAAGATGAATCCAGAGACTGAATAAACCCCTCAAGGGCTAGCCCTGATATGTAGAATAAGGGGGCATCCAATTTACCCCACGGCATGGCACTACTGTCACTACAAATCTGCTATGGGGGACTTTCCGTGTGCTTTATACATGAAAGGCAGGCAGTATTTTTGTAAACATTCCAGCACCATCCCCATGACTACCAGGACACACAGAGGGGGCAATATCACAGTGAATGTGGATTCTGGGTTAGTCTGTTAGTTTCACTGTTGTCCTCTTTTGTTGTCATGTTGCTGCATACATCTTTATTTTTTCTTCTTTTTTTTCAAATTTAAAGTGGCAACAATGGTCTTCATATTATGAAAGAATCATCTGAGGCATTTTGGTATTTTGCTGAGCCTCTGAATGTTACTCACCCAGGCTGCACCCATAAACCTTGCCAATAGAAGTTCATAGCGCACAGTAGTACCCTGGACCTTGTATATAAGGCACATCTTCACACACGCTGACTTCGAAATATCATATATTCATTTCAAATAATTTAATAATGATTTATGTACCCTTTATTTTGGAGGATTCTAAAAGTTGCAATATATCTATGTATCAGAACTCACTGAGTTAAGACCAGTCTAATTGTGTATGTGTACAGGTAGACTAAAATCATCTGCCTTTTAATGATTTAGTTCCTTGCCGTGCTATCTCTACCTTAAGCCTGGTGCTACTGTCGACATGTCTGTCTGGCGTAAGTCGGTAGGACCACTATCTGCAGTCACTACTTGTGGCATGGTGTTTCTGTGCCTTTGGCTAACAGTTAATCTAATTCTGACTAAATATAAAAAAAACAGCATAATATCTCAAGAAACATGTGTCAGCGAGTGACTCGAAGGCACTGCATTTGTGCATAAATGCCAACCTTGTAGGTTCCACCTCATGCAGCACTGGCGAATGATGCGCCTAGGCAGCATTCATATCTAAGGATTACATAGCAAAATGTATTTTGGCATAGGGGTAGTCATGAAAGGGTAGCCCTGAGGGTGATGTGGCTGTGTGCTATTGACACTGTATTGACAGTTTGGGCAAAGCTTTTAGCTCTACCATGTCTACCCATCCACTGAAAAGTTTACCCTCAATATCCAGACTATAGTATCGGTCATATCACTCAGTCAGAACTGTCTACATCCTTGCTGCAAGGATGGATGTCTTTCAGATATCATATTTTTGTGCAGTGTGTGTTCATATACAATGTTTGATGAATCAGGAAATAATGACAAGCAAAGGGACTAACGGTAAGTGGTTTCAAGTCTTATAATCAGATATTGTAAGCCTTCTAGTTCTAAGGAATCGTATTGCATTATCACATTATGTATAGAACATCTGGAAATTGCCAAATCTACACTGGGAAGCCAGAAAATCTGGAACCTGCCACAGCTAACTTGCAGGAAACAAAAAACCTTGGAACTAACAGAGCTACAAATGAGTAACCAGCAACCTTGCAATCTGACACATAAATAAATAAATAAATAAATAAATAAATAAATAAATAAATAAATAAATAAATAAATAAATAAATAAATAAATAAATAAATGGAAACCAGAAAACTGCCACAGCTAAATTGAAGGACCCAGTAAACCTTGGAACCTGCCATAGCTAAGTTCCAAAATCCATAAATTCATGTAACCTGTCACCACTAAATTGTAGAAATCAAAAAACTTTAAAAATGTTACCCTCATGTTACAGTATCCCTTGGAACCCGCCATGCCCAGTTATGTTACATTGCCAAACCATTTAACTTTGTAACATGCTGTCTCCACATTGTAGGAATAGGTGGAACTTACCACACCTAGTAAAATAACTGGTTGTGATGGTAGCTAAGCTAGACGTCACAAAACTAGGTGTTGTGAAGGTCACGTGACCATGTTTGGAGTAGGATGAGAGTTAAGGAGGGTTAGCAGGGGCAACTTGCAAGGGACATACGCACTGCTATTGCTTGGAATTTGCGCTGATATTGCAATAATTGCAGTGATGCTGGACTGCAAGAATTGGAGTGGATCAGAGGCATTAGGTTCTACTTTTTTTTGCCCTTCCTTTTGACAGACCGACATGAATTTCCAATCTTTAACCCTATTTTGTAGATTCCAAACTTTCTGGCAGTGGTTCCTGGAATATTTTTAAAAATACATACGCAATCAACATATATCTATGCCCACAAAACTATCTTTTTATGCCCCTCCAATAGCCATATATATGACTGGACTTCTTGTTTTCAGGAGCTAGCCACATTAAGATGATTTCCAGACACCATTCATATCTATTGTTCGCTTGGTGGCAATGGCAATTCCAGGATAGGCAACAAAGGTATGTGAAGGACCTATTTATGACACCAATGTGTAGGAGTGGAGGGTGGCTCTTCTGGAGGCCATTGTCTGGCAATACCTGATAGGCCCATTCTTGAGGTCATTATGAGGGCCTTTATAAAGGGTGCAGACAGGCAGAAAGGGAGACCAGGTGGGGGAAGTCCCATAGACTCTACTTTTGTATGGACGTGTGACAGGATTAACCTTTAACAGTTTAAGGGCTGCTGATCCATCAATGCATCATGCCCATAGGTCGTCATAATGCAGGAATGCAGCTCTGGTGACTAACTCGCCAGGGCTACATTCATGCATCATGTCAACCCTATGGGATTGATACATTAACTCCCGGACGGTCGGCATGATGCTCCAATGAAGTGCTGAAGAGTCTTGAGATACTGAACAAGATGAATCTATATTATATCATGATGACCAACACATTTTGAATTAAAGTATAATGTGGCCAAAACAAATTTACTATAGGATGTAGGTTAAGATGTGAAGGTTATTTGTGGTGCTAACTCATCAAATTATGTGCATTGAAGTTTTACAGTATCGATGAAGACTTTATGGTTTCAATATAGGTAAAAACATTTACAAACCATATAAGAATAATATGTTTCTGACTTACTCTGTCAGCATGAGATGCGTAAAAGCCATAGACGAGACTAACTTCTAAGACTTTGTTCAAATTTCAAAATCTGGAATCTTACATCCATGGAGAGGGTTCACAGCCTGACGTCAGACCATTGAAATCAAATTCCTTAAGGCATGTACATTTTCCTTCAAACTATTTTCCTCTTTTAGAAAAGGTTATATGCCAGTGATTAGAAATGGCAGCCATGCATAGACACCTATAACGATCCATTTCTCAAACATCTTATATTTTTTATTATAAAGTGAATCCTAACAATCCTTTTCTATAATTTTAGTTTTTATCTTTACCACTCCCACTTCCACCATGGTGCGGCATTAACTGAATCCTACCCTGTAGGTACTATGGTAGCTTTTGCCTTCATCTACAAAATATAGTTTATGCAGTGTAATACGGCTTCTCAATAGAGAATCGTTGCTTCACAGGCCTTACAATAGTTCCTAGTAGCAATACATCATATCTGTAGGAAGGATAACCTGATATAGGCTATACAACCATGGTGTGCAATCAATCACATCTCAAGAGTAATGTAAATATATGGCTATGCTTCTACATGTACAAAGAATAAGGATTAGCCCCATACAGACAACCTGACTGCAAAATTCGGAGTGCCGCTTATATACTTTGTTCTAAAGTAAGGACCCTCAATGTGAAGCATTGTGGGATCGTCATGATTTAACACTTTATGGGCCACTGATGCAGCAGTGCATCATGCCCATTGGTCAGCATGATGCACCAATGAAGTGCTGGCGAGACTGCTCACCAGCACTTCATTGGTGCATCATGCCGACCCTCCAGGACTGTATCAACCCTGTAGGGTTGGCATGATGCCTCAATGTTGATCTGGCGAGTTACTCACCAGGGCTGCATTCATGCATCATGACGACCAATGCATCAGCTGCCCTTAAAGTGTGAAAGGGTCCATGACTGTAAGTTAGAGGAGACTTGTGAAGTTCTACTCAAGGAGACAAATGGTCCAACAGAGAGCAACATGAGTGCTAAGGCCTAAACTAAACCTACCCTCTGACTGATGCCACCCCAGGCGGGTGAGGCAGGGTTTAGGGGTGATTATTGGTAATAGCAGGGGCCCCAGCCTGTATTTTCAGTGATATGTGGGGGCTTAAAGGTGTCACGTCCATCAGAGGCACAGTCAGTGGTGCCATAAGGGGAGTGATGGTGACTGACATGCACTGTTAGAAGTAAATGCTGTAGTTGGGCCACCCTCGAAAATATCTTTTTTTTTTGCTATTGTTGAGGGCGGAATTTCTTTTCTGAGTATGACATATTTTTTTTTACTTCTCTCTAAAGCACAAGAGGCTGGGTTTTCCAGCCTTTCTTAGTGTCTGCTCTTTTGTAATTGATGAACAGGCAACTCTGGCTTGTCTTAGAATATGATGGCACATTCATGCTGCCCCTGCCTACCATGTTCGTGACAAAAGAGAAATTGATACAAAAAAAAAGCACCTTTCCCTACCCCATGGGTCTGAAAAAGCCCACGAGGGAAAAAGATATGGTTTTAAGGGTGGCCTTACAGAGTAGAAGTTCATATATCTTAGGTTTTCAGTACTAACAGTACTATCTTCTATGAAATATGCTAGAGTTGGGTGTCATAGGCCATGGTAATGCCAACAGTAACTCATATTATTCTGAAGCACTGACATCCTTTACTAAGTGAATCTCTGCGAGAATAAGTTCCTTCTTCATTCAGTGTTTGACAGAGCCATATACATGTTGAGTCCTCTGTTGTTTTCTATATGTATTATCAAACTACAGATTGAACATCAAAGTAAATCTACTTTGACAAAAGCTTTTGCGACAAAGAATCTTTAATATCTCTGCTTTATAGCACCATCCCCAGGATTCAATCCTGCTTTAGTTCACATAATAGCCTGCAGGTACAAATAAGCTTTAACAGTCACTTTGAAATGTACAACTTCTTTGCATCACATCTCCCAGTATCACCTTGCAGTAAATGCTGACTACAACTTCTGCATAGAGTCTCATATTCTTTGAAGATTCCACTGATGCGATTCTGTGTTCTTAACACTAACTTCATTGTGAAAATATGCCCTTTGCAGTCAATACGAAAACCTGCGGGACCCAGGCTTTTGTTAGCAAAATTGCTGCTGGGCCTGCAGACATTGCAAGACTGCAGGACCGAATGTCCTGCTGTAATCTTGGGACCTTTGGCTACAATTCGTATTTACAACTTGCAAATTGGACCATCATAAAGGTATATAAAGCTCTTAATGAGTTGAGCTATTTCTTGTTTTCTTTCATGAAAATAATAATCTTAAGGTGTTCGGTCCTGCCAAGATCAATCCAGGTCTGAAGAATAATAAACTCTGTGGGACCAAATGACTTGCGAGAGGAGAACATTTTTGTATAGATTGCCTTTGGATATAAGTGCTTCATTAATACTAATAGTACAGCTAGTCTCACATTACTACCAATATGCAAAATCTATAATGATCTATGCACAATCTTGTATCACAAATGATTACTTTGGCTATGATCTGTAATTTCAAATGACTTATGTGTAAAAAGATAGAGGATAGATATTCTTTGGAATTGATATGCAGCCTACCACTCCCCGAACACCAGACACAGCTTCTCAATAGTGCTTACTTAATGTCATATCTGACCGGAGAGTGTGCTTAAGCAGACTGATGCAATGCTTCTGCTTAGAGGCCACCAGGCCCCAGGCAATGCCCTATTTCCTGCCATGTCCTGGGTGATGTATTAATCCACTTGGCGCTATCAGCCAGTGAGGCTCATTTATCCATCCACCAAAAGGGTAGTTCCGAAAAGGGAAGTAGCTGTATTTCTGGCAGGGGAATAAGAGTGGCTTTATGGTCGGCTATTTCAGGATACGGTTTACTTGCATCTGCCTTGTAGTTACTTGGAGGCACCAATATAGTTTGACTTGTCTCTCTGAAAGTGGCTGATGCGTGGTTCACTTCCTTCAATCAGGTTTCTCAGACCTATAAAAGGCTAACAAGTTGGCGTTTTCACAATCTGATATCTGATATACACCTGCTGTAAATTCATATATGTAACCCATTACACAGGTCGGTCAATGCAATTTTTACATGAGAAGACAGGAAAACTGAAAAAAATGGGACGATTCCAGAATTGCTTTGCACATGCTGTCTCTGTATTTCCTCCCTTATTTCTATTCCAGGAACTAAACTGAGTGTAAATACATCCAGTCAATGTCCATTACTTGTATCACATACCTGTTGGATATACCTAAGGGTTGTAGGGTGCCTGTCTATTGTCTGGAGACCCTGGTATGGACCCTGAGTAGACATAGAGGTAATTATGGTGTGCTATAGTCTATATTACATGGCAATCATATCAGATATCTACTCAGTATTTATCACCTTATTTGCTGCCAAGGCCCTCGTTATGGTTTAGACATGAGGTACTGGGTGTTCTGGTTTGTCTGGGATCTGCCAATGCAAAAACTGTTTATCACTGTTTGTCTGGTATGTAATAACATAGATACATCACATATTGCATAGAATATGTAAAATGGATGAAAGGAAGAAAGCTGGATTAGTCAGTTCTAAGAAATGGTCAGCAGCATTTTTCATTTGGCCACTAGAGGGTGTGTCAGCTGACCAAGCCACAACCAGGGCTGGGTGTAGGAGCCAAGTACTGTAAAATCTCACCTATAAGTCGTCCTCACCTGTGTATAGAATATACTGCATATGCTTGAAATTTTATATAATCCACTGAAACCAGCGATAAAGGTAATATAAAACGTTTAAAATGCTAATAAGATTTCATATCTGCCCTTTGGAAAATTCAAGCCTAAAAATCTATTTGGAATACTTAAATTCTTATCATATTTTTCAAAACCTCACCTATAAGTCAACCCCATTACTTGAAACCAAAAATCGACTTATACAAAAATAAAACAGCAAAAAAAAATTGACTTATATGTGAGATTTTACGGTAGTTGAACTTTCATCTCCTATTTTGTACTTTAAATAACCTAGAATGAGCTATGGTCATTCACTAGGAGCATATCTGAGGGAGACATCCCAAAATATAATTTATGCTAATCCATTTCCCTAAATGATTAAGTTTGGTACCAGGAACAGGACAGACCAACTACATCAGTAACAGCATTGTTCATCAAAACCCGTAACTATGTGCAAAGAGGAGGTCAGGGCAAGACTCAGTCAGTTCTCTCCACTGTAGAAACTGTAGGTCATGAGGAGTTAACCATGGTCAGTGTACGGTTGCACTTTCAACCGGCACCTTTGACCACCCAATCTCCATACATATTTTCCAGCTACACATTGACCATAGGTAGATATGGCATAGACGAAGTTAGGAGATACCATGCAAGGGTAAATAGCTTTATTGTAAGTTATTACATGATTTCTGTGATTCTGAGTGCTTTTCCTGGATTTTCCCATGCACATACCTGTCGATATTGCATGGCATGATGCATGCATCATGACTTTTGTAAGGTGTGCAGTTATTGCGGTTATCCAAGGAAAACAGGCACCCAGTGTGGTTATCCATGGATAACAAACACACCTTACATGTCATATGTCACATGTTAAAACCTACGAGAATTCTATTGCCAAGGGCAGGGGTCGAACCCATACCCTACTCATCCCAAATCCAATTCCCTATGCATTGCGCCACAGGGACTGACGAGTATACATTCAATGTGTGAAAATATCCTGCAGTCTGGGTTAACCCCCCCCCCCCACCTCTCTGACAGCTTGCAGTACTGTGCGCGACTGGCCTGGTTATGGGTCAAGGTGCTGGACGCGTTCACACTACACTACTGCTGGGTGGCCACATGGATACACTGCGACAACTCTAAGACGCCTGTACCAATGGTATAATGGACAGCGTGCTGCTCTCTGAATCTTAGGCACACGTGTTCGCGTCCCATCCTGGGCCACCTTTTTGGCTCTGTAGAAGGTATGGAGCAGTCAGTAGCATGTCGAGTCCCGGTCCTGGCATAGAGGTGATTTTTTTTTATTGAATTTATTGATATTCTATTGATTATTTATTGAGGGGGTCTTCGCGTAATAAAATAGGTATACAGTTAATGGATAATTCATGACTTGTGTGTGTTAACAAAGGATGATTAAACTCGGGCTGCACCCTCGTTTAATTATTCTTTGATAACGCACACTCGTCATGAATTTTCCATTAATTACTTGTTCAATAAAGGTAGTCTGCTTGGAGGTTTCCTACACTCCATTTCTCAGCAATGTGCTGGACTGGAAAAAGGATGTCTCAAAATCTAATAGACCAAATCAGCAGGGGTCTCTGGAAAGAGCCCAGTTAACTTTTTACTAGCAATTCTAAAACCCAAATTTAGATCCATTGACAATTGGAAAGGTGGCATATCTAGATGAAATATTGCATCAATTGAAATTCCACGGATAATACATCACAAAATATAGCGAATCTGGAAATCTAACATATCGACCTTGGTGTATACATAAATTGAAAGCTTGTTGTGAAGTATATTAGGTTGTCAAAGTCAGGGTATGCCTAATAAGGCTTCAAATTTTCAATTCAGCAAAATACTAAAAGATGAGTCACTCAGTGTGTGCTTTATATTCATGACACACCTCACATGAGAGGATTCACGGCATTCATGAATTAAAAAAAAACAAAACAAAAAAAACTGCATCAGATAAAGTCAACGAAAACCAGAATCAGCTGTCTACCTTCCTCCCATACCAGTGACATTGAAGATGGTGAGCACTTTGACACACTTATCCTCAATAACAAACATGACATTTAAATATATATTTCCTATTTTTATGCCACACTCTTAGCTTCAGAGGCCACAACATGCTAAAAAGAGCTGAGTAATATGCTGCGCCATTTGCTTCAGCTCCCAGTGTAGATTTATAAGCAAAAAAATGATAAAGGAAGAAAGAGAATTTCAGCCTGTACTTGATACCTACTAATTCTACTTAACAATAATAATCATCACCAAAAAGCTATACCAGTAGCCTGTGCAACATAATATTTGGGACAGAAATTGATTATGACTGGCTTAACATCAGATGTGTGAATTTGTCTGAGTCAGTCTTCACATATATAAATGATAAAAGGCTTAAATGGCACTGAGCTACCTCCCTGACTGTCTGCTGCCTCAGTCTTATGCCCAGACCAGTGTGATGAGCATTTAAATGAACAAAATTTCAAATGTTATCAATGTTTACCAATAAATAATATTAGTGTGCAGTATATTTCGCAGCTAAGGATTGATCATTTATATTATACTTCAAACCACAATGGGCGCCCCACAATGACCCTAAAATCAGTATGAAAGATACTGATGTCTTCAAATGTGAATCAAGAAAATTAGATTCAGTAAAATTAAAGTGGAGTTGTTTGAAGGCTAACAGGGAGGTGGCCTCCCAGTAACTGCCTTCTCTGTGTGCTCCCTTCCCTTCCATGATTTTTCCCTTTTTTGACCTGGCATTTCAATAGAAACCTTTGGCTGAGAGCATTCTGAGGGGCTAATAATATAGAGCCTGCCAATTCTCTAAACTCTTTCATGATCTAATTGAAGAGTTTGGTTCCAAAACGCAACAAATACATTCCAGATTTTCATCATATACCTATGTTTGTAGTGCTCCCCTGAAGTGAATTGAACCAAACTCTTCAATTGGTTCATATTGTTATGTTCTCAAAGGTGAGACTATCACAATGATTAAATATTGAATGGTCATAACTCATTTTAACATTACTGATATTCAATATGAAATGTTCCCCGGGGCCCTTTAGGGCTCCACATTAACTTCATCTATAAATGTTTAATGTGCTTTAAATGACAACAGGCCCTGGTTGTAATCTCTTGTGTGATTAGGAACTTTTAGGTGGGTTATCCAAATCTAGAGATAACAATCCCTCTCAGATAGAATCTTTCGATTTGAGCCAATGTTTTAACAATATCAACATAGAACACTGCAGTTATAAAACAAGAATAAACTACGAGATGACAACCAGGAAACATAGACGAAACATTATGCTGCATCACTGAAGTGCTGGCATAATGCATTTATGCATCATAGGTCATTTATATCATTTAAAGGTGTAATGATAAAAAAACTTCTGGATAAATCATTAATGACACAGAAGAATGAAACCACAGAAGTGAAGAATGAAGCCAGGAGGCGGCATCCTACTTCCATCAGCCAAAGGGCAGGAACACAAGGGGTAGCCACAGGCAGAGTAAGTCAAGGCATAGGAGGGATAAATCAAGGGCTGAGTTGGGCAGAAGAGGAGTGGAGTTGACAAGTGGGAAGTGGGGGGAGGAGGTAGTGAGAAAGTGCTCATTCAGCAGAAGGTCTGCTAATTACCACTGTCAGCATGCCTCATTATCAGCCTGTCCCTCATTTAATGAGACCCCTACTGATCCACCATTAACCCTTCAGGGGCCCCACTGTGCTATCGGCTCTGTCATTAAATAGCCTTGCAATAGGTGATTTCCAGCCAGGTTTCCTTTTTGGATTCCCAGTAAATTGACTCACTGAGTTCTCCTAGTTCCACAACAGATTTGTGGGGAGGGAGAGAGGGGAATGAAGGAGGGGGGAGGGGTTAATGAAGCATGGCACAATGTGTTCTGCAGGTGGCCTCCTAATAATGAGGTGCTTACTGACCCTTGCCATTAAACCATTAAAGGTGGTGTAATGATTTTCGGCATTATAACTTTTGTTGCCATCATCATATGCAAGAAACCAACCCTGACAAATAAATCTGCCTGTTCTGCAGGCACTATGGAAAAAATATACTCCCAGCTGGCTGGCATGATGCACTTATACTGTGTGTGCAAGTAACTTGTCATTGCTGCCTTACAGCCACAAATCCTGAGATACTACGTGGCCCCCAAAGAGCTGATTATTGAAGTGCCTTCTTTTACCTTCATTAACTAACATCCCGCCTACCTGCTTATCTCCCCTGCCTGTCAATCCACTCAGATGCCATTCCATGGGCAATAGGCGAAGGAGATATTGTGACTTTGGCCAGTCCCCTTTGTAGGAGTTCTGATATGGAAATCATATAGACAGCTTGTAGGAATTCCTACAAATATCTGTACATCTCTGCCTAGTAGAGGCTTTTATGTATGACACAATGAACCTGACTGTATGGACTCCATGCATCACTCATAGGGCAAACGGGCAACAAATTGGTAGCATAATATACACAATGCCAATGAATAACTTGAAGGCACAGTGTTGAAGCATGATGACATCAAATGTAAAATGTATATTGTCCCCACATCAGCAACAGACCGCTAAAAGACATTTGGCAGTGGGTGTACTCTCTTAACCTTTCCACTCAAGCTGCCAAATAAATGATTGTGAAGCCCAAGCTACCCAGGGTCCAGTCCTGCATTCTTCCACTAGATACCACAATAACATTAAGGGTTGCTTAGAGGTGGAACCCCCAGAATGACTGTATTTGGTTTGGGGGCAATGCCAAATGGGTAGGTGGAGGGGTACATAATGAGACAGCGAGGAAAAACAGACTGGCATGGAAGATGAGAAGCCCAAATAAACCCTATTTGCGATTTTGGGGTTACACCAGATGGGGAAGGGGAGCAAATGGGGGTGGAGAGAAAAGAGGCTAGTGAGATATGCATTAAACCAAAAATTGACTGCCCTGTGGGACCACCAGTTGTGGGTTTTAGGGTTGTGGAGAGCAGTAAGGTGACTGTGGAGATAAAGCAGGATCCTGGCTTTGCAGGCAGATGGGAGTGGTATTGGAGGGTCATGTTATTATTCATACCCAAAGACAGGATTCATAAGAATGTGGTTAAGCTTATGCCTTGTGACACAACCTTATTTTGAAAATCTTTTTCTCTACTAGGAATAGTGGTGGTAAAGTATTACAAGTGGCATCTATATGAATAGGCAGATACAGGGCAAGTATAGACGTTTGGTAATGGAAAGTGTGGGTTTAATGTAGGTTAAAAGCACACCCATTAGATAAGCCGTCAACACAGATAATGAAGGGCTGTAGGTTTGAATGGCTTCCATTGAAACAGGCTTAGACAGGCTTCCATGCAGTAGGCCTAGATATTAACCTAGTGACATAGGGAAAAAAGCAAAGAAAAGAATAGGACATCTAGGTCACACAATAATTTCTTTTATTTCTCTCTCTGAAAATTCATTGCTCTCTCATATAGAAAGTGCGTACATTTAGTACCTTATTTTTGGCCAAATTCTGGGGCAGATAGAGGCATTTACACTCTTATCACTGGCAAAGTGGAGGGGGCGCGCCCCCCTGTGCCCCCCATCTAAATCATTTGGACACAGTGGCGGATGCACAATCTGGAAAAGGAGGGGGCAAAGCCCAAAAGGAGGGGAACCACTCCTAATTACTGGCAAAAAGGAGGGTCCGTGCCCCCGCCTCTAAATCTGTCACTGCATATAATTAAATCCACCACTGCTGAAGCCCTTTACTGATCTTCATATTGACATTTTAGCACTTATTCCTCCTCTAGACTCTTCTGGGAAATCGCAAGCTAGAGTCCAATTTTGTAAATTCTGATCCTGAGTACCAGGCAAGTGCCTGTCATTCTTCTAAACAAAATACCCTTTTAATGATCTGATAACGAGGCCAGAACACAGGAACCAATATCTCCTCCATTCTACAAAGTCCCCCCCTTAACGTTTAAAGTGCCACAAATTCATTTAATACACTATTCCTGCTTGTCATCATGATTCATGAATACAGCAAGTAACTTGCTAGTGATGTGTAGAGTATAGTTAATCCACCTTGCAGGATTGATACTGAAGAACCGATGCAGATCTGGCGAGTTACATCATGATGGCAAAAGATTATGAATCCAGAGACCGAATAAACCGCTCAAGGGCTAGCCCTGACCTGTAGGATAAGGGGTCATCCAATCTACCCCCGCGGCATGGCGCCACTGTCACTACAAATCTGCTATGGGGGACTTTCCATGTGCTTTATACATGAAAGGCAGGCCTCTCTGTCAACATTCCAGCACCATCCCCATGACTACCAGGACACACAGAGGGGGCAACATCACAGTGAATGTGGATTCTGGGTTAGTCTGTTAGTTTCACTGTTGTCCTCTTTTGTTGTCATGTTGCTGCATACATCTTCTTTTCTTCTTTTTTTTCAAATTTATAGTGGCAACAATGGTCTTCATATTCGGAAAGCATCAACTGATCGCAGATGAAAAAGGTATTATCCTGAGCCTCTGAATGTTACTCACCAAGGGTGCACCCATGCATCTTGCCAATAGAATTTCATAGCGCACTGTAGTACCCTGGACCTTGTATATAAGGCGCATCTTCGCACACCCTGACTTTGGAATATCATATATTCATTTCAAATATTTTAATAATGTTTTATGTACCCTTGATTTTGGAGGATTCTAAAAGCTGCAATACATTTATGTATCAGTACCAGTCTAATTGTGTATGTGGACTAAAATCATCTGCATTTTAGTGATTTAGTTCCTTGCGATGCTATCTCTACCTTTAGCCTGGTGCTACTGTCGACATGTCTGTCCGGCGTAAGTCGGTAGGACCACTATCTGCAGTCACTACTTGTGACATGGTGTTTCTGTGCCTTTGACTTACAGTTAATCCAATTTTGACTGACCCTCAAAGAACGGCATATAGATCTCAAGAATCACATCGATCTGATGCAGCAATGGGTACCGGCGAGTGACTTGCAGGCACTGCATTTGTGTATCATGGCACCCTTTGGGCCTGATAACCAAGCTGGTATCAACCTTGTAGGTTCTGCCTGATACACTAATGCAGTACTGGCAAATGATGCCTCCAGACTGCATTCATATCTAAGGATTACATAGAAAAATGCATTTTGGCATAGGGGTAGTCATGAAAGGGTAGACGGATGGATTTCTTTGAGATATCATATTTTTATTGTGTGTGTGTTCATACACGATGTTTGATGAATCGGAAAGTAATGACAAGCAAAGGGAGTAAAGGTAAGTGGTTTCAAGTACTATAATCAGATATCAGAACCCTTCTAGTTCTAGGGAATCGTATTGCATTACCACATTAGAGAGGTTAAGATCATGACATGTCAGCAACAAGTACATCTAAAATGATTGGAAATGGTAGGCTAGACATTGCCGTACATGTTACAGGTAGTCAGATCTTAACCTCTCTAATATTTCTAATACATCCGGAAATTGCCAAACCTACATTGGAGGAGCCATTTAATTTGAAATGTTCCACAGCCAACTTGCAGGAAAAGGAAAACATTGGCACTGAGACAGCTAAACTGTAAGAAACAGAAAACCTTTGAATTGACACAACTAACTTGTAGGAACCAGAAAACCTTTGAATTGCCACAGCTACATTGCACTACCATTGCTTGGAATAGGTGCTGATATTGTAATAATTGTAGTGACGCTGGACTAAGACTTGGCCTAGACTGGAGCCTTCTAGTTCTAGGGAATTGTACTGCATTACCACCTTATGTCTAGAACATCCACAAATTGCCAAACCTAGCTACATTGGATGAGCCAGTAAAATTGGAACCTGCCACAGCTAACTTGCAGGAAACAGAAAACCTTGGAACTGATGCATCTAAACTGTAGGTAACAGAAAATCTTTGAATTGACACAGCTAGATTGTAGGAGCCAGTAAATCTTTGAGTTGCCACAGCTACATAGTAGGAACCAGTAAAACTATGAACTGCCACACCTAAATTGTTTAGAAACCAGAAAACCTCAGAATCTGCCACAGATTATAAAGTACTGAACATCTCATTTTCAGGGGCTAGATATCCACATTAAGATGACTTCCAGACACCAATGTATAAAACGTTCATATCTATTGTTCGCTCGGTGGCAATGGCGATCCCATAGTAGGTGACAAAGGTATGTGAAGGACCCATTCATGACACCAATGTCTAGGAGTGGAGTGGGGCTCTTCTGGAAGCCATTGTCTGACAATACCTGATGGGCCCATTCTTGAGACCATTATGAGGGTCTTTATAAAGGGTGCAGACAGTCAGAAAGGGAGACCGGAGGTGGAGGAAGTCCAATAGACTCTACTCCTGTATGGAAGTGTGAGGGGATTAACCCTTAACCATTTAAGGGCCACTGACACATTAATGCATCATGCCCATTTGTCGTCATGATGCATGAATGCAGCTCTGGTGAGTAACTTGCCAGGTCTACAGTAACATGCCAGGACTACATTCATGCATTATGACAACCCTATTGACAGAGTTGTAAGTCAGGTACTGGGAAAATCTCTGAAAAGCTGTTATCGCGACACTGGGAGAGTTGACAGGCCCCCTGGTATAAGCAGAGTGTTCAGGGCAGACTCTGGCCAGCACATCATCATGGCACCCCCTGGTGTTTAACAAGTGTACTATGTTGCTGACTGATGATTTTAGACCAATCAGAGAGCAGCATTCTCTTCATTTCTCCCTGGGAGGGTATGCCCCTGAGATTCCCTGCCCAGAGTCTCCCCTGAACCAGTGAGTCCCTCTGATTACACCAGGGGGGCTTAGTGGAGTCCCTTGTTGAATTAGACAACTGAGGACTGGGTCTGTGTGAGGAAAATGAGTAGGGAAAGAAGGCTGTGAATAAATTCTGTCCCTGAAGACCCTGGATATCCCTATTCAGACTACATTTCAACATTTTTGAATTCCCTATTTTTAAGGAAATCCCTTACATCTCTGTATTGAATTGATCCACAAACTACCGGAAGTTCAGCATGATGCTCCAATGAAGGAGTCTCGAGATGCTTGACATGATGAATTAACACATGTATGATGATGGACAAAACATTTTAGAACTAAACTACAATGTGGCCAGAAAAGGTTTACTATAGGGTGTAGGTTAAGATGGGAAGGGTATATTATGTTGCTTAATTCTGACATCAAATTATGATGAACCAGAGTATTGCAATATGTATTGAAGTTTCACAGTTGTGCTGAAGACTTTATGGTTTACCTACAGGGGAAAAAAACATTTATAAATCATCAAAGAATAGTATGTTTCTTACTTACTCTGTCAGCATGTGATACGTGAAAGCTGCAGATGAGACTTTATAAGACTTTGTCCAAATTTCAAACTCTGAAATCTTACATCCATTGAGAAGGATTGCAGCCTAAGATTAGACCATTGGGAATCAAATTCCTTTAGACATACATGTACATTTTCCTTTAAATTAATGGCATTTGAATGTGCAGGTAGAATTCAATAGTGTTTCCCTTTTTTAAAAAGATTACTCTGCAATACTCTGGTTCATCATTATACAATTAAAAATTGGGCGTTGTGCATTGAAGCACAGAAGGCTCAGAGTAGGTACCGTAAAACCCTCTATCAATCCTGTAGGGTCACAGGAATCAGCACTTGCGAAATATTGACTAATTATTTACAAATAGAGACTATTATCTATACATGTACTGACACCAGTCTGGCATAATCTTATCTTACTGAACACCTTAGAACGCTGGCCCCCTGGCATGCTGGCCCCCTGGTGTGCTGGCCCCTGGACACCTGGCCCCTGGACACCTAGCCCCGGACACCTGGCCCCCTGAAAACCTGGCCCCCCTGGACACCTAGCCCCCTCGCTCCCAAATCTCACTCCCTCATAAATCTATTCACTTGAGCAAGTCAAATGTCAATTCACCTGGAGCTATTGACTTTTCTCTCTTTACTCTTATATGATTGAACAAAAGCGTCTCACATTAAGATGCTTTTGTTTAATCTATGTAAGAATAAAGAGAGAAAAGTCGGACCAGGACCTAAGCCTATGGGGAAGTGGATTGGAGAATCATTAAAAATCGATCTACTTTTTATTTGAAAATAATCATGGTAAATAGATGAGTGCATGTTTAGTTGTTTTTTTCTTTGCATGAATATACATACAAATATATGAACTAATCATTTATAACAATTTAATCAATGTATAACTTCTATTTCCTATCGAAAATGTAAAATGAAAAATTAACTTTTGTTCATTTTTAAACGCCGCCGCCAACCTGGCAGTACAGACTCAGGGGGACCCTGAGCCAATAAGATCTTAGCTATCTAACAATCCTTTTTATCCCAAACTTGTTTGTTCTCCTTACCACTCATGCTTCCACCATACATGGTGCTGATTCACTGAATCCTACCCTGTAGGTACTAAGGTAGATTTTGCCTTCATCTACAAAATACAGTTCATATATTGTGATATGGCCTCTCAATAGAGAAGTGGTTGTTTCACAGGCCTTACAATAGTTCCTAGTAGCAATATTTCATATATTTAGGAAGGATAACCTGATATAGGCTATACAACCATGGCGTGCAATCACTCACATCTCAGAATAATGTAAATATATGGATATGCCTCTACACGTACAAAGGATTAACCCTATACAGACAGCTTGACTGCAAAAGTCCCGGTGCGGCTTATACGCTGGGTTATATGAAGCATTGTGGGATTGTCATGTGATTTAAGGGCTGCAATCTGCTATTATGCACCATGTCTCGTTGCCATCATGATGCAGAAAGACCGCCCATGCTAGTAACTTCAATGGCAGTAATATACTCAATTCATTTTTCCAACTCTACAGTGGTGAGTCACATTCAACTGCCCAGTACGATACATAATGGAAAACCTCTGCGGACCTGGAGGATTTGCCACAAAACCTCTGAGGCGAAGCCGAGGAGGTTTTGTGGCAAATCCTTCAGCTCCAAGGAGGTTTTCTTACTTCCACAGAAGTTTATATAACAGTAAAACCATGAATATAGCATATTTTGACATAAACTGTAGAGGCCTAGAAGAGGATTTGAATCTTCTAAATCGGCTGTGATGCAAAACTATGATAAATATATGGTCTTCCAGGCTACAATCACCAGCAATCTCAATAGTATAATGGTTAGCAGGTCTGACTTTCAATTACAGAATGTGGGATCAAGACTGCATGGGAAGAACCTACACATACAAGGTAAAGGGGGTCTTTGTAAAAGGCCTCCATGAAGCACCTTTTATCCTATTGGCATTCACGGGATGTTCATCACAAGATCACGCATGGCGAGATTTGTATTTAAGAGATTGATTATAGGTCTATTTTTGCCTGATTTTTGATATAACGATGATGTGTATTGTGAGTTAAAAGTACACCAAAGGTGCAATAGCTGTTAATTGTGATAAATGTTTTTATATTAACTAATTGCTGACAAATAGTCCATACATACTCCTAATAAGTACATCAATGAACAGAACGACCTGGGACAAAAACAATTCACTACAGGTATTTGGAGGCGCCTAGATCTGGTGTAGAAGCTTTCAGCCCGCCC
Organism: Acholoe squamosa; assembly: GCA_949317995.1. Classification (NCBI taxonomy): domain Eukaryota; kingdom Metazoa; phylum Annelida; class Polychaeta; order Phyllodocida; family Polynoidae; genus Acholoe; species Acholoe squamosa. The sequence goes on from OX439041.1 coordinate 16,479,846, forward strand.
CAGAACGACCTGGGACAATAACAATTCACTACAGGTATTTGGAGGCGCCTAGATCTGGTGTAGAAGCTATCAGCCCGCCCCAGAACGACCTGGGACAATCACAATTCACTACAGGTATTTGGAGGTGCCTAGATCTGCACCAAACTGTTAAGGGAATTAAAGGGGGCATTGCATGCACTCTAGGAGGTGTGATAACACTAGACTTGCCAGGTCCAGTACTAGTTTAATGTGAGGACATAAATCTACTTGGTAGTATTACTATTAATAAAAGACTTGCCAAACGGACCAGTATCAGTCCAATCCATGGATTTTAGTAGCTGATCTATAGTACAGAAAAAAGCAATCGTTTTTGTGATGACACCTGGGGTAGTGTGGTGGGAGTTGTAATGTAGCCGAGGAGGCATGTATGCCTCTTGGCTAATAATACATTATTTTAAGAATTTGTTGCAAAAACAACACTGGCCAACTGAGAATAAAAACAAAATCACGCCGGGGGTTTGAACCTGTGTGGTCTAGATTTCTAGTACCAGGCCGTAACCACTACACTACATTGACCAGTCAGACTTTCAAAGTGAAATTACCCTCTTTATCTACAATTGATTACTCATTCATAGTAGTAGCATATCACCATTCAGTAGATGTTCTAACACCCACAGTATCAGCTGAGGACTCATGGTGTAATGGTTAGCACATGGGATCCCGGCACTATCTGGTGCATGGGTATGAATCCTATATAGGACAAAATGTTCCCAAGAATTCCATCTGCTGTTCAAAAATGACCTAATTCATAAAACCTCCTGCTACACTTGGCCCTTTTTCACAAAACCTCCCAGACCTGACCCAATTCACAAAACCTCCTGCCAGAACTGACCTAATTCATAAAACCTCCTGCTGGCCCCCCAACTGTAGAATGTGGAAATAAACCTACAGTAGGAACAATGGGGTGCAGAGCCAGGTGGAGTATAAACTGGCACAGCGCTTTCCGTCTCCTCATTACAGCTCCATTGGTGCTTCACAATGACTTAGGAGCCTGATCCTGGAAGCATCATCATGCATCCCTTAACCCTTTAGGGGTCACTAATGCATTGATGCATTAGTGACCCCTAAATTATAATGAAGTGCTAGCGAGACTGCTCTTCATTGCACTTCATTGGGGCATCATGCCGACCCTCCGGGAGTTTTTGTATCAATTCCATAGGGTCTGTATTATGCATGAATGTAACCCGGGCAAGTTACTCCCCATGGCTGCATTCATGCATCAAGACAATCAATGGGCATGGTGCATTAATGCATCAGTTGCCCTTAAAGGGTCCATGACTGTAAGTTAGAGGAGACTTGTGAAGTTCTACATTAGAAGACAAATGGTCCAACAGAGACCAACATGAGCACTAAGGCCTAATCTAAATCTACCCTCTGACTGATGCCACCCCAGGCGGGGTGAGGCATGGCCCCCAGCCTGTATTTTTAGTGATATGTGGGGGCTTAGAGGTGTCACGTCAGTCAGAGGCACAGACAGTGGTGCCATAAGAGGAGGGGTGGTGACTGACATGCACTGTTAGAAGTAACTACTGTAGTTGGGCCACCCTTAAAAATATATTTGATTCCTATCCAGAGCCCTGGTAGGTTCTATTGATGAGGGTGGAAATCCCTTTCTGAGTTATGGAAAAAGATTTTATCTTTTACTTCTCTCTCAGCACAATATAGTTTAGGTTTCCAACCCGTTTTAGTGTCTGCTGTTGCGTAATGGATGAACAAGCAACTCAGGCTTATCTTAGAAGATGATGGCACATTTATTCATGCTGCCCCCGTGCTCATAATAAATCCATCATGGGTACAAAATCCATCATGAGTACGAAAAGGCCCATCCTCTGGGGGAAAAAATCAGATATGATTTTAAGGGTCACCTTATAATACAGTAGGAGTTCATGTATCTAAAGTTCCCAGTACTAACAGTAATTTCTTATGTGAAATATGCTAGAGTTGGGAGTCATAGGTCACTTTAATGCCAACCAATATGACACTCACCTGTAAGGTGTAAAAGTACGATTGATTACTATACAGACAGTTGGAACTATAGGCCTGATAATCTTTTTGTGTAATAGTGTATGACTATATTACTTATCAAAGCCTAGATTCATCGCTATTCAGGTAAAAATCCTATGAAGTGTAGCATGACACCTTCAGGGATATCTCTGTTGTCATAATGCCTTTGGGTGGGTAGGTGAGTGAGCAGGTAAGTGAGATAGTGATGGCTATATAACACCAGCTCAAAAAGGAGATATTCACAGTAGGAAAACTCCATTAGCATTATTATAGATGAGTACATACGTCTGTGCCTGTACATATGGGCACCAGACACATTTCATTCAGAATCGAGGTGGACAGCAAAGAGGAGGCAAAAGCTATTTTAAATATAGGCTTGGAAGCCCTAAAGGGAAAATGGAAAATGACAAAAAGAATAGGAAAGATAGAAGACCCTTTCAAATCCTTTTAAATAGGGGCTTCGAAAGCCCTAAGATGAGTAGTGAGTTTGGGTAAAAAAACATAATTTACAGCAGAGATCCTAGTGCCTAAATCCAGCACCAGGGTTTTCTGGTGTCTATGGTCGGTTTGAGTGAGATAAGAACTCCCAGCTGGGTGGTGAAAAAGGACTTAGAGGACCATAAATAACAGTAAGCCACTGCCCCAACGACTCTACAAGTCTATACATAATGTATGGGGCACTGAGGCCTGGAGCTGCTCATGGTGTAAGGAGCTTTAATTCTACCAGTTAAACCATTTAAAGGTAAAATGATTCCTCCCTGTTCATATTCATACACAAAATGTACATAAGGTCACACCAAAAAACTAAGTCTGTCTACAGATTTTAAAATAGTTGTGAAAAAATGGTGCGAGCGAAGTTTTTGGCATCCAATGGATTCCGTAGACCAACTTATTTTTTTTGGTGTGGCCTAAGGATTAAAAGAACCAACACAAATTTCCATGAAATGTTCAATTAAAACACCCTCAACATAGGTTTTGTTTGCTGATGTATCCGTCTTTGTAAGTTGTAAACCCTGAAATCAGTACTTCCATCATTGCATACATCAATCATGATGCATCAGCATTGCCCTGGCGAGTAACTCGCAAGTGCCACACGGCGCATCATGCCAGACGCCCAGAGAGTGTATCAACCCTGCAGGGTCAGCGTGATGCATGAATACATTCCTCGTGAGTAACCCTCCATGACTACTTTCATACTAACGACCAAAGGGCATAGTCTTTGAAAGCTGTGTGGCCCTTAAGGCTTAAGCTGCTGTAATGCCACGGTTTAGTTATGGTAAAGGGAAGGAGTTCTATACACAGTTTACTGAGACTGTATATCATCACTATATTTAATTAATGGAATTAACGTCCTTTTGGTGTACTTACTACATGATTGATGCTGTAAATTCACTCAGTGTGATAAAGCATGTGATTATCCACTTGAATTGGCAGTAATGCCAATCCATACTGTAACCTTAGTCCATCTCTCTAATATTGTTGGTATTTGGGCTTGTAATTTGTGTTCCCATATTTCGTCGCCTTATTGCAAGGAGGGTTGTAACTGACATTTTGGTAAAATTTAGTTTCTTCTGTTCTAATATCAATTGACCCTTTTCTACCTACTGTGAAAGTACTGAAGCTCTATTTATGATATGTGTGCCTACAGACCCCAATGTTATATAGTGGTCTCCACTATGTGCTATAGTAACTGGGGACATTTCCTTTGCCTCTCCTACAAAACCTGAAAAATGCAGACACGACCTTCTAGCACTAAGGTGACGATTTGTGCTCTTCATTAATACAGGTAGGGGTTGAATGTGTAAGGACAGCCTAAAGTTCGTGTTCCTTTGTTATAATGCAGCACTGTATAGTGCTAGGCATGGGACTGGCTTTTCAGGAAACATCCAAGAGGGGCTCCTAAATCCCTACTAGACCTCCTCTGGGTGGTATTTGATATAAAATGTATAGGATGGGATGGGTCCCCTAAAGATCCCAGGTTTTCTCAGGGGATCTGTGCAAATTAAGAGAATGACCCATTTCACCATCAACCATGCCACTTGAGGTCAACATGAAGCTCAAATGTGAGATTCAGCTAGTAACCATTGTTGAATCTAGCAGGCATCCTTGTAAAACTGAACAGTGAGGCACCATAATTGTAATGCAGTGAAGCAGTGTAGTTTCTACAGTGAAGCCCTAGATGGCAGTGCAGTGGTACAAGGTACAGTGGTACAAGGAACCTTCGTGAGAATAATGGTGATATTCTTGAAGAGATGAATTGTTATTTTGACATTTCTTTACAGTGTAATCCTTCATAAGATCACCCGTCAGGGCTGCATTCATCACAGGGGAAAATAAGTAGAATTCATCCACACAATGTCATGTGATCCTGAAAGGGTCAAGTAGACGCCAGAAGTGACCATCCTGACAACGCACAGCGCCACCTGTGATTGGCTGAGACACACACGTGACCTGTACGTGCTGTGGAAACCCTCAGTCTGTGACCTTGTGTGGCCTGAGGACGACCTGTGTGGACACATGGTGACGCTGCTGCAGATCCTTTTATCTGGGGGGATTTGTTGTAGTACCACTGACATATTCCAGGACACACACCATAAAAAAGAGTAAAGCAAACGTTTACACTGTTATTTTCAACATTTTCTTTTTTTACAAATGCATCAGGATTACAATCCAGAAGTAAATGCTCACCACGTTGGCTTCACAACAAGCAGTACAGGGGCGTAGGAAAAAGGGGGGGGGCAGGGGGGACCTGGGCCCCCCAATCATAAAGGAGCTGGGGCCTGAGTATGTCTGGGCCCCCCCCCCCCCAAAATTTGCCAAGAATTCATAATGGATTGAAGAGCTGAAACTTTGCATCTCAAATTATTTTGATATAGTAATGGAATAGGGAAAATGGGGGCCTGAGCCTCAAATCAGATCTAAAATTCATCAAAAGTTCCTTTTCTATACAAATTTTCTATATGTATGTATATGCACTATTGCCCATGAGCCGACAATTCAAGGTGGTTGAGGTGGGGCCCCACTGGGCCCCCCCCCCCAATGAAGATTTGCTTCCTACCCCTCTGCAGTAAAGGCGTTGTCCTTCATGCAACTGCATTTGTTTGTTTGTTTTTTTGTTGTTGTTTTTTTTAATCTGGTCTGCCTCTAGTTGTTCCTCTTTTTGTACCTCTTTTAATTGGTGAGGTGAATTAGCGAGTAATGGTTGTTCAACAACATTTCGACAGCAGCAGTCATTATCATTCTAACGGGGAAACTCTATTAGGCATAAACTACCCTAAAAGACAAGAGACATAACTTTAAGTGACATTTTCTTTTCTGAAAAGTAGAGATATCAAAGATGTGAAAACCACCGAAAAACCTTTCCCTGGAATTCTTTTGAGACTAGGGCATTTCCATGTCTTCATTTACTGGACTATAATTGAAGACTGTTTGTATTGCACAAGATTGATTTCAATACCTGCTTGGCCCAGGTGCTTATTCAAGAGCAGCGCGTTTTTGAGACACCAATGCTTGAACGAGCCAATACGGTGAGCTCATGGTCAGCCCCGGGTCTCTGGCCTAACCCCCCTCCCTCATCTCCAGATCCTGTTATCTCCAAGATGTATACAGGTGTGTCGAGTATAGGAGTTGGGAGGGGGTGGGGATTTACATGTAGTAGTGGTCAATTGCTCCAGGGTATCCCTCCCTCCCACTGAACAGGAGGGTGGTGGGAGTCTCTGGCCGCTCCCCGCCTCTGTGGAATGAGTGACCTCCCCTGCCCCAGGTCTGCCATCCCCACTTAACTCCCGGTAATCCCAGGGTCTAGTTGCAGGACTCCACACAGAGACATGGCCATGTATTATACATGGAGGGGAGGGGGGGACACGGGTAGTCATGTAGGCCTGCATGTAGGCACACTGAATGAATCAATTATATGACAGATTGGATTTGGAGAAGGAATATTACTATACAAGCTAATCCCCGTATTTCTGTGGATGGGATCAAGGTAATCCAAGCTAACATGACACCAACCTTGAAATGTATGAAGACGCTGGGCACCTGATTTTTTTTTTACTGGAAAATGGGGTCTTCAAAAAAGGAAGCACAAAATAAAGGGGGCAAAACCTGTTCACTTTAACTTGTCAGACCTGGCACGGCCTGTTCATAATGACAATGCCTGTACTAATTTTGACAACTTCACAGCCTGTCACCCTAAGGTTGTCAGGTATAGGGCCAGTCGCCTGGACTGTCTAAAGTTGTCAAGATGAAGAGTCTGTTAGATTTGAGGGGGGTTGACTCGTGTATCAACCCTGTAGGGTCTTCATGATGCATTAATGCACCAGAAACCCCTAAATAGTTATTGCATTAGCGGCTCTTAAAGTGTTAAGGCCTATTTTCATCCAGTGACTCATTCAGTATGGTATTGTATGTAAGATGGCAATGTCCTCAATCTAACTGTCATCTACCGCGCCATATCACTGCCACCTTTATTGACGGTCGATTATCAACTGTGTGACCAAATTTTCATCTTAGTAACTCCATGATATTATTGTCAACTTCATCAGTATTTCACATCATCATGTGAAGGAAAAAACAGGGCTATAGCAACGCTCCCAACATTGTGACATAGGTACCTCTGTCATTTGTGACATATTTGTCATGACTTTCTTTATTTCAAATGTTGGCCACACTTATGAGAATCAACATGATACCCATGAGTCACTCCAAACAGTCACCTAGATCTATAAGTGCTAAGAATACCTGACATCTATCTTAGTCAAACACTCATGTGCCAACACTAAACATTTAACTTCCACACATTTCATTATTATTGCCATGATGCCACTTGATGAGTAACTCGCCAGGGCTTCATTGGTGCATCGTGCCAAACCTTCACAAGTTTACCAATATGCTATATAATATTCAATGCAATGTGAGAATACAACCCTGGTTACTCGTACATCAAGCAAAGCAATATGATGAAGATTAAAGAGACACTATAGGTTCCTGAAAGGGTTTACTTGGCTCCTTATAGAGGAAACACAACCCTTTGTGCATGTCTTGACATCCAATGTCTACCTGTTGCTTGCATGTTTGGGGGTTAGGCACTGTGCCATCCGCTTGAACTGTTTCCCCTGTACCTCGGAAGTCATGTTGGGTCTGTGTGACATTGTTAGCAGAGTCCTATATTGCTTCAATTCAGCTCTAAATTTATAATTCTTACCAAGGAGTGGTCGACATTGAAAATAGAAAATTTTGCAGACAAGAGCGGCAAATCCTTTTCCCAACCAGTTCTCAAAGAAGGTATGCATCTCTTTTTAATGGTTGCACTTTCCTCAGAAAGTCTCCCAGTTTGGGATTATGACACAGAAAATACCATAAGAGGCTACTCCCTGTAAAATTGCCCACCTAAAATCTTCCACGTTTGTAATGTTCTTGGAACTAGCAATGACACGCAAAAGAGGAAAGTTGGAATGCATAAGATAATATATAATGTATGTCCATGAAATTTGTGATGGACCCATAAAGGGACAGAAATTATAGAGTGACGTATACGTATCCTAACCACATTAGACGCAAATATCACACCCTAGAGAGCAATAGAGCATACCAGACATCTCCCCCCCCCCTTTACCATTAGTAACCATTTAAAAGCTATACCATTTGTAGATTTAGAAGAAGCGGGCCCCTCCTTTTTTATGCCTGTATTTCAAAATCTTTCACTCCCCAAATTTAGCTGAAAGTAGAAGGCATGTCCCACCTTTTGCCGAAAGCAAGCAGGGTCACATGTCCTCCATTTCTATCTGCCAAGACTGTATCCAGGCATCAGAGTTTACCAACTCCATAGTATACACAACCAGCATTCATGCCATAGAGATCTGTAAAGAGCTAGACGCTTGGCGGCACGGTTTGCCTTAGGGACCAGACTCCAGCTGTTAACATTATTAGTGGCACACAACAGCACAAAGTGAAACCTACCTCCTGATACAACTGGACATTTATTACTTCTCTCCTATCTAGCTATATAGACTGGGCAATGAGCTGCAGAAGCGGAGGTCTAGTAATGTAACTGGGTGACTGACTTATAGAGACATAACTAATTGTGCTAATGGTCTGGTCAACTTACTGCAATCTGTCTACAATATATTCGGTAAAGGACAAAATACTTTGCAAGGCTTTTAGAGGCAGGGATGAGAGTGACTGAGCACAAAATATCACTACCAAAGACACTCTATTATAAGCCCTATACTAGGCTTTGTAATATAGACATGTAGAGGTCTTTGGAACTTAAAAATCCCTGAAATCAGGGAAACCCCTGAAGGCTTCCATCAAGACTTCCATGCCTGTAGGGGAATCTGGTGGTTCAATTCTGAACTACTTGAACCAAGGATAATACATTAGTATATGCATGCTAGCCGTGTCCCCAGGATAAAATGGCAGTGTACATTGACTGAACCGTTATAGTCATTGTGGGAGGGGGGTGAAGATTGTCTATAGTAATCAGCCTGACCAGCCCACTGCAAGATCTAAATTAACCTCAGGTATAATGCTCTATGTGTAATAATTGTGGAAGATTTAGAGAATAGACAACGATCTACTTCACATCAAGACTGTCTGTTGTCGTATAATGCACGAATGCATCTGAGTGCATTATAGGACAACAGGCAGTCGAGATGTGAAGAAGGAGTTGTCTTTTCTGTTCATAAAACATACATTTCATTCCAATCACTTAAGTACCCAATTAATGGCCCTTGACTTGTTTACAGCTAATGTGACCTTGCTTAGGTGTGCACTACACTCCTATAATGCACTCAAGGTCACTTCTATCATGCAGCAGAGCACTGCCAGCCGTTTTTTAATTCAATGTATATAATTCTGAGTAAGCCTAAGGGCGAGTTTAGTAGCAACCAGAATATAGTTGTTGCAACTCACTTCTCAATAAGAATTCAGAAAATTATTCGAATTCGGTTCATTTCCAATAGCAGATGCCTATAGCATAACCCAAAACTTTGGAATCCCAAAGAAGGTCAGAAGCAATTTTTAGTAAGATTTAACGTGTGATATTTATCACATATGGCCCAGGGTCTACTACCCCCCCCCCAATATAAAAATTGGGCGTTGTGCATTGAAGCACAGAAGGCTCAGGGTAGGTACCATAAAACCCTCTATCAACCCTGTAGAGTCACAGGAATCAGCACTTGCTAAATATTGACTAATTACTTACAAATAGAGACTATTATCTATACATGTACTGACACCAGTCTGGCATAATCTTCTCTTACTAAACCCCTTGGACCGCTGGCCCCCTGGTGTGCTGGCCCCCCAGACACCTGGCCCCCGGACACCTGGCCCCTGGACACTTGGCCCCCGGACACTTGGCCCCTGGACACTTGGCCCCCTGGAGACCTAGCCCCTGGACACCTGGCCCCCTGGAACTCTGGCCCCCTGGACACCTAGCCCCCACAGAAAACTTTATCCTTAGCATGCTTAGTTTACCGCTCAGTCGCCAATGTGTTATGTGTATAGCTTGGACACTGTAAACATTACCTGCTGAAAAAAAGTGTCTCACTTGGTGATTACCCATAGGACTCCATGTGCTAATATCATCGCCAAAATCTATCTGACCCATAGATCCAATGGTTAAAGAACTTGTAGTCAGTATAGCTTCCAAAAACATGACGTAAGTACAGCAGCTTTTTTCCGTAGAGAAAGACATCACTCACCATAAAGGACAAAATGTTGTCTGATAGATGAGATTTGAAACTTTCCTTTGGCTTTTGAAAAATGTGAAAGCTAACAGTAAATCACTGAATGATTACACCCTAAAGTTGGTGATTACAAATTTGTGGATCTGACTGAAAACCCGGCTCCAATAGCCCAGGGGATACCCTGGGCCAATAATAATAATAATAGTAGTAGTAGCAGTAGCAGTAGCAGTAGCAGTAGCAGTAGCAGTAGCAGTAGCAGTAGCAGTAGCAGTAGCAGTAGCAGTAGCAGTAGCAGTAGCAGTAGCAGTAGCAGTAGTAGTAGTAGTAGTAGTAGTAATAGTAATAATAATAATAATAATAATAATATATAGCAACATTTTTGTCTGTCAGTACCTGGACAATTGTCTAATAATTTGTAGGAGGAACTTTTGCAGAACACAGAACTGATAAAAGGTTCATTTCCATGTACTACTGACAGTCTAAACTACTGTCCAATATAGAACTGAGGAATAGGTTCATTTCCATGAGCTACTGACAGTCTAAACTACTGTCCGACAGAGAACCGATCAATAGATTCATTTCCATGTACTACTACTCACAGTCTAAACTACTGTCCAACACAAAACTCGGGAATAGGTTCATTCTCACGTCCTACTGTCAGCCTTATCTATACTATATTGAATACTGACCTAGATCTGAGCCTAGTTCACCGATTTGACAAGTAGGTTAAAATGCGATGTAATATTCTACTACCAAGAATTGAGGAATAGATTATTTCCATGTACTACTGATAAAGGACTTATGTTGTGCAAATCCAGCAAGTTTAGTATATCACCAAGTAGTCATTATGCACCAATGCAGTGCTGGACGGAGTGATTTATAGATGCTTAATGCTATTTCGACAGCTAAGGTCATATTCATGGCGAGAACTTTTTTACAGTTCCACAGAGGAATGCGTTGGTGACCAGGCATATTATGTGCACCACACACATCTGAGGGGATAGGAAAGAAGAGAAAGGACCCTTTTAAATGGGTCAGGGAAGCCCTAGTGCTGGACACTCACTAACCAGCACTGCATTTGTACATTGTGGTGACAAAGGAACATAAACCTAGAGCCATGTTGCCACCATCATAGGGATAGAGTATAGCATGGTGAGAGTTGTGTGGGGTGCCATGTACTACTTTTAGTGCTGGTTTTTGATCAGTTTGATTAATAACCGTCTGTTCACTGATACAATTAGACACGACGCTCTGCTCTCATGATGTAAAAACGCCAGGACAATGTGGAGCAATGGGTGTGTGGCAATCAGCACATTTCTTATCAACATATTGCGCTGGATGATAAGACATGGGAATATCATTATATAATATATAAACATTTCAAGGGGGGGCATGGTACCTTGCTAGTTTACCTCCTTTCCATGAAATCCCCTGTGGTGGCGAGGTTTTTGAAGGGTTAATAAACAAATTATTTGTTGTTTTTTTGCCTCTTTTGTATTTTCAATTAGGGTTCCTAGGGCTCTACAGACACGGCCTAAACAAACATATATATATATATATATATATATATATATATATATATATATATATATATATATATATATATATATATATATCTAGATTTAGCATCGTTTGACTGAGAACTAGTAGAAAAACTGGCAATTTGATATACACTACGAAATTTACTTTTGGCAGGGAAATCCCAAGGAGAAAGTAGGAAATCAAACAGAAATAAAAAGAAAGCCTTGTCCAGTATTGGATACATTGTTTTTATTAGAGTTAGGCCCTACCGCCCACTACCCCCTCTTCATCCCTGAAAACCGAATTGCCCTGTATACGGTGTGCCTTATAGGCGAGGAAGAACACCTACTGTGCCTGTTAACATAAGAAAACTTGGGGTGCGCCTAATAGGCGAGGATATTTTATAATAGACGAGTACTAAATTGCTCAAAATCAAGTTCCAGGATCACCCTATAACCCTCCTTTGTATTCAGAGTGTGCCTTGTACACTGGGTACTTATACGCGGGGTATATCAAGGTAGTGTAAAAACTACCACTTACATGCAGGATTTATTTTCACACTGATTCCGATCTAAGGCAGGAGCTAGAAATGTGATAAGCATTTGAAAATGTTAAAATCAAATTTAAATTCTTTAATAGAGGAATTAGAATCAATAGAGTACTTCAATATTTACGAGTGGCAGTTGATCCGCCTTGCTACCGAGCGATAGCTACTTAATGTGCCAAACCCTTTAGCTTTTTGGGGTTTAATTAGAATTTGTGAAATTGATTGATATTCATTCCAGAGAGTGTTACCAGATATTCATACTCTGCTATTGAAAGAAACTCACTAACTTGAATGGCAAAACGCCAAAAACTTTCAATTTCCAGCATTTAATCAAGCTCTCCAAATTCTTATATGTAGAATCTGTAAAGGATGTCGATGCCTTTGTGTGGTATTGTTTTCAAACTGATAGGAAATAAAACATGCATGTATACATGTATGTAATGCACTATGGCGGATCCAGGATTTGAAACAGGGGTGAATCCTAAAAAAAGGAGGAGCTCAACTATGGATTTTGTTAAAAAGCAAATAAATAGAGGTAGAAATGGGGGGACATGCCGCCCCCCTCTAAATCCACCACTGTACAGCCTATGTACATTTCAGTCATAAAGACATAAGAAACCTCCACTGAGGACTAATGCTTGACCAATCTCCAAGTTGATGTTGCTATTCTAACATTAAATATATTCCAGTAGATTGGGGAGGTCGAACGCACCCAGCCAGAGAAGTGCCCAGCAATATCACTCCCAGCAGACAACTGTTTTTTGGCATTCTATAGCCCTATTAGGGAGCACAGACTTCGCTGAACAAACAAACAAGTACCAAGGAACCTGTATATGTGAAGTCCCTCTCACTCGGTAGACTTTCACGATCATTTTGGCGTTTGTTGGGCCTCTCTATGACAATTTTAAGCTGTACAATATATTTAAGGAGTGACATGCCTAGGCAGATATAAATGCTGCTAGACAGGCAGTTGGTAGTCGAGATATCATAGAGCCTTGCTGTGGTATCTGACTTGAGTATGCTGGGTGTGTTCGAGACACTACTACAGTTAGTAACAGTAACTCTACAACTTTAAAGTAAACAACTATTCTTTAAGCAACTACACTGTCAGAAACCCCCATAAACTATATATTGTTAGAATCGTGAGATCAAGCCTGATTCAATGCACTTGATAATTAGTGGGTCTGACGCACAGGCTCGGCAACAAAACTGTCAGGCAGACAGTCAGATCGTGACGATTCAAAGTTTGCCAGAAAGTAGACGCTCCAAGGATTCTAGATCCAAAAGAATTTTTCAAATTGGATGGTTCTAACCGGTCCATATTGAATGTCTAACTGAATACACCCAAAGGTATGGAGGCAGGCTCTATGTAACATGTAGTAGCCATACATAGCTCCATGTCCATGTGTTCTCAGTTGTCGGTGCTGTATCATCAACTTAACCACATATGAAATATGAGTATATAACCCAGTGAACTACTGCACAGGTCGATTTCCTATTAGCTGTCCCTCCCCAGCCCTATTGTGACTAAATACCCAACACTGGTCAAGGTTTTGTCAGTTGGTGGGGGTTAGACCTTGTGCATCTTTAGACTTCGCCCAGGTTTTAATATGTCAACATCAAGTGTCAGTGATCAATGTGGAGGTGCTGTATCTATTCCAACCGGTGCACCTCTGGTCACAATGGAGAGCAACTCATCTGGGGAAGGGGAGGCCCCTATGGACTGTAAAAACACTGACAAAGCAGCGAAAAAAAGAATGCCTGACGAAGAAGGACTGTCTGATGACGATACTGATAGAAAACTGAGGGTCACCGAAGAAGCACACCAACACCAGTCTAACAGCGGGGTAGCTGGTACTGCTAGCAAACCTACACTAACCCAGAACATCAACCCTGAGGAGCTGAGTTTACTCACGCTAGCTAGAACTTTAGCCAGGATCGAGGAATGGCTTATCAGAGTCGACAACACTGGTCAAACTACTGCAAACGACATCAAGGAATTCAACGATAACCTTTCAAGTGCGGCGGAGGATGTAGAAATCAACAAAGGCGACATCCAGGTCCTGAAGGAGCAAGTTGCTAAGCTCCAGAAGGATCTAACGCAAACAAAGAACCAACTATCAGAGACGAAAACCAAGCTGGAGGAAACTGAGATACAGGTTAAAGGAAATAAGGCTCACCTCGAGAGAAATGAGGACAACACCATCAAACAGGAAGCGTACTCAAGAAAATTGAACTTACTGCTGGATGGCCTCCCAGAGGGTGAAAACGAACATCTGAAAGTTTGAGGGCAGAGTTGGGAAGAATCTTTTGGCGCCATGCGAAAATGGAGAGTAGCTGCATTGACGTGGCTCATCGCATTACGAGGAACCCTGGACAAGCTACAAGGCCTGTACTAATAAGGCTGAAATTCCTGGATGCAAGAAATAAATTGTGGGGGCGAAGAGCACAGTTTAGGGACTACAAAGTAAACGGTGCCCAACTCTGGCTCAGTGAGGATATCCCCACCAAACTGAAAGGGGAACTAGCTAAAGTTAAAAAGACGTATTGGGTGGCCAAGAACCATGGCACTTACAGAGAGGTGAGTATGTCGGGCACATCCCTGTACCTCGATGGCAAGCTCTACAACAAAGAAAACTGGGACACTCTTCCTGAATATTTGGGACCAGAGGCTCTGGCTACACTAGAGAATGAGAACACTGTAGTTTTCTTCACCAAGGCCTCCCCTTTTAGCAACCACTACCCTGCTACATTTAAGATTGGAGACAAGACCTACACATCGATGGAGAAATACCTCGCCATACAAAGGTGCATTATCGCAAGGCGTGAAGACTTAGAGAGACAGGCATGGCGGCTGGACGTGCCTGCCAAGCTAAAGGGCATACTACACAAGTGCAGGGAAGAGCACAAGGACGAATGGATCGCTAAATCCAAGTCCATTGCAATGGAAGGGATTAGGGCTAAGGTCCAACAAAATCCACTCATTCGCCAGCGTCTCCTTAGCACAGGAAATAAGGTTATTGGTGAAGCCTCAAAAGATGCTGTATGGGCATAGGGATGAGACTGACTGATAAGAACGCCTTAAACCAGGAGCTATGGTCTGGAAAAAACCTGCTTGGTAAAATTCTCCAAGAAGTACGCCAGGAATTTGAGGATACTGCCTAACTTACTCGGCCCCAAAATGTGTACATGTATATGTATGTGTGTGTGTTGATGGTAGTGACTGCAACAACTTGGTATAACCATGTGGTTGCTCAAGATTCATTCAACTTAGGGATGGATCACAATAGTCTTAAATAAAATACCCAACAAAAATGAACATATAATCAAACAGCTCTCTCAGTTGCATGAGACGCATGGTATATGGAGCAACTAAATGTGAATGCTCTACTTTTCTCTTCTTGTGTGTTTATGTTTATCTGTTATTTGTGTGCACAAGATTATGTACATCATTTTGGTAGTTGTGTTATTGTATTTTGTTTCTATGAGGTGCCAACAGAATGTTAGCAAGGCTTATATGATGATATATGAGTATTGTACCCTCACAGCATGGCTGTGGATGATTGTAAGACAACTGAACCTAAAAAGTAGAATTATTGGTACCCCACAAATTCTGTGTAAAACCAAATATAATATGACCCTTATTCTGAATCCAAAAGGTTATGACCAATAACACAAGAGTGATTAACCTATGCTCCTTTAATGTTAATGGCATAAGGGTGAGAGATAAGCGAAGAGCTATTTTCAAGAAGCTAAAGGATGAAAGTTATAATATTGTCTTCCTTCAGGAAACCCACTGCACAGTAGAAGTGGAAAAGATTTGGAAGGCTGAGTGGGGTGGTGATATGGTATGTGCAAATGGCAGCTCATCATCCAAAGGTGTAGCCATACTCTTCAATAGAAATTACCCTTACAAGTGCCTAGAAAAGACACTGGATGCCAATGGGAGGTATATTATATTGCACATCGAGGTTCAGGGAGTGGATTATGTCTTATGCAATATTTATGCTCCAACACAAAACTATGAAGCAGACCAGATGGCTGTATTAGATGAAATATCAGATAGATTAAAAGGCTATGAAGTCGAAAACTTCCTCCTTGGAGGTGACTTTAATGAAACCCCGGACCCATATATAGACAGAAGGGCAACTAATAGTATAAGGGCAGCTAATAAGCAGTATAGGAAGCAAATATACAGTCTACAAGATACTCTCAGCTTAGTGGATATATGGAGAGTTAGACACCCTAATTTACGTAGATATTCTTTTCATAGGCAGGAGCAAGCATCCAGGATAGATTTCTGGCTAGTGTCTGAGCATTTGACAGGCTTTGTTCATAAAACAGATATCCGTCCTGGAAGGCTATCTGACCACAGTAAGGTAACACTGGGAATCTCCAGTGCTGACCAGGACAGAGGTCCAAATGTGTTGAAGTTTAATAATACCCTTCTCTCAGATAAAGACTATGTGAATCAACTTAAGACTATGCTTGGAAAATGTAAGATAGAATACCAGGATCTGGCACCCAATGCGAAGTGGGAGATTCTGAAGTATGAGATAAGGAAATTTTCAATTAATTACAGCAAAAAGAAGAAGGCAGAGTCTAAAAAGGTGGAGAGGGAGTTAACAAACAGTCTGGGCAAATTCACTGCAGCCTTTGATGAGGGCCATGATGTAATTGATGAAATGGAAAGTGTTAAGAGAGACCTGAAAGATATTGAATTAAAGACAGCTAGAGCCATCATGTTTAGGTCAAAAGCGAATTGGTCCCAGGTAGGTGAACAACCAACCAAATACTTTTTGAATTTAGAAAAGAAGAATTTTATGGACAAACTTATTACTCAACTGAAAGATCAAAATGGGCATATAGTCACTGAATGCAAAGATATCCTTAGCGTACAGAAGCAATTCTACATAAATCTGTACTCAGATAGCTATAGAGAGTTAGATGATATTGATGACAGTTGTCCCTTCATAGATACAAACAACTTAGCTGTCTTGTCTGACAACCAGAGAGAGATGATAGAGAGACCCTTATCAAAGTCAGATTTTCTCAACAGTCTTAAATCCTTAAAGAATGGGAAGTGCCCAGGCACTGATGGGCTAAGTGCAGAGTTTTATAAGTTCTTCTGGACTGATATTGGGGATAATGTTAGTCAAAGTCTACTCTATGCCATGGAAACGGGCAGCTTGAGCCAAGAACAGAAACGTGGCATTATAACCCTTATCCCTAAGTAGGAAAAAGATAGACTCCAGCTAGGAAACTGGAGGCCGATCAGCCTGTTGAATACAGACTATAAGATCTACACCAAGGCCCTGGCAGAAAGGATAAAACCCCACCTCCCTAGTATTATAAGCTCAGATCAATCTGGATTTGTTAGGTCAAGGTATATAGGAACAAGTATTCGCACAGTTGAAGATATATTAGCATACACCACAAAGTTAAGTCGCCCTGGTATTCTGATGGCGGTTGATTTTGAAAAAGCATTTGATAAGATAAGGTGGGAGTTTATCTTTAAGGCACTTGAAAGGTTTGGATTTGGGAAAAAATACATCTCATGGGTCAGGATATTATATAAAGACATTGTTGCCTGTGTCATAAATAATGGGTACACAAGTGACTGGTTTGAACTTGCATGCGGAACCAGACAGGGATGCTGTCTATCGCCTTTTTTGTTTGTTATTGCTGTAGAACTGTTAGCTCATAATGTATGCATGAATGTAGATATTAAAGGTATAAGACTTGGTACTAGAGAAGTAAAGATATGTCAATATGCTGATGATATCACTTGTTTTATCGAGTCAGCAGCAGCTCTACATCACCTGCTGGACTGTTTGAGAAGGTTTAGGAGGTACTCTCGTCTGAAGGTGAATAGATATAAGACACAATATCTTGCACTTGGTGGTATTGACACTAGTCAGACCGGATTGGAGGGTCTTGCATGGAGCGAAAGATTGATTGTCCTGGGCATCTCTGTAGCACCGAATAGGACAGAAGCCCAAAATTACTCGTGGAACTTTGAACCCCAGATACAGAAAATCACCAGCATAAGTGAGGATTGGAGGCACCGCAACATCTCACTCAAAGGTAAAACTATCATCATAAACAGCCTAATGCTACCATGTGTGATGTTCCCGGCCTCAGTCATCACTACACCATCTAGAGCAATAGATGAAGTCAATAGAATTGTTGACAGATTCCTATGGGGCTCCAACAGGAACAAGGTAGCCAGGGCACGTGTTCAGGCACAGACTAAGCATGGTGGACTTGCAGTAGGCAACTTTAAAACGAAAATCATTGTATCTAACATAAACTGGATCAAAAGGTTCTATTGGGATACCACCATGGTTCCACGTGATTTTTTTAAAGTTATTTCTCCATGAAGTGTCTGACTTGAAACTGTTCATTCATACAAAATCAGATATCAACATACCACGAGAAGCAAGTCCATTCAATTATCAGGTTCTCAAGGACTGGCATGAATTCCAAAATGTCTCACTAGTAAGAGAAACGGAGGTCCGTAATGAAGTATTGTGGAAAAATAAGTTTATCACTATCAATAATTCACCAATATTTTGGAAGTCTTGGAGGGAGGCTGGTATTGTCAGGGTTGAAGATTTACTGGATAATGGAAGTTTTATGTCAATCACTCAAATTTCTCAAAGGTATGGTGTTCAGTGTAACTTTCTTCAGGCTCTACAAATCCGACAAAGTATACCAGGTAGCTGGAGAGCTAGCATATCCAGTGATGAAATTCAAAGGCCAAATGACTGTATCTGGGTCATTGATAATAACCCAGATGTAGTTAATCTCTTTTCAACATCAAGCGAGGAATTGTATTGGATAGTTCTATACCGTCACTCACAACAAATGCCAAGGAATGAAATGAAATGGGCAAAAGTCTTTCCTGAGGTCCAATTTACAAAGGTTCCATGGTATGACATATATATGTGTCCATACCAAGTGAGTAGGGATACAAAGTTACAATCATTTCAATATAAGGTACTCCATAAAATACTAGCTTGTAACAAATACTTGTTTGATATACGTGCAAAGGAAAGCCCAGAATGTGTATACTGTGATGGTAAGACTGACACTCTTGATCACTTCCTTGTGAAATGCCCCCCAGTAGCCTACTTCTGGAAGTCAGTCGTACGATGGATAAACACTGTTGCTAAGATTGATACAGGGAATTTAGATGAGCATGAATTGATACTTGGATTATGTAGAAAAATTCCAAATAGTGATATCATCAACAATGTAATGCTTAGAACCAGGTTTTACATTTATAGGCAGCATTTGTATCACAAGTACCATCTTGATCTATTGCAATGGATAGGAGAGTTTAAACACTCTCTTCTCTCAGAAAAATTTATATGCAGTCTAGAGAACAAGCAAAAGAGGTTTAGGAAATGGGAAGCTATTTTGGACTCAATGTAACCGCTATGCATACACTGAAAGAACCCTAGTATCTCACTCATAGCATACTTCCTAGATAGGGGAACGGAGCTGCGAAAACTGTATCGATGTAGAGGTATATCAGTATCTAGTCTCTATCACTAGTCATATAGAACACATCTATTGTCATACTCACTATAATAATGCGCTATGTATTGTCCTGTCGTGTCCTGTGGTGTTTATATAACAAAATATCAAAAAATGTAGCGAAGACCTGTATAGCTATAGACACTATTTTATTTTTAAATAAAAAATGAGCGCTGCTCTATATATAAAAAAAAAAAAATATTCCAGTACTGTTCTTGAAGTTCATCTTCCTACCCTCTCGTAAACACTTCCAGCTGTGTTGGAACATTACCAAAGTAGCCATCAGCCTCGGCCTTGCAGCATAATAGAACAGAGGAAACCCTGTGTAACTGCCTGGTGTCCATAGGATGGGTTGGTTCTAGAAGTAGCTAAAGGACCTCTCACAAAGTAAGAGCTGAATACAGAGTAGAGGTTAGGCTTTCTGTGGCCACACACAGACTCAGATACAGAGACCAATGCAGACAACGGAAATGACCAGCACGCTGCCAGAAGTTACACTGAATGCTAGCCACTTAACACTTTAAAGGCCACTTATAGGTCAATACGACAAGAAGGGGTGACTTTTTAAAAAGTAGTTAGTGATAAAGACTTTTATGCAAAGCTAGTTAAAATGCAAATAATCATTGACAAGAATTAACACATCTTTATCCATGCTAATTTTATCAGTTTGACACAGTCACTAAGGGTCAGCATGATGCATCGGTGCAGTGCTGGAGGCAGGATACCGATGACGGCGGTCTAGCTAGTCCTGAGGACTAAGGCATCTGCCGCGTCCGCGCTGACGCAAATACGCGGACTCTACGCGGAGCCTCCCGCGGTGAGCGTAGGTGCGCGGCATAGTGGTAGTCCTCAGCCTCAGGACTATAGCTAATAATGCGATGCTTAAGTCTAATGCTGCTAGTAAGCATAGTCCTAAGGACTAAAGCCTAGTCCCCAGGACTAAGAATATGAGGATATTGTCCTAGGGACTAATTGTACATTCCCATGAATTACCTTGCAAGACCACATGATTTTGTATAAGATTGTGCTGTTAGTCTCCAGGACTAAGCTTTTAGCCCCTGGGGACTAACTCATACTCAGGGACTACTTGTTTAGTCCTGAGGACTACAAAAACATTTACCTAGTCCTTAGGACTAATGCATGTGGTTCTGAGGACTAATTCATTGATTGATGTCTAATGTTATTGTGACTAGGGATGTAGTCCCCAGGACTTCAAATTTAGTCCTGAGGACTACTTTTTAGTCCCCATGACTGCTCTGTGTAGTCCCAGGGACTAAAGATACAGTCTTGGGGACCAAGGACTGTGTCTCTAGTCCCAAGGACAATGTTCTAGTCCCCAGGACTGTATCTTTAGTCCCTGGGAGTGCACACTGAAGGTAGGCCTATGATCCTAGAGCATAGTCCTTGGGACTAAGACCCTACATCCCACCTACCCCTTGAGACTTGGCAGATATAGATAGTCCTCTGGACTAAGACCTAGTCCTCAGGACTGGCTGGACTGAAATAGTAGTCCCTGGGACTATGTCTCTAGTCCCCAGGACTAGTCCCTAGCAGTTTCAGCATTGTTACTTAGATGCAAAGCCTATAGTCCTAGGGACTAGATTATAGTGCTTGGGACTGAGACCCTGGCTCATAATCATCCATGAGTAGCGAATAGTCTACTGTAGAACGCAGAGTAAGGGCCCATTGTAGTCCCCAGGACTAGATGTCGGCGCGTGGCTGCTGCTGGCCGCTGCAGCGTACGCGGCAAACAGGGGCGCACGCCTTAGTCCTCTGGACTAGCTAGACCGCCGTCATTGGTATCCTGCGTGCTGGAGAGTAACTCGCCAGCACTACATTGGTGCATCATGAACGTTGACAAACCACGAGCATTACTCCATAGGAAGGCCAAATTGGTGCAGCATACCTGATTTCTGGTGAAAAGGGAAATTTTACCAGCCCTAAAACCTCAACTTCATTCATCAAAACAGATGATATGTTGGGCATCTCCAAAAGTCTAAAAGTTTTGTACAGTTTGCTAACATGCTCTACCTCACTCTTTTTCACACCCTGGTCCATTAGTACCAGAGATATCAGTTGGGTATGGGTCAGAACTCTGAAAATATTTTGCCCCTCCCTGACGCCACCCCGCAACATACTATCTATGTCCTAGCCTATAGCAGATGCCGAGCTTAAATAGCCTACTACCAAAAAATATTTCTGATTGAAATTGTCACAAATATCATAACAATATGTGTCACCATTGTTGCCTTGTCAATCCACTACCATTGATTTGAGTTAGGTATTAACAATTTGAAAATAGTGAACAAGTAATTAATGGATAGTTCATGACGCATACATGTGTGTTATCAAAGGATAATTAAACGAGGGCGCAGTTGAACCCAATGTCTCCCTATGCCTTGCAGCCTGAATACTATATATATATTTAGAAGGAAATCACTTGTAATATGTTATTCTATCACTATTAAACCTTTACATAGCTTAGTTATGTCCTCTTCACTTAGGATAGATATGTACAGCGAGCACGGCAAAAAACGACAAATCTATTTTGAAAACAATGCATGCTCTCTGTCCAAACCAGAGAGAGGCACGCCCAAGAAGACGCCGCTTCGTGGAGCGATATGGTGAAGGAGACTCGCATGCCGGGCTGTATTGACTGCTGGGAAATTGGATTTTATGTTGAAAATAAGTAATTGAGACTTTAAATATGGACACTAATATCATCTATGGAATCTCTACCACTATGGATATTAACCATGTGACCTGTCATGGTCCCAAATCTTTACAATCCTATGCGTTTCATCACCATTCATCGACCTGGGCTTAGTGGCTTCAAGGATTAACCCTATCTGCACCATCACCAGCTTGGTCTAGAGGTAAGATGCTCGCTTTTAAAAATGGCGATCTGGGTTCGATTCCCGGCTGGGGTAGAACTGTTTTAAATATGTTCCTCAACATGTAAGGTATGCCTAATATCCATGGATAACAGGCAGGAATGGCCTGTGGGGGGAAAACTTTTCATATAGACTGCCACAACCATGTATGATTTCAGACGACCTTCTGCCTGCTCTTCACATAGGAAACCACTACACTAAGAGGTATATAAGGTTAATCAATCATCCATTTGCCGCCAAAGCCTTTAGCCTCTCCAGTAGTAGCAATAGTGTTGTGCCTATAAACTAGGAGGCGTGTATTTGATGGATTAAGGAAATCAGTTAAGCACGGCATAGCCGTGGTGATTTATTTTGTCATGGTTAATGATAATGCTTAAACTGTGCATCAATGTAGCAGGTCACCCATAAAGGGTTAATTGTGCATCAATGCATCATGCCATCTATAAAGGGTTAAGTGTGCATCTAATCATCATGCCATCCCTAAAGGGTTAAGTGTAAATCAATTAATCATGCCATCTATAAAGGGTTAACTGTGCATCAATGCATCATGCCATCCCTAAAGGGTTAAGTGTGCATCAATGCATCCATGAAGGGTTAAATGTGCATCAATGCATCATGCAATCTATAAAGGGTTAAGTGTGCATCAATGAATCATGCCATCCCTAAAGGGTTAAGTGTAAATCAATGAATCATGCCATCTATAAAGGGTTAAGTGTGCATCAATGCATCATGCCATCCCTAAAGGGTTAAGTGTAAATCAATGCATCCATGAAGGGTTAAATGTGCATCAATGCATCATGCAATCTATAAAGAGTTAAGTGTGCATCAATGCATCATGCCCTCCCTAAAGGGTTAAGTGTAAATCAATGAATCATGCCATCTATAAAGGGTTAAGTGTGCATCAATGCATCATGACATCACTAAAGGGTTAAGTGTGCATCAATGCATCCATGAAGGGTTAAACGTGCATCAATGCATAATGCAATCTATAAAGGGTTAAGTGTGCATCAATGCATCATGCCATCCCTCAAGGGTTAAGTGTGCATCAATGCATCATGCCATCCCTCAAGGGTTAAGTGTGCATCAATGCATCATGCCCTCCCTCAAGGGTTAAGTGTGCATCAATGCATCATGCCATCTATAAAGGGTTAAGTGTGCATCAATGCATCATGCTATCCATAAAGGTCTAAATGTGCATCAATACACCCATAAAGGGTTAAGTGTGCATCAATGCATCATGCAATCTACAAAGGGTTAAGTGTGCATCAATACATCCATAAAAGTTAAAATGTGCATCAATGCATCATGCCATCCATAAAGGTTTAAGTGTGCATCAATGCATCAAGCCATCCATAAAGGTTTAAATGGGCATCAATGCATCATGCCATCCATAAGGTTTAAATGTGCATCAATGCATCATGCCATCCATAAAGGTTTAAATGTGCATCAATTCATCATGCCATCCATAAAGGGTTAACTGTGCTTTTTTAAGATGTTCGTCTTGATGCTTCAATGAAGAGCTGGCGAGACATCATGACGTGCATCATGACCCCCTTAAATAGCTAATTGAGGCACTGCGCAATGTATCATGATGCACCAATGCAGTGGTAATGATTCTACTCACCAGCACTGTTTTAGTGCATCATGATGCCCTTAAATAGCTAACTGAGGCCCTGCACAATGTATCATGATGCACCAATGCAGTGGTAATGATTCTACTCACCAGCACTGTTTTAGTGCATCATGATGCCCTTAAATAGCTAACTGAGGCCCTGCACAATGTATCATGATGCACCAATGCAGTGGTAATGATTCTACTCACCAGCACTGTTTTAGTGCATCATGATGCCCTTAGATAGCTAACTGAGGCCATGCACAATGTATCATGATGCACCAATGCAGTGGTAATGATTCTACTCACCAGCACTGTTTTAGTGCATCACTGCACAGCCTAGAGGCTATAATCATATACTTGTCAGTGAGTTTGGAGTGTTTGGGAGGGATTGTTATGGTGTATAGGGACTGCACAGCCTAAAGGCTATAATCATCTACCTGTGCACAAGTTTAGAGTGTTTGTGACAGATTGCCATGGTGTATAGGGACTGCAAAGCCTAGAGGCTATAATCATCTACCTGTCCACAAGTTTGGAGTGTGCCTAGGGAAAGCCAGGGGTAAGGAGGGCAGTACCACTTGTCTTGGTCAGATATAATCCATGGGCATAAAGTAGTAAGGCCAGAAAACTGCCTATGCTAAAATCTATGGGTTCTGTGTGCTGGCCCCAGATATTAGTACCTATTAAGTTAGTGCCCATGCCTAGGATTTCAGTAGATGAGCTATTGGTCAAAATTTCAACCCCTGGCTATAGATGTAAATGATTTATTTTCATACATGAAAATAAATCAATAACTCGTCACATGCTTATTGCAATCTCTAAAAGCATATTTTACACAAGCAAGATGGGGCAACCCTGGGGCCTTTGAATCCGAGAATAGTCCTCCCCGGACAGCATTAATGTATAATATGACCGCCATTTACGCTGTAGCAGACCTTTAGTAAGCCATTCATGTGCCATCCCATGGGTGTAAAAGAGGACTATGACTGCAGCCTATCCATGCCTGCACTGTACTAACAGCCACTTAACACCTTCTACTGTGGACCTTTTCCTTGATCTATTTGGCGTATTTCCACACCCACAAGCCCAGGCTAACAGCAAGGTGTTTGGCCGTCAGTTCCTGTGGCATCAAAGAGTAAGTGAGTAATGATGGTTTAGATGGTTTAACGCCTTTTCGGCAGCTAAGCTGATATTCATGGAGAGAAAACAACACAATACATGGATTATTCAATTGATGGATAAATATGTGTCATCATTGTCCAAACATATAGCCTAGGCACCATACACAGGGTGTAGGGGGGGGGAGAGAAAGGATGGCTGTTATTCGGAAATTTACACATGACATTTTGTTGACATTCTGTACAACCAATCAAAAACAAAACTGCTCCAAAATGAGCTTCAACCGTCTATGTGCATTCCATATTCCCGTGCCAAGCCAATCTTTGTTCAGCACATTTTGGCTCAAATTGATAAAGTCACAAACACTGCTAGGATGATTGAGGGGTAAAGAATAGAAAGCAAAATAGCCTAAGCAGCTGTGTCTAAGGGACTATATTACCACATATTTTGTGGGACTATATTTTTAGTAGGAAGAATAGCAGTATGTGAAGAGGTTAGAGGAGTATGAAGGAAAAAGTACTGCACTCCTTCCCCACCCTCCTCCAGAGAAGAGATCATCAGCTTCATGCAAGGTGGAGGCAGAAAACTGCGTCCGGAGAGTGATGGGAAGCGGCCACTCGGTGTGAAGGATTTGCCTTACACCAAGGACGCTGCCAAATTAATTGATGAGGAAATAAGTGCTTGAACGTGACAGATGGAGAAATGGCGCGGGAACTTACAAACGCTTGAAAATGGAAACAAGTGGTTTCATCTGTCGGGAGAGGGAGGGGGAGGGGTTAGTGTTGCTTGGTATCTACTCATCTTGTGTGGTTTTGGGAAGCTAGCCATGTGGGTAGAGAAACCTGTTGAATCATTGCCAATTTACAGGGTCGCTAACGTTGATTCACCTTCGAAAGTGATTTTTGTGCTTAAAATGAGGCAATATTGCCAGAATAACACATGCATATCAGCAAAAACCAGTGTAGAACTTTAATGGCCGCTGTTACTAGGGCCTTACACACTGGCCACAATGGGTAGACCTGTCCCCAGCTTTCAAATAGTGAAAGGGGTCTTTGATACTCTGAACTGAAGCGGAATAATGTTCGTATCACCTTAGAGACCACTAGGCCAGGCATGATCTCAACTTTCCAACAGTGAAACAATTATTCAGGTATTCGGAATGGAAGTAGACTAAGCCAGTTCACCTCCAACACTTCTGTGTAGGCCTAGATACAGGCTTTATTACTTTTATAAGATGTGATACATATCTCAATAACCCTCGATCACTTGCATCTATTCATAATAGGCATCAATTTGAATACCTAGCACTTGAGCAAACCAGTATACATGTAGACCAGGGGTAATTAACGCAATCTTGAGCACTAAAAATGTGAGTGTAAAATACACCAAATATTTCTGTGAATACATATTTGTAATATTTGTGATCTCCTTGTTGATCGGTACAAACTTGTCATCAACCATAAGAAGTACCCCACCACATTGCCATTTAATAGAGATAACTGACAAATGTCTATGTTATTATCTATGGACACAATTACCTATTATCGTTCAGGTCCTCAGGGAAATAATCTATTGTTGTTCTAGCAGCTCCCTCCCAACCCATTCTGGACAGACTCCAGCCAAAGCCTGAACCCTTCCTTTGCATCCAGAGTCCTGGCAGTAGCAAGATCACAAACCCTGCAAGCCTTTAAGCTCTTTGTCATACCACATTAAGAGGTCAGGATACAGACCTACCCCTTCACTAAGGCTTTGGATGATTAAGGAGAAACCATATACACATTTCTCATGACATTCTGATCCGTTCCATGTGCTCCTATGGAAAGCATTTTAGTTTATATGTATCCTAACGGGAGTGCCTTTATGTCAATCACAAGTGATGAGATTCTATTAATTTACCCAGGATATCATTTGCAGGAAGGTCTTTTCTATCATGTAGGCATGAGGGGTTCAAGATGGCACTGTTAAGGTACAGTCCATATACACAGCAGTACGTGGTAGCTACACCATGTGAATGACTGCACTACAGGTTACACTGGAGTCCTCCTGAAACCTTGTTCTGTATGAACAATGCTCCCACAAGGACAGAGTAGAAAAGTCCTTCCATAACTATAAAAGGGTCCTGAGAATAACAGGATACTTTGCCAGGCCAAGTGTGACAGGCCAAGTGTGACAGGCCAAGTGTGACAGGCCAAGAGGATGGGTTTTAAAATCAGAAAACAATTATTCACATTAAAGGGTAGGACCAAAGGCCAGCCAAGAATGCATGTACTATTGGTATCAGTATTTGGATTTGTTAACAAAATGGCCAACGGGCTGCTTAGACCCTGCATATCTAAAAGGAAATATTAGTGCAGCATTGGTGTTTGACTACGAACCCTTGATACTAGTCCCAACATGGATTGGTGACATCTAGAATAACATTTTTTGGACAATGGTCACTCACTCCTTCCTGCTCCTACATCAACTTGGAACTATGTAGCATCCTTTTCATTCAATCCACAACATATTCCCATCTGCCTTGCCCTACAAATGCCCCAATCGTCACATTTTCTCCTTCTATTATATTATAGCTTCTTAGCAGTTAAGCCAAGGCTTGATAGAATATTATCTTTAGAACTGTCCCATTGGCCGTCTCTGTGCAAATGTTGGAATAAACCCTAAATATGTCACGTATGAGCCACTACCTATATGTGAGTCAAGGATCTAATGTGGCATATAAATTATCATGAATGTTTTATCCGCTTAACTACAACTATCCATTCCCTCTCATTACCCTATCCAGCCATACTCTAGAAAAATGTCAAAATAATGACGAAATCCTTGTCCAAATGTTGCCAGAGATCCATCTTTATCTTAAGAGATTTCTTGCACCACTGTACTGCCATCTGGGGTTTCATTGTAGAAACTACACTGCTTCACTGCAAAATGATTATTTCTACAGATTTTTATGGGTATTCCTGGCAGATTCAAAATCTATTTTTAAAAGTTTATCCACAACTGTTCGTCTTACCCAGATAAATGCCTAGACCGAGTACTGTATGTTCTGCATCCACAACCCTTCCGCACAAGATGTGACACGCCCATCCATCACTTCAAACCTCCAAATACCCTGAACCACCCTAACTCAATATACAAGATACCCCCCCCCCCCTGTATCCTTGCCCCACTGCTTCCCCTCTTATAAGTCCCTATCAGGTGATCCCCATCAGCTGTAGGGGTCACTAACATGATCAGGGCTATCAGATATCGACCTGAGTCTATCCATATCTATAGGGCAGACTCACGGTGTCTGTTACCACAAATTGACAGCGCATATTGTGGCCTTTGAGTTACGATCTGGAGGCATGAGAAAGGCTAAAAGGGTTAGGGCTATACACATGTACAGTGGATAAGGAGGTATACATGCTGGCAGGGCGAGCATATTCCTTCTAAGCCATACTCTGATCAATGTTTCTATAGCACCGTACACAGCTGACCTGAAAAAATGCACAATCTTAGAAAACTCACGACCTCAGTCCAAAATTCTTGATAATGTGTTATCCTTTCTTTGCTGCCTCTACTTGAAACTTCCGATCATTTGCTTCCTTAGATATAGATTTTCCTCTTTAATGTCAAATCCCAAGGTACTAAAAGTGTATCGCATTGCTGATTCAATTCCAAGACCCTAGGTGCGGCTTAGAACAAACCCAGAATATCTAAGTGTGCTTTTTACAGATTACCTGTCATAGCAACGCTTTAGTACAAGAAGGTTGTAGCTGACTTTGACAAAAAATGAGTTTTCTTCTGTTTTAATATGTATTGACCCTTATCTAGCTACTATGAAAGTACTGAAGCTCTGTCTATGACATGTGTACCTACAGGCCCCAGAGTAATGTTGCTGTTTCTACTCTGTGCTATATTAAGTGGAACACTTCTTTTGCCTCTCCTGCAAAACTTGAAAAATGCAGATTCAACCTTCTTGCACTATGGCGACGATAGGGTGTATGCTAGTGTCAACCTAGCACCATGCGGCATGTAACTCAATCTCTAAAGAAGAGCTCACCAATAAACACCTACACGTATTACCTATTCCTGTTGTCATGAGTCAGCATAGAGAGATGACAAATACTGTGAATGTAGCCTCATCCTCATTAGCCTTGCCTACAGACAGCTGCTTCTGTCCATTATTAACAATGGTGCTGTACAACCACCATCTCCACTCATTACTACACAATGTATCCTGACTAAACATTTTAAGGGCCACATATAGTGCTTTATCATACTATCAGGGATGTAAATCAGGTTGTATGAAAATTTCTGAATATGCTCCTGGAAATTCATTGTAAAATACTACAAAACTCTTATCAAAGAAGGGAAATTCGAGCATATGTAAAGGTATGTCAAACTTGGAAAATTCTGAAATCAAACAAAATTCTTGAAGATTACATCACGGTACAATACCAATTAACTGGCATGATTTAGCGCTGGCATGCTATTCGCCATGGTTGCATTCATGCATCATCTTCGCGCTACAAGATTCATACTTGCCCGTTGGGTCAGCATGATGCATCAATACAGTGCAGATACTATATAACTACAATCAAAACTCGAATTCTGAGGCATCATGTGGCCCTTAGAGTCAATGAACATTTGCAGACAATATTCAATTAGCGGATGTTTTTGAACAAAACATGGCAGACACAATGGAATTGCCGGACATTTTGGAACAAAACTTGATGGACAAAACAGAATTAGTCACTGTTTGTGGACATTTTGGCACAATGGAATGTTGACAATTTGTCGGACATTTTGGAAAAAGAGCTGGTGGATAGAATGGAATATGGAAACTTTTGGTGGACGTTTTGGAACAAATACTGGTGGACAAAATGGAATCTTGAACTTTTTGTGGATGTTTCGGAACATAACCTAACAGACACAATGGAATTTGGACAACTTTGTGGATATTTGGGAACAAGAGCTGTTGGACAAAATGGAATTTGGAAAATTTTGTGGACATTTTTGAACAAAACCTGGTGAACACAATGGAATTTGAATATTTTTGCGGATATTTTGGAAAAAGAGCTGGTGGACAAAATGGAATTTGGACACTTTCTGGGGACATTTTGGCACAAAATCTGGTGGACACAATGGAATAAGTAAATTTTGGCGGACATTACTATTTTGGTCGATTTAACGGAATTAAGGATTTGCCAGATACATCGGAATGGGTGGACATAATGGAACCCAACGACTGGCACCTTAAGGGCATTTTATCCCTTGTGGCTTTAGAATGAGTATTTCTTCAGATTTCTTTTTACATGTGGATAAAGGAAGGTATTTTACATTATACCCATAAGAAATAAGACAAAATTGACTGCAATATATTTAATTGATTGATCATGATTCAACTAGATAATTTGTGGGTTTTACTGCCACAGGTGTGGGCATTACTGGCATAGATGACTGTATTACTGGCACCCCTAGCTTTAGCTATTTTTAAGTCATTTTATGAGGCACCTGTGCCACAACTGTCATTAAGGGGATTTGCCAATCTATTTTGATAGCTGGATTGAGATGAAGGTAGCCAAAATCTTTTTTAAAATAATAGAAAATTCCATCCAAAGGTATCAGTAGTTGCTAAGTACTCTGGAAACTGCCAATATCAAAATTCTTACAACTGATTTCATGACACAAAGCAAGGCACAATGAGGACAATGATCAATTATAGTTGAGAGGACAGCTTTTGAATTACATTAATCAATCAGCCTGCATACATATAATGCCCATAGTCTCAATCATGAGAGGGGCCTAGGTTCTAATAAAGAATCAATGGCAGACCAGCCTGTTAATCGCTGTGTTTATAACACAGCTTCCATACATCTATTCAAGAAACCAAGCAAATTCTTCTATTGTTGGAATATAGTGGTTAGAGATTTAGTTGGACAGGGTTGTTTACTTGCCGTGCATATATTTGGTTATATAGGCATGGTAGTCCAATTGATGCACAGCTCCTCTTTTAGGTCTGCTGTGCAATTATTTTGGTGGCTGTAAATCTTTAATCAAATAATGCAGGGCAGCACCATGCTCTGACACCATGTTATAACAGGATTAAGGCCACTTAGAAGGTGAGGGTGTGTGAATCTATTCTCAATTAAAGACCTTGGGGTAACCCCCTGTTCCATATTTGGTAATAGATGCACACCTGCTCCCATTCTGCATGCCTTATTCCTTTAATGACCCTATATATACAGAACAAAAAAACAAACATGTATAATAAGACCCTTGACTATCTATGAAATAAAAAAATATGTACAGTCCAGTGACAAATGGAAAAAAAACATGTAATATGTACACTGAAACAATGCCAACTACACAGCAAAATGATAAGGTACCATTAATACCAGCAACTGAGCAGATCTGTTGGTATTACTGGCACACCCTATCAATTCCACCATTATTTCAAAGTGACTGTATTGGGAGGCAAATTACATTCTTAGTTATAGGAAATATCCCTTAAGTCGTTCTGAGATTCAATTTGAATGGGGTAAAAAATGGCATGACTTTAAGTACAAAGTTAGCAAAAGCCAAAAAACCTCATTTCTGTTGGTCAGCGAATCAGCATCTGTAAAATCAATGGGAAATATCATAGCCTACAAACCTGGTTTTCTTACTATTCTGCACATAGGCTGGGAGAGAAAGATCTAAAGAATTGCCTCAAAGTGAAAAATATTGAAAAGCTTATTTGCATATTGCTAAATCCGCTGCACAATGCTAGGGTGCCAGTAATACCCCCATGCCAGTAATACCCACGGCTACTCTATGTATACTGCCCGGTGCTCTACTGCCGGATATGGTTAGGGACTGAGGAATGACGTGGCCATTTTGTTGGGAGATTCCCTATAAATAGATTCCAATGCAAATGTCATGGAATCAAGGCATTGAGTATTGTCATCAACCTTATATTGTCAGCATGATGCATGAAAGTAAGCCTGAACGAGGATTTTACCTAATGGACACTTAACTACAGAGAAAGATGACGGGGCGTGCAGCCCAGCTAAGTTAGCCACTGATTAATAACAATACTGTGTACTTACCATCATGGAGAACTGAGACACCACCAAAATACACTTACCTGAAATATACAAGGACACAGAATTAAGTTTAAATTTCTACACAACTAAACAATCATTATCATTGTCAGCAAGTTTAAATTCTAATGATAATATTACATTTCTATATCAATTATATTACACGTTAGGGCCAAATGACATGACATCAGCTTACACTTTCCAAATTCACAGAATAAAGTACAGCAAAAGATCACATATAATGATGCCTCCTTCGCATACAGGACGCACCCTGTATTGAACAAAATTTAATGCTCAAAAGGGCACCCAAGGCCTGATTTTGGCAAGTCTTAGAACACTGGCACCATCCGACAGGAGACTGATAACAGTATTGTAGCATGTGACTGTACTGGCATGACCCTGACCTTGTTTTGGGAGTGTGAGATAGTACTCATTATTGCTCCAAAGGGTACAAAATGGATGAGTGCAAGAGGGTTTCCCAAAGCGAAAGTAAATCTACACTGGTGGCATTATGCCGTCCCTTACAGCTTTCAGACGTGCCGAGGACATGGACCATAATAGGTTCCTACACAACCAAGCACATAATAAAGGATCCCCATAGGTCATTAACTCCTCTCTTCTCAGCTTTCCTCCAGAAACAATAACTATTAGTTACAGGTACAGTCACCACGTCGGTAACCTAACAATGAAACTGTTCTTATAATGAACTCTGAGGCATCCATTCTGTGTAGGAAAGTCAGTGGCATTGTAAGAGACAATGACATCTTTTAAGATTCAAAGCCTATTATGCCAGGCATCAAACTGAGCTTACAGGTGTTTGGCCACATGGTGTCACATAGTATGTTCATGTTCATTTATACAAGAATAAGATGCATCACAATAGTCCACTGCAGCTTCATGGTATAAGGGAGGGAAGGCTCAAAAGGAGCGGCACCCCAAATTTGAGTAAAATTCGGGGATGTACCGACAAAAAAAGGAAGGGCCGTGTGCCTGCATTCTAATCCTTAGGAAGATACAAAAAATGTGCCTTTTGTGGCTCACTCGACAGCCCATAGGGCTGCATTCATATATCCTGAAGTGGAAATAATGGTACTCTTGATTACCTAACACTATATTCAAACCTAAAAAATTAGGCATACAATTTTCTGCAGGAAATATTCTGAGAACCAAATAAATATGGATTCTCAATCTACAAGATATCTCTCAACCATCTTCTACAAAATCTACACAAGCGTTATAATGGGTGTTGTGAGTTATTTAATAGGCCCTACCAGACAGCAGTAGTGCCAGTTCCAGCCTACCTGCATGTGATTCTGACATAAAATGGTGACTGTCTTCAGCACTGCTGTAGGACCCTGGGCATCCTCTATAGGTGTAAGACATGCTATACCTGTTAGAGGAGGCCGGGGTGAACGATCTGTGGAAGGGATGTCTCAGATCTAGGGTTTCAATATATTGAGATATTGATAGTCCAGCCATCATTGTTGCAGACAAAACATGGTAGGATTTCAGTCCGACACCCACCCAAGAAAATTTGTATAAGCCGCGGCTTATAGACCATTCCAAACCCCTGGTGCAGCTTATAGGTTTATAATCAAGTCAGGATGAGGCTTGTACAAGTGGTTTTAATTCTATAGAACAGTGCTAAAATTGAAAACATTCAATCCTCAGGTGCGGCTTATAGCTTTGTCTTGAGTTGGGGGTGCAGCTTATACATTGATGCGGCTTATACAGCGGGTTTTACTCTAATGATAGACTTTTGAAGTATATATTTGAATGCCTTGTATAATACTGTTTTCAGCACATGCCTGATAGATCCCATGTATGATGGACTAGGCCTATTAGTATCTAGGGAGGGATTTTTGACGTCCTTTATACATTATCACCATTCAAAAATATGTATATAATTGTATTCATTAATTTAAGAGGCGATTAAATTATCTAATGCGGGTAATGAGGGTTGGATAGTAACAGTTTTTTATCAATTGGAATTTGTCTTGCTCATAACTTCATAAGCATTGCCCCTTCCCCTAAGCAAATCCCTCTTTCTTTATGCTACTAAGCTCATTGCCCTAGGCAAATCCCTCTTTCTATATACGACTAGGCTCATAACCTTAACCAAATCCCCCTTCCTATACTACTAGGCTCATTCCCTTAACCAAATCCCTCTCCCTATACTACTAGGCTCATTCCCTTAACCAAATCCCTTTTCCTATACTACTAGGCTCATTCCCTTAACAAAATCCCTTTCTGTATACTACTAGGCTCATTCCCCTTACCAAATCCCTCAGTCTATATACTACTAGCTCATTCCCCTTACCAAATCCCCCATTCTAGATACTACTAGATTCATTACCCTAACCAAATCTCTCTTTTTTATACTACTAGGCTGATCTGCTTCACCAAATCCCTCTTTCTAGATACTACAAGGTCATTCTCCTGACCAAATCCCTCGATGTACATCTCCTGCTAAGCTAACTCAAACCATGGACATACAAATATAGATCTATCCTTACATCTACCTTTGTATCAGGCTTTATGTCCATTGCCTCATATAGTGTTGCTATAATTACACCTCGCCCTTGACCTTCGACGACATCACAAACATGGGTAGGCATCAAAGAGTATCTAAAAGGGTTAGTGGGCGATAAAGGGGTGAATAAGGCAGTCATCCAATATTCAGGGTTGTACGGCAGTCAGGGTTGTACGGAGGGGGATGGAGAGGACAGGGATGAAAGTCACAGAGCAAGAAAATCCCTGAAATGGTCCAATATTCACCCCAAAAACCTGGGTTTCTATATGAATGTATAGGGCCCTGGAACTTCAAAATCCCTGAAATCAGGGAATTCCCTAAAGACTTTCATCCCTGAGAGGAGATGGGTGGGTAGGTAGGTCAATGTGACACACACCGAAGCAACTGTTTCAGTCCAAAACTGTTTTTAAAAATGTTCAGATGATTACAAGCATAGGGGATAACAGGGCTCGACAAATCCCTGTGTCCAGTGCCCAGGACACAAAAATATTTCTCTGGACACAACTTATTTTTCAAGTTGTGTCCAGAGGACACAGCTCCCAAGCCAGTGCTGTACATTGACCCAAGGGCTAAGACACAACATTTTCCTGCTGGACACAACTTTGATTTGCCTTTGTGCCCAGTGGACACATTGGTTTGAAACTGATTTGTCGAGCCCTGGGATAACAGGTAGTTTTAAATTCATAATCACAGCTGCACCTAAATAAGCGGTTATGTGGCTTATCCTGTCAATCATATATAATTCTATTTTTCTCCTCCAAGTAAATTTCATGTATACCTATCCCTCTCTTCTAACAACGTTCTTGAATTGTCTATGTCTTCCATTGCTTTCATAGCCCTTCATTACACTATCGGTGACTTAGTATCTTCATTCTCTGAGAGAACCATGCAAGTCAGGGAAACCCACTGAGAAGGAATCCCAATACTCCCATTCCTCCAGATCGTAACTCAAAGGCCACAATATGCACTGTCAATTTGTGGTAACAGACACCGTGAATCTGCCCTATGGATATGGATAGACTCAGGTCAATATCTGATAGCCCAGATCATGTTAGTGACCCCTAGAGCTGATGGGGATCAACTGATAGGAGGGAGACGGAAAGCGGGGTAGGGATAACGAGGAAGGGCATCTTGTATATTGAGTTAGGGGGGAGAGGGTGGGTGATAGTTTAAGGTGATAGATTGGGGCACGGCATGCTGTGGGTATGGAATGTATGCTACATTTTGGAACAACCTCACCGTACTGTCAGTATCTGTACGAAAACAATTTGCATAAAGGGTCGATTCACTCCGACAGGTTTGGCATGATGCACCAACCTTCTTGATAGCACAGCACTTGTGCATCATGATAAAAAAGGGACATACCATGGGTAAACCTAGACCTGAAACCATGTGGCCCCTAATGGACATCATCATAGACCGAGGCATAAGAAAGACAGTTCTCAATCGGTGTGCATGGGAATTATGTAGTATTGGCTACAGAGAAGCAGCCCTTGGTGTTGGAAAGTCTTACCTTGAGTCATATGATATAGACACATAACTACAGACAGCTAGACAGGTATTTATATGCTGCTTGCCCAACACAGCAGTGACCGAATCTATGAATGACAGAATCTATGAGGAGGGGTGAGGGGGAAAACCGCTACCAAGGCTTCATTCCCCTACTCTTCTCGAAGGATAGCAAGTGTTTTTTTTTATTTGCCTGGTCCCATAGGCAGGGCCAGACAAACCATGGCCTTTGATCACTCAGACATGGTTCACTGAGGGGGAATCCCATGACAAAGGACAAGCATGTAGGCCCGGGCCTGCGCATATGGACACCAGCTGCCCACATGCTCACCCCAAGACACAAGAAACGCTGGGTTTGCCGCCTTTTAAGAATCTAGTATGCCCACTGGTAGAATGGAAGGAGAATTCCTCCTTCGTGGACTCCCAATGAAGTTATTCTGCTCCTCCATGCCCTCACATGAAGGTCCCCACTCCACAGGGGGAGCCTAAATTTTGAGCAGGTATTTTCTCTATGCTTAGTAAACGTTAGACCAGTGTCTATTGTTACACCAAGATAAGTAAATTCCTGGACTTGTTCTAGTACAGTGTTACCTAGAGAAAAAAAACTGGTAATGGTTCTTGTCTTTTCTTATTGAAAACCATCCATTTGGTCTTAGCACCATTAATAGTAAGACTACTATTTATACACATATTATACCAAGCACTTCATGCATTTTCGCATTATTAGTAACAGTTTAATGGCATCATCAGCATAGAATAGTCATACAATGAAGCCAATGGTTTTATATAAATAGAAAAAAGCACAGGACCCAACACAGACCCCTGAGGAACGCCATAGGTAATTAATTTCAGAGCTGATAATTTATCATTAGCCAAAACTCCTTGATTCCTGTTGGTCAAGTAATTTTGAAGAAACATGCATCTGTTTTCACTGAGTCTAATGTCTAAAAGTTTATTATCTAATAATTTATGTGATATGGTATCAAAAGCTTTTTTATAGTCTAAATATAAGCAGAAACTCTGTTTATCATCTATCATATATTTATTATTTATAAGTTCCCAAAAGAAGGGGTGTGCCTTATTAGTGAGGTACAAAAACAATAGGTTGACCAGTATTAAACTGCCCCAAATCAAGTCCAATGTGCTTTTTTTTTTAGCTTTCTCTTCAACTCAGCGTCACTGGGTGCGCCTTATATGCGGGATGCGCCTCATTCACGGGAGACTACGGTAGTAGGGATTATTTGTATTTGTAAAGGGCAATCAAGGGGAGGGAATATCTTGCACAAGTAGAGCTTCTCACAATAGCCGTCAATAGTCCCATCATGCACATTGATGACAACTGCATGTAGGTAGAATCAGAGGGATTTAGCCAGTGGTCAGATACTAGTTTTCGGATAGTTTTGTTGTTGTTGTTTTTTCCACTTCCAACTGCCCCCAGTCATGAATTAACCATTAGTAGCATGCACTCAGACCACTATACATGTAGTAGACCTACACTACTGCTTTATTGAGGACATTAAGAGTTATTTAATAGGCCCTACCAGACGATGGTAGACCCTTTATGGGCTATCTGCATGCACTGTGGATATAAAATGGTGGACATGTTCCCAAGGTTTCCTGTAGGAATTTAGCAGCTAGAGTGTGTGAGTCATGCTAAAGCTGAGTGAACAGAACGGTGGAGGAAGTTGTATTTTTCCTTTATATATCTCGGGGTAGCCCAGGTGATGGTTTGATTACCACGCCTAAATGCCCTTAGTACTAATATGTTCTATTGCAGCTGCAGTCAGCAATGTCAGCTAACCGTTGCCTTCTACTAATGCCGGTAACTACCTGAACCACATATTATGTATTGTACTAAAGAATACCGATATAATAATTACTTGTTTTACATGTTAACACTATTTGGAGAATGCAGTGCCTAGAATGAGTAGGGACTAAACTTTGCTTGTTTGAAGAAAAGGGGACATAATAGCATTCACTGTAAGCTCTTTTACCAACCAGAATTCCGGCAAACAGAGAAATATGTGATTGGTCTGGCCCTTATCCCACCAGAGATCTTTAGCCTCCAATTTATACAGCAGTGACCAAAGACCTCATTCCCCTATCCAAATCCCTCTTCCTATCTACTACTAGACCAAAGCTCACTCATCCCATCCATAGGCCACACATCGACCCCTCATTGTATTAACCCTTGTGGGGCCACTGCATCAATGCATCATGCCCATCGGTCGTCATGATACATGAATGTAGCCTTGTCGACTAACTCACCAGGGCTGCAAACGTTCATCATGCCAAGCCTACAGAAATCATACACTCCCGGAGGGTCGGCATGATGCTCCAATGAATTGCTGGTGAGCAAACTCGCCAGCACTTCATTGGTGCATCATGCCGACCAATGGGCATGATGCACTTCTAATAGACTCCATGTAGCTAACTCCATGTCAGGGCCTCATACCTATGGTGTTGCCATGGTAACACATTGTCCTTGACCTCTGACTACATTATAGACAGGATTAATCTACATCAAAGAGGATCCATAATGTAGGAATGTGTGTGTGAGTGTGGCGGGGGGGGGGGTTAAGGTAGACATAGGTGGGGGGGGGCGTGTAGTACAGCCTACAGATAGGGGGCCTTAGATAGAAAAGTGTGTATAGGGAAGGCGACTGTGGCTAATCCAAGAGAGGTGCTAAATTAACTGAAACCCGTCAAAAATAGCAAAGTTAATATGGATAGTAAAAAAGTTATATACACATAATGAGTCTTCAATGAAAGTTCAAGCCTCACAATCTGTCCCTGCTATTCCAAACAAGATAATATGACGTTAGGAAAAGCAAAATACATTTGAAAAAGAACCCTCACCCCCCCCCCCAAACAAAAAAAAAGACTGTTTTGCAGTGAAAGCGTGTTTGATAGCGCTAACAATAGACATGTGTTTGTAGATGTGACATTTTGTTTAACTTCCTAGAGTCCACTGATACATTAATGCACATTGTCCCTTGGTCGTCATGATGCATGAGTACAGTCTTGGCTAGTTACTTGCAAGGGCTCCATTAGTGCATCAAACTGACCCTACAGGGATGATACAAGCCCGGAGGGTCGGCATGATGCCCCAATGAAGTGCTGGTGAGTAGTCTCACCAGCACTTCATTAGGGCATCATGGCGAGCAATGAGCATGATGCACTCCTGCATTAGAGGGCATTAAAGGTAAATAACGCCATTTACTTACAGAGGCTGTTCCTGTTGTTCTTGGCATTCTATTGACTACTTCAACTTTTCTAGATCCAGGTACACAGAGGGAGCAACTAAGAGTATCTATAATCTAGAGAAAAAGAAAACCCATCCCATATCCTTGTAGTGAAAGTCAGACGGAGTGCAAGTACACAATACATCTGCTGGGAGAGTGAAAGCAAACATGTCCAATGTGTCTGCTATCAATACAGCCCATGATAATTAGCTGCCATTCTTGTGGTGAAAAGTCGTCTGCCTGTCCTTAGCAACAGTTGCTATGGTAATAATAATTACCCCTCACCACCAGTTGCTAATACTGCCAATCATCACCCTGGTACCTCACGTTGTCATGACAACCAACTCGTCATGTCTTCATCCCAACAATGCAATTTAATGGCGATGAATGCTCTATAATTACGACACCTCTGCAGCTGGCTGGTTTAAAGTGATGGCCACTCTGGCGCCATCTCTTTCTCTTTTTTTTCTTAGCTGCATTCATGACTTCTGTATAGGAGAGCGGGAGACGCAGGAAGCCGTCATATCATTATGGTCTCTTTTGTAATCCTGCTTATAATCAAGTTCAATAAATAGTAATGGTTCCTTAGGATAGCACGGCCACAAGATGGCTGCGGGAAATTGTACCTTTGTTGCCAGGATACACTAGGGCTGAAAAATATAAATGTGACAGAACACGAGGAAAGGTAACATGGGGAGTTAGTGCTATTTTACAGAAGGTGGCAAAACCAAGTGAAAATTGCTGGCATTTTTTCTTGTAATTTCTCAGAAACTTTGAGCAGGTCTTTGGGACATATTCTAACAACAATGGACCCCAAATGATAGGCATAGGTGTCTTTTACAACACAAACATATCATTGTACCTATCCCTGACGGTACTTGTGTAGGTCGCTTGACTGCGACTGGGACCTTTGCTGATTTAGAATATCTAATTGACTACAGTAGCAGTTGCTCAAGATGATACAGATGGACACATTAAACCAAATCTATTTGAATTGAAATTAAAAGGTCTTGGGGATGATTTTGGTATTTGCGTATCAGACAAGGAGAATTGGACTAACATCCCTGATAATGTATGAGGATACAGCATGTTTTGCACTTATGGGCCACCTAGTGGCCAAAAATGACACTAATCCCCATAATGTTACGTTTTCCCAAGTTGTGTCACAAATTGTTTGTTCCAGATCACCCTACCTAGCAAAACAGGGCCTACCCTGGAATTCTTGCTTCATTATTGAGAAATTATACATCTTTGGCTGTTTTTTTAGTCAATTTAAAAAAAGAAAAGGAATCTGACTTTGCCTACTAATTTATTTCAGCATGTTACCTGAAACACAACTTTTCTGTGTGATAAAGAACTGATCAATTACCCACCAGCCTTATATCGGTCCATCATCCTGAATCTTAGTGTGTGCAGGGGCAGATCCAGGGGGGGGCTTGTGCCCCCCCCCCCCTCCCCCCAGACCAAATTTCTTGGCTGTGCCCCCTAGACCACCCCTTCTGGATCCGCCCCTGGTGTGTGTGTATAAGCTCTGTGGGGTCAGCATGATGCAACCATGCATCTATTGCGAGTTATATAACAGGGTACACCAGGGACTGATCAAGCATTTAGCATAAAATAACATGATAATAATGCTCATTTTGGCCTACACTATGAGAAACCACTGGGAATCTGCTACAACCACCAGGAGCACAAAGAAACAATGGTAGCCTACCGTCCAAATGGCGTTGCTACATTCTAGACCTTAAGATACAGCATAATGGCACCCTGGTGTGTGAAAGGGAGAACAATCATCTACTGCACACACAGTGGTAATTA
The DNA here is from genome assembly GCA_949317995.1 of Acholoe squamosa. NCBI lineage: Eukaryota > Metazoa > Annelida > Polychaeta > Phyllodocida > Polynoidae > Acholoe > Acholoe squamosa. The sequence continues at coordinate 16,520,987 of OX439041.1, forward strand.
CCAACTACAAGTACCTGATAGATTCCACTGTCTGAGAAAGGGGAAACAATAAAGGGCCGACTTTGTAAGCATAAAACAAGCAATCCTTGTACTCGTCCAGCAATAAGATCCTTCTGCACTTCTAAGGGAGCCCTATGCTCTGGAAAAGTCTTGGGTTACTAAACCCCGAAACTAAAAGTTGTCTCGTGTTTAATCCAGAATGTTACATTTTCTGCATACTCAATGATGGATAAAAGGCATTAGTTGTAAGACATCTTAGTTTCACGGTCGGGATGTGAAGCTGAAGCAATTCTTATGCGAACTTTTCTATAGCAAAATTGTAAACAATTTACTACCAAAAATGGTCACATTATCTAATTATTGAATAACCTTTTGCCACTCAAATAACCCAACAATATGTGCCACCTTCGACCTTCTTCTCAGCCAATTCTCTGCACTTTGAGTTCATTTTCAAGAACGCAATAGAATCTCATTGCCATGAATTGATCTTTATTCACAAAAGCGAAAAATTAAATGATAAAGGCTTCTTTTTTTGTTATTTCCTGGCCTACTGCTGCGAAAGTGCATCTATTCATGGTATTTTGGGTGTTTGCTCTATGCAGCCCGGACGTATCTTAGTTGAGTGGCATTTTATGCTGTTCTTGTTGCTGTTTAGCAGAATTGGAGCTGGCATTTTGGTTTTAACTTAATTGCTGGTATGGGGAGGTGTAAGCTGTAAATAACAATTGACATTTCATATCAATCAGCTTTGAATTACCTTTTATCTTCTCCCAGGGACCTTCCCATGTTCAGCAATGGTTTCAATATTAACTCTTTAGGGGCTGCGTGCTGTCTCAATTACATGTCATGTATACTTGCTGATGCACCAATGCAGTATTGTTGAGGACACCAGCCAGCATTGCATCCGTGCATCATTTAATTGAGTCCTGTGGGTCTGGGATAACTACATAGGCATGACGGATGAATGAAGCCCTTACAATTTGGCCTATTCCCCAAACCTGCAGTCATACATCATGCTGACAAGTGGACATGATGTATTGATGATGCTGATGATGCTGATGCTGATGCTGATGATGATTTTTCAAACTAATACAATGACTCAGGACGAGTGAGGGTGATTCGCATATGTCTAAATTTATTAAGAAATAACCAGAAATTGTAATCTTCCCCAAAATTGAAGGAAATCTAGGGTGCTTGCATTGCTAGGTAGGTTCGGGTTATCTGAAACCAGTGGCGGATTTATAGACAATTGAGACATGTCTACATCTAAAAATATGAGCCCTAATATCTCTGTACATTAATAGCTAGTTTCCCTGCCTTCAGCAAGATCCCTTCTTGAATACAGCAATGAGCATACTTCAAATACACCCAAAATACTAACCAGTGCTTGTAATATTATCCTTAATGTTCCTTTCCAATACACTGACAGTGTACCCTTGCACATTCTAGCCTAGGTAGGTGACTATAGGCTCTTCTTACAAGATCCTACCAGTATGCCCAGTGTAAATTGTCAGTGACAACTGGATTCTACTACTGCAGCAGTGCGGATGGACCAGGTATTGAACGCTCTGACTACTATGATACAAACTGGGGTACAAGGTAAGGCCAAAATAAACAATATTGTTTCAGGTAACAATTTCTTCGAAATTGAAGAAATAATCCCAGTGTTAGCCATATTTGACAAGGTAGAGTCAGGTTACCTGAAACAACTAATTTATATCCTTTGGCCTAACAGGTAAGACACACCCCTGCCCCAGGCGTATGGGGGATCGATATACCACTGCTAAAACACAGGTAACACAGGGGGCTACATAGGGGTGGGACGATGGAGATAGCAGTGGAGAAAGGGAGGCTAGTTGAGGTCATAACAGTGGCATAGGAAGCAAATTTTTATTGGGGGGGCCCAGGGGTCTCGGTTGGGTGGGCCTGCTATATTTTTATATAGACTTATATAGGGAACCTCCTCATTATTGGGGGCCCCAGGCCCCCCTGGCCCCCCTTTTTCCTACGCCCCTGCATATCGATTCTTGTTGACATTAGATTATTGACAGCAATTTGCTATTTGGGGTGAGTGGGGTGGAGGAGGTGAACTTTGAAGGGTGGATGGTTTAGTTTGGTTGATTTTGCCTGCAATAACAGCATTTACAGTTAGCAGAGTTACTGTTTTTATTGAAAACTGAGTCCTTTCTTTTCTCTTGCTGGACAGGTGTTTAAAAGCTGCCTGCCCGAAACAACTAACCAGTATTGATATGCTGCTTGCCCCATTTAAAAGCTGTTGAAGGTGGGAGTTGGGTGTTGGAGTAGGGTAATTTTAGGGGTTTTGGACATTGGTGGAGTTGAGTATTATTAGAATCTAGGTAGATGCAAGAAAGTGAAGTAGGGGTAGGGATATTCATGGGGATTTGGTAGGTGGTTAGGCTGCAGGTGAGGTATACATATTGATTACCTGAGCTCACTCTTTACTCTTTTCTCAGAGAGTATAGCAAAACATTATTCACTATCTTTTTGAACTAAAGAAATGTGTATATGGCAGACACGAAAAGGTAAGCTCACAGCATCTTAATGTTTGTGTTCAATTCTACCATATAGAGGGGTGTGTACACTATACTCCTCTATGACGCGACATGTCTCTATGCCAAGTCACACACACTGAACCCTTTAAAGACGACATGTTAGCCTAAAACCAGCAGGGGCGTAGGAAAGGGGGGCAGGGAGGCCTGCCCCCCCCCCTAATAATGAGGAGGTTCCCTATATAAGTCTATATAAAAATATAGCTGGCCCCCCCAACCGAGACCCCTGCCCCCCCCCCCCGCAATAAAAATTTGCTTCCTCTGTATGTAGTTCATGTGAATAGTTTGCCCACACTGCGATGTTACATCATGTAAACATTTCAAGAGTGCATCAACCCTAGCTGGCCATCAGACTGATACATGAATTCAGCGTTATGCTAGGATTGCCCTGTAGTAGCCTGTTTAAGCGTCCCTATGCTTACAGATGTTTTAAGAGCCTTGTACACCTCGCTTTATTTCACCGCAGCGCTTATATATATATTAATGTTTGAATGCTTAGGAATTGATTTAATTACAGTCTGCCGGTGCCGCTTACTTAAAACGCCAGCACTTTAATGGGCCATTTCAGCCAAAATGCATTATGAGGATAGAAGCAGCAGTTCAATGACGTAATGTGCTACTTTTAATAGGTAAGATGGTCTTACACCAACTACATGACTACTACCATCCTTATCTACCCATCCTACAGGCACTCTGCTTGTGTACTAGGAATACAAGGGAGCTGTATCTGATGAATATCAGGGACTCCCTTCCTCCCATGGCTGCTATTGCTGTAGATATAGATGACACCAGCAATACGGCTTTTGTCATCATAAAATCTTGATGACTGTCGGTTCTATGGCTGCAATGCCACCGACAGTAAGGCCTGGAATTTTGGTTAAAGGTGAACTCACCATTTACCAAACACTGAATCCGGATTCAGGCCTCCTGAAAACCCCACACCTATGTGATTTCAATACTACCATTGGAACAAAGGCAATATGGAGGTACCCATGTTATTTCTTTCTTTTTTTTTTCTTTTTGGTGCTGGGATGGAATATGTGAGGGCTATCATTATCATCATTTTCCATGCTTTATACATGTATTGATGAATATGCTGGGTATACATCAGACTGGTAGGGAAGGCACCTGAGGCAGAGTCACTTGTCATATTCAGTTGAATCTGCTAGGTATATACACCAGCCTGGTAGGGCGGGGTTTGTAGCATGTAAACAGTCACACACTACTATTGACACACGTACAGAGCCCGTGGATCCCTCACGACACATCAGTATCAGCACGCTCAGCACCTCCCAGCCATTTACATGCACAAGTACTGAGACGTGCCAATGGCCGTATCATACCAATGGTTGTGACACTTATCTTGTGTTTTTGGTGCATTTCAGTGGGGATTTTCCATCATAGTTGCACTTTGTTGACAGACAATTCAAATAGATGGATGAAAGGGATGAATATAGTATGCATATAATAAATAAGGGCCATTCCATTGGTATTTCAGTTCCTTGCGACCTAGCAGCTTACACGTTTTGATTTTTTAAATTAGAAAAAAAACTGACCAACCCTACATAATAATTTTCAGCATGTTACCTGAAACACGCAACTTCATTATTTTGCCTTACTTTCAGGGTCTATATGTATATTTATATTAGGGCCAGTGACTATCACCCTGGGCAGGTTACACATGCTCAAATAATCATTGATAATGGATTCTTTATAAACAGGAGGGGCATCGCACTATATCATACAGTGGAACGTCCCTATTCATAGAGACATATAAGATACATATATATTTTTTGTGGATGTCTGATAATGAACAGGAACTCCTACCCATAGCACAGACCTAACTTTTATACTATCTACTCTATTATGAACCTTACTGTAATATCTGGCTTATATTTCCATATTTACTTCTATAGATAACTCTCTGTATCGACATATTATATACGCCCTACTGCGCTTGTAAAATATAATATCGAGCACTATAGGAATTTGCTGGAGCCAGCTGAGTAGTGGACTCGAAGGTAAAACTTGGATGGTTCTATAAGTAGCAAGTATGACTCCCATTACAAAGTACACTATTACTGAAAACATCCACCATTTAGTGTTAGATACAGTTTAACGCCCACCATAATTACTAGAAGTAGGCTGCCTATTACTGATAACATTCACCATTTAGTGTTGGACACAGTATAACGCCCACCATAATCACTAGAAGTACGCTGCCTATTACTGATAACATTCACCATTTAGGGTTGGACACAGTATAACGCCCACCATAATCACTAGAAGTATGCTGCCTATTACTGAAAACATTCACCATTTAGTGTTGGACACAGTATAACGCCCACCATAATTACTAGAAGTATGCTGCCTATTACTGAAAACATCCACCATTTAGTTTTAGACACAGTGTAATGCACATCATAATTACTAGAAGTACACTGCCTATTACTGATAACATTCACCATTTAGTGTTAGACACAGTATAATGCACATCATAATCACTAGAAGTACGCTGCCTTTTACTAATAAAACCATAGTGTTGTAGATTTTAATACAATAGTAGAGAATAGTCCAGTGAGACATGGCGCGGCGACTTTTAATCTTGTGTCTAGTTTAAGTTGGTGAGACAGATAGGGCATACTATCATCTGGGCTTTTGGTAGTATATAGCACAAATTCAACCTGAATTACCCATTGCAGCTAAGTACTAATAGTCTGTAGACTGTCCATTCTGCATGCACCTCACTCAGCTGCCCCAGGGACCTGTCTTATTCAATGTTCAATGCCATAGTCAACAGGTGTGTCATTATGAGTGTACACTGTCTGAGATTACCAGGAGCCTGCTCTGCCTGCCTGCCCCCCCCCCCCCCCACACACACACACCCAACTGCCAATCACTTGTAATAGTCTGTACCTCGTCACGGGCCAGTGGTCAGCAAACCGGCCAGATCACTCCACCTTTCTGTAGAGGGGGAGCACAGTGTAAGTACCTCGGTGTACATACATGTTTTCAATGTTCCACAAAATCGTTTATATAATGAAAGTAGTAATCAAATTAATCTTTCATCACCAATAGTAGATACATATTCTGAGATAGCATTATTTCAATCTAAACTAAAAATTTTACACAGAAAAGTGGCCTTACACTTCAACCTCCTCTGATTTACAAAAATGCACATATGTGACCCATCCTTACAAAGTGGTACTGAAGTCGCACATTTAGAAGCCTAGATACAGGCTTCTCAAGTGGTATAGTGTAAAAGAAATCGGATTTTTTCTTGCAGAATCCTTGCTTACTAAACTGAATTTAAGCCCCAAATGCCTAAAGACATAGCTCTAGCTTTCTTGGTTATATGGAATTATATAGGGATTATATAGGATTCATAAATTATTATATGTTTAATATGTCAATTATCTCAATTCTAATCAATTTTTAATTCATCCGACTAAATGTACTGATGGAATTTCCATAGATGACCACCTGGTTCAAATATGCAAGTGTTATATACCAAATGAAAGCTCTTGATGAGCTGTTAATGAATATGCCAATAACTAAACATTTTGTATGTGCGACTTCAGTACCATTTTGTAAGGATGGGTCACATATGGCAACACACACTTTAGCACTGATTTCTCCATAGAGATCTTTGACAGTGAATACTTTGTTCAAATACAGAAAATATGATCCAATTGTACAATAACCCACTGAGATAAAACCTGTACTACATATATATAGTAGTTTCAAAACGAACAATTCTAAAACAAAGGCTACAGGGATGCATTTCTGAATCTTAAAATTCTCTAATGCTAATCTGCCATAGGGCTCCAAATGATGAAATGTCTTATCTGCGAATAAAATCAAAAGTATGAGATATATTCTGAAAATTCCTTCACTGATAAGTAAAGTACACACACTGTTGTTATTACATTAGAATAGTGAGCAAGAATAGTCCATAGCAGAGGAGCCACAAACAAAAATAGATTGCAAGGCCTCCCTATCCCTTACACCGTGGCGACTGTGAACCATACACTAGTCTACTCATCTCACGAGTAGTACTCACTAGTCGCCGCGCTAAAAACGCCCACCATAATCACTAGGAACATTCAACAATTATGTCACTGCTTAGGGGGTTGGGGGGGGGGGGTCTGTGGGTTCCTCTATAATTATGTGCCATACAAAAACAGTGCCAAGGGTTGGGTGGGTCCTGGAAAATGCCTAAATACCGGTGACATAATTGTTGAACGTTCCCTAGAAGTATGCTGCCTATTACTGATAACATCTACCAATTAGTGTTAGACATAGTATAATGCACATCATAATCACTAGAAGTCCACTGCCTATTACTGAAAACATCCACTATTTAGTGTTAGAAACAGTATAATACCCACCATAATTACTGCAGTGCCCACTATTACTGATAACATTCACCATTCACCAGTTTAGTGTTGGACAGAGTCTAATTCCTACCATAATTATTACAGAGTACACTATTACTGCCCCGATACATCACTGATATGGCCTCAGTAAACGTCAAGTGGCCACTTTTTAATCTGTCTATAAACAGGACACACATCACCAATCTCTGGTCCCCATCTCTACTACTCAGTCCAGATTACATCAGTGAAAATGTCCCTACAACACGATCTGCCATTAGCTGTAGTTAGCTTTTATATTTATTGTTCTTATATACAATAAATTCTGAAAATAACATTTTGTAAGGCTAGCACGGACTAAGGAAATACTCCTCATGCAATTGGCAAAATTTTGTTTTCACATAAAAAAGATTTCCATGGAGATTTCCGCCCATTTTCCTTTGCAAAACAGCAGATTTCACATAAAATGCTGGAATCTTATTACTAGGATTATACATTATGACTACATTGTATGTGATCCTGGGCTGTGATGCAAATGTGAAAAAAAAGTGTGTGCCAAAATATTTACCTTGACATCAGCGAAAATATCATTGTTTGGACCAGAGTTTATAAATGGGTTAATAACATCCAGGGTGAGAGTAACCTAACAGCAGCACAGTGTGTAACCATGGATACCTGCCTCTTTACGAAGTCACTGTGATTTACCCCTACGCCATAAAAAGTAGTGCGCTGTGTTACAACTCTCTACGTTGTCATTTAACAACATAAACAGCGATTAGATCAGGCTTATCTCGTCCCATGAGGGTGAGGGACTTAAACTCTTTAAAGGGTGCATAACGTTTTGGTCTTTTATGGATACATCATTATTTATCCCGTTAAGGATACACCAGCGCAAAATGACAATAATTTAGCACCAACGCGGAGACATTAGAGAGGTGAAGATCACGACGTGAACGGCAACATGTACGTCTAGAAGGATAGAAAATGGTTGGCTAGAAGACACGTACACATTAGGTCTACATGTAGGCAAATCTATTATATTAGTGTCCTCAGACCCATGTTGTGTCATTAAAGGTGTAATGTAAACGTTCCTTGTACAAGAGAATGAAACAAAAAGTATACAGTTCGGCTTTAAATAGATCAGTTGATGGCTGAGGGTGTCATAAACAGATGAAGAGAATCTAAATGTGTTAGAATAGAAATACATGATATGAAATTAAATAAATAATGGGTATTAAGGTGATGGACATTGCGATGGTATCAATTCAATCCCTTCTAACAGGCAAATAAATGTATGTCTCAACTACACCCTGTTTTATATTTAGCATGTTTCCCAGATATTGCATACAAATATACCAGGAGAATTTATGGAAGGCCCCCAAACACCCACCTCCCACTTGCTTCATGAGTCTATAATCTATAGTGTGCCTGTGCATTGAGAGTGGTTGGGAGGGAGAGGTGGAACAGGGGAGTGCACTTAGCTCTAACAGTTACTACTGCCTTGTATAGGCAGAGCGGGTCTTTATAGATCTGTCTGTGACATATACAACCTGACCCTTTAACCCTTGAAGGACCAAAAGTGCATGTATGCATCATGCCGACCTTACAGGGTTAATAGAGAGGACCTGATGCAGCAATGGAGTGCTAGCTAGGAGACATTCCAATGCTGATTACTGGCACTTCATTGATGGAAAAAAACGATTGATGCACAGGATTCGCTGCTCCATTAGTAACCCTTCAATGATGAAGTGAGGGATAATGTAGAACAGAGAAGCAGATCACCAGTTCTGTGGTGGTGAGGCAAAAAAAAAATATGTTTGATTCAGGTAACTCGACCCTACTTAGCAAAACAGGGCCGACCGTAATTTTTTTCTCCATCTTTAGAGAATTTTTTTTTTGGCAAGTTTTCAGTCAGTTTAGTTGTCCCTAAGTTGTTTTGACTCCTCACTGTGTTGCCATGACTTGTCACGAGTCTTTGTTGTATTTAAAAAAGTTCAAACTAAAAAGATCCGACCTACCTGCCTAGTTTTTTTCAGCATGTTACCTAAAACACACAACTTTTTTTTTTTTTTTCTTTTTGGCCTAAGCAGTATGAAAGGGCATTTTAAATTGAAACTTATATAGACCTTAAGTGTTAACTCAACCAAATTAAATACTAAGTACTTCCTGCTTTAACACAGGCATGAAGACAGAGGAGGAAATCTAAACAGAATTATCCCTGTGAGGTATGGATAAAACTAACCCCACAACCAGCAATTACCATACCATACTGTTAAAAAAAAGTGTTCTCGTCATAACGGTGATATCCCTGTCCCCAAGTTGCCAGTTGTGTACTGTATTGTTTCATTCTAGAAACTACACTGTTTCACTGCAATGCAATAACTATTGTCCAATTTTTAATTTTTACAAGGGTCCCTTGTAGATTAGATTCAACAGTGTAATGTTTTTAGACCCAAGGTGCGGCTGATAGCAAAACCCAACAACTCAGAATGGGGCTTACAATAAACAAGAGTGCGGCTTATACACGGGATCTAGGGTACTGATTGCTGAGTGCACAGAATAAGGCTATATGCTTGTCAAAATGTTGGCATGTCTAAATGAGAGGCTGTGTTGTATAGGCCCGTTACACTGGCCTACATAAGGACACAAGTATCACATGTAAATAGCAGACTCATGTCACATGTTAATGTACAAATCATTGTAGTTATTATTGTACATGGCGTGATTATATGTCACTTACATGGCTATGTACTGTAACTACAGGACAGATTGTCACAATGGGTTACCCTCATACACTGAAAACATGGAAGATCCGAAACTAGTCAGTGGTGACCACTTTAGGTCCTCAACTTGACGATACCTAAAACTTTAGGTCATCATCCTGGCGACCTGAGTCGTCAATATGACGACTCTGTACTGTCAGTATTGTCATACTGATGACTCAGGTCGTCAGGATGACAACCTAAAGTCATCATTTTGACTACCTAAAGTTGTAGTTTTAGGTATCGTCAACTTGAGGACGTAAAGTGGTCACCGCTGACTAGTTTCGGATCTTCCAGGTTTTCAGTGTACTAGACCTTTCCCAGCATCTCTTTGTTGGTGTTTAAGCCACGATGACTGTATTTACATGTGTACATAGATCAGCTTCTGAATACTGAGCATAAGGGGGCAGATAGGCTAGCTGGAAGAATCTCGTCAGTCTGTAAGTTTCACTTTACAAAATATGAAAATAGCCCACTGAAGAGAAACTTGGGATTTAAAACATCAAACCGAACTTAACAGAGAGTAAAACACAGGAAAAAGAGCAGTGAAATCTTGGACCCCCTGACATTTGGCCTGGCTATGACTCTTAACTATAGGAAATCTGGCCTGGGACTTCGACTGTGCCCCCCCCCCCACCCACCCTGCACCCATTTTTTTCCGGCTGCGCCCCTTCCGGGTCCGCCCTTGTATTCATGGGTTCAACTCACCACGTTCCCCAGCTGAGCCTCGTCACATTCCTCATGACACTCAATGTGTGACTGGAATTAAGAAGACTAGGCCTACTGTATAACCACTATCTGTATCAATGACCGCTATCTGTCTTACTACCGATATTTGTGTAAAAAATACACTAACATAATACTGTAGTAACCATACAACCGCTATCTGACACATCCTACCGCTATCTGTATCAACGCCCACTATCTGTATCATACTGTTATTGGTCTTGCAGTGACCGATGGGCTCAGTGTGCATGAGTGTAAGGGGGTGGGTTCGATATTGTAAGTGTTTCTCATCTATAGGTTGTCTCTCAGCCTTTTTCATATTAATTAGTTTAGATCAATTTGGCCCAAGATGGGTCAATTGACTCAAGATTAACCCAAATTAGGTAAAATGGATCCAAAATGGTAAAATGGGTCAAAAGAGTTCAATTTAGCCTAAGATTAGCCAATTAGAGTTGTTTTGTCCCAATTTACCTATGTGGGGTTGATCTCAGCCATTTGACCATTACGTGCTCATTTCATCCATACTGACCCATATTGACCTGTTTTGACTCAATTTGGGACAATCTTGGGTCTATTGACCCATTGTTGTGCCAATTTGACCACTTTTGGCTGGATTTGACCCAATTTATCCAACTAGGATCAATCTGACTCAAATTGGGGTCATCTTGGTCAATTTTAGGTCAATGGGTCAAATGACCCATTTTAGGCCAGTTTAAACTCTTTTGACCTGATTTACACAATTTGGATCAAACTGACTCAGTTTGGGCCAATCTCGGATCAATTGATCCATCTTGTGCCAATTTGACCTATTTTGGTTGGATTTTACCTAATCTACCCAACTTGAGTCCATCTGACTCAATTTGGGCAAATCCTAGGTCAATCGTCCCATTTTGGGCCAATTCGATGACATTTTATTGGATTTGACCCAATTTATCCTACTTGAGTTGATCTGTCTAAATTTGGGCCAATTTAACATCTTTTGACCTGATTTACCCAATTTAAGTCAGTCTGAAAGCAATGTTGATACACTTAGCGTAAGGGGAAATACAATAGCCAGTTTGATACACTTATTTGGAGTTGCAAGCCGCGTCAGCGGCCGGGAGCGTAGCGACCGTAGCAACTCCATAATGTTTTCGGTTTTCTCCCTGTCATATATGACGTCATTGGTGACGTCATGCTGCCTCAGTGACGTCACCCGCAGTGGCTAGCGATGTTGCCATGATCTGTGAGCGCAACTCCTATCCGTGGTCCTTGCCACATTTTTCTTGTTTTGATACAGAAAGCATTTCTTTTACACAGATAGCGGTTGGATGGTCAACCACTAACTGTAGTACTACAGATAGCGGCTATTGATACATATAGTGGTTGTACACCTACTCTGGACGGTCGTGGCTGGAATGATGGGTTCACAGATGTACTGACACAGGTCTTGAACACAGGTCTTGGACACAGGTCTTGGACACAGCAGTAACCCCACAGCCTTTTCTATTACATACCAGTGGGGACAGGACATTGAATCAATGTTGACAATCTATTGATCAACGTAAACAATTAGCACCTTAGATCTAGAAGTGCAGTTTTGTTGTGTAACTTGCATCAGGTCACATCGAGTTGATACAGATGATTTGCTGGAATGGTTTGGCATAATGCACTATATATATAGGCCACCCTTAAAAATATCTTTGTTTCCTGTCCAGAGGCCTGGTGGATTTTTTTTTGGTGAGAATGGGAAAATATTTTCCTGAGTTCCGAAAAAAGGTTTTTATCCATCAGCACAAGAATCTATGTTTCCAATCACTAAATCTTAGAACGTGATGGCAAATTCATGCCGTCCCTGCTAACGATGTTCATGACAAAATAAAATATTTTCCTAAAAAAATTATTTTCCCCTCCCTCCCTCATGGGTCTGAAATATCCCACCCTCTGGACAGGAAACAAAGATATTTTTAAGGGTGGCCCCAGTACAATACCAGCAGGTTACTTTACTATAGTATCCCAACTTGAGAAGACAATTCTTCTCCAACATCCTGTCTTTCACCATGTCTTTCAACATTCCTTGCTGGAGATAATCCCCCTGGCTCAATATTGGTACGTAACGGCGTGGTAAGCCAATTACATGACAGACGGTAATTGATTTGTTAATTAGTAACGTGTCGATAAATCATTATCCACTATGTCTCACCGCTTTGTCCCCCTGTCCCACTCAGATATCCATCTAATGTCTTCAGTTCTATAGGGAACATGTGAGACAGCTGATAGACACAGCCATATTGTGCCCCTGCCCCACTCAGATGTCCAAATACTGTCTTCAGGTCTATAGGGAACATGTCAGCCAGCTGATAAAGGCAACCATTCTGTCCCCCCCCCCTGCCCCACTCAGATATCCATATGAACCATGTCTTGAGTCCCATAGGAAATATATGGGTTAGCTGAAGGAGGTAACCATTCTGACCCCCTGCCCCATTCAGATAGGCCTATCCATGTACCATGTCTTCAATTCTATAGGGAATATGTGGGACAGCTGATGGAGGCAGACATTTTGTCCCCCCCCCTGCCCCACTCAGATACCCATCCACCATGGCTTCCTATATGTGAGGTGTCACCACCCTAAATCGGACCACTTCCGGGTTTACTTACCAAATAGTCCCTTCTGCACTTAGTTATTTTGAGGAGTTTGGCGAATAAGGGAGAGAAAGAGGGGCCAAACCCATGGTTATTTGGTATCAGAATGATGAATAGGAGTGTTTCAATAGTCCCGGAATATTTTTTGTTCAAAACATAAAATCAGTGGAAGTGTATGGGGGTGAAGCGGTCCTAATGTGTATTGATACACTGATCAGGCCTCACTATGCAAAATCATTACCCAGTTACCATGGAAATTTGCCCAAAATCTAGCCTGACTATTATATGCTTTTGTGGACCTATCTTATTTATTTCTCCATTTCATAAGCAAAAATATGGTGTACTAGGTTGCTGATTTTTAATATCAGGTCAAAGGTGGAATACCTGTGATTTTTTGGATGGCCACAAGGCTTTTGGGGTCCGTGAGGCAACTGATGGAGGCAGCCATATTGCCCCCCCCCCTTGCCCCGCTCAAATATCCATCTATGATGTCTTCTGCTCTATGGGTAACATGCTAGTCAGCTGATAGATGCAGTTCAAGTTCAAGTTTCAAACATTTTTATTGTGTCATAGTCTTTCAACATCTTTACAAGTCATATTCTCTGCATGCCCCACTCAGATAGCCACCTATAATGTCTTCAGTGCTATAGGGAACATGTGAGTCAGGTGATGTAGGCAGCCATATTGTCTTTTTTCTCAATACAATATCCATCTACCGTATAATATCTTCAGTCATATAGGGAACATGTGAGTTAGCCGCTGTAAGCACCCATATTGTCTTCTTGTCCCAATAAGAACTCTTACTATCTCTTTAGTCCTATAGGGATCCTGCCTTGTGTCTGATATGGAACATGTGGGTCAGCTGATGGAGGCAGCCATTTTTCCCCCTGCCCCACTAAAATATGTGCACTAAAACATCTGCAGTGCATTGTACACTGTCAGTGCACTAGTATTCCACAGCCATATTTTTTCCACAATCCAGGAAGTGAGGATCTACATTTTATTTCTATTAATTAGGGCTTTTCCATTTTTCTCTATAGCTATACAATTTACTTGTGAGCATGGTACACTGATTTATATTATCCAGTGCACCAATCACTCCACATCTATCCCAAAATCAACAACAGAGTTAATGTGAACAATAACATCTACTGATTGCCTTTTTATTACACATCCCCTGTGTGTAGTATCTGATCTGCCCTCACGCTACCAGATGAACTCCTATTTCATGTAGACATGCAATATCCTAATACATGTACACTGCAGTACTATAGACATATAAACTGTCTACAAGCTGTAGAGTTTATTGATACACTCTGCCTTTTGATCTTCATGATGCATGAATGCAGCCAGCCTCGGCCAGCAGCTATTGATATACCTGTCCAATAGCCTGAGATCACCTCTGTATTTCAATGAATGTGTATTCCAGTTAATTTATTGCCCTCTTTGATATAGATATGAATCTGATTGAAATGGGATGTGTATATTGGGCATTGCCCTGACTGTATAGTCAGTGTGCAATACACAAATTTGCACCACCAACCTGGCGCAAATCTCAAGTTAAGATTACCCCAGCCCGTAGTATGTCAGGCTGGGGGATCGAGCTTGGACTGCAGCCATTTACTTACCAGGGCTACATTTTTAATCATATTTATTTAAGAAAATGGTCAAAGTCATCAGTGGTCTGCTCGGCCATTACATAACCAGGCGTCGTGTGAAGGTAATGCAGCAGATGCTACATACATCATATCACACTTACAAAACTCCATTATTACTTATAATGCACTATGCTGATTGTTTAGGATAGATAGATTCCTTTCCAATAAGCTGACATGATGCACCAATGTAGCACGGCACTGTAAAAAGAAATATGTTGAAATAACGAAAGATTCCTCGTCCCAAAGTTGCCAGAGATCCATTGTTATTTTTACAGCGATGTTATTTTCACAAAGCTTCCTTTGTACCACCATGCTGCCACCTGGGGGTTCTTGTAAAAGCTACACTGGCCCCCTGCTATATAATTACAGTGGTTCACCGTTCAGTTTTACAAGGATCCCTGGTAGATTCAACAGTTATTTTTTTTACAGTGTGGGAGGTTTTATCATAGTAAAGATGGACGTTGGGGCATTATGATGTCCTTAGTAGGGTTCAGCCAACACATGTAGGCTTTTGGCCTCAGGATATCCGATATAGTACCAGTTGTATAAGGAGGGTGGTGAATGGAAATTGAAAAAAAAAGTGATTTTTCCTTTTCTTATACCACCTCACATAATCCCAGAGATATACAAGCCTATGATATAGGGCAACGCCCAAGTGTATTTCATTGAGTTGCATATCAAATTTTGAAGGTCATATTAGTAATAGTAGTGCATCTTATCCCCCATAGGTTTACCCAAGGAATCCCGTTTTTTAACCCCCCCCCCTCCCACTTTGCCAACTCAACCTATTGGCCACATCCTGTAAGCTTTATACACACAATTGCATCATTATTCCAACACAATGCACCTAATCTCGCTGGCTGGTACCAAGCATTTACACCTATTACTGGGTAAAATTGATTTCTCTTCCCCATTTGCCTGTTTAAGCCGACCAATTGACACTATGGAGTGTGACTGGTATTGATGTGTGGTGAGTTTGTACAGGATTAATTGGTTTCTGGATAAGGTATAAATCAATTAATCCATCATTAAATGCTCCTGTTTGTATGTTCTAGAACTAGGATAGGTAGCCTGGTTTCATAGCTGGTGATGAAATTGTAGCAGCATTCAGCAATGCTAAACTGAGCTGGACGTAGATCTTAAGAACCGCATAGGGTCAAAAAGTAACTCATTAAGGCCGATTGTTGCTTGATGGCATTTGGTTGCCATGATACATACATGTAGGCCTGGTGAGTAACTTACCAACTCACCAGGGCCATATTCATTCATTCATCATGCAGACCCTACGGAGCCGAACACTCTGGGAACAGTCAGTGGTCAGTCGGAAGTAGTTTTGAGAAGATCGGAGATAAGAGATAAGATAAGGGTCCAATTGAGGCCTCCTACTTCTGACCCCTGGTTTACAAATATCTGTATTTTTATAAAAGGGGTTATTTCTTTTACTAAATTGGCAGTTTTTTTCTACACATCCTCACTTTTAAAAATTCCTGTCTATTTCTGATGTTTCTGTTAATTTTTCTTTTAACCTTTAAATGATTTTGTGATTTTTAGAAATTTCTCTCCCACTCTATGGCCCAGGTGTTAAGAGCCCCATTGTCCATGCCCGCATCACCCTCCCAGCTCGGGAGCTTTCAAAACCGACTGACGACTGACTGGGAAGGTCGGCATGATATACCGACTTGCCAGCACTTCATTGGTGCATCATGGCAACCAAGGGGCATGGTTTTTTTTAGTGCAGCCTAGTCACTGGGCGCAACTCAGTTAAGGACTAAGTCGCTGGGACTGGCATACCTAAAACTTTCAGGTGCTCTAGAAACAGCAAGTTTCTAAGAATAACATTTGACAAAAACAAATCCCCAACAATCAGCTTATGATATTGACAAGAGTACCACCTTAGTTTTGCTGTTTGTGAGTGGGAAGAGCGTCTTTTGTTGGAAACTTTTAGATCGCACCCTTTTCCAAGACTTGGCACATGCCGTATGGGTTGCAACGGGTAGCTATCAGCAGGTGCATTTTCTGCCAGACAGGACGTCAATCTCTTAAATGGAGAGTTGATATCAACTCAAGAGTGCTGCATTCATGCATCATGATATTGATACACTCCTAAAGGTTCAGTAACTGATCATGATGCACCAAGGCAGTTCTGCTAACCCACCCTACACTGAAAAAAACTGTATCTGACAAAATGACATGTATACCCATGTCAAGTTATATTTGACGTGGAGAGCACATGTCGTTGGGACATGTGCACATATGTCACCATGACACCTGTAGCATGCCTTACACCTCCTATGATTTGACATACCTTGAAATGCCATGTCACTTGTGATTTGACAAGGGTCACAGCCATGTCAAAGTTGTGTTGACATGTGATAATATGTCAGGTTTGACATGCATTATTGTTGTAGGATATACCACTAGATGGGGCAAACAGCCATTTTGGTATTAGGATTCTCCACTACCAAAAGGTACTACCAACACCTGAGACATTTGCTGTAGCTCTGTGTCATTTTGTTCTTGGTATAAATGGATCACTAAAGTGTATTGGTATTTCACTCAAGGGTAGTGAAAACCATTTCATTATTAAGCTTGCATTATTATTTGATAATAAAATGAAACCCCTAAATCTTGAATACTTCAAGAGGGGAGATCGGACACCTTATCTGTGGGGCAGGAAAAATACTAAAATACATAGCCTCAAAGTCTACAATATGTGGAGAGATATGGCATTGCCATGTGCCTCCATGTCCTTGTCTTATGGACTGCACATAAGGTCCCCTGACAAGGAGAAGTTGTGTAGATAGGGATATAGGCCTTGTTGTTACAGGCCTGTGGCACCATAATATCCCCTACCTCATATACCTTAATTGTACCACTGGTACACAGCTATTGACTCCTGTTGACCCTTGCATAATTATCTCACAGTACTACCTGACACTCAGGTACATGAACCAGGAATATGTGACATGTTCGTTATGCATGTCAAATGGAGTTGACATACAAAATGTGCGAGCCTCAACCTGACTTGACATGCCTTCGTACATGTCATGTAGGAGACAAATCAGTCTTCTTCTCTCTGTGTACCTATGTATACAATAAATCTCAGCTGTAAACACTACATGTACTTGGCTGATGCTTCTGTTGATTGAATGTAGCATGTTATAACCCATGACATCCTGCCTGAACTGATTTGATTTGTTCATCCCTGTATTGCATGATCAGAGTTATCATGCACGGGGATGGAGTGACTGACGGTGGTATGGATGCAGTGCCATGAAGAGGGCTCTCAGGGGGATAGTGAAACCCTTAGGGACAGCCTATAGAATACAGCCTTAAGCTTTAACCATTAAAGGGCCGCTGATGCATTGATGCAGCATGCCCATAGGTCGTCATGATTCACCAATGAAGTGCTGGCGAGACTTCACCAGCACTTCATTGGAGCATCATATCGACCCTGCAGGAGAATATGTATCAACACTGGTATATCATGACGACCAATGGGCATGATGCACTCCTGCACCCCCATTTTTGAGGGTGTTTTGGGGTCCAAAATAATCAAATAAACTCTTAACTACAGACAAAACGGAGGTCGGGGAGGGGGTCTAAACCCACCACTATCATCAAAACATTTTTGCATAACTTTCGAAACACTTGTAAGATTATACATTTCTATAGTGGTTGAATCAGGGGATACCTGCCTTAATGGACAAATCCCCGAACTACAAAAAATACCTTGTGCTACAGGTCCCAATATTGGCCAGTCAAGATTGGGGGAGATGTGGTAACAGGAAATCTCCCTTGTGAATGCACCACTGGCAGCTTATAATGCACCAGGCTGTATTCGTGCACAGCTATTGATAATAAATGAAATGCTAAAGACAGGAATCAATATATTGGTGCCAGTTGGGGTGACCACATCAATAGGGGTACAGCAATGTAATCAACCTATTGCTTCCCCCCCTCTCCCAGCCTCTGTGAGTCTGCCAGCTCATTTCTCCCTGCTAATGTGAAACAGCAACAATTGTGCTGTACTTGACTCAGGTTCTAAACGTTATTGACCCCTAGTACATATTTTTTCATTGCAGCGTATTGGAAGTAGATTCAGTAAGGGGATATTGAATGATACAAAAGATTTCAAGCTAAAATCATTAGGTCTCTTTCTGAGAAGAAATGAAATTAACCTGGAGAGGCACTGATTATTTCATTGTAGATACCAACTGCGAAACTACAACCCCCTCTTTCTGGCCATTTGCCAAAGGTCCACTATTTTACAACCACCCCCCCCCCCCAACTTTTTTTCAAAGAGTCAGTTTAAACCAAAGCGAGGCTGCCCCCCCCCCCATCATCAATGGCAATCATTGTAAACATCCACATCCCTTTATGAGACAAAATGGCCATGTGTGATAACTCCCAATATTATCCTCTACCACAATGAATATATACACCATATATTGGACGATCCATTCATACGCGTCATAATCACACATGTGATTGGTTTTATGAGCGCCTGTATCGCCTATCTAATTAGCGCTATCCTCTCATGCCTCATATTTACAGCAACAATCTCATTAGCTTTAGCCAGAGACAAAGAATTAATCTAAATGCGGATGGCTGTCTGAGGAACCAATCACTGCCTATGAGACAACAAATAGTGTTACTAATGAAAACTCTCCAAGCAGATTCATCAAACCTTCAGGGGTACATGGTATGTTAACTAATGCAATCATAAATGTTTGGCATGTAGTCCTGAAATGTTCTTTGGTTCAAAATATTTACAAATAAGGCATCATGTCCTTAAGAATGTTAAGCCTTGAGAGCTAGAAGAAACATGGACTTAGTAGATTAGTCGTCTCAACTGATCAAAGGTAGCCATCACTAGTGTTCCTCAAATACAGAAAGCATTTCTCAAATTGCTTGCAGAGCAGAGTCCATCTCAAAGGTACTTTACCTCTACTAGGGTAATACTCAGCTTGCAGTCTGCAGCACACTAAGTGTGGGTTGGAAACTGAATTATGTAGAAACCTGGGTCCCTGAGGGCCTTACTAATACCTCTATAGAGGCACAACATCAAAAAAGCCCCTCATAATGTAATATAGGTGGTGTTATAGGCTGTTAGGGCCTGTTATTGGATAGTAGAGACTGGGAATAGAGTGTTATGTCCTTTCTATATAGCCTGTTGTGCTTTCATACTGTATTGTAGCACTTAACCCCTTTAGTAGATTCTTGCTGCTTTCAAGTCCGTCAATTATACTGTAAGACACCGCTCATAAGCCGCATGATATAGACTATATCTGCGGACTGATGAGGCTTATTGGGTATTCCTGGACTCAGTATGGTTTTGATATAGGTAAGGATTTTTACTATAGGATATTACTGAAACAGTTGTTTTGAAACTCCAGTTGCAGCTCATAATCTCAAGTCATCCATAATTTTTATAAATCCATGACAATTCCATGACTTTTTTTTACATTTTCTTTATTTTTATTATGCTTTTTTGTTTATATTTCTCAGAGGGTAAATGAATTTAT
Organism: Acholoe squamosa; assembly: GCA_949317995.1. NCBI lineage: Eukaryota > Metazoa > Annelida > Polychaeta > Phyllodocida > Polynoidae > Acholoe > Acholoe squamosa. The sequence continues at coordinate 16,541,229 of OX439041.1, forward strand.
TTTTGTAAACTGTGAACTCTCGCTATAGAACAGTATTAAAAGTTATTTTGAAGCCACAAGGGCGGCTTATAATCTTCTCAAAGTCAAGGTTTGGCTTTCACACAGCTATGGCATATATACAGGGATTTATGGTATTTGTCATCCATAACTTTCATAAATCCATGGCAATTTCATGTGTTTTTTTCTTCTTTCTTTTTTGCAATAGGATAGATTTTACTTTATAATTCTCAGAGGATTTTTTACTTTTACTTTTAGTAAAATCTAACATTAAGATCTTCATTTAATGGTGTACCTAACCATACTGTAGATCATATGCATAAGCAGACCAACGCCTACAATAATCAACTTTGTTAACAACGACAGCAAAGTCAGGAAATGTTTGACAAAATCCACAACCACCCAGAGTACTGTATAATTACAACCAGACGAAAATGGAAATCTATTTGTCTGCCTCACCATCAAAGACAAATTATGTCATAATAATTCCCACTGTCTCACTCTGACATGGGACCAGATTTCAAATTAACCCTTTGAGGGCCGGGTGATATCTCCAGGTTCATTTTCTTTGGCTGGCATAATGCACCAATACAATGCTGGCGAGTCTGGTGCATCATACCTGCCCTTTGGGAATGTCTCACCCCAGTGTTGTTGGCATGATGCACAAATGCAACCATTGCAAGTAGATGCATCGGGGCTGCATTCATGCATCCTACCGACTGACGGGCATGATGCATGAAACAATCCAACACTTGAAAGACTAAATCATACTCCGACTGAGAACCAGACTTCAAATTAAAGAGTGACAAGATACAAATAAGGAATAAGACAAGGGAACAATAAGTAGCAGAGAATTAAATAAATGTCTGGCTACATTGTTCTTGTCTGAGATGTGTATTGACATGCCCCTTTGATGTAGGTAGGATGGGGAGTGACTGGGGGATGTTCAAATTAAACATTTCAGGATGAAATAATGCCTCAAGGCTTCATGTTCATCTGTCATTACAAACCATCATTTATTTTGCAGCTTTAGTAAGTAACTTGGCGTCATGATCCTAACGAGTGTATTCGCCCCTGGAGCCAGTATAATGCATTCACCCTTTAAAGGCCGCTGATGCAGGAGTGCATCATGCCCATTGGTCGCCATGATGCACCAATGAAGTGCTGGCGAGACTGCTTGCCAGCACTCCATTGGAGTATCATACCGAACCGACGGGGTTGATGCATATACTAGCGGTGGGTCTGCATGATGTACCAATGAAGTGCTGGCGAGCAGTCTCACCAGCACTTCATTGGTGCATCATGCAGATCAATGGGCATGATGCATTAATGCTTCAGCGGCCCTTAAATGGGTTAATCCAGACTAGGCAGTTTAAATAGGGAGTGAAAATTTTTTAACAACGGGGGGGGGGGCGGCTGGTGGGTTTGCACACAGGCTTTTTCACTGAAAACAAGTGAAATTATTTCGACACTCCCAAGAGGGGCCGAAAAAATTTGCGACCCCCCCTTTTGTTAGAAAATGATCGCTCCCTTACTCGCAAGGGATGCATTTCATGAAAAATGTGCATAAATGTAAATGTATTAAATGTTAAATTAGACACAGTGGACATATTGGGATGTGAATCTTATTTTTGGAAATGCTACTCTTTCTTGGGGTCACAAGAATTCTAATAATCAATGAATGAGTTTAGGGTAGGGAGGAAAGATTACAGCAGCTTTTCTTTTTAAGAAATAAACATACCGTCAATACAGAAAGCTAATAGAAAATACAACAAAATTTTAAATTCACAGTTTACTCTGGCATCTCCACTTCCACTTTGCCTTCTAGATCCTATACCCGTGTACCTTATAGTTTATTTTGTGCAAGGTACAGGTATGCTGGGGTTGATTTAGTACCCACAGACCCGGAGGCACGATCATGGCATGTACCATGTTACAGCACCGTAAGAGCTCGTGGATAAGGCGCGGCTTATATGCCGAGATTGGAAACCTACTGTGTCTTATAGGATTGGCCAAAGTTAGGTGCGCCTTATACATGAGGATTTTCAACTATTGTACAAAAATCACCCAAATTTGGTCTCAGATATACACCTTTAATATAGGATTGGTATGAGATCAGGGTGCGCCTTATATAAGAGTGCCTTATAGGTGGGGTATGCCTTGTACGTGAGGTACTAGAGTATACATGCTGTAACATCACGTACAGGAGGAGGATCTGAGGGTACATCACTCGCATGCCCCCCAGGTAGGACCTGAGATATCTAAGGCTGCATGATGTCTATGTCCCTGGGGCGACACGATGCACCAATGTACCAGGAATCGCCAGCACTGCATTGAGGCACCGCCCAAACCCTTGGAGTTTGAGTCAACTCCATAAACTTTGACATGATACATAAATGCAATTTTGCTTGCCAGTGTTGACCAATGATAAATGAGGGCACTATGCCGCCTTTTTAGGGCTAAGATACATGTTTGTGTGCTGTTTGGGCCACCAGGCAGAGAAATAGGCAATGCAATTGTATACTACATTAAAGAAATGCCTGTGTGCCATGAAAATGACAAGACTTGAGTCTTTCTTGTCGATCTTGTCACACTAACAAGCATACAGGGTATAATGTTTGATTTTAGTATTAACGAGGTACTCGCCAACACTGTATCCATGCACTATAACAACCAATGACCATGATGTACGACCAATTATGCATTAAAGCATCATTTGGCCCGTAGATGGTTTATCCGCCCCTTGTTGGTGACCAATGACGTCTATGAGCAGCACACAAGGATATTACCTCCTTTTACCCTACCTCACACCATTACCCTGCCTCTACCCTCCCCTTATCTCCTGCCCACACTACCAGAAAACCAAACCTCACAACCACCAGGTCGTCATGGACTCTCTCTCTTTACACCACCAGACCCTCAGGCACAGGATTGGAGGCTTTGAAAGACTGAAAGAGCGTCTTAGAGAGAAGGACGTTTGCCCAGACCAAACAAATGTCGTCTGCTCGTGAGGATAAGACGCCGTGACGTCACGGTGAGACGCTGTGATGCCATGTGACGGTTTCATTGAAAAAAGGTTGTAGCAGACGACAATTGAATACACTCTCCAGTCAGACATTGCACACATAAGTTGTCTGCAATACCTTTCATTCGCTAGTCACATGTTGAAGTCTGGTTACTAGGCAAGACGAGCAATACTTATCATTTCACCAAGCAGGGTTGGGAGGATAGTGTCTTGTATGTTAACATACAATATTACGATACTATTCCTAATATCAAGGGTCTTCAGGATTCAAAAACCCATGGGCCATGGGAAGGCAGGGTCTCTGTCACCTCTATTGCAGGGTTGGTAAAGCCTTGGACGTGTTCTACCCCCCTCTTCCTTCATTACTACGCAAATCCTCACGTATTAGCCGCACCTTATTTGCAGGTGATAGAGCTATGATTGTTTAAAATGGGGTCACAGAAAGGCAAAATGAGAATTATATGTGGAGCCACCTGGCAAGCTTCCTCCCCTCCCCTCTAGATGGCGTTCAATAAGAAGAGAGGGATGTTATCATGGTTTCTCCCCTCCTGGAAATGGGACGGCCAGGTGGTTACGGATGTTTGTCGTAACACGCCACAGAAAGTGTCTGGTTTGTTACAAAGAGGGTTAAGGATGTCCACTGGGACATGAAAACCTGTTACACCGTCTGGCAACAAGGCTTGGAGATAAAAGGTCCCCAGAGGTGGCACCACAGGCACCCCATAGGGGCTCTCTAGCCGCCCCTGGGTGCACTGCAACTCACTTCCGGTCAGCTGACCAGGCCACAGCTGGCCAATGAGCAATCAATGAGGTTTGGGCGATAATAGAGGGGAATAGACGCCGCATGGGTGAAGACCGGAAGTCCGTCTTGACATGCGGTGCACCACGGTCACCCCCCATGGGATCATGTGATACCATCCGGGGGCTTTGATCTCAAAATGGCCGCCATTTCCTGTCGGATCAAACGCGGTTTGCCATCATTTATATTAGGAACAGGAGCGGAATTCTAGAATCCATCTAATAATTCTGATGTCAGAATATCTGTTTGTCCATGCAAGCCAGTCCAAATCAGTTTTTCTTTTGATCTCAAGTTACCTAGAAGCTGAGAAAATTGAATGTGAAATATTGGATATGGGTGTTTTGGGAACACTCGAGGCGTTCGTGGTATGGCCGAGGGATCAATGCTGGTTTGTAAGGCCACCCCCTATTGGTCCTCCCCATGTGTGTCAATGTTGATCCCTGAGTGAACTTACTACACTCCCAAGCATAGTTAGGGACTGGTACCTAGCCAGACCTGGCTGAGGTGGAAGGGAGTGGAGGGAACCAGCTGAGGTGGTGTCGTTAGCGTTCGAGGTCACCCCCACCCACAATGCACTGCATATGGTTAGAAAACCGCTGCCCGAACGCCTCGACTAGTTTGTAGTGTGAATGTTGTCTGAAACTGTGATCTGGGAGTTGGTCTCTGCAGGCAGTCTGACAAGGCCAGTACAGGCTGAGTAACAACTGGGCCTCCACATTACAGTTGAGAGTAGGCAGGGTTGTTAGCTCACCAAGGTCTGTAAATGGATCATGTCATGAAAGGGCAGTCTGCCAACTATGTGCTTACAAAAGTGTGGTTAGGGTAGATTCACCTTGAGATGACACTTGTTTTGTGGGGTTTTATCTTGAAATGCTTGATTTCCTGCAATAGCCAGCATCCACATCCCACACCCTGAGGGGCAGATCAAGGGGGTGGGGGTATGTCCTAGGGGAATACAAACCACAATGAAAATGGGCCTGACTATGACTTGTAAAAGTAGTAAGCACAATCTATCATGATGGCACCTTGCAGCGAGAAATGATTCTGCAAAATATGACAGTATTTTCATAAAAATTCCTCACTGATCTGATGTAACCCATCTTTATCAACACTTTAGGTCTGATAAATTCGTACTTTACCAATATCCATTCTTATCACTAGATTTCACTGTTTGCATATCCATAACTCCCATACTTAAGGAATTAGAAATACTTTTTAGTTTATTCATGATATTTTCATTTTGCCTGTGAGAGCACACCACTTCTGGATAAGGCACATCCCTTACTCTACAGGCAAGCTTTGGGTATAAGGCACACACCCTCCTTAAGATCTTAAGGCTTATAATCAAGGTTTTATGGCACCTAAAACAGATATGGTACCTGTACCCCTAATTCAAGAAAACCTATAATGCCCACCCAGATCTGATTTGCATATAAGACATTCCTTATACATGAAATGTTAGGGTTTAACTATTCTGCATTCATCAAGCAGACTAAGCTTATAATAGAGTTTAAGGAAACCCTTTAATCTGCAATAAAGATAAAAAATCAGCCCATCCTGAGCTAGACATCCTTTGCCAATATCCATTAAATTGATATTTCATAGTAGCATCAACTTATGAAAAATACAAGAAATTCTTTTGTACACATATTATAATAATTTATCCTTTAATAAGTCTTCTATTCTTCCCTATGTTAGTGGAAATCGGAGTATAAGCTCTCCTGTGAACAAGGTGCATGCCTCATTTCTAGCAGCAACTAGATAATGACTAACAAGTTGCCCCTGGTTAATCAGATTTGTAACACCTTCAACTCGTTGTGGATGAACCTGCGGTTCAATGTACAACATGATCCCAAGCTTTGAACCCAACCGCCCACTCTATTAATGGTTTTATTATATTACAAACCTTTATAAACAATCACAACTACCTAGGACCTAACATAATTGAGAACTATGATAGAAAAAAAAAACAATTTCATGGCGGTGTTATTTTACACAAAAGGTTGGTTTTGTGTAGAGTGGTAATATGGTTGGGTGGCCAAAAGTGAGGGGACCAGTTTGGAGGTGGCAAAGCATTAAGGGGCCACAGGGCTCTGATCCAGGAGCATGGGTAGGCCCACATCAATAATCTTCATCTTTTTACTTGATCTAGACTGGTGTAAACTTGATTGTAGGCTTAAGTTAAAATGTGATTTACGACGATTCTACATACCTCCAGATCAAAGGCCTTCATGATAATGGTGTGTGCTATAGGACCACTATTATCATTGAAGATATCTAGAACCACCTCATTGGAAAGACCATTGTTATAAAATGTATATGGTTCCCTAAAATAATCAGCTTGATTTAACTACTTAATGTACAGTAGTTTGGATAACAGACTCATGGTGCATCTACCCTAAATAGCACAGGTGCAGAGGGTTGTCTGCCCACACTGTAAATAGCACCAATCAAGACACATGTTTGAGTTTGCCTGTACCAGGAAAGGGTATCCCCGGGAAGCCCCTCACAGAGTTCCCTTTTCCTGTGTTGATCCACATATGCACATTAAATTCTCATTAGCTTGTAGGGACTTTTTTGTTTGTTTGTTTCAAATAACTTCTCCATAGGATATGTGTTGTAGGTTATGCTTAGGTACACCCCTGTTATGCAAATAATATTGGATGGTGAATACTGGGTTCAGTATGCACCATGAAAGGTATACCACTTGATAAATCACATTCAATAGACTAGTTAGCTCACCACTTTTGCCCAGTACTTAAGAGTTTAACTACATATTTTGGATCCCAAAATTTGCCCAAAAATAGGGGGTGCGCCCCCTCCTTTTGGGCCACGCCCCCTCATTTTCCAAATCCTGGATCCGCCACTGGAACTTCTGTTTGTTTAAGGGTGAGGGGGTCTCATTTCTTGTCCTTTTTCTGGCTTTCTCATGTAAATTGCTTTGGGAAACAATAAGTCTTTTGGGATGACCCTCATTTGGTGATCTGAAGTTTATTTTGGGAGCTCTGGATCTAAGGAAGAAGGGGACTTGGAAAATGGAGGCCTTGAGACAAAGGGGATGAAAGAAAAGACTGAAACTCTATTTATTCATCAAATAGAAACTTTGTTAATATAGTAACCCCCCCCCCAAGCTTTTCTCTAAGCTAAAAATAGGCCAAATATCACACGAAATGCTTAATTTAAGTGGAATGAGAGAGTTTCCTTAGATACAAAATCAAATATCCAGAATTTCATTGCAATAAAATCATTACTTGACTCATAGTTATTGTGAACAGCGAAGCGAACCAGAATGGCATGATAGTGAGCCAGCATGATACGACAAAGAAGGTGCTTCAAGGACTTCATTAGATAAGAACATCAGGCTCTGATGGGCTTCTCGCACACCGAGATTTCATCCGGAAAGATTGGAGGCCATATTGCACCAGCCTCAACCCATAGTTATCTCCGTGCATTCAAAGTTCAATAACCATAAAGTGTCGGTCGATCAATTGTTGACTAACGAAAATAATATCATTATTAGCACGGAGGATGGCGGAGAGGCAGATGGCGTCTAATCGCTGTTGGTGCAGTGTTTATAATGGACTTTATACTGTCTGAAGTGGTGTTTGTTTAATGGATGGCTCCTTAAATAAACCTAAATTCACTGCATAGGCCCCTATAGTAAATCTAATGGTTAATAATCCAAGCCTTTATGGTTTATGAAAGAGAGCCAGGCAGGAGATGGGCATTGAATAATAATAGACCAGAGTGGTTTGATGCAACTCATATATGGGCAAGATTATTACAATTATTCCTGCAACATAAAGATGATCATTGTATTGATAAACAATTTGCATCCATTGTTTCTGTTAGAGGGCCCGGTTGTTATATAAGAGGAAAAATCCTGAAAATCCAAAAATAATGTCTGTTTCAACGGCATCACCAACGATTTTAGGCTACAAAGATCATAATCAAGAACTGCTATTTGAGCTTTCATGATGTTAAAGAAACAAGAAAAGTGGAAGTGGAAAGATTGGATTGAAGATCCCTTCAGCACTTTAGTAGCCAAATTTTGGTGATGTCTTTGTTTTTGATACAAGTCATTAATATGTACTCACCTAAAGCCGCATGACCTTTGGTATTCCGTATGACCTCTGAGTGTGACCTTGGGATGTCATCGGGTGAGGGGCAATAGCGCGTGAAGGACATGAATGTATACCACTTACACAGGTCCTTGTCTACAAACTTATCTGTCGACATTAACTCCCGGGCAAACGACATCCAGAGATCACCGCCATCCATTGCTTGAGTCTCTGCAAAACTCAAGGACGTTGGAAACACATGGCACTCGGGTCGATCTGGGTAGAGATCGTGTTCGAGAACAAACGTCCGCCGACCGAGTTTGTGCTCATGCATTTTTTCAGCGGTGAATGTCTGGATGAGTTTCGCGGCTAAGGTAATCCGCCGCACAGCACTCGCACATGAGCAATCCTCGTCTTCCGGTCCTTGGAAACGACCAGCGTCATCGTGTGGCCGGATGTATACAGGCCGCACAAACTTGACGTTCTTCGGTACTTGGAAGGTGAGGTGGAAAGTCAGCACCTCCCCGTAGTACTTGAACTGGAGCTCGTTCTCTCCAGGCACCAGCTCGACCAGCGCCTTGAACTGACCGTTGAATATCGGCCATAGTAACGTGCGGTTGTTTCGCTGGTTGCTGACTTTGATGGTGCCCTGGGCTAGGGGCGGGCGGACCTCGCCGACAACAAGCGGCAATGAGTACCCCAGCGTCTCGCCCGACACCAGGTTGGTCACCGTGATGGACATGGTACATCCGGGCTCCTCCTATTACCTACAAGTACACAGAAAATAGGATATTGTAATTGATATCATGACTACAGATACACAGAATACACGTTATTTCTATTAGTATGATATCTCTAGAGACCCTAATTTTAGGTCCGTCTGAGAGCCTAAAATCAATTTTAATACTCATAAAGGTCAGGCACTTTTCAAAACTAAGCCCTTCGATACAAGAGTCTTTCATTGTCTAGGCTCACCTACTGATTGTAGTTTTATACATGGGGACAGGTTCAGTTACACTTAATATTACTGTCAAAATACTTCTACAGACACTCTTCTCAAAGAATGAAAGTGGCTAGTTTAGTTGGTCTTCAACTGATTAATAAAGATACAGATCCCATAATGGGATCCAGATATTACAGATAAAAGGGTGGTATCATTGCCAGCAGACACGGAAATACAGTTTATTGGTACAGTATGTATGATACATCAGCACTCCTCATTTTACCTACAGGTTAAAGATAATACATATAAATGGTTTTGGTCAATATTATTGTCTGTCAGGTGTGTGTATGTGTAGTTTCTGTGAGTTACCTCCTTTTAAAGTTGGTTGCATGACATATAACCAGCATGGAGCTTGAATAACAAGTACCGTAATCTCCCGCGTATAAGGCGCGGCTTATACGGGGGGTTTTAGTTCTCATTGGATCCACAAGGGGGACACCAAGACCTTTCTTTTGATATCTTACATGCCCCCTTGGCCATAATAGGACAAAAGGTGGCCCAAGCTATCCATAGGTTTTTGAATTTTGAAAATTCATTCAGTAGAACCAAAGTTATGAATTTTTCATTTTTTTTGAGAATTTTCCAAAACTCTAGGTGCGCCTTATACGTGGGCTGCGCCTTATACACGGGAGATTACGGTATTGTTTGTAGTACTGACAGCTTTGGTACACTATGTTACTTGTTGATGCATGGAAGCAGCACTCTAACTGCATTGCTGACACACAGGGTGAGCCACTTTACTATATTACAAAAGTTTTGGTAAATACAATTATAAACCCTCTGCCCAAGTCCATCTCGGTCATAGCCAGATGTAGACTTTAAGGGTATTTTCTGAGCTGATTTTGAGAGAATTTTCAAATGCATTTTCCTAAAATCTATCAAAATAAAACCCGAGTCATCAACCAGGAGTAGAAATTCAGCAAATTTCAGAAGCCGATTTCATGTAAAAAAACGGAAGATTAAATTGGCTTATGACCAGTGACTATATGTTCCCACTGTGTTGGCTCACCATGATGACAAAAAAAAGATGGAGCTATGAGGCCTCATGCCATCAGGTTTATCTACCATCCTAATGATCTCTCACTGTATGGAGCAATCATTGATGACTGTCGATGCCTGACCGGGTTACATCATATACACATGGTACTATAGAACATGTAGACATTATATAGGTGACTCATGTCCCGCTGGTACCCACACGCCTACCAGATAGCAGCAGGGTGTGGGAAGCAGTTTCAGAGTTTCCACGAAGGGTTAAGTCTGCATCAATGCATCATACCATCTATAAAGGGTTAACTGCACATCAATGCATCATGCCATCCATAAAGGGTTAACTGCATATTAATGCATCATACTTATGTGTACATGTATAAATATATATGTAGGTGCCTTTAGTGGGTTAATGGTCAGCTATGTACATATAATCAAACATGCAATGGTCCGTGCTACTCACGGTGTTTATACCAGCCCTAACAGCGTCCCTATGTCAGCTATGTACATGTCATCAAAGAGGCAGTGGTCCGTGCTACTCACAGCGTTTATACCAGCCCCAAACTGCAGTCACTGTACCAAAAGCTGTGCTGGGGTAGACCTCCTATAAATTGACCAACATTACAGCAGTGACTGTGGGAAAACATTTACATGTAGTAAAACCAAATATATATATGAAGTGTATATATACATGTATTTATATATGCAAATATAACCACCAATATCAATGTCCATACAACAAAAATGAAGCCAATTTAAGAGGACAAATTCACATCAATGGGCAATGGTCGATTTATGGTGCACATTACCCTATTTGGCAAAAACCTTCGGAGTAGTATATACATGCAAACTGAGCGCAATGGATTAGCTACTAACTAGGTCATGACCTACTGGTAGACCGGAAGTGACCTAGTTTCAACCAATCAGAGGGCTGGATTTGACAGGAAGTGACGTCATAAGGTCATGACCTAGTTTTTTCGACCAATCAGAGAGCTGGATTCCATTTGACCTAGTGACCTGACCTAGTTACATAAATTAAAAGAATTGCGCAATACCTAGAGCTGACCTACTTGCAAACCGGAAGTGACCTACTAACCTACTTGCAAAAACGTATGACCTACGTATGAGGGTGCATTGCGCAATGCTTGTAAGAATTTACACAATGTTCTGATGCAATACTTTTATGGATTTACGCAATACTTATGACTCATGCATTAAAATACAGCTTTGGCCAGTAAGACTTGTTTTCCATGTGTTGTGGAAACAATAACTGTTAAGTTTGGCTATGTTAGATATAGCATGCTCGAACAAAGCCTGGGCCAGGAAGTAAGTTTGACTGTTTTTGGGTCCAGGTAAAAGACCAGATAAAAAACCATCCTTAAAGTTTACCTCAAAGGAGAAATGATTTTTCACTCCAGGTATACTTAAGGCATGAAGTTCCAGAGAGACCTGCAGACATGTGAAACAAATAGTTTTAGCAATAGCAGATACTTCCAGTTTACAATTACACTGACAAAACACTCCTACTATGGGATTACATTCTAACTCTTGGAGAGTAAGAGCAAACTTTCTTACACTTCCTAAAGTGTACCTTGTGTAGTGTCTTGGGCAGCCAGGTTCAGTGTGCAATTGATATACTCCTATACACCAATCATGCATTATCAAGTTAACTTTTTTCACTCGACAATAGTACATGCAGTTTCTGTAGGCGTCCCAAAAAGCTGAAGAGAAATATTTGTACATTTTAACGCTAGTTATACAGTGGTCAACAGTGTCTGGTTCAGCTCCTCTAAAATAACCAATGTTTTCTGCAGGTATTATTTCCCAAAAGAAATTCTCTGAACATCCACATGCTACAGAACTTATATCATTGTCAGGTGTTATAGAAGAAGCTTGATTATATGAAGCAACACTTTGTAAAACTGGACGCATGTAATAGTCATAAGGTGGAGTTTCTGTGGTTTGCTCCACAAGCATAGCTTCTAAACTTTCCATGTTAAAATGGTTGCTTAAATCTAACCAGATACTAATAGTCTGGTGAACGTGACGCTATGAGTTAAGAAATCTGGTACCACTTTTTTTCTGTTCCAACTTAATTTCTTCAGCGCCGGATTTTTTATTTTTTTGTCGTGAACATGTACAGCGTTCACTTTTGTGAAAAGTTTTTTTTATTTTTTGGGTGATACAGTTCACTTTTCTTACTTTTTTATTAGTTTTTTTTCATGATACAGTACACATTTTTTTTATTTGAAAAATGTTCATTTGAACAAAAAATATTTTCCAGTTTAACACTGTTTTCTATGGAAAAAAATGTTCATTTGAACAAATGTTCGTTTGAACAATTGTTCAAACGAACATTTTCCAGTTTAACACTGTTTTCTATGGGAAAAAATGTTCATTTGAACAAATGTTCGTTTGAACAATTGTTCAAATGAACATTTTCCATTTTAACACTGTTTTCTATGGGGAAAAATGTTCATTTGAACAAATGTTCGTTTGAACAATTGTTCAAATGAACATTTTCCATTTTAACACTGTTTTCTATGGGGAAAAATGTTCATTTGAACAAATGTTCGTTTGAACAATTGTTCAAATGAACATTTTCCATTTTAACACTGTTTTCTATGGGGAAAAATGTTCATTTGAACAAATGTTCGTTTGAACAATTTTTCAAATGAACATTTTCCATTTTAACACTGTTTTCTATGAAGGAAATTTGTTCATTTGAACAATTTGTTTAAAACTTTTTTTTCTTTCAACGAAATGTACAACTGGAAGTGAAACTAGAAAAAGAAACCATTTTTTTTATATAGAAAGGGGTAGGGTGCTTACACCGTCTTCACATACTTGTCTCTTTATGTACTGATAGGTTAGACCTTGTTTCCTTTGAGAGTAAGTCGTAACGCTGTGGTTTACTACTTTAAATCCTTTGTTGACTACCGTGACAACATTTTCACTGTCCAGTACTTCTTTGTACTTGTCAGTGGTCAGGGGGTTTTGTTTTTGAATTACACCTTTGCAACTCATTTTAACGGGCACATTTACTCCTGTGCCTATGTAACATTTGGAGTTCAAGGCAGTCATTTCGTCACCTTCCCACTCCACTTTGAATAACCCGGGGGTTCTCTTGTCAAACGCCAGACGGCTCTTACAACATGGTTGAGGCAGCCACAGCTCACCCAATACTTTGGTCTGAACATAGGTCTCTCTGTGGTGACTGTTGTCACATGATTCAGAGGGCAACCATTTGTGACGTTCTCTGAAGAAAGCTTCACGTTTTTCAGGAATAATTACGTCTTCTATTTTCTCTGCACTTAAAGCAAAGTAAAAACTGTCAGTGTCCATTTCACACATTTCAAAATCTTTCTCGTCTATGTATTCAAGGAGAAAGTCGTAATAGAAAGCCAACATTTTAAGTTTGGCATATTGGTATACCATGAACCCTATTTGAACTGGGAGATCGTAGGTGATGGAGGTGGGCAAACAGGACAGTTCTACCGTGTTGTCACTTATGTCTTGCACATCTTGCACTGACCAGTGCATGGCCAAACGTCTTGCCTTAGAGGGGTGAAGATACTTTGTTTGAACAAAGTTTTGTTTGTTGCATATGGTTTTTCCGTATGAACCATTTCCCAAAAGTTTGTACAGATCTGACAAAATCTTACAGTCTATATTTTCGTCGCCCTTCCTCCTAGCTTTGGTTACTTCGTCCATGAAGGGTAAAAAAGTCTGTTCTGGAGTGTATTCTACGAGAAGGTGTACTGTCGTAACTACCAAACCTTTTTCCAGGTACCACTTCAAGAGAGGAGTTCCCAACAAAATTCCCTCTGCGTGGTAGCTGCCTATAAGTTGGCGTTGCGGTTGTTTTAGCTTACCTGCTGCTTCCAGGTAACGTTTCATATGTTCACCTACGTCTTTTTTTCCTACTAAACAGTTTTTGAAAATAGGTGTCATTTCACTGAATTTTTCTTTCAAGTGTTCAGGTGTTTCTATGTCTACCTGGATAAGTCCAAAAGTTGTTCCTTTAGAAACCCCTCTCAGTATTTCATCCTGACTTTTTCTGCCTTGGCACAACGGTCTTTTAATTTCCCATTCACTTTTTGTTTCTCTGCACAAGTTTTCAGTTTTTTCTTTCAACCACATACACTCATACTTTTCCTCTACTTGGTAACCTAACGATTGAAGATATAGGGTAGTCAAAATGGTATTTTGGTTTTTTTCTTCTAACCATGCCTTTCCATTGGGGTCTCTCAAAACTGATTTAGTAAGGTGACATATGTGACCATGCCAGTAGCACCCGTGAAACTGGTATACTTTTTTTGAAGCTGGATCATATCCGTCCACTTTTATTTTCCTTGAACCCAATACTACTTCCCCGTAGTTGTATTGGTGTAATATCTTGACTTTGTCTGTCACAGTTTTGTATCGCAACCATTCTGTGGCTGAGTAGCTAATCTGTTGACTGCAAACAGCTTGAAAATCGTTTTCTTTCCTGCGCACCACATAATAACCTGTGCAGTGCTCTTCACCCATGCACTTGAGGTACAAGCTGTTAGCATCTACCCCTACTATGTGTCTGCATACTTTGCTTTGTGACCCGTATTTTTTTTGTCTTATTCTTGTTTCTCCACTTTTGTGATGTCTGTGAAAAATAATAGAGGGACCCCCTACTAAGTTGCGTCTGAGCAAGGAGTGAACATCCTTTTCTTTCTCACCAAAAAGAATGTAAGGAGTGGCATTAGGTGCAGTGTTGTTGAAAAGAAACTTCAAGGTTAAACCTGGCAAAGTTAAACCGTCTTTGAACATGTCTACCCCACGATCTATAAAAAATTTTGTGTGCTCGTTTATGGCTAAAACAAAGGGTTTAACATCCAGGTTGTTGTAATATATCAAGTAGTCCTTCATAGTTTTCATTTTGTTTTCTTTCCAGACCTTCTTACATTCAAGATAATCTTCTTTGCTTATTCCACCACCCGACAAAGAACTGTAGAAGCAGTGGCGTGGAGGAAGAGCTTTGTTGTTCAGTTTTCTTATGTTGTCCATCCACTCGTAGGGAAAAAAACCTTTTTCAGCTTTCCCTTTTAGAAAGGCTTTCAGGTAGTTTGCGTAGGAATAACCTGGTGCCAAATAGTTAAACATGTCAAGGAAAAGAAGATGGTCTGTGTACACTGCTATGTACTTGTTGCATTTTTTTATGGTTTTCATTTCTGTTTTGTCTGTGTCTATAAAAAAAGAATGAAATTCCTTTTTTATCAAATTAATGTCATACTTTCCAGAGTTGAAACCTAGAACAGGGACTCTTTCTATGTAGGTAAGAAGTTTTTCCTTCACTTCAAGAACATGGGAGATTTTTTTTGGGGGATTTTTTTTGTTCTTTGCTGGAAAAACTTTGCTAGCTTTATGTTCTAGTTCCTTTTGTTTTTCTTCTAGAGAGTCTAGTTCGTCTAAAACATCTCTAAAATTCTCTTTCACCTGTTCTCCTATCAACTGCCCCAAGTTGTTTATGTGTTCCAACACATTTTTAACCAAAGGATCGTCGTCCCTGTTGGAATTTCTGACGAAACACACTGGTTCTGTATGCCCAGGAAAATCAGAAGCTACACTGGCAGAAAGGGGTATGTGAGTTTTTTCTATCACAGTGTTAGCATTTTCTGGGGACGAATTTTCAGGTTGGACGAAATAGCTTTCAAAGTCAAACACAATTTTATAGGGGTATATTTTTTTCTCAGGTGAACAAACTATTCCCAGTTCCTCTAAAACTTGAAAAACTGTTTTGGATGGATTGTATGCTCCACCTTTGTACCTGAAGCTGACTTTGGTGCAATCTTTTTTCACCCCATTGTGTTGTTTCAAAAGGAAGCTACGAGTGAAAACTTTATGACACTTTTCACAGGGGTACATTTTACCATACAGTCCCATGTTAGTTATTAAACTTACATGGTTTCTGTGTAAGTTCAAGTTCATGATTTTCTTGGATGAACACATGTTTGACCTTATAATTTTAGGTCGACCCTTTCTTTTACCAAAAGAGGGAAGGTAAAAGATTCTTATGTTAACTTCAAACATTTTTTCTAACCTGTCTAAATCTCTTATGTTAACGCCCTCAAAAGTCTCCTTGTTCACCCCTGGATAGGCTTCAAGGAAAAGCTCTTGAGTCTTTTCTAAAGATTCATACAGGAAGAAAGACAGACATCTAAAGAAACACAAGTTGTCCTTGTAAGCCCTTTTGGTTTTAGGGTCTCTGTGAAAGTGTTGCATTCCTCTTTGTCTTAAACCTGGTGGAACAGTTTTCATTTTACCTAAAAGATATTCTCCTCCCGTAGCCCTTATCAGTGTGATGTTGGCGTTCACGTTGCCTATTACACTCCATTTAGTAGAGGGTCTTTGAGTGTCTTCTTTAATGTTGTTTTCTATTAAATCTAAACACTCTGCAAAGTCTTTGTCGTCCCTTATAAAAATGTAAGGGTCTCTATGACTTTCACTGTCATAGAACAAAGACGAGTTGTTGGCAGAAGCATGAAAGTACATGACTTTCTCTTCTTCTTCTTCCTCCTTAGAGGAAGACAACAACCTTCCAAAAGAGACAGCCACTTTGTAAGCCATAACTTGATTTCTATGAATAGAGGTAAGCGCCTCTATTACCTGTTTGGCTCCCAAGTCTTTGTTGAAACTTGTCATTCTGACGTTGAAAATGGACTGAAGCTTACCAAGCACAGCCAAACCTGAAGCTATGGACTTGAAGTTGTCACGGTAACTGCTTTTATGCAAAGAATTTTTTTCTATTTCTTTTGGAAGTTCTAAGCTGTCGGAAAAAGTTTCTCTTCTACAAGAATCTGAGTTACATAAAGTTTTTCCACTGTTTTCTACAGTAACCAAACGTGGAGGTCTAGGGGTGTTACACATTGGACAGTTGACGGTGTAAAGTTGTTTTACCTTTTTGGGCGGCATTTTTTTTTTAAGGTTTCTTTTTCTTGTTTCACTTTATGTTCTATATACAAACTTATAACTAAAAACCTAACCTAAGTATACATGGAGTACATATGGAACTTAAACCTACGCTGGGCTATGTTGACTAATAACGGAGTACATCTAAATCTAACTACAAATTAGCTGATATACATCATAATGTAAAAGCACTTAACAAGGAGCTGTTGACCAGACACTATACAAAGTTGACCACTTACCCAGAGTAGAAATCGGTCGTTTCGTCTAGGAAGGGACCAACTCGTGATTTTATGTCCTCCAGAATGAAGGGGGACACAGTGTGTCCGCAGTGTGTGGCTGAAGGGGGCATTCTGAAGCTGGAAGACACCGAGGCATTCATTTCCTCCACGTAGCTGGTTGTTCCTATGTGAACTTTAGGAGTTCCCTTGTACAAGTTTACCAGGACCATAGCCCGGCCTCCACTGGGGTCGGTGCAGTCTTGGTTCAAGGACAACAAAAGATTATCCACCTTCCTCTCTCCAAGGGCAGCTAGGCGGTGTAACTCCTTGTACTTTCCTAGGATGCACTCTATCTGGTCCACTAAGTTCCTGAATTCACGCGCCTCTAGGTTCAAGCACCGCTCGTAAGGTTTGTCCAGGTAGGTTCTCAAGCATACTCCCCTGATGCTAGGTTCCCTGTATATTTCTATGCAGGCGTTGTTATCCCCTTCCGGATAAAAAACCTGGTTGGGGGCAGGTGACTTTTCTTGGAAACCAAATCGAGCAGGCCACTTTTTTACCACCAAAGGCACTGACCTAAAGCCCACAAGCTTGCTGGAAGAACTGGGGGCAGTTCCCTCCCCAAACTTTTGCCTGTGTGACTTGTCTTTAGGAGAAGGAACACCTGGGACAGAACCAATTGGCTCGGCACCATAGGATGAAGTCGCTGAGGAATCTGAAGCAGGGGTAGAGACAGGGGTTTTCTTGTGGTAGGCGCGCTTCTGTCTTTTTTTCTTAGGCTCCCCTTCTTTCTCACTGGAACAGTTTCTTTTTTCCGGGGGGCTTTTAAGAAGCAGCTCCTCTACTGGAACCGGGAGAGAGTACAGAGGAGAAGGGCCGGTTAAATCTATAACCTCTACCTGCGAATACCCCCCGCGGTGAGCAGGTGAAGGTGTCCCTTGTGTTAAGTCCACCACTTCTATGGGTTTAACTGCCGGTGATGAGGTTGTAAGGTCTATAACCTTAATTGGACTGACCTGGGGAGAAGGTTCCTCCGGAGTCACGGGTGAGTAAGAGGCGGACGTAGGTGTTTCAGTGGGGGGTTGGTAGTTCAAAGGAGCCGGGGGATTGATGTATTCCCTGATGTCAAAATCGCCGTCGCCAGCTTCCTGAGGAGAGCGATCCCGGACGCGATCCAGGAAATCAGTGATTTCGCCATGAAGAGCTGCAAGAGCGGCTTCCTGTTCTCCTGCATCAGGCACTTCAGTTGGAAGCCGAGCAGGAGTTGCAGGTGGTTTATCAGGTGAGGCTGGAGAGGTAGGAGGAGGGGCGATGCCCGACGCCTTTTCCACTGTCTGTTTAGAAGTAGTAAAAGTTAGTGGAGCCAGTTTTTTAGCTCCTCCTCTCCTGACACTAAGTCCCGTCTTCATGCGACCAGGCATTGTTCTCCTTGAAGATGAAAGGGTGGCAGGGCTGGAAGGTGCAGGAGCAGGACGGCGAACAGCAGACAAACGTCAGAAAAGGTTTGATGAAGATCGAGCAGCTCAAGTCTACTTTATAGTAACTATCCTGATACGATGCTGGGACGTTCCCTTGTCGTTCAGATAACGTACAACCACGTCCATGAGTCGTAGATAACCGTGCTTTTCCATTCATAGTATGTTTTACACTTAGTCAGTGTTGTTTTGGAAAAAAGTAAAAAAGCTTAACTCAAATAAAAAACGTGATAACGTTCAGTCAACGTTCAGGGTGAGGCTTGTAAAACGAGTCTTGTTGTTACCGTTCTGTAATTAACGCAGACCATTCGTCATTCATCAGAACTAGCTTCTCTCAAGCAGACATGGCTAACTTTTGTCCTTTGCCTTTGTCTTTGACCGTAGGTCACAAAAGGCGTCAGGAGGTGTTTATTTCAGACATCAGGAGGGGTGTAGAAGAAGGTAAGGTGTGGGCTGTGTGGAAATTCTGTCCTGAAAATTTGAACAGGGATCTTTACATCCCTCCTAACTGTAACTTCAAACAATGCTTTTTGCACAACCAAACCACTGCATTGGTTCCTGGTGGACCCTCTGTCAAAAAACTTATCTCAGAAAATGGGGAAAGTTTTTTTTCAGGTGTTCTTTTGGGACATGGTGCCATGGTACACTTAATGTCTAGACATTCCATTTCCTCTGGAAGTTCAAAGAAATTCATTTCAGACAGACAAAAACCCTTTTTTCTAAGGGATCAACCTTTGGGGGGAGGGCCTGGTAATTCAGTTTTCATCGATTCTACTATGGTGAAGGCTTTAATTAAAGCCACTTTACTTCACCCAGACAAAATTACACACTCTTTAGGTTCAAAAATTTTCTATGAAAGAGGATTCAGGACAGAGATTGGCCACAATTACCATGGATGCTGTCATGTTGTGAGAGTTATTACTGAAATAACTGCCTCCCATGAAAAAGGTCAGCTGAAGGTGGTAACAGCCTACCCCGTATCTAATTTTTGGTCCTCCTAATAAAACTGAACAAAAAATAAACGATGATCCTCCGGGTAAGGCCCCTGGGCCAAACCCACCCTTCCACATGTTTTCCCCTCTTTTCAGAACGCTCAGGCACTGACCCTGACGTTTGTTTCGTCCTTGAGCAATAAATCATTTCAGGAAATTGCGATAAGGAAAGACTGACAGGTTTCCTATAAAGGTTAAACGGGGACTAAACCATCGTTATTTGACACAACAACCTTCGACCTACTATGTCGCGTTACTCCCTGCAGCGTGTATTAGAACAACGTCACCCCGACGACACTCAAGTTCTGACATATGTGAGGGAAAGAAATGAAATTATATGTTGCTCTTCTATTTGTTTCAGGTACGTGTGCAAATACTTGAAAGAATGTGTTCTTCACCGGAAAAAATTATACTTAGTTTTTTCTTCAGTGCAATCAAGTTTTACATCCAAAGACAGAAAAACCTTGAGGAAAATGGTTTTGAGTCATAACTTGTCGAAATTTTCAGCGGTGGAAACCTTGGGTTATGCCCTGAAGCATGGAAGAAAGGGAAAAGGCCCACTGAAAAACCCCTTCCATGTGGAAGCATTGAAAGCGGCAGAAGAGCATCACGCCAAAGAAAATCCCCGCCTACTTAACCAGCGTCTTCATTTCTTCATGTCTATTTTGGAACTTCTAGCTGAGTGCTTAGAAACCAAAACTTTGTTTTCCTCCTGCCCCATATTTCACATCCCATCATCGTCCCTGGATCGTTTCAGTGTAGAGGAGAAAGAAAAAGTTTGGTTTTATCTGGCTATGTGGTGCACCCAGCTTATCTCCCTTACTCACTGTTTTCACCACAATCAGCTCGCTTTACACTCAACGTCATAACAAATTTAAACGAACGAAGAACGATGTAACATGCTTACCTAAACAGGGGGAAGGGAACGGGAGAGATATATAGAATAGGATAGAATAGGGTAGGATAAAATAGGGTAGGGTAGGGTAGGGTAGGGTAGGGTAGGAAAGGGTGGGGTTGGGTTTAAAAAACTATGGGGTGGGGGGGTGGGGGCACCCCTCAAGTATGGGGGGTTTGGGGCTTGTTGGCCCGGGCTGGCCGCCCAAAATAACCCACCTAACCCACCCACCCACCTACCCACCCACCTAAACCACCTACCCACCTACCCTACCCTACCCTACCTTACCCTACCCTACCCTACCCTACCCTACCCTATATAAGTCAACTGTATGCTTTCTAGCCTGTCATAACCTGCCTGCCTTCCTACCTGCCTGCCTTACTTGCTCAACACTTTTTATTTGGACGCTATGGAGTTTCACCTTTCGGACGAGTTGTTATTCAAGGTCAGTGAAAAAATATCTGAAAAAGACTACCCTCGATTAGGAGTTTACTTAGGACTTAGACTAAGTCTAATGGATTACATGGAAAAAATACCGTCTCTTCGTTCTATGGGGAGAGAAATGCTTATTTCATGGAGTAGAAAGAACGTGCGTTGCAAGTGGATGGTATTGAGACATGCATTAAGTGACATAGGTCGTTACGATCTAACTGATTATTGTAGATGGTACATGGGATATTTCAACGTAGTGGACCATTGTGAAATTCCTCCAGAACAGTCAAAGCAGACGTGAGCAATCTTTTGGTGAAAGGAAAAGTTAAACGTGAACTGGACGTGATAGACGGGCTTCAGAGCACGGCGGAAGTAATAGACAAGATTCTCATCATCATGGCCGAGTTAATGGACAAAGTGGTAGCCCTGGAGGAGAACGACATAGGAAGAAAGGCCTTGAAGGATTTAATGGAGAGAATGCGGGCCTTAGAGGACCGTAGTCAAAGTCCTACTCCAGCCAAGACCGGGTGCAGTTGGTACTGCAACAAGAATTCATTTTCCATATAATATCCATGTACTCTGCTTGCAAAGCATATCTGATAATAATGATTCATACCTAGCATGTACTCTGATAGGAAGAAAAAAATAAAAAGATTGAATTAAAAAAACCGAGTTGTGTCTTTGTTGCATTTAATCTCATATCAAAATAGTGAGTCATAAGTATTGCGTAAATTCATAGGAACATTGCATCAGAAAATGAGTCATGGTTATTGTGTAATTTGTTTCAAGGATTGCACAATACACCCTCATACGTAGGTCATACGTTTTTGCAAGTAGGTTAGTAGGTCACTTCCGGTTTGTAAGTAGGTCAGCTCTAGGTATTGCACAATTCTTTTAATTTATGCAACTAGGTCAGGTCACTAGGTCAAATGGAATCCAGCTCTCTGATTGGTCGAAAAAACTAGGTCATGACCTTATGACGTCACTTCCTGTCAAATCCAGCCCTCTGATTGGCTGAAACTAGGTCACTTCCGGTCTACCAGTAGGTCATGACCTAGTTAGTAGCTAATCCATTGCGCTCAGTTTGCATGTATATACTACTCTTCGGCAAAACCGTGTACAGTAGAAGTAGACCCGAGGTCGAACCATGGGTCTAAAAAAATGTATCGTAACTTGTATGAGACTTATTCTGATTAGTTTAAGCTGGTTTTAAATTGACAGCACAGATGGATGGATAAACTAGTTGGCTGATTGATCATGTGGGTGTGGCGATTAGCCTTGAATGATCGGCCGAAGTATATCACTGGTCAGCTATTAGGACCCTATTAGGGACCCGCCGTTAAAGGGGTTGAAACCCATGGGATTACTGGGACCAGTAGAGAGTGATTGTCCCATTGGGCCTGATTTTATTTTCACAAGAAATGATTTTGGGAAGTCCGGTGAAATGTGATTGATTAAAGTAGATTTCCTGTTAAAAGAGATTACTTAAAAAGAAGATGGCTGGAGAAAGTAATGGCATTTTTGATCTTTTGGTTTTACAAAGAAATCAATACTTGTCCTTTGGTGTTTGGATTAAGGACATTTTGTTCATGTTGACAGAACAATATTTTCCCTTACACCTGATTTATTGCGTTGGATTTCCCCCTCCATGGTTTATCCTTTTTCCCTCTCCTCCCTGCCGACTCCTAACTCATCCACAGGTATCTTTTTGGCTGACTGGACTCATCTGTATGGGAAATGCATGTCAATAGAAATGAGGACAACTAGGGTCAGAATAAGTAGAGCGGTATCAAATAAATGAAATATGCATGTGGACCGAAATTAGTCAGAGCCCGGTGCTATTATTGGTTTGTTATTGTTGGGTACAGCATCTCACATCAAAAACTCATTTAATGGTGGTTGGGTGAAATCAGGCAAACTGATTTGTGCTTACGCCCAGCGACTAATGATAAGAATTGATTGAACAATATAGTTTTTAATAAAACTAATTATTTCTGGTGGTGTGTGGACAATGAAGGGAGATTTGATGTATTAGGTATTGTTTACTGGCCTTTTCACAGCCAGAAAATAAAGTATAATTAGTTATCATTAAGTCCATGACCACTGATTCAGAAATTCAAATAACTACTGCCATGTGCGGTTGAAAAGCGATATTTTGGTGAAGGTAACATCTTATAAATGTATTCACATCTAATTTTTTATTTTACAGATATAGACTGCAACAATTAATAACTATTTCCATGACCTTAAACCCATGATATAACTATATTTGTCGAGTATCAATTATAAACTTGGGAGGAATGAGACACTTTTGCCAATCACATGTGCAATCACAAACAGCACCTTGATTGTCCATCTGGATTATCTCTTTACCATCCTGACATTTTTCGGTGCTTTATTTGTTGCTGTCTAAGTGTAGGGATGGGGCCTGCCTCTCATGGCAGACCTAAGCCTTTGCCAGCCATGTACTTCCCAGCAGTGATTTGATTGTCTATCTGGATCATCTCTTTAACCATTCGGACATTTGTTGGTGCTTTATATGCTGCTTGTTTGACTGCATTGAATCAGTGCAGCATGTGTATTGAGGGTTTTGTCAGCTTACGCATATTGATCTGTTTGAACTCCTTCAAGGCAACACAAAACTTGTAAGACTACTTGAAGGCGAGGGGAGTATATGGGGGAAAATCTGAGATCTGCACCAATTTGGTGGAAAAGATGCCTGAAAATAAAAGTTGAAAATGTATACTTTTTATTCCAGAACATGTTTGTATATGTTGTAGACTATAC
Source organism: Acholoe squamosa (assembly GCA_949317995.1). Classification (NCBI taxonomy): domain Eukaryota; kingdom Metazoa; phylum Annelida; class Polychaeta; order Phyllodocida; family Polynoidae; genus Acholoe; species Acholoe squamosa. The sequence goes on from OX439041.1 coordinate 16,564,848, forward strand.
TATTCCAGAAGGGGAGAGTCATACAATAATTATCTAGGAAATAGCAGAAGGACAGAAAATTACCCTTATGCTAAGAGATAGGGGGGGGGGGCAATACGTCCGTTACAGGGATGCCACTGACTGATCAATGGAAATTCGGAAATTATCCTAATTTTTTGGGCTCCCAATAGGAAATGCCTACAGGAAATGAATTCAAAAATTCGGAATTCCGAAAAAAAGTAAGGAAAAGTGGCATCTCTGCCGTTACCATGATTATGAACATTCTTATATGTCTTTGGGTAGGAGAGTGTTATAAAAAAAAGCTGTTTAAGATGGACGGACGAAATTTACAGATAAACCAAAGGGATAATAAAGCTTTGTTTTGATATAAATATTTGAGTATTCATATATTATTATACCATCCAGACAATGCTCTAAACTTATGGTAACGGACGTATCTTAAAAGTTACATTAATTTTGCAATTTTATATCTAGTGGTTTGTCTACCCTGGAATGCCAATGGCTTAGCCTACCAAGATTTCATAACCCAGTCTTCCATGAGAAATGGATTTTGTCAGTGGTACAACTGACATTCTGTTTTGCTGAACATCTACTTCTATTTTCTATGAAATGATATGGTCATTTTGCCTACTTTTTATGCTCAATAGATCACCAATAATCCTCTAATATCAATGAACCTGACAAAATGCATATCCAACTTTAGGAAACGATGTCTACAACAAATAATATGGGCACTCTTTTCATTTTCTTTGGTCTGGTTTACATGGCAAGCAATGTTTAGCAATAAATCAGCTATTTTGCAATTGGTGCAAGTCCCAAATTTGTCACCCATATGACAAGGGAAAATATTGACTTCATATACCCCTCAAGGCAAATGATCTGTCATAGATGGGACACTTCACAAATAGGCCATGAGAAATATGTGTCAGAGATTCTGGACAGGAACAGGTACCATCAGTACTCAAGCTACTAGTGGCAGGAGTAGGCATCACCAGGACTCTGCTCATCTCTATTCTGTACTCTCAAGATCCTTGCCTAGATGTGGCAGGAGTCTGGATAGGACGACTCACCATCAAGTCCAATGCCTATGTTACAGGGGTTTGGGTAGGTCTATGTACCATCAGGACCCTTACCTAAATGTTGCAGGAGTCTTGTTAGGCCGATATACCATCAGGACCCTTACCTAAATGTGGCAGGAGTCTGGGTAGGACCACTAGCTACCATCAGGTCCCTTACCTATATGTGGCAGGAGTCTGGGCACGACTATGTACCATAAGGTCACTTACCTAAATGTGGCAGGAGTCTGGGCACGACTATGTACTATCAGGTCACTTACCTAAATGTGGCAGGAGTCTGGGTAGGACCAATAGCTACCATCAGGTCCCTTAGCTAAAATAAATGTGGCAGGAGTCTGGGTCAGTACTGGTATAGTTACCATCATGACCGTTACCTAAATGTGGCAGGAGTCTGGGAAGGACTATGTTCTATCAGGTCCCTAACCTAAATGTGATGGCCAGGATGGATACCATGAGGGTCCCTTACCTAATTGTGAGTCTAAGTAGGACCAGCTACCATTAGGTTCCTCAACTAGATCTGGCAGGTCCCCAGCAGGTCCCTTACGTAAATGTGGCAGGAATCTGGGTAGGACCAGCTTTCATCAGGTCTAGGACAGGTCCCTTACCTACATGTAACAGCAGTCTGGATAGGACCAGCTTACATCAAAGCCCTAACCTAAATGTGGCAGAAGTCTGAGAGCAGCCAGTCACTATAATGCTGAGAGAGTGTGGACAGGAGGACCAAAGGTTAAGTAGAGAGGAGTGGGACCTGTCGACTCGCGTTAACACAACAGTAAGACAAGTGGATGTAGGTGTATACAGAGGTGTAAAAGTGACAGCCAGTGGGCAAATAAACCCACTCGCAATAAGAGACCGTAATGTCAGCTACCTGATTCCCTAGATTCTGGTTTATCTAGCATCAAAATAGACCACCATTATATGCACATGTCCCACCAGTAACATGTATAAGAATTACTATTTAATGCACTGGGTACATGTAAACATGCTGTTTCAAAAGATGTATGGTCACTTTAATATGTATTAAGTACAAATAAAGCTATCCTGAATGTCAGAGAAGCCACTCACTCACTGATAAAACCAGGAAAACCTACAATTATGGACACCTTTTCCAACAAAAGAATATGATTCACCACAGAATTCCTGGTAAACTAGCAAAAGTGGCATTTCTGATATGTGCTTGCCTTATGTATGAAGGTATGATGGCATTGGAATGACGCCCAAGGTGGTATTGCCAAAATGACATCAACACATGGGCACTTGCATATATTTAACCACACACATGACTGATATTTGACCTTTGCATTTTGTCTTTTGAATTGAAACCACTTCAAGTGTCTTTAATAAGTTGATAAATATATCATGTTATATACATTGTATGTGCAAAATACCTTGAGGTAGAAACTACAGATTGGGGGGAACAAATTGCTTTTTGGGTTCCAAACATTGGGCCTTAATCAAAGACATTCCCTAAGAGTGTGAGAGAGTCAGGTCGTGGTTTTAATTGGCTTTCCTGAGTCCAGAAAGCTGTAGGTGGCTTTCACTAACTGTTCTGTCACTGTAGATTGATTGACTGGGGGCCTGGGGTGAGTGTAGCAATGATCCCTACCAGTATGCTGCTGTAGATAAGACTCCCAGACAGACCAGAGGCAAACCTTAAAAGGCTGCATTGTGTAATGTTTTTGTACAGTTTATTTGGTCATCATCATCATCATCATCATTGATGCATCAGGCTGACTCATTAGGTGTGCATCGGCCTTCTTGGGAGGGTGTGTTGCATGAATGTGGCCCTGACTAGTTACTCATCAGAGCTACATTCATGCGGCATACAGACCAATGCCCTACTGTAATAATGCACTCAGCAGCAGCACTTAAAGGGTTATCAATTGCCACATTTTGCATTATAGCGTCATGCTGGGGAGTGTGTCAATCAGGCAGGGCCAGCATGATACACCAATGCAGCCCTGGCTAAGGCTTTGATGCATCATGCCCTGATATGATGCATGAGTGTAACTCTCATGGCTGACCGCATTTGATGTGCCCTCCAAGGTCAATATGATGCAAGGGTTCAGTGCTAGTGAGTTACTAGCCAGGGCTGTTTTGCTGCATTATGATGAGATCTGAACATAAGGCCTTTGAAACACCATTCTCAACCCTTAAAGGGTTAAAGACCTAGGACAGAGCCCCAGTGTTTGACCACGTCTCAATAAAGACACTGGAATTAATCAATGGCTCTGTCTGCAGCTGGGATGAAACATGGAATATTTGAATAAAAAGTACCATAAATCCTCGTGCATAGGACATCCCGCACCTTAGGATGCTAAATCTTATAGGATGCACCTTGGGTCAAATTTTGGTCATTTTAGTACTGTTCAATAGTGTAAAATCTGTGCATACAAGACGCCCCCTGATAAAACCTATAGGGTACACATGAAGTAATTCTGGTGAATAAGCTGTGTCTTATACGTGAGAATTTATCCTACTGTATAGAAGCTACACATGTATAGATGGTCTAATAGGAAAGGCCATTGCAGAGAAAAGGTGAACAGGTAAAAAGTTTCCAATAATAGCATTGTAATGTATGTTTTCTGTCTACTTTATACTAGGAGAAAATTGAAAATGAAATGATGAAATTACCATGGGACGGTAATGGAGCGTCTACAATAGTTTTCAGAATTGACTGCATTATAATAGAACCATCATGATCTCTTTAAGATGGCAGATTATCTCACAGCCATACAGGGTTGATACACTCAATGAGAGGCATGATGCACCTTTGTAGACTCTTCATCACCCGAACTTCATTTGTGCATCATACCACTCAGTAAGGCATGATGATGCACTCATGTTAATGTCCTGAGACAGATTAATGTGGGTCCTATCATGAGTGACTTACTATGTCAAACAGGATGATAAACCCTAAGAAATAACTTGAAACTACCAGGCATCCTTAATAATCAGACCAACTGATAACCCATCATTTTTTCTCCTACCCCACATGATTTCATCCGGATACACTGATATGAAACCTACTTTTACATGATGCAGTAACGCTAGCCCGTGATACTAGTAGGTAGGGGTAGCTGTAGATGTAGTAGTTTCTACGTGAGACCACTGTCACAGGTTAAGTAGTGTGGAGAGTACTCCTGTCACTTCATATTGATACAGGAGAGGGTGTGGGTGTGGAAGTGACACCTCTACATTAGGACGCTATTATGTATGCTCGATAATGTATCACGCTCAGATTTTCAATATCCAAAATGAATCATAACTTGTATCACTGCGAATTCTCTCATATAAGCCACAACTTAGACAAAAACCAGATGCTTATTGCGGCTTTGAGGAGGTTCCCAAAGTAAGGGTGCGACTTATATGAGGGTATTTGACACTATAGAACAGTACTGAGCTGCTAATTTTCAAGACCTAGGTCTTGAACACTTGTTGAGGATACCTGTGGAAGCCCTTCCCCTAGTCCAGTGGTAGTAAACTTTGCAACAACTAAGAAGTGTCCATGGCAGCATACTTGGCCTTGCATGAGGGAATCTTAGTTCCATGTATTAACGGCGCACCTGGCTATAAGCCAGACCCCACACCTAGGTTTTGACTTTATAAACTGTTCTATCATAGTGATAAAAACATTTGAGAACACCCTTTACACCACACCTTGATTCTAGTAGTGAAAGGAAATAGCTGTAGACCAAATAAATACCATAGCAAAGCGAAACTGCCTGAGATGAATTACAAACCAGTAGACTAACCTCTTCACCCCAACACCCAGCACCAATTTTACTAAGTGTCTACTTGTACCAGTAACCAGCTACAAGTATCATTTGCAGATTAGTTTAAGCTGGTCTTAAATCGACAGCACAGACAGATGGATAAACTAACTGTTGGCTGATTGATTGTGTGTGCGTGTCGATTAGCCTTGAATGATCAGCCGGAGTAAATCACTGGTCAGCTATTAGGATCGACTCTTTAGGGACCCAGCGTAAAAGGGGTTGAAACCCATGGGCTTACTGGGACCAGTAGAGAGTGACTGTCCCATTGGGCCTGATATTATTTTCCCAAGAAATGATTTCAGGATGTCCAGTAAAATTTGATTGATTAAAGTAGATTTCCTGTTAAAAGGAATGACTTAAAATGAAGATGGCTGAATCAAGTAGTGACATCCCTTGGCTTTACAAAGAAATCAATACTTGTTCTTTGGCTTTTGGATTAAGGATAATTATATTCTGAACTTGTCTCTCAGGACCGATATCAAATAAGTCAATCGATCACCAACAAAGAAGAAGAAATCTTATACTTTTGGTTCCCTTTCCGTCAGATATTTATAAAAAGACACTTCATCAAAAAGGGAGAAAACTTGTGTGTCTGTAATACATATCCTCGGGCAATTCTACAGATGAGCTCATTAATACATCATTTTAAACGACCGACAGGTCCATGAGGCATTGTCCTCGAAGCAGTACAACCAGATAGAGCAGTAGAATATGGACCAGCAATTTCCATTGCTCGTAACTCGAAAAGAAATAAAACAATAGCCTTGAGCAAATCTAGCTTGTGGTCTGACATCAGCACTCCCTCACCCAGTTATTGGCACCACCAAGCCACTATTCACATAACTCCCACCAAAACTGCCCTATTCACACCACATTGCCAAAAAAGGCGGGAAAGTTGATACATGGATCAACATCATATAGCTCAGCATTGCAGGCAAAAAGCGTCTTATGGCCGCCAACCAATTGACTCTGTAGAATATAGACAATTACTCTAAATTTACAATAGTTAGTACTGAAATACCTTTTCCTGCAAGACCCCTACATCTCCTCCTTTAATGGCACTACAAATTCATTAAGTAATTCTGCCTCTTATACATAAAATTTCCATCCTTTTTTAAACTTATTCGCACCACCAAAATGACTGAAAATGAGGAGACCCATAGTTGTCTCCTATAACTCTTAATGAAAGAATCCTCCTCAAGCATTAGACAGGAGTAGTTTAGGATTGGTTCCTTTGTGCCAGGCTTTTAGTCCCTTTGTCTTAGTCTGATGGATTTTAACAGGACCCTGCTGTGGTGATTGAAATACATTAAAGCAGACAGAACTCCAAGTGGGAAATCATTGATTCATTGAATTAACTGAACCTATTAGTGTTTGAGTGATTTAGCGAATTTGGCCTTTTTCAAAGTGGGCACTACTGTTAAGCCTTGGGTATAACGCGCACTAATACATAAGCCATGGGTTTCCATCTCCTACACTATGATATCTAAGCCATCCCACGAGTAAGATATGGTATGATGCTTGTCACCACAGCATGAGAAAATGGGAAACAGCTCAGCCAGAGCTAGATAAAGGACCCAGGTCCCTTGCAGACCCTGTCTATACATACAATGAATAGGGCAGAATTACAACATAAATATAGAGGGGAAAAAGGGATACAAAACATGTATATAGAAAGCTGTTGTAGTATTGTACATTGTAAGGAACCAGCCACATGCTCCATAGGGTAATTAGGTCAACCAGGTCTTACAACACTCCCTGCTATTGGGTGTAATCGGGTTGTTCATGCATGCCGCCATGTTAGCTATTGGGAGCAACCGGATTGTTCAATACATACCAGGTGCCACATTGGCTTTAGGGGGGGGGGGGGGCTGGTGTGTTCAATAACTGCAGACAATGTTAGCTATAGGGGGGAACTGGGCTGTTCAATAAATGCAACCATGTTGGCAACTGGGTTGTCCAATACATGCCGCCATGTTAGCTACTGGGATGAGGGATGAACCAGTACATGTGAGAATGTTGGTTATAGTGATGAACCAGACTGTTCAATTAATGTGGCTCATGCAGCTATGAGGATGAACCGGGTTGTTCAATACATGCCACCATATCACCTGTAGGGATTGACTGGCCTGGTCAATGCTCTCCCGCATTGTCCAGTGGGTGCATCCAATGCTGAAGCTGGTGTCTGGCAAGATAAGTGCTAAGAGCTGCCCCATTGGGTACCAGTTGCACCCTAAAGAGTCTGCAATACATGGAGGGAGTGATCATATCGGTTGAAAATACATCCCAATACATGCCTATAGGTATGAACCGTGTTGTTCAATACAAACGGCCATCACATGATGCCTACCAATTTATGTCCATTTCTCATTATGAACCAATACAGAACTTGGGTCGGCAATAATGCATGAAGGCAGCATTTCTAAGTTACTTGTCAGAGCTGTAACCATGTACAAGTTGCAAATGGGAAAACGAAATACAACCTGGTGAACTTCATATCTTACAACAGAAATGTGAAATAGAGCTCACATGCTTGAGCCCTAGTAGGATACTTGCCGAGGTTTCTTAGAGCAAAAGGAAGACTGCTGTCAGGCCAAATGACAAGCTGTATCCTTTTAGTTTTAGTCATTGTCTAAATGTTTCTTTTTTTTTATGTTTGCTAATCAGAATATTATCACACGATCAGACACACAAGTCCTCCTTTTTTTTGTATTTAGGAGCCCAACATTTCTTTACATTTTTCTGCTAGCTTGGACAGTTGGCTGATATCCTGGGACTCCAGAACACTATTCAAATGAATGAGAAAACAACTCAAAGGAATGGGAAAGATTTAAATGACATATTCAAGTTATTTTGCAATGACTTTGCATGGGCAACAGTAGGTCCATTATCTGAGGAAGTCAGTGCATTGATACAGAAGGCTTATTTCCTATGGAAATACTTGTTTCTTTTCCCCTAGAGACACAAGTCAAGATACAGTTGTTTATCACTGGGTGTATGCGTAGTCAATATCGACTGAACCAACATGGCATTTTCCATCGACCAGTGTTTCTCAAAGACACTTTATTCATGTTGATAGAACACTATTTTCCCATTCACCTGATTTATTGTGTTGGTTTTCCCCCACCATGGTTTCTCCTTTTTCCTCTCCTCCCTGCCGACTCCTAACTCATCCATAGGTATCTTTTTGGCTGAGCGCACTCATCTCTATGGAAACTGCATGTCAATAGAAATGAGGACAACTAGGGTCAGAATAACTAGAGCGGTATCAAATAAATGAAATATGCATGTGGACTGACATTAGCCAAGGCCTGGTGCTATTATTGGTTTGTTATTGTTGGGCACAGCATCTCGCATCAAAAACCCATTTAATGGTGGTTGGGGGAAATCATGCAAACTGATTTGTGCTTTCCCCCAGCGACTAATGATAAGAATTGATTTAACAATATAGTTTTTTAATAAAACTATTAATTTCTGGTGCTGTGTGGACAATGAGGGAGATTTGATGTATTAGGTGTTGTTTAATGGCCTTTTCACAGCCAGAATATTAAGTATAATTAGTTATCATTAAGTCCATGACCACTGGGATTCAGAAATTTAAATGACTACTATCACCTGCAGTTGAAAACGAATATTTATGTGAGGGTAACATCTTATAAATGTATTCACATCTAATCTTTGATTTAACAGATATAGACTGCAACAATTAATAACTATTTCCATGACTATAAACCCATGATTTAACTATATTTTTCCAGCATCAATTATAAACTTGGGAGCAATGAGACACTTTTGCCAATAACATGTCCTTAGCTGGCTTATTTCACACTTATCCCACACTTGCTAAACACTGGCTTGCTGTAAGCAAAAACAGAAACAGCACCTCGCAGTTATTTGTCTCATTGAAAATTGACAACTACCTGCCTCCCCGCTCCCTGCACTTGGGAGGTATGTGTGACACCAAATTGACCCCCTTATCCGCAGATTTTAGGCTGAAACTGACCCCTTTTTATATAAAAAAAAACACTGATTTTTTTAGGGTTCAAAAGCACCCCTTAATTCCAGAAAGCACTGACATGTTGACCAAACCACCCTTTAACTCAATAACATGGATGTCTGAACTCCCAAAACAGTGAAAACACCCCCCCCCCCCGAAGAGAAAACACAGATATAATCATTTACTTCATCATTTCATTATCAACTTATCAGTGTGAAAATAACCCCCCTTTCCACGGATATTTCTTGAAATATTACCCCTTTTTTCTGAAAAATAAAGGACATTCCTGATGTTTCCCAAGCACCCCTATTTCCGTTTTTTTTTTTCATAACGATGATGGTGTCACTTATGCTGTCTAAGTGTAGGGACTGGGCCTGCCTCTCGTGGCAAACCTAAGCCTTTGCCAGCCGTGTACTTCCCAGCAGTGATTTGATTGTCTATCTGGATCATCTCTTTAACCATTTGGACTTTTGTTGGTGCTTTATATACCGCTTTTTTGACTGCATTGGATCAGTGCAGCATGTGTATTGAGGGTTTTGTCAGCTTACGTATATTGATCTGTTTGAACTCCTTCAGGGCGAACACATAACTTGTAAGACTACTTGAAGGCGAGGGGAGTATATGAAAAGGGGTAGTATTGATTTCTTTACCCCTCAAGGCAAGTGATTTGTCATAGTTGGGACACTTCACAAATATGTGTCAAAGAGTCTGGGTACCATCAGTACTCAAGCTAGTAGTGGCAGCAGTAGGACTGTTCATTTCTGTTCTCTATGATCAAGACCCTTACCTAGATGTGGCAGGAGTCTGGATAAGACTTCCCACTGTCAAGCTCAATGCCTATGTTACAGGAGTCTGGGTAGGTCGCTGTACCATCAGGTCCCTTACCTAAATGTGGCAAGAGTCTGAATAGGACTAGTTACTATCAGGACCCTTACCTAAATGTGGCAGGAGTCTCTGTAGGACTAGTTACCATCGGACCCTTACCTAAATATGGCAGGAGTATGTGTAGCACTATGTACTATCAGGTCACTTACCTAACTGTGACAGGAGTGTGAGTAGAACTGGATACCATCAGATCCCTAACCTAGCTGTGGCAGGGAGTCTGGGTAGGAACAGGTAAGGTGAGGGTCCCTTAGCTTAATGTGAGTCTAATTAGGACCAGCTACCATCAGGTTCATCACCTAGATGTGGCAGGTCCCCGGCGGGTCCCTTACATAAATGTGGCAGGAATCTGGGTAGGACCAGCTACCATCAGGTCTTGGACAGGTCCCTTACCTACATGTAACTGGAGTGTTGATAGGACCAGCCTGCATCAAGGCCCTAACCTACATGTGGCAGAAGTCTGAGAGCTGTTGAGAGAGTGTGGACAGGAGAACCAAAGGTTAAGTAGACAGGAGTGGGACCTCTCAACTTGCGTTAACACAACAGTAAGACGAGTGGATGTAGGTGTATACGGAGGTGTAAAAGTGACTGCCAGTGGGCAAATAAGCCCACTCGCAATTGACATCGAGAAGAAAAAGTAAATAATCCATAAAAAAAACGTATCATTAAAATTTTTTGAGGATTTAATGGTATAGGAAATAAACAGAATGGCAATGAAAGCCATGTGTTACTCATTGAGAGAATTTACATGGAGTGTGATGTCATGCATTGAAATAGTTTTTCCATGTAGAGGATGTAGAGAAAATGCCTAAAGTGTTGGTTCAATGTCCCTATCATGTCCCTTGGCCCTGAGAATGTGGATGCAGACCTAAGAATCAAAACTATGATAAAATCATCAATTCCACTGTGTTGGCCGTTTGAGGGTATGATGGCATTGAAATGAGACCAGAGGTGGTGTTGCCAAAATGACATCAAAACATGGCACTTATATATTTAATCCCACAAATGACTGATATTTGACCCTTGCATTTCATCTTTTGAAACTTATATTTTTAAGAGCCTTTAATAATTAGACATAGGTCATTTATGTGCAAAATACCATATGTTAGAAACACACTAGGCCAACAGACAGGGAGAGGATATTGCATTAGTAGGGTCACAACATTGGGCCTTAATCAGAGACATTCGCTCAGAGTGTGAGAGAGTCACATGGTAGCAGACAGGGTTTTAATTGGCTTTCCTGAGTCCAGAAAGCTGGCTGTAGGTGGCTTTCACTAACTATTCTGTCACGGTAGATTTATTGACTGGGGGCCTGGTGGTGAGTGTAACATTGATCCCTACCAGTATGCTGCTGTAGATAAGACTCTCCCAGACAGACCAGGGGGAACCTAAAAAGGCTACATTGTGTAAAGTTTTTTTCTGTTTAATTTTGGTCATCAACATGCGCCAATGTATTGATGCATCTTGCTGACTCATCAGGAGTGCACCAGCCTTCGTGGGTGGGCGTGTTGCATCCCAGGATAGGAGGGATGAGCAATTATTATTAGTAATGTATAAATATGTCAACAAATTAGGGTTAAGACCAGCGGAAAACCCTAGAACTAGGGCTGATCATAAAATACAGATCAGGCTGCGACGGCCCAGGTTGGAAAAATACAAGAGAGGCCCGCTGTATCGAGGTAAAAAGCTATGGGACAGGATCCCAGCACGGGTACAACTTGCTGAGTCCAAAAACATATTCCAGAGGCACCTCAGGAAAACACAATTGGAGCCAGAGATGGACTCTGACTTTGACTCTGAAGGAGAGGGGGGACAGGAATAAATAGTAAATGGGTGTGCTATTCACCGGTATGTAGTCATACAACTGTTATACCTTTTGTCACTTTAATACTTGATGCCTTTTACTACATATTCCTCTGATTTTTTTTTTTTTTCTGCAGTTATATCTTGGTATAGATGTTATCAAGTGAATACTATTTATATTCATCCTTCATTACACTGCTCATTATTATATGTAAATATGTGCGGGTGGAGGGAATTGTTGCTGGTGGAGGGAATCAAAGTCAAATCTAAGTCAAACCGGCCACAAAAAAAAACAAAAAAAAAACTCTTCTTTACTATGCCCACACCTATATGTCCCAATGTTTTGCAGCCATAAGCATTTCCTTGATGGGTAAAACCGAGGCAAGCCGGGGAGGGGTTCCACAACTACACAAAATAAAATGATACTGGTAATGGTACATATGTATTACTATATGTTATAGCTCTATTGATTGTAATGATTGTTGCCACATGGCTAATGAGCTACTTTCCTAGTTTTAAGCTGAATCTCACATTTATATGGAATACATATCAATAAGTGACTCTCATGCGCACACAATGTGCCAAACCAATAGACACGGCATAGAATGCCTGGACAAAACTGAACTGTAAAGGACCCTTCAGAAAGTGATACACATGTTATCATTGATGAAAAGTAGGTAATACCATATGACTAAAGTCAATGGATTGCAATCCACTAATTTCAATTCGATTCAATGTAAGAATTACCTTACGACCACCTTCCACGTGAGATTACATTGAATAAAAGAAGTCGCCTGACTTCATTGAAACAAAAAAAAAAACAAAAAAAAATGTAGCCCTGACTAGTTACTTAGCAGAGCTGCATTCATGCAGCACAACACACAATGGCCACACTGCAATAATGCCCTGGGTGGCAGCGCTTAAAAGGTTATCGAAATGTCACATACCATCAGCTATCATTCCAGAGTGTATGTCAATCATGCAGGGCCAGCTTTGGTGTATCATGTCCTGATGTGATACATGAGTGTAACTCTCCTCATGGCTGACCGCGTTTGATGCGGCCCTGGATGGTCAATATGATGCAAGGATTCACTGCTGGTGAGTTACTAACCAGAGCTGTGTTGCTGCATTATGATGAGATCTGAACATGAAGCCACCTTTCTCACCCCTTAAAGGGTTAAAGACCTAGGACAGAGCCCCAGTGTTTGACCAAGCCTCAATAAAGACACTGGGTCTGTCTGCCGCTAGGATGAAATGTGGAATCTTTAAATAGAAAGTACCATAATACCTCGCGTATAAGCCACGTGTTAAACACAGGACGAGGATAAGTCCCTAGTCCGCAATACAGTATCAGTAAAATTGAGGGGAGGTTTTTCCCCCCTATAAATTATCCCCTATATTCCCCATCCATTTTTATCATATTAGGGGGAGCTCCAAGATGGTCATAAGTCTTTGAATTTCGAAGATCTATTGATTACTTATTTGTATTTACCCTCTCCTGTCTACAAAGTCTGGATGTACCTTATATGCGGAGTGCACCTTATACACAGGGTATTATGGTACTGTATAGGGGCCATGTGTGTATGGCTTGTATAGTTCAATAGTGAAGCTATTGCAGAGAAGAGACAAACAGGTAAAAAGTTCCATTTCCATTAATAGCACTACAATGTAAGTTTTCTGTCTAATCTATACTAGGAGAAAATTGAAAATGAAGTGATGACTGTATTATAGAACCATCATGGTCTCTTTAAGGTCAATGCGGCGGCTGGTTACCACACAGACACACAGGGTTGATACATTCAATGAGAGTCAGCATGATGCTTCAGTGAAGTGCTCCATCACCAACACTTCATGAGTGCATCATACCAAGCAGTAGGAATGATGCACTCATGCATTAGCAGCCCTCAAGAGACTAATGTGGATCCCATCATGAGTGACTTACTATATCAACCATGGTGTTAAACACTAACAAGTAACTGTTAAATCTACCAAGCATCCTCGTAAACGGAGCAGTAAACTACCATTAAAATTAATGCACTCCCCCCAAGGGCAGGACAGTAAAGCAATCTCCTTGGAAATGACAGTGGAATCCTTGTCCCAAACAGCAAAATAACCAGGACTTCAGATCTAAAAGCACCAGTCTGCATAACCCCAATGGTAGTGTGCATCATATGAATGTTAATGTGGTTGTGAACTATATGAAAGCTATCAGCACATCCCCAGCCCATAGGGACACATCACATTGTACATGTACGTATGGTGCTACTGCATTATGCAGCATGACTATTGTATACAGATTGCTGATGGTGTTATGTACTATCGACCACCCTACACTATACCAGAGGGAATGGTCTGGGTGTAACCTGTCAATTGACCTGGAACAAGTCTGCCATCACAGCACTTGCCATCTCAGTACTTGCCATGTCACGTATAGTGCACCACTGCACTTATTACCCAGGCACTTATGAAACCAAGCGCTTATTATTGGCCTATATTCTGGGCATGAGAGATATTTCACTGGCATTGTACCCCTGACAATTTTGCAAGATGACTTTCTTCAAATCTAAGTGCTTAAAACTGTAAACACATTCTTGCAGGCAAGTTGAGAACTTGACAATGTTAAGGGAACTTATCTTGTAGATCCTATACACATTAGTCGCCACTTTCATGTTAACCAACTCAGATAAGACACTTTTTTTCAGATTATCATCAGTGGTATATGAGCTATTTTTGCAATGAAGCAGTCTCTACAAAGGACTTGGTCAATGGTGCGGACAATACACAGTGCGCAGTCATTAACGCAGCACAATAGTACTTGGAGCTGACAACTGTCTCATTTGGGCAGGTCTAAATAGCGAATGCACCCAGACTGTTGCCATGAAGACAGTGCGGCTGGTAGGTGTTATACAGCACTCATCCATGTATAGAGATGTACAGGGGATAGATCACACTCTGTGTACGGGACAATGCACACAAACAGTGCACAGAGTAGACCGTTAACCCTTACCAGCCGTTATAACATGGCTGGGCAAAGTCAGGGTGCATTACCATCGATACTGCATTCTGATTGGCTGATTGACAGTGCATTATCTAGATGGATAAAACACTCCTCCCAGTACAGGAGGTTAACTTCATCTCACCTTTAGACTTCATAACTGTTGTTCCTGTATTATTAGGTGGCTGATGCAGGGGCGTAGGAAAAGGGGGGGGCAGGGGGGGCCTGGGCCCCCCCAATCATGAAGGAGGTGGGGCCTGAGTATGTCTGGGCCCCCCCCCCAATATTTTCCAAGAACTCATAAACACAATGGAAAAGAAGCTAAGACTTTACATCTCAAATTAGATTATTATGGTGATATCATAGGGAGAATGGGGGTCTGAGCCTAAAGTCAGATCCAAAATTTACCAAAAATTTACTTTTCTATATGAATTCTATATACGCATTATATAGACGCCATCACGCATCAGCCGACAATTCAAGGTGGTCGCGATGGTGCCCTCGCCGGGCCCCCCCAATGAAGATTTGCTTCCTAAGCCTCTGTGATGTGTGATTTTCCTGTGTTGAAAGGCCCCTCGACATCTCAATACAGTCTAGAGCACTCCCATGGTTATGCCCCGCGCCTTATTCCCTAAATAGGCCTTTAAAGCATTAGACGCCGGTAGTTCTAGGATACAGAGTGAATTCATGGGTGATATAGTATGTTGCCTTAAAACATACTGATTGTACCTTTGAGCCTAAGTACCATGGACGTCTAAAGCAAATGAAAATGTATTAACACCAGATACAAAATTAACAGTATGTATACTAGAACATAATACTGATACTGATGGGTGGAATGCTAGGTAACCTATAGTTTTATAATTGGTATTGCAACAACAACAACAATGAACAGTATTTTTTATCAATATAGAGCACAAATCTTAACTCACTTTTTATTTTGTTTTATATTGACTATTGGCAGGTGCACTATGCAGACCTGTGAGCCCATCACTTTGTATGAGTCCATGGAGAACCTGGCTGTTCTGTCAAGTTGTTGCTGTAACCGCACATGTTGAAAAGCCATTCCTCGACATGATGCATGAATGTAGTCTGGATGTTTAACTTGCCAGCGCTGCATTCATGCTTCATGCTGACCGTACAAGGGTGATAAGAGGTACCTCTGAAGGGTCAGGTTGATGCAAGAATGCAGCCCCGTTGACTATAGACTCATTCAATTTCATACATCAGGCCACTCTTAAAAATATGTCCGTTTCCTGTCCACAGGGATGTAAGTCAGGAATGGGCAAAAATCAGGAAGCCATACATTTACTTGATATAAAAGCTTTCTATTCTTCCAAACACTCTTTACCACTTGTATAAGGAAAATAAACATCAGTCAAAAATTTCAGAAATCAGGAAATCCTGATAAAACCTGAAGACTTACATCCCTGCTGTCCAGAGGGTGGGATTCTTTAGACCCATGAGGGAGGGAGGGAAAAAAAATTTTTTAGGAAAATATTTTTATTTGTCATGAGTATTGTAGGCGGGGACGGCATGAATTTGCCATTATGTCCTAAGATTTAGTGATGAGAAACCTAGATTCTTGTGCTGATGGACGAAAAAAAATAAATTGTTTTTCAGAACTCAGGAAAAAGTTTTCCCATTCTCACAAAAAAATCCACCAGGCCTCTGGACAGGAAACAAAAATATTTTTAAGGGTGGCCTCACGGTGGCCAATGAACTTGATACATTAATGCTCTATCAGCCCTGAAAGGACCTTCCATATTATGATGAAGATGGAAATGGCTAGCAGGTATTTCTGTTACAACAGATTGATCTATATCCTCCCAATACATGTTTATGGTGAGTCCCTGTAAGCTTATAGCCAGAGTACACATAGCTTAATGTAGTAACCTGTCCACATATTGGTCTACAGGATGAACATATCACTGTTCAAATATTCTGCCTCATAAAATGGTGTGTAAAGGGCTGGTTCCACTGCTGTCGGTCGGGCAAATTTTTGCTAATCCGACAATTCATATATAGCAAATGTATAGGGAAAAAAATGTCAGATTAGCAAAAAATTCAGCAAACCGTCAGCACTCGAAACAGTTAATGGGGGATAGTCAGTTTCAGGTTAGATGGTTGAAGCATCTAGGGCTGGCAGCGGAAAATTTTCTTTTTCTTACGCTTAAGATTTTCCCAAAAGTCAGCATCTGAACTGCCCCAACGACTTGCAACATGTAGCGGAGACTAAATTGACTAAAACTCGCCCAAGAATATGCAACATTTCCTTCCTTGTCGGGTAACCAAAAAATTTTTTTTTTGCCTTAGCACCCGGTCCACGCACTTCCATGGTAGAATTGATACCATCCATGTTATGGAAATGCAGAGGAAAGGGCCGATTTCCTCTAACTGCATGTTTGTGAATACTGGAAAAAGGGGTGTTTTTTCAGAACATGTTTGTGAAAAGTAAAAATAGGGGGTCTATTTTTAGCAGTGACTCTGCATTTATTGAAAAAAGGGGCCACTATCTGCCTGGTTCATCCAATGCACAACCTCAGGTGTTTTATGTGATTACAAAGAAGCCTTTTGCAATAAATACCTTCATGCACACTGCAGCACATACAATTTCATACATTATTCTATTATACAGGGAATGCCTTTATCTCATATTCCAGATATGGGAAACCTTGCATAAGATTTCCATGATTTAGCAGAAAAAGGGGTGTTTTTATTACCCTAAAAGTTTGTGCTTTTCATGGAAAAAGGGGGTATTTTAGAGCCAAGATTTGTGGATAAGGGGTTCATGACACCATCCATAACATGGATGGTGTCATTCTCCAATAGAGAGTGTGGGGACCGGGCCTTAGCAACAGTTATGGGGAAGGTTTAGTAGTGAGATGCCAAAAATGGGGTTTTAATGGAGGAAAAGAGCTGGCACCAACTGACATGCAATGAGCATGAACATTTGCACTCTATTCAAGGTGGCAGCAGCAGGTTGTTACAGACTAAAACAAGACAAGTTTTACAGTCAGTACACCAGAACTACCATTCCCCTTCAGTCTGGCTACTCCAGCCTCTGTCAACAGCCAACAAGGGGGTATGGATTAACACGTTGGGGGATTAACGCCCCCGGGGTTACCGGCGGATTAACGTGTGGATTAACCGGAGGCTGGTAGGTAGGCTGATGGGGGATTAATGACAGTGTAGTCATGTGGTCACAAGGCAACAGTCTCTATGCCTTCCTGCCTTATGTAATACACACACTGCCTTGTATCAATTGCTAAACTCTTTAAGGGGCATTACACGGCGGTAATGCAGGAATGTGTCATGCCCATTGGTTATTGCCTATTTTTTCTTTATTAAAATATTTTAATTTTTTTTAGTTACAATTAGGTTTATTTGGGCACCTTGTAACACCAATGGCCTGCATGAGAGGGAAATGGTCTGCACCAGATGCCAAGATGCAGGTCAAAACTTTGGTTTCTGTCTAGAAAGAACTTTTCAGCAACACTGAGTCTACATAGTAGTACAAACCAGTACTGCATTTGATGAATCATGTTGGGCCTTCAGAAGTGTACCAATTAACCCCATAGAATTGGCATGATGCATGAATGTAGGAATACATCCAAACAGTATGAAAATTAAAGGGCATAAAATACTTTGTGACCCTTGGAGGGTCTCTCTCTCTCTCTCTCTCTCTCTCTCTCTCTCTCTCTCTCTCTCTCTCTCGGTCTCTCTCTCTCTCTCATGTCAGGTTATGTCTCATTTTTCCCCATGTCTATTTCTTTTGTGCATTCTTCTCCTGGTAATGTTTCTGTCAATATCTGGTGAAAAACAACATTACGGGTATGAGCTTCTGTCAATATCTGGTGAGAAATAGCATTACGGGTATGAGCTTCTCTACAAGTGAAAAGCTCAAAGAAAATCATACAAACTTGTTTCAACCAAGTTATCACAGACACAAAACCCTTTCAGGATTAAAATCCAAATCAAAGTAATACTCACAAAGTGCTTTGAGAAGGAAGCTCAGGAAAAAATCCGTCTTCCTGTTTTAGATGTAAGCTGAGACGTCTTTCCTGCTGCACTTTTAAGATCCTAGTTACATCATAACAACTTGTAATACAAGTCACCAGTCTGTCACAGCCTCACCCTGTGACGTCACTGCAACATCCATATTGAATCTGACTTTATGGAGATTAGGTTCAGAATCACCACCATGTTCAAACTAGCACTGGTCATGCCATCTGAGTCACTGAGATATGGTCAACTTTTGCAGTGCATAATTTGACTGTAAGGTTGTTAATCCAGGTTGTCTGACAGGCATCCTGCTAGCATGGTTTTTGAATTCTAATATTTTCATAAATCCTAACAGAGACCCTGATGCCCTCTGGTATCTGGAGAAATAACTACTGAACGTTCTGCTAAGCGAAGAGGAAGGAGTTTGGGGTCAAAGTGAGCATCAAACAGAAACATGGCGGATTTCCTACTTCCGCTTCTGGTGTGGATTTCATAGGAATATGGAAATGGATTATTTTCTTATCATGATGGGGAGGACATTCATAGACTTAAAGATAGGACCAGGAATTGGCATCTCTATGATAGGACCTATCACCCCTTGATTTCATGGCGGGATGACACATTAACACACATTATCATTTTGTTATCATGCTTTTATATGTTCTTTGCCAGTTCTGTGCATAATGCTGACCCTAGTATTTCTAAGACATCTAGGATCAGGAAACTATAATTGAATGTTGCCTTATTAGGCTGCCATATTGCCTCACTTAACTGTCATATTGCCTAATCAAGCTGTCATATTGCCTCACTAAGCTGCCGTATTGCTGCCATATTGCCTAAGCTGCCATATTGCCTCACTTGGCTGTCATATTGCCTCACTAAGCTGCCCTATTGACTCACTAAGCTGTCATATTGCCTGAGCTGCCATATTGCCTCACTAAGCTGCAATACTGCCTTATTCGGCTGCCATATTGCCTCGCTAAGCTGCCATATTGCCTCAATAGGCTGCCATATTGCCTAACTAAGCTGCCATATTGCCTCACTAAGCTGCCATATTGTCTCACTAAGCTGCAATATTGCCACATTAAGCTGCCCTATTGCCTAACTAAGCTGCAATATTGCCTCACTAAGCTGTCATATTGCCTCATTAAGCTACCATACTGCCCTATTAGGCTCCCATATTGCCTCACTAAGCTGCCATAATGCCTCAGTAGGCTCTCATATTGCCTCACTAGGTTGTTATATTGCCTCACTAGGCTGCCATATTGCATTACTAAGCTGAAATATTACCTGACTAAACTGTTGTTTTGCCTCGCTAAGCTGCCATATTGCCTCAATAAGATGTCATATTGCATCACTAAGTTGCCTTATTGCCTCACTATGATGCCATAATACAGACAATAAGAATGAGTGGTGACAGCTTCTAGCATCAAACATGTCTCATAATGAGAAAAGGCTGCCGTGCATTAGAAGACAATGCAGTGCTTGGTGATCATATACTAGAGCTAACTGGATGATGTCACACTTTATATACTAATAGAGACAAGAACACCTGTTGGGAGCTATAAACTGTTAGGGTGCTGAGTAGATTTAACCCTTTGGGGACTACATAATTGTTATCAGCTTCATGCCCACTTGTCATCAGTAACTCATTAGCACTTCACTGGTGCATCATGCCCCATCAAAATATAGGCCAGCAATTTGCATTGCTCTTAACTCGAAAAGAAATAAAACAATAGCCTTGAGCAAGTCTAGCTAGTGGCCTGACCTCAGCACTCCCTCACCCAGTTATTGGCACCACCAAGCCACTATTTGCATAACTCCCGCCAAAACTGCCCTATTTGCACCACATTGCCAAAAAAGGTGGGAAAGTTGATACATGGATCAACATCATATACCTGCACCATTGCAGGCAAGAAGCGTCTTATGGCCGCCAACCAACTGACTCTGTAGAATATAGACAATTACTGAAAATTTACAATAGTTGGTACTGAAATACCTTTTCCTGCAAGACCCCTACATCTCCTACTGGGCTTCCCTAGTCCACTTAAAAGGGTCTATTTCTCCTCTTTCCTATCCCCTCAGGATGTGTGTGGTGCACATATGCGCGGGCACTGACACATTCCTCTGAAATTGTGTAATGTAGTTCTCTCCATGAATATGACCTTAGCTGTTGAAATGGCGTTAAATATCTATTACTCACTCACTCACATCTCCTTCTTTAATGGCACTACAAATTCATTAAGTAATTCTGCATCTTATATATAAAATTTCCATCTTTTTTTAAATTTATTCGCACCACCAAAATGACTGAAAATGAGGGGACCCTTGGTCGTCTCCTATAACTCTTTTCAAGTTAATCATGTAGCTTCTACAGGAGAATACCAATATGCTCGGCATGAGGTATAAATGTACCTCTGAAAAGTAACATACATTGCCAATGTTGCATACAAACATTGTGAACCCAAATGGACATGATGCACTGATAAACCACAGTCCTTAAAGGGTTAAAAAAGAAAATACCCTATATATAGTTCTGCTACAGCTGCATATTGCTGTGCATTAGACACTAATGCTGCCACTCATTACCATAAAGTACCTGTTATAGCCTCTATCTGCACACTGCCCTTTTAGATCTACAGACTATCATCATATCTCATCCTGTATTAGGCATTCTGCCTGCCACAGGGCACTCTATCAAATCTCATTTTCTAATTACCAGTATTTTCCTAGAGCCATGACAGAATTTTCTATGGGCTGCTTGCACCACCAGAATCCTGATATTAATGGTGCCAATGCTGTGTAAGGGTAAACTCCTGGAAATATATTTCCATGGGTGTCTGAACCAACAATAAAAAAATCAGTGGATAAAAGAAAAGATACTTTCTAAACGTCTAATCAAGTGACACTCTGATTCCAATTACACAAAGATAAGTCTATTACAAAAGGTTCAAGTGAGTAAGTCTGGATTTAGTGTTAATTCATGAACCAATAGAAGTGGTCTGGACCCTTAAGTTGATGTAGCAGGAGGGTATACAGGCTAGGTACAATCAGGACCCTTGTCTAGTAACAAGTTGTGGCAGGAGTCTGGCACCAAACACCATCAGAACATCCATCACTTTCATAAGTCTGGGTGGGGAGGATTCCATTGGGACCCTTTCTTTGTTGTGCAGGAGTCGTGATAGGACTAGTTACCATCAGGACCATTAACTAGATGGGACAGGAGTCTAGGTAGGATTAGGTACCCAATAGATGCCTTACCTACTTGTGCCATGAGTCTGGGTACTGCTATGTACCATCAGGACCCTTACCTATTTGCGGCAGTACTACAGCAATGACTGTTGCATGACCTGAACACCATTGAGCATCTGCTGCAGCTTCTGGTCATTTGTTGATGGATGAGGGTTAACAAACCTCTCAAGGCAGATTTAAAGCATGGGAATTGACTTTAATTAGATTACATCTACCTTTTTCTTGGCTGCCTTTATGCATTATTCAACAACAGGTAGCTTGTAAAGCTGCCCTATGGCATCAGCTCAGGATGCTCTTGTATATGTAAAATTAATACTGGTTCATGTCCAATGCAGTGAATGTGATCTATGACCCAGTATACATCCTACTGTTTTAAACAGTTAGTTGGAAGATATGGGCAATGCTCTATATGTATTTGATACGGTTTTAACATTGTATAAATTCATTCATCTGACATCTGATGACATGAAAAAAAACTAGACAGATATATCACATATTGGTGAAATGATATAAGGACTTTTGTATTCTAGGTAGAATAAATTTGTGTATTCTACAACAGCAACACACCAATGTGCACCCACCTATGTGGTTTGTACACTGCAACATGTGTGAAAACTCTCACCCATACACTGGATGTTTTTTCTAGGGAGCCTACATGACATTCAATATTGATACAGATATCACTAATACAAAGTGAAGCTCCCTCTCCTCTAAAAACAAAATTTAATTCAGAAGGAGAAGTACACCATTATTTTTATCATTATGTCAATAACTATAGCCCAGATGGGCTTTGCTGACTCACATCTTGATAATAATAAACAATGATAATGATAAATATTGTAATCCAGCTGCCCCAAACAATAAGGTACCATACATCATAACTGTACAATCAAACCATATCTGAGAATCATGGTACAGAGAGTGGAGTGACTGTTAGGGGTCTTGTTAAAGATAATTGATCCTTAAAGGATATACCGTTAGCTTAGTGCAAGAAGGTTGCAACTGACATTTTGGCAAAAATAAGTTTTCATCTGTTTTAACATCTATCTGCCCTTATCTAGCTACTACTATATATATGGAAGGACTGAAGCTGTATCTATGACATGTGTGCTGAGTGAGTGAGTGAGTAATAGATGTTTAACGCCTTTCCGACAGCTAAGGTCATATTCATGGCGAGAACTACATTACACAATTTCACAGGGGAGTGTGTCAGTGCCCGTGCATATGTGCACCACACACATCCCGAGGGGATAGGAAAGAGGAGAAATAGACGCTTTTAAGTGGGCTAGGGAAGCCCTATGTGTGCTGAGAGGACCCAGTGCAATGTTGTTATTTCCACTTTGTGCTATAGTACATACCTGCAAACTCGAGGCGAGAAAAAAAAAATTTCTATAAAAAATGAGGCAGGAGATTGTGAATATAGGGGGGTCTGGGGGGTGTCCCCCAGGGGCCCAAGAAATTTTGTGAATCTAGAGGGCCAAATATATGTATTTAGGTGGTTTTTGAAGATGTTTGTTACCCTCAATTTAGAATTTTACTAAGACCACCCCCCTATACAAATGTTAAAATGAGATCTCATTGGATCTGGATGATTCACAAGATTGACCCTGGTGGATCTTAAAAAAAAACTGACAAAACTGACAAAAAAATGAGGAGTTTGCAGGTATGATGGTAAATGAAACACTTCTTTTGCCTCGGCTGCAAAACTTGAAAAATGCAGTTACAACCTTCTTGCACTAAGGCGACGATATAACATGGTATCCAGTACTTAAATACCCTGTGCTCATCATTGTACATCAACACAGAACACTGTCAAAATGGTGTGCTTGCAAGTCGATCAACTGGCCAATACAGGTTCTTATATTAAAGACCCACAGAAATCAGGGAGCCCTTAAAGGATTAAATTCATCAAATTTACCTTAGTTTACTTCAAGCTGTTAAAGGTCAGTACAGTCTTGGTTTATTCACACTAATGAGAGAAGTGGGTGCCAGATGACATAGACATTGGACAGGTGAATCTATGGGAAATGCTACTGCAATTATTCATTTTGGTTAAAGGAAGTGAAAAAGGTGCATTAAGTTTTTTTGCAGACTAGGATAGTGTCTGAGAGTGTTTGGCTTTTCAACAGTAGCAAAGGAAAGGTGAGCTGTGCAACTTTATTCCCAGGGGGGTCCTCCACTTTTCACCTAAAAGGTCATTTTGCCTAGCTTCTTTTTTTATTGAGACTTTTCAACAATGGAGAATGATATGGATGAGACTAAACAGATCTATTCTACAGGCCAGATGAACTAAGGGTGCTAATCACCTTTTGTAGGCAGTGGTCATATTGAACCAACGCTCTTGATATTTTTCATATCACACAGTATCACAGAACCTCTCAAAGGCTAAACTCCCTAAGTTTTCCAATCCTGATACCCATCCTTAAATTTCGACTCTCTTTCTAAACCCAAAACTCTACAAAAACTACTCCCAGCAGGTTGACTCCTATAAATGGCCCCTTAAACCTAAATATAGCATTATTTAGCAATGAGCAGTGCTGCCTAATAGAGTTTATTTGGTTCATTATGACTATATACACACACTTACACTGTACACAGGTAAATGGTCCCTAGTCACACCTTCTTACTCACTAACCATTTAAGGCCAGCAGTGGCGGATCCAGGATTTTGAAAACGAGTGGGCGCGCCCTTCATCTAGTCTCTATTTCAAGCTACATTTTAGATTTCATAGAGGCAACTAAACCCTTAACTACTTGCAAAAAGGAGGGGGGCGTGGCCCCCAAGCCCCATATACAAATCCGCCACAGGATCAAGTGCTACACGTGACTCCAGAATTAGCTGAGATTTTCATTTACTCCTAATGATGGCCCCTTTATATCATTTGCAATTTGCATCATTTTTGCATATGCTGCAAAAGACAAGTCTTGTGCATGATTCTATCTCAAAACCATAACAAAATATGAAAATAGAATCATTTGCTATGCATTATTCCCTCATAATACTTGCCAGACTAGACAAAATGATGACTGATAAAACCCGTAGTCCACTTGGCCTCTGCCGCGCAATTGAGCCATACATTTCCTATATAAATTTCTGTGACAGAGGCCTAGTGGACTATCGATGTAAGAGAACATGAACCTTGAAGCCTCATATAGCTCAGATGTTTAGACCTCGGGCTAGCTCCGCTTCCAACATACCTTTCCCAGGGGCGTAGGAAAAGGGGGGCTAGGGGGGCCTGGGCCCCTTTAATCATAAAGAATGGGGGCCTGAGTATGTCTGGGCCCCCAACACTTGCCAACAATTCATAATAGATTGGACAAGAAGCTAAAACTTTGCATATCAAATTAGATCAATATAACAATGGAATAGGAGAAATTGGGGTCTGAGGCTCAAATCAGACCTCAAGTCCGACAAATTCTATACAAATTCTATATAAGTATATATAGTCGTCATCGTGCTTCAGTTTAAGATGGTTGTGATGGGGTTTAAGATGGTTGTGGTGGTATTTTCCAGGGCCATGAGAAACCTGCCTAAGGCTCTGCCTTGACAAATCATTTTACCAGTTCCCTTGGAGGGAAACGTGAAACCCATACCTCCAGTTGGATGTTTATATAATAGTTCCCCCTCACAAGTACAGCAATCAGTTCTGTGTTCAGCCTGAAGGAGTTCAAATAGATCTCTACAAGTAGGCCTACAAAACCTTCAATGTATGCCCCACGCAGATCCAAGACAATCAAGCCAGCTGTAAATAAAACACCACCAAATGTCAGAATGGCAATCAGAAAATCCAGACAGATAAGCAAATCACCGCTGGGGAACGCATGACCGACAAAGACTCCAAGGGCCCCAAGAGAGGCAGAAATAGGGTGCAGGCAATTGTCAATATTTTATGAGGCAAACACCAAGGAGGTGCAATTAACACTGGTTTTGCTGGTTCCCAGTCGGTCGGTGCTTAGAGACCATGGGTAAGTGTGAAATGCTACCCGCCTGCCAGGAATAAGCAAACTGGGGGATGAAAGATGTGTGGCTTCCTTTTGGATGGAGAGAGATGCTGGTCTGTTGAAACTAGATATTCTCCTTGATTCCAAGCCACCATTAAGTACCTTGATAAGAGAGCAAACTTTGTGCAAGCAGTGAATGAGTGGTACTTTTAAAAACTGTTTATGTTGATGATATGAACCTGTAGCCAATACATCATACAGCTATGTTCAAAGATATTGGATCTGGAATAAAAACCCTTTCTATTTTTCAATGCTTATTGAGTTGTGCACCTTTCACTCCACAGAGAGGAAGATCTGGGAAGGAGATATCAATATCAAGTCTCATATCAACAAGTACTCAATCCTTACATGCCTCTTAGTGTTGGAGACGCCTCCAATAAATCACCTTGTTTCAAGCTAGAATTTCAATCAAAGATCTGGGTACTTGAATGTAGGTATTTGAAAATGGTTAAGGTCACAGGCTAAGCCTGAGGCTTTCAGCGACATCTATGTTCAATGTGCTATATATGTATATATGTATATATGTATATATGTATATATGTATATATGTATATATGTATATATATATATATATATATATATATATATATATATATATATATATATATATATATATACTGACATATTGTGACTAATTGCTGACAAATAGTAAGTAACTGCTGACATAATATATTGACTACTTCCTGACAACTAATGAGTAATAAAAGCAGTCTCGCCAGCACTTCATTAGTGTATCATGACAGCTGTGGACATGATGCACTCCTGTATCTGTGGCCCTTAAAGGGTTAATAAAACATCATGTTACCTGTGTAATGGTTTCTAACCAGTTGGGTTCGGGTCTTGTGATTCGAAAGGAAAGACAAAGACGGTATTCTGAGTGTATGCCAACAGTTTTATTTGTTACATTTTCCGGTCACCCTGTGATTCTACGGATAGGGAAACATTATTACTACATGTGTTATGTACGGAGGCCTACATGGCCTCTGACGTGGTAGGTGAGCGCAGAGCCTTTTATAGGGATGCTCCTGGTTTGTCGCCAGGTGTCCCACGGACCCGGATAGGTGCTGCCACCTAACGGGAACCTCAGGAACACCAGGCGACAAGTCTCACCCGCCACGCCAGACGGCACCAGTTATTATTATACCTCTACACCAGTATGGTATGATTAATAAAACATCATGTTGCCTGTAAGTGGTTATTCTACTGTATGATTGATAAAAGATCATGTTGCCTGTAGAGGGTTCTTGTATGGTATGATTAATAAAACATATTGCCTGTAAGGGGTTATTGTATGGTATGATTAATAAAACATCCTGTTACCTATAAAGGGTTATTGTATGGTACAACCAAAGATAGTGAGAGCATAGCTAGCATAGCTCTTGTAAATTGCTGTCCACAATGTTCAATAAACTATTATAAATTATAACTGAGAATTTTGGTGACATCTATACTCAATGTGCTACATACTATGTACTATGCTAACATATACTGACATATGCTGACTAATCACTGACAATTAGAACATTATTACTGACATATTTCGACTAATTTCTGACAAACAGTAAGTAATTACTGACATATATTGACTAATTGCTGAGAAATTGTGAGTAAATACTGACATATTTTGACTAATTGCTGACAAATAGTGAGTAATTACTGACATATTTTGACTATTTGCTGAGAAATTGTAAGTAAATACTGACATATTTTGACTAATTGCTAACTAATAGTGGAGAGAGGCTAGACAGTGTAAGTTCAACACACATTCTTTTACAGTGTAGGGAGGGGGGCTATTGGTGGTGGAGAGAAGATAGAGTGTAAGTTCAACACATGTTCTTTACAGTGTAGGGAAGGGGAGTCATGGTTATGGGGGTGGAGAGAAGCACCAGTGTAAGTTCAACACACACCTTTTACAGTGTAGGGAGGGGGGTCAGGGTCATGGTGGTGGAGAAGCACCAGTGTAAGTTCAAAACACATTTTTTACAGTGTAGGGAGGGGGTGGTGGTGATGGAGAGAAGCACCAGTGTAAGTTCAACACACATTTTTTACAGTGTAGGGGGGTCAGGGTCATGGTGGTGGAGAGAAGCACCAGTGTAAGTTCAAAACACATTTTTTACAGTGTAGGGAGGGGGTCGTGGTGATGGAGAGAAGCACCAGTGTAAGATCAACACACATTTTGTTACAGTGTAGGGAGGGGGAGTGGTCATGGTGGTGGAGAGAAGCACCAGTGTAAGTTCAACACACATCTTTTACAGTGTAGGGAAGGGGGTTGTGGTCATGGTGGTGGAGAGAAGCACCAGTGTAAGTTCAACACACATTATTTACAGTGTAGGGAGGGGGGTGGTCATGGTGGTTGATTGAGTGATTTGTGTTTTACAGCACTTTAGCAGCACTAAGTGGCTATCCTGTGCTTCACAGGTTGATAATTTAACATAGGAATGTGTCAGTGCCCGCGCATATGTGCACCACACACATCCTGAGGGGATAGGAAAGAGGAGATATAGACCCTTTTAAGTGGGCTAGGGAAGCCCGAGGTCATGGTGGTGGAGAGAAGCACCATTGTAAGTTCAACACACATTTTATATAGTGTAGGGAGGGGGGGGGGATCGAAGTGGTGAAGAGTAGCACAAGTGTAAGTTCAAAACACATTTTTTTACAGTGTAGGGAGGGGGTCGTGGTGATGGAGAGAAGCACCAGTGTAAGTTCAACACACATTTTGTTACAGTGTAGGGAGGGGAGTGGTCATGGTCATGCTGGTGGAGAGAAGCACCAGTGTAAGTTCAACACACATTATTTACAGTGTAGGGAGGGGGGGTCATGGTCATGGTGGTGGAGCAGGGCTCGACAAATTCGTTTGGAGATTGTGTGCCCACTGGGCACAAGGGCAAAAAAAAGTTGCGCCCAGCAGACAAGCTCTGTGCCTGGGCCTTTTCTTTCGATACTCAAAATAACATATCTAGCTAAATGGCACACATATTGTTTTATGATGAATAAAAAGATTTTATTTCATATCATCTCTAGTGAAACAAGTTTCAGAGACTACTACACCCAAATAATCGCAGCAGCTTTGCATTCTGCTGATATCCCAAGTAGCTTTTGGACAGCTGTGCCCATTGGGCACAACTTGAAAAATATTTTGTGCCCAGGGAATTTTTTTTGAGTCACGGGCATTGGGCACAGGGATTTCTCGAGCCCTGCTGGAGAGAAGCACCAGTGTAAGTTCAACACACAGTTTTTACAGTGTAGGAGGGGGGCATCAATCTGACCTTATGGAGTTAAAGTAAGTACACTGGCCATGTATAGGCTGATGTAACGATGTTACTGAGTTCATAACAGCATATGGCTTCATTGAAGCATCATTCTGACGTTATGGGGTTAAAGTAAGGTAAGTAAGCAGTACACATGGCCCAGACGCAGCCAGGTCATTGTTCTTGTATTACAATTCAATGTGCTGGCTAGCTGACACTGTTGAGCCATGACCAGGCAGTACACATGGCCCAGACGCAGCCAGGTCGTTGATACTCTATTATAATTCAATGTGCTAACACTGCTGAGCCATGATCAGGCAGTACGGGACTATCCATTAATTATGTACACACTTTTTGACCAAAAATTGGACCCCCTCACCCCCATTGCACCATGTACGCATTGGGGCTACCCCCCCCCCCCTCTGCGTACATACTAAAGTCATTGACCCCCCCCCCCCCCAGTCTCTTAGATAAGTTTGCATTCATGGGGTGGAGTGAAACCAAACATGTTCGGGTCTGTATTTGAAGGTATTTTGTAAATGAATATATGTTCCTTTGCATCTAAAAAATACATGCAATACAAAAGAATGATCGATTGAGTAGAAAGGTTATTCATTTTTCCCTACCCAAACAGCCAAAAATACTTAAAATTACGCTAAAATTCGGCTCAAGGTATCCTCTGCGTACAAAAGGGTATGTCAAAAAAGTTCAAGTTTACTATAGAGACCTTACATTAAGTCCAACCTTAAGGGTGCTACGTTACATGTCAGATAATGAATTAAAAGAAAATACAAAGTAAAAAGGTGAAAGTACAATACAAGGCACACAGGACAACACAGGGAGACACAGTCCACCTCAGGAATACTCATACAGATGCGTTTAGGTTGGGAGTTTAACGAGGGAGGACCCCAGACCCCCCTCCCCCTGTACACACATGTACGCATTTGGCTTGACCCCCCCCCCCCCCCACCCCACTGGAAATTGCTTTAGTAGATTTGAACGTGTCTGGGTTTGTAGTACTATCATTTCACAACATACTATAAAAAGGCTCTGCCTATAAGGTTCAGCTTACTGTGAACGTGGATATTTTTGCAAGTATAAATTCTTGTCACGAATTTGTTTAAAGGGTATTTTTGTGTGTATTCTATATTCGCGAATTTCTGATTTTCTTGTGATTTTCTGAACCCCTCAGCCTGCTGATCACGCCCCCTGCCATTGTGGCCGTGCCGTTTCCAAATAAGATTACATACGCTACTTTAGTATTGGTACTCTATGCATAGTGTTAAATATCTATTTTCGTGTGATATATCAATAACCCGTACAAGTCTTTTTTAACAAGTCTTTTTTAATACTGCCTTAGAGCAGGAAGCTGTCAACACTGTCAAGCAGAGGGATAAATTTTCACGATGTCACAAAATTTTTTCATTTACGCAAAAATATGTACAGTGTGAAATAAAATATGATATGATGCATACTTCATATTATTGTGGATTTTTTTTTTTTTTTTTTTTTTACCGGATAAGATTTATGTCGGGCTGGCTGTTTCTCTTCATGATTGTGGATGTGGCTTATGAAAGATTTTATTGATACTATGGAACAGAACTTAACTGCCTTTTCATGATGTCCTATGCACTTATAAGTGATCTGCTGCTTATCAAGGCCAAGGTGTGGCTTATACGGTCCTTCTTTACTCAAGATGCTGCTTGTATGAGTATGTGGCTTAAGCCAAAAAAGAAGAAGTTGTGTTTCAGGTTTAACTGTTGAAAAAAAACTCTATGTATGGTAGGTCGGAGTTTTTTCAATTGCCTCAAAAACTTGTGATGAGTCGTGTCGAATCGGTTTTGAGTCACGGTGACTCAAATATGACTAAATTGATCTGCAAACCGATATTCTGCTTAAGTACCTGGGGCTATAAAAGCCATAAGGGCCTGATTAATTCAAATTCAATGAATCAATAATTTCCCACTTGGATTTGTGTCTTTCTAAACGGATTACAATTTCCGCCATATAGACCTGTTATAACCCATTAGCGAGAGACAAAGGCAGCACAGCCTGACACAAAGGAACTAATCTTACCCTACTTCTTAATCCAAATGGAGGATTCTGTGGGGCAATATTCCCTCTCTACTACCTCCCTTTCTGCAGCTTTAACCCTGCTAGGGCATATTAGTGCCGAACATTTTAAGAGCCCATTTTAAGGCACCTTGCCCATAAGTTCGTGGTACATGAAACCATGAATGCAGCCGCGGTGAGCAACCAGGACCACATGCATCATGCCAACCCTATGGGCTTGATACACTACCTGAGTGTCAGCATCGGGGGCATATAGGATTCAGTATGGAGGCCTAGTGGAGCCACCATTTTTAATTTCGCTGGTTGAGGTAAAACCTACTGATAAGACATACCATGATGGGTACTTTGTCCCTGGGTAACACCCACTTCCAGGGACATGCTGGTCCCATCTTATCAGTGTGTGTCGCCAGAACCAGCTCCAGACCAGCTAGTGGCCAATACCAATGAAGTACTGGCGAGCAGACGCTTCATTGGTGCATCACGAGAAACAATAAGCATGATGCACTCCTACATTTGCGGCCCTTAAAATTTTTAAAAATGTACCTACCAGTTACCAGTGGCGGATCCAGGATCTGGAAAAGGAGGGGGCACGGTCCAAAAGGAGGGGGCGCACCCCTTATTTTCGAGCAAATTTTGAGGTCCAAAATATGTAATCAAACTTTTAAGTACTGGGAAAAAGGGGGTGTGAATACGCCACTAAATTACCAGCAATTGTTCTGTAGCCCAGGGACATTTGGAAGCTGGGATTTTTCAATCAAAGTTTGAATGAACTTAAACTAACTGAGTGGCTAAGAGGAAACTACTACAATATAAATGGCAGACATGGCCAGTGTGTCCACAGCCAGCTCACATCCGAGAGACATCTTTCTTTTAGTCTTAGGTCCTCACTGGGATCAATCTTCCAAGCTTTAGGAAAATACTCTTCATGTTTTAGCTACTGTCTTATTCAAAGGCAGGGCTTTCATCAGTTCACAGGAAGTCTTCTGTAATCCTTCACATTTTACTTAATATCCCAAAACATTTCTTGTGAAAGCCATTTCAGCCCCTAACCTAACACCATTCATTGCTGGTCCCAGTCGACACACAGGTTTCAACCCCTTTAACGCCAGGTCCCAGCGGACCCAGACCCTAATGGCTGACCAGTGATTTACGCTGATCAATCGGTCAGGGCTAATCGACACACCCACACGATCAATCAGCCAGCTAGTTTATCGACAGTCAGAATCTCTCAATTGGCAGGAACTGGCGTAACTAGATGTCCGCCTGTAACTTATAGGGCAACGGGTACCAGAAAATTGGGGTGTTGGGGCATAACAGAAAGTCTATTATTCACCATTTCATTCCCCAGCTTGCATGCTGGTATATCATAAGGTTTAGACCGAGACATGGCCATATTTTGAGTGTTAGAAACTCTACCAACAAGACTATGTCTTCTTTACCCTCACAAATCTGTAGTATATCAAAACTTATTTCCTAGAAGCCTACTCATAGCACCACAGCGAAATGCCAGTGACCTTCCAGGAGGGTGTAGCTTGTGGGCCAAGTATCTATTAGTAACATTTAACCTCAAATATATTAAAGCTGCACCCGTATAACAACTGCACCCCCAACTTGGAACAAGCTATACGCTTTAGTCGTGCCCTGTAGCTGCATGACGCCCCTTAAATGCAAGATCTTAAAATGGTTGTAGCAGGAGTCTGATCAGGAATGGGTATCAGCTGGACCCTTACCTAGTTTTAGCAAGAGTCTGTGTAATGTTTGACAAGTGGAGTTGGGATGGAAGAAGGAAAAAAAGATATGTTCAGGGGCAGAGGGTGAACGAGAAGAGTGGATTATAGCCCTGGGGGGTGGTGGCCAGGGGGAGGGGGTAGTACAGGGCCTGGTGATTGGACATTGATGGAGAGAGGTCTGTACTGGGGATCATACTGAAGGCCTTATGAGTATCGCGGCCTGGATTGGTCGCTTTATGCCCTAGTGAACAGTCGGGGTAATAGGAAAAGCTACCATGCTGTCTGGATCTCCTGAGACAGAAGATTTTCTGGATCTATGGGTTTTCTTTTTCTATGTAAAAAGTCAACCCTACTGAATTGTTGTGTTGTTGATATATGAAAGCTTACATAAGCCCTATTTTTTTTTTTTTTAGTCTTAAATGTTGATAAATAATTATATATGTGGTAGATAAACACCGAGCTTGGTCACTGTATTCACTATATAGACAATAGGCTGTCATACAGCTGTTATACTAGCTACACTGCCCAACGAGGTGTTTATCTCACTTATGCCACACTTAAGACCCACTCTCAAACCATTCACAAGCTGGGGAATGGGGGAGGGTGTGTGTGCTGAGTGGACCGCATCAACTTACAGCAGCTATACCAATATATTACAGGGATGAAAGTCAACAATGACAAAAAACCTTGAAAAAGGAAACAACTTTAAATGCACTGTATATGCCCTCCAGTCCCATCCACTCCAGTCCCATTCATAAGTGTGTCACAGGGTTTGTGTGGTTTGGGGGGGGGGTGCAGTAGGGGTTGTATAAGGATGTAGTTTGTCCTCAAATAACAGGAAAAGCTGTTTTTCAAGATGTTGTTCGGATACTATACACAAAATGTGCACATTATGGCCCTTTTGCAGAGTATCACCTAGGATCCCTTTAGAATGCTACTGTATAGCTGTTTTTTAAGGTCTTGTTCTGATAGCATACCCAAAATATGCACCACCTGGTCTAAGTACAATGTTAAATGTATGCAGATAAGTCAAATGGTGCAGGGAATATATGATCAATATAGTTATATGGTGAAAGCATAACGTGCAGAAAAGGGGTATACTACCGACACTCCTCTAGCATAGGAACTATAGCTTGCTACAAAGACTACACTGAAGAGTGGAACAAACACCAATATAGAGGGGAAAGTTTTCAAGGAAAAACTTGAGAATCCTTGAAAACCTTGAACTAAATACTGGCATGCTGCCACTGTATGATTATGCAGTGTTGTGGGACCTGACTGTGTGCATGTATGCAACCTCTGGAGGTAATTTGTGACTCCTTTATCCTGTTTTCAGAGGATTTTCAAGAAAACTTATTTTTCTTAAGTGAGTGAAAAAAAAGCTTGAAATCAAGGCAAACCTTGAACTCTTTCATCCCTGATATTATCTGTGCTTTTCCATTGTCTTTCCACCCAAGTGTGGTATAAATTTTGATAAAGTCGCTCTGCAACCCAGCCATATCTGAGCCTTGTCAGCACATTTATAGACTCACATACAGGCTCATGGACCACAAAACAAGTGTGCGCACCTGGCCAGTCACAATTAGCAGACTTAGCTAAACACACAGTACACAGCTTCAGGCACATAGCTCTACAATCAGCTTTATCTACTGGTATTGTTTTCTCTTATCAATATCAAGTTAATCCTTTAGAGACTGAATGATTTGTCAGGGTTTATGTCGTAAAACCCCTGTGTATAAGTCACGGCTTATAGTTATATACCATTAGAAGTCCCCCATGTGGCTTATAGACCACCAGGGCAGGCACTCAGTGTGTAACTTGTATGCAGGGTTTTACTTATATAGACTATACAAAGGAATGACAACCATTTCAGGCTCCAGGTGTGTAGTTTATATCATTCTCCCCAAGTCATGGTGTGGCTTATACACAGGTGCAGCTTATACCAGGGGTTTTACGGTACCTTTCTCATCATGATACACCTATGTCACTGCATGGGTGTATCATAATACCAAATCCTTAGGAGGGTATCAACCACGTAGAAATCTGTAGTGCAAGTTTGACATATGGATGCAGTCCTGCTGCTTTGGGGGGAGCTTGGTGCATTAAGGCTCTCTGCATCCCTCACACCTCTAAAGACCACTAATGCATTAATGCATCATGCCCATCCTACAGGTTGATACACAAACATACAGAGGGTCGGCATGATGCACCAATGAAGTGCTGGCGAGCAGTCTCGGCAGCACTTCATTGGTGCACCATGATACACTCCTGCATCAGCAGCCCTTGAAGGGTTAAAGATGCTATCCCAGCTAAAATTTTGTCATTTTACGGTGAAGCCATTTTTGTATGAGTTTTTCCTTGCTATAAATGCTCCCTGAGTTTTGAGACTACATGCATTATATTTCCCCATGATATATGGGCTTTATAGCTCAGAGTTTCTACTGTAGGTCGACACTAAAACAGCTGGATAACATAGCATTGTTTTGGTTTGTCATGGATGAGTGACCAGCTCTATAGTATGGGTCTCTGCATGGCTCAATAGTGGCACCTTGTGGTCAGGTAGCTCACTGCTTGCCCTTGGATCAGCAAGGTAAATGGAACCTCTGTGATAGGCCTCATAGGGTTCCCCTTTGGGATGTTGATCTACACATAGCTAATGTGATAGAGGACAAGCTGGTGGAGCCCCCTATGTTGTAGCTCTTGACTGGTATGAAACTTGACTCATATTTCCCGCCATAGGAAAGAGGTATTCTGACCCTAAGTGTCTTCTGTCTCCACATACAGGGGACCCTCATATCAAAATGATATGCACTATTCAATAGGGGAACAGGTTATATTGATCACAGACTGATTCATTAATCACTTTCCAAAAGGTCGTTTTAGTTGAAATTGCATCTTTTAGAGGGTTATCACGAGAGGAATATCTGATTACCTTTACCATGAATAATACTGTATTTTCTACACTATAGAGCATAAAGTACTCTCTCAATTACGCCAATGTGGTTCATTTTCTATGGCCCCAAATAGCATGCCTTATAAATGAATAGAAACAATCAAGGGGAGCTGACTGTATTAATTGAAGCCTTTCCTATTCAAATAACCATACAGTGTGTTTAATTAGAATCGGGATTGTAATCACTGTGGGACGTATTCATGAGTAATTATGGATAATGTAAAATAAGATATCATCTCAACATGATCAACGGTATAAAAGCATTACTACACGACAATATATATTCACACATTCCACTCACTGTAGAAATATGCCGTCATAATCTCTCTTCAAGAGTACTTTTTTATCATCCTGGATTGGATGAGGGCCAAAGTACATTTGGATCTCTGCTGAGATTTGAGCAAAGTCGTTACCTATTTCAAGAACTTCATGATTTAGTATTTTCATGGTTTATCGTGTATCACCACTGGTCACTGCAATCCCCATGAAATCATTACTCCTGAAAAAGTCACGAAACGTCGACTTTCTACTTAACTACATACAGCACGAAAACCCAAAGAGTGTTTTGGGGATATTTTTTCAATTTTTCA
Organism: Acholoe squamosa; assembly: GCA_949317995.1. Lineage (NCBI taxonomy): Eukaryota > Metazoa > Annelida > Polychaeta > Phyllodocida > Polynoidae > Acholoe > Acholoe squamosa. The sequence goes on from OX439041.1 coordinate 16,601,229, forward strand.
TCCCTTATTTTTTGTGTATTTATAAATTTGTCTACTCCATCCAGTGACACTTTCCACTGGATGGGAAATCTATTGAGTCATATTGTATCACATACTGCTGGGCCCATTTCTGTATACCCAGCACTCCTTTCCCTTCTCTTTTTTTTTCTTGACCTCTTCATACACAAATATCGTTTTTTTTTTAATTCTTCTTTTTCCCTGTCTTTTCTTCTTTTTTTTTCAGTGCCCCTGGCACTAGGGAAATAGGATCTGATCCAGAAAAAATAAGAACCATCTACCAGCAGATAAAAGTACACTTGTATATTTTTTATGGTGCACTGTGTCTGCCTGGGAGTAGGTATTTATTTATACAATGCAACACGCTGAGTAGCAAAAAATATCTATAATAGGAAAAGAAAACAACTGTTTAGAGTGAGCCCATACACACAAGCTGGAAGACTGCACTGAGGCTACCTAATGTATTAATGAATGTCACTTCTATCTTCTGCCATATTTAGTGACAGGTATGATGGACGGAGTTTTCTTTATATTCTTTATAAGTGTAGTGCATGAAGGATCGGTATCATGGCACCTCACATATAAGGCCAAACGAATAGTTGTGTGTTTCAGTAAAAAAATTAGTAAAATATTGGATTTATCTACTACAATCACTCGCGACAAGTTATGGTGAATCGCAAGAAGTTGCGATGACTCATGGACGACTAGAATTGACTCAAAACACACACATTTTGTATATTCTACAAAACTGAAGAAAATATTTTAGGGTCGGCCCTATCTTCGGGTCAGGTAATCTGAAATAAACATTTCGTTTTTGGTCTACTGCAAAGTTATGTGTAAGGGACACGATTACTGAGTACATCCTTTACATTACCCATTGGGTTTATTTCAGGTACAAGATGTCCTTATATGCCATGTACTCTGGAAGACTGGTACTCGTTAAATCTTGCATGTCAGGGGAAAATAGCCTGCATAAAATGCCACATTAGCCTGCATTGAGAAAAAGTTTTCAGTAAGGATGATACAGACAGGTAGACTAGTCTGCTGATAACCCTGGAGCATCATAGACCAGCTGAAAGGGGCTATAATGTACTACTTAGTGCTGCTGGTTTAACAACCTCCTCCAGGGGGTATAGGTCAAGCAATGTCAGGGTCTCCGGACAGGTTATGGCCCTACCCAGACTCCTGCCATCAAGTTTAACTCTAGGTAAGGGCCCTGATGGTATCTAGTCCTGCCCAGACACCAGTCATAACTAGGTAAGGGTCCTGATGGTATCTAGTCCTGCCCAGACACCTGTCATAACTAGATAAGGGCCATGGTGGTATCTAGTCCTGCCAAGACACCTGTCATAACTAGCTAAGGATCCTGATGGTATCTAGTCCTACTGAGACACCTATCATAACTATGTAAGGATCCTGATGGCATCTAGTCCTACAGAGACACCTGTCATAACTAGCTAAGGATCCTGATGGTATCTAGTCCTACTGAGACACCTATCATAACTAGGTAAGGGTCCTGATGGTATCTAGTCCTGCCCAGACACCAGTCATAACTAGGTAAGGATCCTGATGGTATCTGGTCCTGCCCAGACACCTGTCATAACTAGGTAAGGTTCCTGATAGTACCTAGTCCTACAGAGACACCTGTCATAACTAGCTAAGGATCCTGATGGTATCTAGTCCTACTGAGACACCTATCATAACTAGGTAAGGATCCTGATGGTATCTAGTCCTGCCCAGACACCTGCCATAACTAGGTAAGGATCCTGATGGTATCTGGTCCTGCCCAGACACCTGTCATAACTAGGTAAGGTTCCTGATAGTACCTAGTCCTACAGAGACACCTGTCATAACTAGCTAAGGATCCTGATGGTATCTAGTCCTACTGAGACACCTATCATAACTAGGTAAGGGTCCTGATGGTATCTAGTCCTGCCTAGACACCTGTCATAACTAGATAAGGGCCATGGTGGTATCTAGTCCTGCCAAGACACCTGTCATAACTGGGTAAGGGTCCTGATGGTACCTAGTCCTACCAAGACTTCTACTACAACTAGGTAACTCTAGTTCTGCCTAGATACCTGCCATAACTAGGTTAGTGTCCTGATGGTATCTTGTCTTGTTGAGACACCTGTCATAACTAGCTAAGGGTCCTGATGATATCTATGTAAGGGTCCTGAAAGTACCTAGTCCCATCCATATTTCTGCCACAATTAGACAAGGATCCTGTTACCCAGTCCTAACAAGAATGCTGATACAACTAGGTAAGGGTTCTGACGGTACCTAAACCTGTAAACACACCTGCTACATCTCAATACGGTTTGTGGATGGTACAGCACCTATTTTCACCTGATATCAATTTGAGAAAGTAATTTTGCAGGAATCCAGACATCGGTGTATGAATGATACACCTCTAGTCTCCCAAGGCTACACCTGGTGGGAAATGGCCACCTCAGTCAGCTTTATGCTCTTCAAGCAGCGTTCAGGTAATGGGTGCCTTGTCTTTAAGTATGGAGGCAGGCTGTACATCAGCTGGGAGAGTGGGGACTTTAATGGGGGTACCTAGAATAGCCCTGTGGAAGTGTTGATCGGGGTTAGGTAGGGCGTGATGGAGTGATAGCAGGATGGCTATAGTGAACAAGTAACCAATGGATAACTCATGACGAGTGGGTGTTATCGACGAATAATGACACGAGGCCGTAGGCCGAGTGTTATTATCGTCGATAACACCCACGGATTTGGGATGTGAGACTGCAGGTTCGATCCCTACCCTGGCCTGGAAAATTTCGTGGGTTTTAACATGTAACATATGATTTGGAAGGCGTGCTGTTATCCATGTAAGGCGTGCTGTTATCCATGTAAGGCGTGCTGTTATCCAGGATAACAGCACGCCTTCCAAAATCGATGTTACGGCCTACAGGGTGTGCAATATCAACAGATATGTGGATGGGAATAGCCACCAAAAAGCACTGTGTAAGCCAGAAATCGTGGTATAATGCTCAATATACCTGAGGTTTTTACATTTACATACATAAAGAAAGTGTGAGAAGTGATCATATAGAATGGAAGTATCGTGGGGATCATGAAAAGTCCAGATGTTATAACTATTTTGCATTGCTTTTTTTATTTAAATATGCCTATCCTGATAGCTCATTCTACAAAAGAGAATGTTTTCATTTCTCTAATTTTCTGTTACTTATTCCATAATTTTCTCTTTCTTTTAAATCTATTTATTCAAGATCATATCAGGTAACTAGCCAGCACTGGATTCATTAAGATGACAAAGATTATATTGATGGATTATGTGGATCTTTAAGGGTGAATATTATGGATGTAGATCGCTTTTATTACTCTATCACACATAAATAGATATCTATCACATGCATTATTAAACAGTAGATCCCTTTGTTATATTAATCCTACTAGATGTTATAATGATCCTATAATGAAGTAGTCCATATAATATAAGAGTATTAATGAGTTGCTGCTCCAACTACACTTCTATATCTAATTAGACTAATTAACCTCCATTTTAAGGCTACAGTGGAAAGTAAAATACATACTGATCTGTTTTATAGAACACACTGGGACCAATGGTGGCACAAAGATGGGAATTAATATGAAGCCTGTCTGGCGGCATACATATAGTATGGTGGGGGAGGCTGACAAAGGCCTCCTATAGTAGATTGTTGAGCTATTGGTAAGGCTGCCAAAGACTTCCTAAAGGGAGATTGCTGTGCTATTGGTCAGGCTGACAAAGAGTCCCTCTTCTAAACAGCTCAGCTATTGGTGAAGCTGCCAAAGGCTTTCTATACTAGATCACTCACGGATAAAAGTCAACAATGACAAGAAAACCTTGAAAAAAGAAACAACTTAAAATGCACTGTATATGCCCTCCAGTTCCATCCATAAATGTGTTACAGGGTTTGTTTGGTTGGGGGGGGGGGAGGAGTGCAGTAGGGGTTGTATAAGGATGTAGTTTGTCCTCAAATAACAGGAAAAGCTGTTTTTCAAGATGTTGTTCGGATACTATACCCAAAATGTGCACATTATGGCCCCTTTGTAGAGTATGACCTAGGATCCCTTAAGAATGCTACTGTATAGCTGTTTTCTAAGGTCTTGTTCGGATAGCATACCCAAAATATGCAACACCTGGTAGTGGTGCTTTTGCACAACACAACCTATGGTCCAAGTTCAATGTTAAATTATGTAGATAGGTCAAATGGTGCAGGGAATATATGACCAATATAGTTACATGGTGAAAGCATAACGCACATACTATCCGACACTCTTCTAGCATAGGAACTATAGCTTGCTGCTAAGACTACACTGAAGAGTGGAACAAACACCAATATAGAGGGAAAAGTTTTCAAGGAAAAACTTGAGAATCCTTGAAAACCTTGAACTAAATACTGGCATGGTGCCACTGTATGCAGTGTTGTGGGACCTGACTGTGTGCATGTATGCAACCTCTGGAGGTAATTTGTGACTCCTTTATCCTGTTTTCAAAGGATTTTCAAGAAAACTTATTTTTCTTAAGTGAGTGCAAAAAAAACTTAAAATCAAGGAAAACCTTGAACTCTTTCATCCCTGACCACTGATGTGTTGCTGAGGTCGCCAAAAGATGCCCCCATTCAATTGCTTGGCTATTATTGACAAGGGTTAACTATACTATATCTCTGAGCTGTTGGTGAGGCTAACAAAGACAGTTGGTGAGAATGGCAAAGCACCTCTCTACATCTATACTACCAGGTAGTAGTAGAGTGTCTCCTTATCACAGCTGTTGTTGAGGCTGACAGATGGTATCTTATAAATCTCCCGCGTATAAGCCACAACTTATACATTATCTGAGGCTTCCTGTGGCTTTAAAAACAAATGCTACCCGGTACACAGAAGGCACCTGGTGGCAGAAATCAAAACTCATCAGTTATAATATTTTAATGATAACTGGACCACTTTACCTGTACTCGTGTGTATTCTTTTCATTTCATTTCTGATCACTATAGACACATTAAAGAAGTTCATATGCCATTTGAATTCCAATAGGACCCTACAGTTAAGGGAAAATTAATAATTTTGAAAAAATCACAACATTTTCATTTCAACCGTGACCCCCTTTTTTCTTTTTTTAAAATGTCTATAAAGATGTCCTTGATACATTTCAACTCAGGGTGCACCTTATATGCTGTAGACAATGGTAATTACATCAGATGTTTAAGCTAGTAAAGTACATAGAGATGTACTTTAGAATGGGATGAGGGGTAGATATAGTACAATGTAGTTTCTCTGCCTGCCAATCATAAGATGACATTGGGCTCAGGTGGAGTGAGAAGGACACATTGTCCTAATTAGTAATAGAAGTACCGTAAATCCCCGGTCATAAGCCGGCCCCGGTCATAAGCCGGGGGGTGCGTTCAGGGAAATCCTATAAGCCGGTTTTGGTGTCAAATTTTTCCCATTTTCTCTTTATTCTATAGTAAAAAAAAACGGTCATAAGCCGGGGGGGGGGGACTTTGGGAAAAATTTAGAAGCCAGTTTGGGCCCAAAATAGAAAAAAAAATCCGGCTTATGACCGGGGATTTAAGGTAGCAGGCAATGGTTATCAGGAGAGCAGAAGAGGCAATGGATGGCATACAATATCTTAACAGTTTAAGGGCCAAACTTTGTTTTATTGCATTATGCCCATGATGTATGAATGTTACCCTGTGAGTAACTCACCAGTGCTGCATTAAATTCTCATGCTGACTGAGTGACTCTGCAGGTTTAATACACTATTGAAGCAATTGGGCATGGGTATGGGGAATAGACCAGTGGAAATATTACTGTAAAGTGTTGCTATCATACATTGTATTACCGTAATATTTCACGTATAAGGTGCATCCTGCGCATAAGGCACACCCTGAGTTGAAAGAAAAGCTATAATGCGCACCGGGCCCAGATTCTGAGCTTATATTGTAGATTACAATAAATGTGCCATAAATCCCTACAATATAAGGTGCATCTTGCATCTGACTTTGGGAGAATCCTAGATGGCATACCTAGGCTTTGCATTCTTGCAGTTTTTGTAGTGTGCCATAGTACTACATGTATAACAACAATTCCGATGCCTACCTCCATTAATCATGTGTACCCTGACCTTGGCAACATGCCATAGACCTCTATCTTTTTTTTTAAATGAATTTTATTTTTTGCATGAATTGCAATAAATTATGTTTTATCTCAGCTTTATACCTTTGGTGTGTGTATGTCTGAATAAGTAAAGATGACGTTGAGTGCCTCACCTGACACACACCCAGTACTAAAACTACACATTATCTATAGATGTCCACACTGGTTATCTACTTATACACTGGTCAATAATTCAATACAACTCACCATCCTCCCTCTTAGTCTTTTGTCTAGTTTGATTCATTTTTGTACTATTTTTTTACTATTTTTTTTATTAATCATTTCTTTTCTTATTTCTTCTTTTTTTATCATTGGTTTTCATTCTCACTTTCAACCCTTACTATCTACTCTCTTTTCAGTTCCTCTCCAGGTTAAATGTTCAGTTACCAACGAGTAACTCGCCAGGGCTACATTCATACATCAAACTGACTCTACGGGATTGATACGCTCCCGTAGGGTCGCCATGATGCAGCAATGAAGTGATGGCGAGCAGACTTGCCATTGAATTGAATTGAACTTCATTGGTGCATCATGCCGACCCATGGGCTTGATGCACTCCTCTATCAGTGGTCATTAGAGGGTTATAACCTAGGGAATGGTGTACAGTGATGGTGTACCATCACTAGGCCTTACAAAATTGTTGTGTTCAGGTAACGTGGTCAAAGAAAAAATTAGGGTAGGTAGGTAGGGGAATTTATTTGTATGCCAAAATATCACATTTTCCCCCGAAATGCTCATAAAAAAGTTATGGTAGGGCCAAAAAATTAATTTTTTTCTTTTAGGCCATATACATACAGACCAGGTGAGAGGTGAGAACAGGACAGCATCTATACAGAGAACAACACCCGTGGGTGAACAACCATCCACTCATACATGGACAAAAATCTACACTATCGGCATATATGTATACATGGGCAGAAACTTATACATTGGAAGCACAATCAATGTAAAAAGAAAAATGAAAAAAAAATAATAGAATAAAATCAAATGTTAGAGTGGGTAGGTTGGAACCAACAAGAGCTGTTCATTTACGTGTATTCGAATCGTCTGTTCAAAACGTACAGGTAATGAATGAGCTTGAACCCACTCAATTCTTGGAGTAGAATGTATGAGACAATGAATATCATAAGACACTTCCATAGCAAATGCAGATTATCAAAGTATGAATGACGATGTCCAGGTGTTGGTCTTATACTATTATTCCTTTCCTATGATCAAATGAGAAGATGACCCAAGAAGAGCTATGTAGGATTAACCTAAAATCTTGGTGTGCCTTACAGGCAACATTTCTATACTACAGAAGAAGACGTCTCGTGTTTGGATCCAACAGTTCAGGTACATTTTGAGTTGAGGCACCTATGATACCAAACACCTTTCTCCACTTGGTGTATATACATCTTCCACCTGGGGAGTGTTAGGGTGGGGGTAAGTTAGGAGTTGGGGCTGGGGGGGGGGGGTTAGCTCCAGGGTCATGACAACCCATACTGAACCCTGAAACATGACCTCCATCCCAGGGCGGTACTAACAGAAGCTGACAACTATATGTACCGGTATGTTGTATAAATAGCCTGGGGTCACCTGGACTTGGGTTAGGACTATAGTCCATCTATGTACATTGAGAGCTGGTACAGCTTGTATCAGTGTGCGTGTCAATGTATGATAGTGGTGTACTGAGAGGGGCAAAGGCGCATCTCTTTATCTTCATTTTTTTTTCTCAACTTATATTTTTCTTTTCTTAAACTAGGCAGCAATCCCGATGCTAGACGTATCCTTTTAATTGAGTATTTATGATATGCCTCAAGGATGTGTGCATGATGCACGAATGATGCATCAAGTCTTTGTATGCATCTAATAGCAGCATGATGCACCAATGCATCAGAAGTGGGTACTTAACTCACCAATGGTACACAGGTGCATCATGCCAAACCTTTGACTTCAGAAGTCTTGACCACAAAACGTGGAAATGGACACTAGCAAGTGAGTGGAAATTGACACTAGCAGTGGCCCCATATTGCAAATCATCTAAAAGGCCAGGGGCTGTGAACTGTATATACTCATATATAAAATCTGTCTACAACATTGTAAATGAAAACCTGGTTCTGACATAAGTGTACCTGTACATTAGTCAATAAAGCCATCTTGAATCTTGAATCTCATGGGTATTTATAAACATCAACAGGGGACTTTGGGGACACAATCTTCCCATCCAGGGCCCAAGTGTATCACCCCTGGATGGACGTGGTGGCTAGATAAATGCTAATATCAGTGCACATGGATTCTACTGATACATTTTTTTTGTACTGAGTTAGGTGTCATGGCTCACCTGTGGGTCGTTGGTGACCAGTACCTCGGGGCAAACAGCTTAGTGGTCACTGATCTCCAATTCACCCCCCCCCCCCCCCAAATACAAGCATACCTTTAGCCCTTCACCTCTGCCCTCTATTCCCCTCCTGGGCTTTTCTGGTCTGTTCTCTGTGCTTCTCTGATCTGTCCTCTGGACTTCTCATTTCTGTTCCCTTCCTTGAGAGGCAGGGGTCCGACCCTGGAGGCTCCACATATCACAACGACGGATAACTGAATGTGTGTGTCTTTTTTCTGCTCCTGTGTAGATATCTAGAAACTAGATCATCAACAGACAGTGGATCCCTGACTGACCGGTATTAGAGCCTACCTCCGGGAGGTGACGGTGTGTGGTGTGTGAGGGTGGGGAGGGGGAGAGGCTTAGGGGGCTGAGTGTGGACACAAATCAGCTGATTGTACTACCACACCCCCAGGCTCCCTGGTCTAACTGGAGATCTACCACATTTCCAGAGTCCCATCTCAAACTGGATCTGTGGCCAGTGTGAGTGGATGTGTCTAGGGAGGGTTGTGGGGGAGTGGTGCTGGGGATCTCACCCTTTAAGGGGCACTGATGTATTTATGCATCATGCCCATCTGTCGCCATGATGCATGAATGCAGCCTGGGCGAGTAACTCGCCAGGGCTACATTGATGCATCATGCTGACTCTATGAGGTTGATACAGCTGGAGGGTCTTCATGATGCTCCATTGATTTTCTGGTCTGCAGATTCGCCAGCACTTCATTGCTACATCAATCATGAAGAAAAAAAGGCATGATGCACTCCAGCATCAGCGTCCCTTGAAGGGCTAGGGGAACCTGATTCCCAGAGACACAAACAGATGGCGGTTCTCAGATTTCTGCCTTCTTTATGAATGAACATGTAGGTCTCCTCGACTTCATGCACACCGAACTGACAGTGGAACTGACTGTAGATGGAGCCCCAGGGGGGTATTTTGTTTTATTTGTTATTTTTATTATATTTTTTTTTGTATTCAGTTCACAAACATATAAGGCTAAGCGGGTCTTGAACCGGTACCGGTAGTTGGAGACGATCAGTAAGTTTTGAGGAAGGAGCTAGACTCTATGCAAAGCGTCAGCTAGGCTAGATGAAGAGTGATATTCTAGCCAATTCAAAATCTTTTATTATGTACTCAAATACGGTACCGAATGGGATCCAACTCAAGTTCTGGATATTATGGTAAGTATGGGAGAAGAATTCTGTAGTGGTGACACCCGGGGGAGGGGAGGGGCACACACTGACACACTAGACCTACTGCACTAACGGAGTGGTCATTATTTATCAACAGGAAGGAGGTGGTGCATTTACACAGAGGTGAGCGAAATAAATTTTACACCCACCTCGATGGTGGTCAAAAGTTTTTGTGGCCCTCCCCCATTGCCAGAGGCGATCTTTGATCTGTAGTCTGCAGGCTTTCTAGCTAAAAAGAGGCTTACCTAGTTATATGTTTTTACCCTCCCCCCTCCAGAAGGATCAAAAATGTTTACACCCTCCCCTCAAAACCAACCCCCCCCCCCAGTTTATAAATATTAACCACTCCCTAAAATAAAGTGCTAGGGGGGAAACCCAATAAAAAACATCAATATCTTGAAAAATTGTACCGGTAGGTCTAATAATATGACTTGTTAGTCTTGTACAATGTATTTTAATGGCATATGACAACAGAATGAAACCTGACATGATTGTCCATGATTGCCTTTTTCCAAACATAGTTCTACATAGTACACGTTTTAAAAAAGCAATGTTGTCAGGTCCATTATGTTGCCATACGGTACCGGTACGGTAAGCTTTATCTTAATCTTGGCTTGTTCCTTCCATGAAGATTCCATTGAAATTCCACAACACTTGTCAACAGCTCACTTCCACAAAAAAACCATCTACTACCGTCATCTATTACTCTGTTTACTATTTTTAGTCTGTGGCAAGCAAGCCAGGACAGAGATAAAGAACTACATTCAAACATTGTGTAGCAGTTGCCGTTGGACTCTTGCCAAGTCTTGGCCGTTTTCAACTCCGTGACCCCTCACTGAACCTAACAGGCCACTGGAATTTGCACCTGGAGTTTGGAAGGGATGCTAGGACGACAAACGACCACAGCTGCTTACTCTGAGAAGACTGACAACTCCACTGGAGGAAGGGGAGGAGGAGGTATCGACACCACCCGCTGTATCTCTCCCTCCCCGCCCCTGGCCGTGCCTCCCCCGTCAGGTCACCGCGGGCTCCCAGCACGGTCTCCGCTGCCGTGTCATCGGGCACCAAACAGGGATGACAAAATCGCTGTCTACCTCGCAATTCTCCCCTCTCGTGACTGAAATGTTAAATAATTTGACTCACCTCCACATTTGGCTGCCTGTATGCTGTGAGTAAACGTTAATCCGGGCTCTGGGTGAGAGATATCCGCCCATTTCACAGCCTTTACTTTAGCAGAATGTAAACATCGAGCCTCATGGACGGGTTGGAAAACTCAGCTGGTGCCGCTGGCGACTCTGCGCGGCAACCGCGCGAATTATCTGATTAGTGAAATACGCGGCCTGTTGAGCACGTTTGCAGACAACCCGATACGACGAGAGATGAGATTCGCGCGCTGCCTTAGTTTCACTTTCACTCTGGTTTCTGTGTTCAGAATGCATTCAGAATGATGTTTCGAAGATGAGCTCCTGTACATATAGATCTACTCCCGCATCTATATTAACAAGGATCAAGATATCTTTGAATTCCAACTGACAATGATAGGGCCTATGCAGGCTCTCTCCCTCCCTCCAATCCATCTCCAAGTCCCTCCCCTCCAATACACACAAATTCTCTTTCTGCTAGAACATATATAGGGCCTGTCTGTCTCGTACCGGCTTTAACAGTTCATCATCCAAAACACCCCTCCCCGGGGGGGACTTCAATTTTTTTTTTATACGGGTGTGTGGCTGAACCCCCGACTACCCTTACCCTTGCTAGGGCACTTGTTTGCGGGGTTTTTCTTCCAAACCCTACCCTTGCTAGGAAACATTGTACATAATAGTCTTAGATTTTGCTCAAAATATCTTAAAATGAACTTGTTTGGGTGAAAATTGTATTTTGTTCATGCTATTTTCATGAAAACTTGGAAAATATTTGTGAAAATTTCTAAATTTTCCACGTGAATCGGGGTATTTCGCCGAAAGTTTACCCTTGCTAGGGACATTTTGCTCAAAAGTAGACCCTTGCTAGGGACATTTGTGGCTGAAACAGGAGGCTTGCTAGGGACTTTTCCTTGAAAAAGTACCCTTGCCAGCCGCACATATGTGTATACATTACATAGAGAGTGCCCCCCCCCCCGGGCACCCCTCCCTCCTCTGGTTTCCTCTCCCCTCAAATACACAGGAATTCTGTCCCTCCCCTCAAAATCCCTCTCAGCAAGGGTCACTTTACCTAAAGTTCAATGGCGCACGTCAAAATAAGCAGCAATTTTCACCAAAGCTTTTGCAAAATATAGTTACTTTTGACAGAATTTCCTCACATTAAGGCTGGATTTCAAGAAAATTAACCTAAACGGGCATATTCGTTACTGAAATCCCTCTCACCAAGGCTTACGTTTTGTCTGAAATCCCTCTCACCAAGGGTAAGGGTTGTCAGAGGCCCAGCCGCACACCCCTATCAGAAAAAATTAAGTGCCCCCCCGGGGCCTCAAATACACACAAATTCTCTCCCTCTCCTCCAATACACATATGGCTACATATACTCCTTCCCCTCCAATACACACAGTCTCTCTTCCTCCCCTCCAATACACACACACACACACACACACACACACACTCCCTCTCTTCCAATACACACAGACACTCTCCCTCCCCTCCAATGCACACAGACTCTCTCCCTCAATCCCCTCCAATACACATAGACTCCTTCCCCTCCAATACACACATGCTCTCTCCCTCTCTTCCAATACACACAGGCTCTCTCCCTCCCCTCCAATACGCACACACACTCGAGCTCCCTCTCTTCTAATACACACAGACACTCTCCCTCCCCTCCAATACACACAGACACTCTCCCTGCCCTCCAACACACACAGACTCTCTCCCTCCCCTCCAATACACACAGACGCTCTCCCTCCCCACCAATACACAGAGACTCTCTCCCTCCCCTCCAATGCACACAGACTCTGTACCCTCCAATACACACAGACATTTTCCCTCCCCTCCAATATACATAGGGCCTCCCTCCCCTCCAATACGAACAAACTCCTTCCCTCCAATATACACAAACTCGCTCCCCTCCAATACACATTGACGTTCTCCCTCCAATACACACAGACTCTCTCCCAGACATCTGATTCACCCAGCTGTTGAACCATTCACGTTTGTTGTGCCTATAGTGTACAACACCAAGGATCTACTTCTATGCAATACACTCTTGATGATCAACTATCCACACATTTTAGTCCCTGGAATCCACTCAATTTAGTTCACAGCCCCCTGGAATCCATTATCCTTAGTCCTTACCCTGAAATTCACTCCTCTTTTTGCACAATCCCTGGAATCCACTTCTCCAGATGCAGGGGAGAGTTGCCTAACTGGACTGACTCTTAAATCTAACCTCTCACATTTCTTAGAATGTGCTTACAGTTACATCAATTGTAACCTACCCTTATTACACAGAAAAAATAATGTTCAAAATCTTAGTCAAATGTTAGTCAAAAAGGCTAACTTTCGAACAATACCTAGTCAAAAGCACATGCCTAAGTGTCCAAGTTTTTCTTAGTCGAATACAACTAACCATTAGTCAAAGTGCCCAACTCGCCTTGGCTTGCCTGATTTGACTAAGATTCCTCAGTGGTTTTGACTAAGTATGCAATCTAATAATGGTGAGTGTAAGCTCTGTATAGGATCCACATCCCACAAATAATTATCTCATCATTTAGGAAGCATACATGTGAAATGCCTCACATCATTTTCATTAGAGCCCCAGAGTCAATTATTCTGGGTTTTCCACAAAGAAGCATATACATCTGTGGATATTTTACTTATCTAGATTCCCACAGAAAAGGTGTATCTGTCTACCTAGTTTATTTAACAAATCATTAAACTATTTGACATATTTTGCCAAGCTTGATGTTATATTGAATTGTGAAAGCCTCAAAATTACACAGCACCTATGGTACACAGACACCAGAAAAATCCTGTTTTAAACCACGCTGCCACCTGGTGTGTAAAGGTAATACTATGCCAATTTAGCTTAGTCAAAGTCACTAAGAGATCTTAGTCAAAGTGACTAAGTGACAGTGACTAAGATAAGTTAGCTTCCCTGAAACTCCCAGCAGATACCTTATTCAAGATTGTGGTTGGAGAGAGAAACTGATTTTGATAGTCAATGTCCCTTAAATAAACAAGACATTGTTAGTCACACATTAGTCATATGTACTAACTAAGATTATTTGGGTGTGTTGACTAAGTTAAGTTAGACTGACTAACATGGATTTTTTTCTGTGTATGCTCCATTTATAGATTATTTCTGAACATACGGTATGTGGGAGGCCATCGTACATTTTGCACTAAGCCTATTCAAATTTGGTCCTATACGAACACCTTTTCACGAATTGGACCAAGCAATTTTTTTCTCCTATAGCCAACTTGATAAAAGATATGAGTTCTTTTTTTTTACCAAATCAGATTCCTTTTCATGATATTCGATCGAATCAATTACATTTAGTGGATGAATTCTTGTCTCTTAACTTTAATTATATTTCTATACTAGGCTATTTCGGTTGGTATAATTGATCTAAAGAATATTAAGATCCTTAGCTGGAGGTCTAATAATGATGGGTGTACCGGGGTATATAATGTGTTCAGCTTAAAATCTCTGACTCCTCCACTTTTTGCCAGAAATAGGGGGTAGTTATTCATTACGTTTCATAAGATTGTAACTTTGCATCAAATTGTGTTTAGCGTGCGTAGTGGGACACAGGAGGTCTCTCACTTCTGACAGCAATTTTTTTATATGGCACAAAATTCAAAGCTGAATCTGTGTTTCTTTTGTAACATTACCATTGAGGGCACCCTAAAGCAGGAAATGAATGGACCAATATTAGGATCCCTTTCTAGTCCAATTTTAGAGACCATCAAGGTTCACATTAGCAAACCTCCACATTTTGGCATTTGACACTCTTATGCCGAGAATTATTCATTGACTGATAAAAATCCTACCACAAATTGAATAAGTGTAGGCCTAGGTAATGCCATAATATTGAGATACAAAGCCTGTCTTCAATAACCAATCGTATACATAGACTAAATTGTGAGATGAATAAAGCACATTTCTTGGGATCCAATTCAGTCCGAAACCCCTGGAATCCTTGCCTCCTGAGGTACAACCAGTGATTGACGAGGGTCAATTCAGGTGAACAGAACCATAGGTAAACCGAACCATTTGGAGCACTTTGAAGCATACATGCAATAGGTTTGCCAAAACGATTTTTTCGTTTGCATACATTTAATCATTTCTGTCATGAATAATCTCTAGAAGTCCAAATTTGTATATTGGAACATATTTATACCTGTATAATGGCATGCTGAAGTGAAGAGAATGATGAAAAGCCATTATTTCTCGCTGCCGACTCTTTTTGGACTAAATTAATAAAAATCCTAAAAATCTTTCAAATCACAGAGATATTAAGTAAAATATATATGTAAGATTAAGAAAGTAATGAATACTAAAAAATAGCTTTATGAATGGAAAATCATTCTCATTAATTAAATGGAACCGAAACATTCCATCTGGTTTGCTTTATTTCAAAATGTTAGGTAAAGCAAACCAATAAATTCAGATAAAGTGAACCAGTCCTAGAATAGAGAATTGTCAATATTAAAAGGCCTATTATTTCTCAAATTGAAATTAAAAACACTTTAGTCATGTAAGTTTTCACCATTACAAAATGATGGAGGAATAGGTTAAATCCATCTTTATGCATTGGTGAATGAAATAGGGTTGTGGATTGCTCCAATTTAGGCTAAAAAGTGATTTATTCAAAACATATTTCGGGGAAATAAACCATCTAAATTTGGATTGAAAGGTTGTACTCATATAGGTCACAGATAGTTTTCCTAGTCATTAATTTATGAACTTTGCTCGTTTTTGTTTTTAAAGTTTTGGCATGCCACCATCAAATAGAAAAAAGGTCATGTTGGTTCCCTTTATCCAAAAAGTTGGTTTGCCTTATCTAAATATTCAGGTAAAGCGAACCACTTAAAAAATTCTTAGAATCAATGTCAGCTGAGAAGCACATGTAAATTGTAATATAAAACTAAATCATTGGTGTATACGATACCTTAGTTAATTAACAGGAATACATGTAATCATATTTGAAAAATCATTCTTTATGCCCGGTACATGTACTAGGCCTTTTATACAGTTAACTAGTGCCTTTGGCACTATGCATCGCGGGCAACTGTCTCTGCATATTGTGGCTCAGTTCCACGGCAAATAGGCCTAGTGGCTCAGTTTCACGGCAAATACGGGCCCAGTTTCATGGCAAATATTGGTTCAGTTTCATGGCAAATATCACCCCCCCCCCTCTGGCCTATTCATCAACCCTGAGATACTACTATGGGAAAGATAAACTTTGGCTGAAGGCTGCACTAGCGCGGGAAAAGTGTGACAGCAAGTAGCATCTCTTTGGCCCACATCACCAGGCCGCCGGGCTGCCTGACAACCTCACTCTCTCAGCAGATGTTCTTGGAAGAGTCCACTTTAGAAGTCCATGCTTTAATTTGTCAATGTATGCAGCAATCTCAAAAACAATATGTAAATGGATTACGACCTGATGTGTTTACTTATAGGTTCTGCTGTATTTATTCATTTTCCTTTTAATAAAATGTTATATTAGCCACTTTCCTGTGCGGAAAACAATGGCAGAGTTCTTGAAATGTGATGTCTCTTGTTGCTAATGCTAGGTATGAGAGTGATGTATTTTGTCTTTTTCTTTTTAATGATAATGAGTTCTTAAAATCATTGCAATAGGGAGATTCTTCATCAAAAATGGGCCCATAAAAATACTAAAATCCTTGATGATTTGAAGAAGAATCGAGTTACCTTTGAAAAAAAAAAATACACATAAACAGGGTTCCGCGTCCGGCGCTGCATACTAATGAGTAGTACGCAAACAAACCAAACTCGCACCACTTGAAGTACGGCAGCCCCCCTCAATAAATGTGTCTTTTTCTTTACTTCTTTCCCAACCTTTTTACATGATTGAATAGGATCAAGATCATTAGGTCAAAAGCTTATAGAAACTGGCTCACTTTGATGGAAAAAGGATGTTTTGAATTGTAGAACAGTGCTAGAAGATGTGGGTGGGCGATAATGTAGGGGTTTTCCCATTGCCTTAAACATGGCCGATGTTGCGCTTCATTCGATTTGAAGCCAATCTTTGAACTCATTTTTTCTATCTATTTGTTGTTCAAACAGCGATGAAGCTCTCAGATATAGGTGCATACAACATTTCTGAATCAGGAAATGTGGGTGATTAAGCCCCTGTCACGATCCTGATCGTGTGAAAAGCCTAGAATGTCAGTGCCCCCTTTCACCCTTTCTGCTATTAATAATACTATTATCGGTACCCCCTGCCCCCCCCGCTATGGATATTTATCAACGGGGGGGGGGGGGCTGGTGGGTTTGAGGGGGGGATCAATATATTTTCATCCCCTTGACTGGGGGGGTCAGAATTTTTTCAACCCCTCTGATGGGGGGGGGGTCAAAATAATTTCACCTGTTTTCAGTGGATCTGGATTTAGCTGTATAGGGATCGAGTGGTCATTGTTTATCAACAGGGGGGGGTGGTGGGTTTGGGGGGGGGCGTAAAATTTTCAGACCCCTCCCGAGGGGTGGCTAAAAAAATTTTGACCCCTAAGGGGGGGCTAAAAAAATTCACCCTTTTTTTTAGCAAAAAAGCCTGCGCACTACTATAGATCAAAGAGGGGTGCAAAAACTCTCCGCACCTCTGGGGCGGGGGGTACAAAAATTTTTGACTGCCGTTGAGGGGAAAATTTTCCGCATGTCCGCGCAGAAACCCACCACCCGCCCCCCTGTTGATAAATAATGACCACTCCCTTAAAGGGGCCCTGGCATGGTAATGCATGCCCGCATTAAAAAGTCACGTGATCACCCCTTGACCAATCAGGGTGTCGCGATTTTTCCGCTGGTTCCCGCAATTTTATCATCACTGTTTGAAACAGTACCCATGTTGTTAATTTTCCATGCCAGCCACCCTTTAAGGACCTGTCAGACTGGTCGTAGGAAGATTAGAGCTCCGACCCGATTTTTCGGCCGGAAAATCGGGGATAAAATCGTATAGTGTGGCTTAGTTCTACGACCACCAAAATTGGCCAAAATCGCACGATTTTAAAATCATGGAAGTTTGGTATGCACAAATTTGAAAATCTGGAAAAAATTGCGTCACAGTCGTGGGTTTCCCGTCGTAGTCGTAGATATCCTACGACCTGTCTGACTGGCGCTTTAGGGAATGGTCATTATTTATCAGCAGTCAAAATTTGTTGCGCTCCCCCTGCGCCAGAGGCGCAGAGGGTTTTCACACCCCTCTTAGATCTATAGTAGCGCGCAGGCTTTTTTGCTAAAAAGAGGGTGAATTTTTTTAGCCCCCTCTTAGGGGTCAAATTTTTTTTAGCCCCCCCCTCGGGAGGGGTCTGAAAATTTTACGCCCCCCCAAACCCACCAACCCTC
Organism: Acholoe squamosa; assembly: GCA_949317995.1. Classification (NCBI taxonomy): domain Eukaryota; kingdom Metazoa; phylum Annelida; class Polychaeta; order Phyllodocida; family Polynoidae; genus Acholoe; species Acholoe squamosa. The sequence continues at coordinate 16,619,461 of OX439041.1, forward strand.
CCCCCCCTGTTAATAAATAAAAATAATGACCACTCCCTTACGTATATACAGCTAAATCCAGATCCACTGAAAACAGTTGAAATTATTTTGACCCCCCCCCCCCCATCAGAGGGGTTGAAAAAATTCTGACCCCCCGGTCAAGGGGATGAAAATATTCTGACCCCCCCTCAAACCCACCAGCCCCCGCCCCCCCCCCCCGTTGGGTGGGGGGGCTGGCAATAAATGGCAATAAATAACCAATGGGGGGGGGCAGGGGGGTACCGATAATAGTATTATTAATAGCAGAAAGGGTGAAAGGGGGCACTGACATTCTAGGCTTTTCACACAATCAGGATCGTGACAGGGGCTTAATCACCCACATTTCCTGATTCAGAAATGTTGTATGCACCTATATCTGAGAGCTTCATCGCTAAAAAGAGGGTACAACGTACTAGCTACAACGTACCGGTAGTACCTCACTTTTAACCATTCAGGAAACGTTCTGACAACCTCTAGATTCATACAAAGCACTGTAAGTCTTGTTACTAATAAAATCTTTCACATTCTAGTCCTTTGGACGAATAATCGGGATAAAGATTTTGAGAAAACATGGGAAAACTAAGACTCTAAAACTACTATTTGCGAGCACATCGGCCACTGTCAAGCCTTTGGTAAGTAAGCATATTATCGCTCATGCACATTTCAGTGAATGTTCTTGAACATATATCAAGTTGTCATAATCTAATTGAACACAAATCATATTACAATATATGTTTATGACATGTTTATATAGTGCAGACATGTTTTCTATGTGTAGGGGAGGGAAAAAATCGAGATTTATTTGGAGGGTTCAGTACTCTCTGTTTCGTCTTCCCGGGTTTGTTTGCGTACTACGCGGAAAGTAGGTCACGACGCCATGCCCAAATATGGCAGACCCTGTGTGTGTGTATACACACTTGTGTGTAGGCCTAGCCTCTTTTGGTTTATCTGTTCCTGGCAAGCAATCAAGCTTAGGGAGTGGTCATTTTTTAACAACGGGGGCGAAAATTTTTCCGCCCCCCCCCCTCTGAGGGGTCTAAAATTTTTCTGCCCCCCCCCTTTTATTCCATAGTCACGTGCGGGCTTTTTCGCTCAAAAGGGGCGAAATTTCTCCCCACCCTTAGAGGGGTCTGAAATTTTTTTGTCCCCCCCAACCCACCAACCAACCCCCTGTTGTTAAAAAATGACCACTCCCTTATTTCAATAGGGTGGGGACCAGCGACGAACTAATGCCTAGGCCTATAGGGTAATAATAACTAGAAAGTGGTTTGGTTCACCTGAATCCAACCTATATGGGATCCATTTCAGCCCATAGGCCTTACACCACAGAATCGACTTGTTGAGTCCCCGGGATCCACTCATCCAGAAATATCAACCACTCTTCGTGCGGACTGCAAATGGGACGTTCTTCCTGCGATCTGTGTACAGACGGTTCTAGAGTTTCCCACTAGGCGGCGCTGCGCTAGTATTGTTATTGCGATCGCGCAGAGGTCCCGATCTCAGCTGTCAGCTCTATCAGCTCTGCCATCTTCGTGGCGGCAATTTCAACCTTGAAACTTGAAACTTGTGTAGATCTACCCTTTTTTTCACGGTAAGTTGAAAAACAAGAACAATATAATCATTCAGAGTTGTAAAGCACCCCACCTATCCGATTTTAGCATTACGATTATCTCATCCCCAATGTTGTTGATTTTAGGGAGTGGTGGGTTTGTGGGGGGGGGGGGCGTAAAGCTGGTGGGTTTGTTGGGGGGGTGCGTAAAATTTTCAGACCCCTCCTGAGGGGGGGCTAAAAAATTTTGATTCCTCTTGAGGGGGGGGCTAAAAAAATTCACCCTCTTTTTAGCAAAAAAAAACCTGCGCACTACTATAGATCAAAGAGGGGCATGAAAACTCTCCGCGCCTCGGGCTTGGGGGGGGGCGCAAAAAAATTTTGACTGCTGTCAAGGGGGGGCGTGAAAAAATTCCGCCCGTCCGCGCGAAAACCCACCACCCCCCCTGTTGATAAATAATGACCACTCCCTTGGTGTTGTTGATTTTAGCCCCCCCCCCCTCATTTTCATGTGTTACCACCCCAAATCCCAAAAATCACAGGTCTTCCACCTTTGACCTGATATTAAATAAAATACAGTGCTTATCAACCTACACCATATTTTAGCTTATGAAATGGAGAAAAAAATAAGATAAAGATAGAGATTTAAGGTGTGGGGGCAGAAGATGTTTTCCCCATAATTCTTCGCTTGGGGCCATTCACCCCAGAGCCCCCCCCCTGAAATTTTGCAATTTTTACCCAAGTCTTTATAGATCTAGGTTGCAAACCTTACTGGAACACAAATAAGAACTAGAGATTTAAGGTGTGGAGGCAGAAGATGTTTTCCCCATAAATCTGGGCTTGGGGCCATTCACCCCAGAGCCCCCCCTGAAAATTTGTAAATTTTTACCCAAGGCTTTATAGGTCTAGGTTGTTAACCTTTCTAGAGCACAAATGAGAACTACATAGTTATGGTGTAGGTTGCAGACTTCTTTTATATAATTCTAGGGCTCAGGGCCATTCAGCCCAGAACCCCCCCCCCACCAGAAAATTTGCAATTTTCATCTAAAGCTTAAGATCTAGTTCCAAACCTTACTGGAGCATAATTAAGAACTACAGATTTAAGGTGTGGGGACAGAAGATGTTTTCTCTATAATTCTGGTCTTGGGACCATTCACCCCAGAGCCCCCCTCCAAGAAAATTTGCAATTTTTACCAAAGGGTTTATAGATCTAAGTTCCAAACCTTTCTAGAGCACAAATGAGAACTACATATCTATGGTGTGGGTGGTAGGAGATTTTCTGATATATTTCTAGGACTTGGGGCCATTCACCAGAGAGCCCCCCCTGAAGATTTGCAATTTTGACCCAAGGCTTTATAGATCTAGGTCACAAACCTTACTGGAGCACAAATAAGAACTAGAGAGTTAAGGTGTGGGGGCAGAAGATGTTTCCCCAATAATTCTGGGCTTGAGGCCATTCACCCCAAAGCCCCCCCTTTAAAATTTGCAGTTTTTACCCAGGGCTTTATAGATCTAGGTTGTTAACCTTTCTAGAGCACAAATGAGAAGTTCAAAAGCAAGTAGATAAGAACAATCTAGATCTAATCTTTGTACAGGTGTTTCTAAGGGGGAGGCATAAAAATGTAATAGCCCTGAGGCTGGGGGGAGGGGGGCAAAGACTTTTGACCCCTCTTGATTTTTCGGGGGGGGGGTCCTTTTTTTGCTGAAAGGAAGGTAAATATTTTTACCCCCCCCCTCAAGAGCTGGGATGTGAAATCTTTGGTAAAGGCAGAATTCAGCCTTTTTTGTGTTCACCAGGACTGTTCACCTGAGGTCAGTGTAAGGGAGTGGTCATTATTTATCAAGAGGGGGGTGGTGGGTTTTTGTGCGGACGGGCAGAAATTTTTTACGCCCCCCCTTCACGGCAGTCAAAATTCTTTGCGCCCCCCCGCGCCTCCTCTTTGATCTATAGTAGCGTGCTGGCTTTTTTTCCTAAAAAGAGGGTGAATTTCTTTAGCCCCCCACCTCAAGAGGGGTCAAAATTTTTTAACCCCCCTCAGCAGGGGTCTAAAAATTGTACGCCCCCCCTCAAACCCACCACCCCCCCTGTTGATAAATAATGACCACTCCCTAAATCCACTGAGAAAATGAAATACCATTTAGGGAGTGATCATTTTTTAACAACAGGGGGGCTGGTGGGTTTTAGGGGGGGGTTCGTGAGTTTGAGGGGGAGGCGTGAAATATTTTGACCCCTTGGGGGGGCAAAAAATATTTTGATTGATCTTCAGAGGGGGCGTAAAATTTTTAAACCATTAAATCTATTCCAGGTTTTCAGCATATAAAGGTAGTCATATTTATTAGTGCTCTCCTGATGTAAATGTTAGTGTTTTTGTGATAAATTCTTAACTATAATATTACAAGTACCATATCATGATATAAAAACGAGTACAATTGCCCCATATGGGGGAGGGGTCTCATGTAACCATCCCTCCAAAGTTTTAAGCGCCTGGGCAGTTATTCATGATGATCTCACCTCTGTTCTCCTTTCAGATCTGTAAAACCAGATAGGCCTCTTCCAACTATGATTAGCCCAACCAAGCAGTTTCCTCATCCAGCGGTAGCCAATCTCCCAAAGGGTTCTGTCTTAGCTCAGAGGTAAATTATATATGTATTATAAATCATGCCATGAAACCTAGGGGTGTCATCGATACCCCCTGAATCAATGTTTCAGTATTTCTAGAATTCCGAATATTGCATCAACAATAATCTTATAGTGATCAAATTTATTACTCCCAAAAATTGTTCTATAGTGCTAAATCTTGGAGATCAAGAAATTCCCTATTAGATCATGGGGCCTAATGGAAAGGTCATAGGTTTATCTTTGGTTCTAACCTGTCCTCATCACACTACCTGCGACTAAATCAGACATTACCCTTTAAGGGCAGAGCAAAAATGGTTGTCCTTGCCATGGGGACGGCCTCTGAAAAAAGTATAGTTCCTAGAAGAGGAGCCTATTTTCAGTTCCTATACAAATCCTATATAATGGGTATCAACTATAGTCAGCGCTAGGCCTTCCATGGCGTCGACTATAGTCCATGCTAGGCCTACCATGGTGTCGAATATAGTCGCTGCTAGCCCTCAGTGGGTTAAGCCCAGTAGAAAATAACACCATTTCCGCCAACCCGACTCGCCCCAACTCAACTGACCCAGTTGGGGTCTGTAACCAGTATTGGCCATTAGCTGGTCTGGAGCTGGTTCTTCTGACACATACTGATAAGAACTGATAAGATGGGACCATCATGTCCCTGGAAGTGGGTGTCAACCAGGGACAAGGTACCCATCATGCTGTCTTATCAGTGGGATTCGCCTTGACCAGCAAAATTCAAAATGGTTGCTCCACTAGGCCTCCATACTGAGTTCTATACGGACCCACCCCCTTCTGTGCACTCCAGGCGTCAGAGGCGGCAGAACCGCAGTGGGGGGGGGGGGGGGCAGGTGGCATGTTATGGAATTTCAGTACAGAGATTAGAAGTCATCCAGGCCAAAAATCCCTTAAATCCACATTATGTACCCCCCTAAATATTGATTTTGTATATGAATGTATAGGGCTTTTGGACTTGAAAATCTCTGAAATCAGGGAAATCCCTGACAACTTCCATCACTGCCAGTGAGTATGAGAATTTTGTTGGAACCCTCCTCCCCTCACTCTCACTAGGCCTGTCCTCTAGTCTGTCCAAAAGATGTGGGTGCGAGTTGAGAAGTCCTGGTGCCTCTCCAGTCCACCCACCACTTAGGGAGCGTTCATTATTTATTGCAGGGGGGTGCCAATCTGGCAGAACGAATATGTCAAAAAAAATTTACCCCCCCCCCCCCCGGAATAGGTTGAAAAAAAGTGTCTTCTTTTCCTATTGGGCTTTGAGATTTAGACACAAGCCTTTACCTCTTGACGCTAGTGAATTCCCCATATGATATAGTAAATTAGTTGAAGTACGGTGGATAACGCGAAGTTATTATTGGTTTATTAAGTTACGGTGGAGATTCATACTTAGCAGCTTAATTACTGCACGTACCTACACCTCAAAACCCTCCACCCTCCTATAGCCCAAGAGGACTTTATACCTATGGGAAAGTATGAAAATGAATCTTGGATATAGGATTTGCTCTTTATAAGCAAGGTCCCCTTATATACGAGCTCCTTATAAAGAAGGTTTACTGTAGTACATATATAGAAGGCAAGGATATGCCCAGACGGGGCCCCAGGGGAATTGGTGGTATTTGTGCTGTAGAACTAGTAGGGTAAAGTATAGGCTCCCGAGGCATGCTGTAGTTCTTTATAACCTAAAGGAGTAGGGAAGAGCCCCGGGGGCATTGACAGGTATGAGTCATGCCCCCAGGGCGGCAGTTGTATTAGCAGAAACAGACCACTCAAGTTTGTGAAAGTGTACATCTGCTTGGGAATGATGATTTAGAACGATCCTGTGCTGGGAGAGTGAATTCACATGTCAGTCCGTGCAGGGTGGTACTGCTTTACAATCCATACGCGTGGCACACGGTATGCCCAGGGGGCATAAACCAAAAACTCAAGTTGTATCCTTTATTTATTAAATATTCTAATTGAAGAAGACTTTTCTTTTTAAAATCACTTTATCTCTGCTTAAATGCACTAAGGATGGTCATGTTACCCTGTACTCATCAAATTATACTTTCAACAATTTGTATCATGCTGTATCATACTCATTGTCTTAGGTTTTAGGTTTTACACACTGTTTTCAATATTGTGCATTTTGTTCACATATCATACATGTACATGTCAACTTGAAGGAGGTCTCAATCATCCATTTTGTCTCCATCCAGAGGTCAACAGAGTTAGGTCCTCGATTTATGATTCCTTTAAATCTTAACGAGTCCTCCTTTATTGGCAGTTTCGTTTAATCTAAAAACCTTTTATTCATCTAGGGTGCCAATGCTTTTCCTGGCCCCTCCTAAGCAGAGCAAGGTGAAGCCACCTCCAGGGTTTCAACCAAAGCCCGTCCAGTTTCTGCTTCCTAAGGTACTCAGTTTTATTACCATAATCTTGTGCATGTAAGCCACATCTCAGATGTTAATCACAATCCTCCTGCCCCTTAAAATGATGTTTTCCAGTCTCATAGGTGGCAACTATTCTCAGATTGGCATATGACCTTTTTCAAGCATGGGGTTCTTCATGAAAATCCTAGAAATGTGAAAGTTTTAAGGCTAACAGGTCGTTTTTGTGATTTGCACAGATCCAATGAGAAAATAAATCTAGGTTAATAGTTTATGTCATCTCATCATATGGGGTATCACAATATGGTAGCTTCTAATCCTTCATTACAATTGATTTCTTTCTTGCCCTCTTATCACTCCCTTCATATTGTGACACAGGCACCTCATGCTGGAGTTGGAGCACCTAGGGATGTTGAGGACAAAGATTTCAACACATATAAAGTGGAGGCTGTGAAGGATGAGCGTGTTTGTAAAGGCAAGAACGAGTACCTGCTGAAAAGGTCTGGATACCCTGAGTATGCTTTTGTTTCATTAAAATTAGCAAACTAATTTTTGTTACTTGGGCCAACTGATGTTGTCGCAGAACCATATTTACAATTGGGCAGCTCCACCTAAGGCACCTTAAGGATGCCATTTGATACACCACCACCTGCATCTTATTACACTATATATAAAAATGGGTTAGTAGATCGCTGGTTCTATGGGCTGAAGCAGTGAAAAGTATACAGTGTATACATCATAGCTGCTATCCCAAGTCTAGTGCCAAAGGCACTATTAGATCTGAAAAAGGCTTTTGATACTGTAAATCACTCTATTTTGATACATAAATTAGCAAAATTTGGTACTTCAGAACATTGGTTTAAAAGTTACTTGTACGATAGGCAGCAAAACAAGGAGTGACTCAAGGATCGGTCCTCTTTTGTTTAATATCTATTTCAATCATATATACAAGCAAATTAAAAATTGTAATTTTTTCTTATTATACGCTGTTGACCTGCCACTGGTGATACATGGCGATGATGTTGACTCTATGGAAGCACATATCCAACACAATTTTTATAAGATATCTGACTGATGCCTGACAAATATGCTTACTGTTAATGCTAAGAAGACAAAAATTATGTGGAGTTAACCAACTCATGTCACAAACACTAGTACACCACAGGAACTAGGGAACTGACTGTCTCCCTCAACTATTTATGGATGGCACAGTGCATTATTTTCTTTATTGTTATTGAAAACATCAGTAGCTTTTGACAGTTCATTATGATTTAATTTCAATACCTTTTTGTCCCATAATAGTACAAAGGGCATGCTGAATAATTTCATATTCAAAGGCATCTCCTTAGGACTGAGTCCTTCACCTGTGATATTTTATCATGTCTTATGACCCCAGGAACCCCAAATGCCATGAAGGGTGTATCCCACTTTCGGATGTTAACCCATTAAGGGCCGCTGATGCATTAATGCATTATGCTCATTGGTCATCATAATGGATGAGTGCAGCCCTGGCAAGTGACTCCCCAGGACTACATTCATGCATCATGCCCACTTACAGGATTGTTGCACAAAACCCCTGATGGGCATCATGATGCTCCAATGAAATCCTGGCGAGCAGTCTCACCAGCACTTCATTGGTGCATCATGATGACCTATCAACATTATTAACTCCTGCATCAGCGGCCCTTAAAGGGTTAAACAAATCAATTGCATGAATATTGTATGCCTGGTTACTATATTACTTGCATTCCACTCTCTAGAAAGGCATGTTTCCTTTGTATATTGCAGTTCTGAGACCATGAAAACACAGGCACCTGATCTTGCAGTTAAAGCATCTGGGGATATTGAAGACCAAGAATGGAAGAAGTCTGAGGTGGAGGCAGTCAAAGATGTGCGTGTGCGTAACGACAAGAAAGAGTACCTGGTGAAATGGACCAGTTGCCCTAAGTATGTTTCTATTCTCAGTTAAGATTTTAAGAGGCTTCTTGTGACACTGTCATGCTACTGGTATGCCACTGGCATTATTTAAGCTACAATATCACAGCCAATACTGATCTCATTTTTATGTTATTGACTACACATCAATAACATATTGATATATACCAAAATTGCCACACAGAACCACATTAAATTAGATAGGGCATCTGACTGATATAGGAATATAGAGGGAATTCTGGACTATTCTGTAGTAGGCATTATGCATAGAACATGAAAGTCAATAACTCTTAGGCCTATGGCCTAGACTTAACCTTTATAGCTACACATGAATTTCAGTGTTCTTTCTCTATCTGTGAATTCTCCTGTAGTAAGCAATCAATCATTCACTAAGGATATGTGGGAATTTACCATAGCCACTAATAGGAAACAGTCCTTAGGGTTTCTCATTACACATTAACGGATTTTTGTGCAAAACTTTTGGATAGGGGTAATATTTAAACTTATGTAGGCAATCTTATTTTGGTATATCCAAAATGACTGCATTTGTGCACTCATGCCAACCCTACAGGCATTATAGATTTCCATGGGGCCCAGGTGGCCAACATTATGCATTAGTCCAGCCCCACTGTGTTTTTCTTTGCAGCTCTCTCAACACCTGGGAAGAAGAAGAGATTCTTGACTGTGAACATCTCGTTAAACAATTTGAAGACAAATTAAAAGCAAAGCAGGACCGAAAGCAGAAGCGACTCACAGACTCTGAGAAAAGGGGAGAGAAGGAGGTAAGTGTATACATTTTCTAACACAAAGAGCCAGGACTGCATCAGAACCTGCTTAACCTTGTCTTTAAGGTGTACCTCCTATCATGCCCTTCAGAATAATAGCACTTATTTCTACACAGCATGTGCCTTACATATTTTCTTACATGTATATTGTCAGTAGACCATTCTGTCAGATTTTGAAAATGCAAGGAAATTCTTCTGAGGAAGCAAATTATCTAAGGATGTGCGTCCAAATATACTAAAAAAATATAGAAGGAGTTGTAGATTCTCTCTCTGAGGTAATGAGGGATCTGAGGAATTAAATGGTCAGGGAAGCAAGGGCCAACTGTATCTTGTGTAGTCACTTGTCTCCCTATCATGTATCTCACAACTTCCAGCATCACGGTCAGCCACCACTTCTTACCGTTCCTCCCTGTAGTGAACCATCTGAGTAAGTACAAAAGTTTTTAATCCTCAGTACTTACCATAGGCTTGGGCAACCACTATGTGTACAATTCTCTTTCCATCTCAGTCAGTCATCATGTTAAAACATGGCTAGTGCATTAATGCACTATGAGGAGGATATAGTATGAAACTGTGTTATCCTGGGCCCCATAGATCATTATTTTCCATCAATGATACCACGTATGATCATAACAAATGAAAGGGAATTACATACAGATTCCAAATCAGTCGTTTTCTAATACATTTCACAAACCTTGGTTCGTTCACCATGGTCACTCTAACCATTTATATCAATATACCTGGGTTTGGGACCTCAATCTGCTGTATTCTAGGGACTTTTAACAATGATAGAGCCAGCTGCAAAGAGTTAAGGTTATCTTTCAATTCTCTTAGTCGTTGTCTGGTGCATTATATACCTAAAAAGTAATGTCTGCTATTATTTGCCTGAGCTTTGCTGAACCCACTTTTTCTCACTTTTCAGAATGAGCTTCATACTTTGCATCTACTGTGGCCTTTTTCATCTACATGGTGAATGTCTCAAGTAGGTATTTAGTTCCTTCTTTTCTTCACTTTTGTCTCAAGTAGGTATTTAGTTCCTTCTTTTCTTCACTTTTTGGTGTTCTGTCTTTCGTGAAACTTATCCTTTCAAAATGGTTTATATTTCTTAACCACACAATCTTCATCTTTATTCCCACTCAACTGTTCACTTACTACAGGTTCTTAGGTCTTCTATATTGTGATGACCTTACTAATATATTTTTGTTTTCCTGCCAGAGGTCCTCCTCCTTCTTCCCCCCTGGTTTCCCTTGGAGAAAAGGCGGATATGGACAATGGCCAGGTATGTTTTTATTTTACACATCCAGTGCTAGGGAACAGTTACATACACCTACATGTGATTCTCATAGACTACACCATGCTTACAACTATAAAAAATTATCAATCTTAACTCATTAAACATAATTCATACTTGAAATTAATGTATGCCCTAAATTTTCCCTAATCTTTACTGGCATTGCAGAGCGCATATTATTTCTTCACCAAAAGATACGGTCTCTCTATGCACTTTCCGTGCACATTACAATATGGTGGACTGGAATACAGTTCGGCAGAGCATTTCTACATGCACCGTAAAGCCAGTAAGTTCATAACACCTTTCTTATCTTCCTTTTCCAATTTAGTGTAAGCACATCAATGACTCATTTTGACAGGGAACTATGCCACCACCTTCTAAACTGTCCTGTTATTTTTACTTGAATATGGGTTTCAACCCATTGTCCCATTTACAGTCGTGTATAAACTATGAATAAGATTTCTTTGTTCAGTCTTGCTTTGGCTGGAAATGAAAAAGGTAAGGGAATTTGTCAACCTTATATTTGGATATGCCACCCTCTTCTTGCCAGTGCATGACATTTTATCACAAACTATGACCTGACTTCTGTATCTGCAGTTTTTGGATCACATTTCCGGGGAACCTGAAAAACGATGATCAAGCCTTACTATGTTTATTTCGTCATCTTCATCAGATTCTATCAAGCTAAGTTTTATAAACCATTTATTCCAGCATGAACTACTTTGTATTTAGGACTCATCGCACTGGAGCATTAATCCCAACATCCACTGCTTAGTCTCTAGAACTCACCTTCCTGTAATATTAATGCTTGCATGAACCACTTAGTATTTAGGATTTGCCTTCCTGTAACATAAATGCCTGCATGAACCACTTAGTATGCAGGACTTGCCTTCCTTTAACTTTACTGCCTGCATGAACCAACCCATTGTCCCATTTACAGTCCTGTAAATTTAGGACTGACCGTCCTTAATGCCTGCATGAACCACTTAGTATGTAGGACTTGGCATCCTGTAACCTTAATGCATGCATGAACCACTTAGCATTTAGTACTTGGCGTCCTGTAACCTTAATGCCTGCATGAACCACTTAGCATTTAGTACTTGCCATCCTGTAACATTAATGCCTACATGGACCACTTAGTATTTAGGACTCACCTTCCTGCAACTTTAATGCCTGCATGAACCACTTAGTACTTATAACTCACCTCACTGTAACATTAATGCCTGCATGAACCACTTAGTATTTAGGACTCACCTTACTGCAACATTTATTTCAGTATGAAATATTTTGAATTTAGCACTCACTGCAACAGTCATTCCAACATCAACCAACTCTCCATACTGCAAGATTAATTAATTAGGACTCTTAATGTAACATTAATAGCAGCATTTTATGTCTTATTGTATGCAAACTAAATTAAACGATTACAATGAAAACAATATTTCAGAGCCCATGCACCTGCGGATATGACATTTCTATGAATTATGGAAGATTTTACTATTCTATCAAATTTAATTTCTTTGAATATCAAAGATGACAGTGTTTTTTTCTTTCAACAGGTACTGAAGCGCATAGCAACCCAGCAGTCATCCAGTTTCGCTTATTCATCTGCCTCTAAAAGAAATTCTTTCAACTAGTCAATATCTGCTAAAGCTGCTTTGATCTATGACCAGTTCCCTTAGTTGAAGAGAATCTTATAAGGCTCACCAGGGGCTTGAGTTTTGAGGGTTTAGTACTGTTCTATAGTTAAACTACCCCACCTATGAGATGTACCCCTCCTTTGAGAGGTTCTATAAGGTGCAAAAGGCCTTTGATTTATGTACAAGCCTGAGATTACGGTACTATATTTAACCATGAGTTCATGAGATTTTCAATGTTATTTCATGTGAATTTCATTGTTCAAGTGCTCTTCAATGATACAAGCACAGCCGAGAAGATCTTAAGAGCTTCAACAGCAGCCGAGGCTAAACGCCTCGGCAATAAAGTTGAATTCTTCCAGGAGGACGTCTGGAGAAGGCACCAGACTACTGTGGCCTTTTCGGCCAACTACTTGAAGGTGATGTCCTTTTGTTGAATATAAACCGCTAGTCTATAATCATGCCACTATAAAGAGAATTTACATTTATCTCAAGTTGAATATGACAGCCCCATAAGTTTAACCAAGAACCTCTGTATCACACCCCCCTATCGCACTGCCAGGTAGATCATTGCAAATGGTCATATAACTAATTATAAACTGATTACTAATGCCAAATAAATGAATTTTTGAACATTTTTGACAAAAATAACTTGAGATAAACACGAAGGAGCACTCGAATTGGTCCCCACTAAAGGTTATCACACTCGGCTTCGTCTCGTGTGATAACCCTCAGTGTAGACCAATTCTCGTGGACCTATTTATTATTCCAAACCTCCATATCATATTGGAGTACTTCAACTTGAATGCAAAGGAGAAAAAAAATACATCACGGTGGCTGGGCCAAAGGAGAAAAAAATACATCACGGTGGCTGGGGCATCTCCTTATTGCAATTAATATCTGTACTGAGGTATTTAGCCTCTAGCATAAGTTAATTAAAAGCATTCAAACCTTTTTTCATATTGTCGCTCCTGTTCATTGCTTACATTAATGGAGAAACTTCCTGGGGATGCATTTTATCTCATACTTATAGTGTGGCATTGTGTATAGTATACATGTTCCCAATTAAATTGACCTTTTCTATTTTAACCTTGCAGTTCTCACAGAATGCTGTTCTCCATACAGCCCTTTTGGCAACAGATGAGGCATGTCTTGTAGAGGCCAATCCTCATGACATATTTTGGGGGTGTGGGATGTCGATGTGGGACCCCAATGCCCTCGACTCCAGGTGCTGGCCAGGAGAGAACTTCATGGGGACGATTATCATGAGTGTCCGACACAGATTGAGACAGGTATGGAACTAAAGTATTGAAACTTGATATCTTTGAATAGTTGAAGAAATCATCTACATCATACATGGATAACCAAAAATTAAGGTTGTTATTCCGTTCCGTAAAATTCTCTTGTACTATCCACAGCTTACACTCTGACCCAAACAAAGGTGGGGGTGAATAGAAGGAGCCCAGAGTTTGGGTGTGGCTTTTAGTTGTGGGCTCTGCTTACACAAGGGTCGTGCTTTTAATCTGTGACATCTCATGCATGCAAAGGCCTCTATCCATGTTTACACTCCTGACAGAGAATACTCTCGGTGTTATCAGTAAAATAATTTTGCATGGACTTAAAATTTCATGCAGAAAACTGGCAAAAAATATCAAATCTTTCTATTACTTATGTCTATTGACAGTCAACATCCATTATATTATCCTGTTGGTTTGAAAAAAAGATCCTGAAGAAGGGCCAAAATGTCAATCATTAATCAATACCACTTCTACACTAATATATTGCTCATTTGATGTAACTGGTTTTATTCATTGTAATAAAATTGTTAACTTTATTGGAAATCGTCTGGTTTTGTGGAACATTCCACCCCAAAAGATATTTTTCATTAATTTTTCATAGGAGTCTGCTGCTAGACAAAACAGTGTCCTTCCAACACCACCTACTCAGAAGGTAATAGACAATTACTTAATAGATATTATTTTCAATTGGGTACATACATATACAAGCCATCTGCTATTTCAGTAGCCATATAACTATACAGCTATGAAGCATTCCATAAATTTTAAAGAATACGCCATTAAGCATGTGGTGTGCAGGTTTTCTTTCATTGTTATTGTCCTTTCTGTTTCAGAGAGAGGCATATCCTGACAAGATGACACATTCTAGTCTTACTCCTAAGGTAATGTCACTTCTTATCCTACATATATCATAAAATACTACCTAATCTTCTACCCTTTATTTTCTTTCACTCTAACATAGGTAATAAAGGCTGGAGCATGAGAAATTTAGACAAGACCTCACATGTTCTTTCCTTGGCAGGCCTACGCCCAGCTTAATATTTCGTAAATTTCTGACATGTATGTAGATTTGTCAGGACAACCCAATTTCATTAGTTCCAAAGAAAACAGGTCTGCTCTTTAAACTTTTAAGGACAACTATATATAACACCCTATTGTAATTCCTCCACTCCTTCACAGGTTGTCCACTTTGTTACACTATCCTTTCTTTTTTAGAAACAAGACATGAAGCCAAAGAAGCTGATACCTCCTCGTCTTCCGCCCCAGGTAAATTTACTTCTTGTACACATAGCCCAGTTAATACAGCTGTTTTTTATGTTTGTTATAGACTGTCAGATGCCCATCTTGATATGCCTGCCATCCCTTCATTTATGTATAATCTATAGAGGACATAAAACAAGTAACAGTTCTAAAGTTAACCTAAGAATAACTGTATTCGCTCTCTTACCCTGTTATGAGATGTTAAACATATGTTCTTACTGTCTTATCTACTTTAGAAATTGGCCATCAAGCATACAAAGCTGACACCTAGGTTTACCCCCAAGGTAATTTTAATTTCTTACATGTCACATAGTTATTACAATTTTATTTAATTGTATTCATATCCTGTTGAATCCCCACCCTTTCTTCATATACCTTGATCTCTACTACAGTGTAAGTGAGACAAGTAATATAATATATTGATGTTTTCGTTTTAAGATGCCTGCATACCTTCAACACTACCTGCGCCTGGATGTTAGTGAGGATGTCCAAGCACTACTGAGGTACCCTTCCACATACCTGTACAAGGTAAGTTCAGTATACCTGCATAGAAGGCACTCTCCTAGCTCTTTCTAACTTTGCATCTTATACGCATGGGGAGATAGCACTTATTCTTGATATTTTCCATTATAAATTAATTGAAGGTAAAAAACATTAGTCCCCACATCAAAAAATGCTGCAAGAGGAAAGTACATAAATTTCTACCCGCATACCTTTAACTCTCCATGTAACAATGAATATATGAAAAAAATTGTTTTTTCTCTTAAGTGCCTCATGGTGGCTTAAGGAACCAGGATTGAAAAATATGCTTGAATGGTTTGCAGAAGCGAAGAGACCATTCCAAAATGAGCTATCAAATTACTGCTGAAATCAAAAATGGTTCAGTTCTCTTGTGTAGTGCAAAAAGTATAGATCATGTAACACAATTATTCCCTGACATATTTCCGGCCTATGAAACTCAAACAATTATGTCGGACTACACAACTTTAACCTACGCTACATTTATAGCATAAAATAACCTTCTTTGGTGCTATAGAAGCACCTGCAATTTTCTCCCTCCTAACACATTGCCTACATGACTAATTGAATCCCACGTAATGAAAGTCTTCTCTTTTCAGACATTTTCAACTCCACCTGAGAAGAGCTCAGCCAGATTAAAGAAGGGAACTACTTCTCACAAGAAGAAAGCAAGGAAACAACAGAAACCATTCATTTTTTCATCTCAAGTATCGGGAGAGGGAGAACAGAGGCATGTCCCACAACAGGGGGGCGGTAAGAAGGGTGGGGCTCCTTCCCAAAACAAAACAATAACCATGGTCACAGAATTTCAGGTTGTTCAGGGAACTATACCAAATACCCTTAACATCCTTCCTTCTCTCTCTGTCTTGGATGATATGGAAGAGAGCCTCATTGCATACAGTTCGGAAAATGGTGTAGGGCGCGAAAATGTCAGCATTTCCTGCAAGTTTGGTACTATAAACTTAGAGGGGATACGACTGAAGAAGAGAGAGCATCGTTTAGCTAATGAGGCTGCAGGAAGAGCGAGGGTTATAGAGTGGACGAAAAACAGAGATTACTGTTCCATACCTTCTCAGTCTCCTGTTGATTTCCGAAGCCTTACCACATTTCAAGAAATATGTAGTAACTCCTCTTTACAGGAAAAACATTTACTGAATGGTATGGTGACAAATTATTCTTTTATTCACTCCAAATTGCTAGTTTATGGTGCCTGGACAACATTTAGACCAATATTTCATACATTTGATGAGCCTGGACAACACTTGGTCTAGTATAGTAAGTGTCGGGGTTGACATAGGATTACTACAGGGATGAGCATGTGGGCTATCTCAATACCGGATGGGTGACAAATTATTCTTTTATTCACTCCAAATTGCTAGTTTAAGGTTCCTGGACAACATTAAGACCAATATTCAAAACATTTGATGGGCCTGGACAACACTTGGTCTGGTATAGTAAGTGTCTGGGTTGACATAGGATTACTACAGGGATGAGCATGTGTACTATCTCAATATCGGATGGGTGACAAATTATTCCTTTATTCACTCCAAATTGCTAGTTTATGGTGCCTGGACAACATTTAGACCAATATTTCATACATTTGATGAGCCTGGACAACACTTGGTCTGGTATAGTAAGTGTCTGGGTTGACATAGGATTACTACAGGGATGAGCATGTGTACTATCTCAATATCGGATGGGTGACAAATTATTCTTTTACTCACATTAGATTGCTAGTTTAAGGTTCCTGGACAACATTTAGACCAATATTCAAAACATTTGATAAGGCTGGACAACACTTGGTCTGGTATAGTAAGTTTTGGGGTTGACATAGGATTACTACAGGGATGAGCATGTGTACTATCTCAATATCGGATGGGTGACAAATTATTCTTTTATTCACTCCAAATTGCTAGTTTATGGTGCCTGGACAACATTTAGACCAATATTTCATACATTTGATGAGCCTGGACAACACTTGGTCTAGTATAGTAAGTGTCGGGGTTGACATAGGATTACTACAGGGATGAGCATGTGTACTATCTCAATATCGGATGGGTGACAAATTATTCTTTTACTCACATTAGATTGCTAGTTTAAGGTTCCTGGACAACATTTAGACCAATATTCAAAACATTTGATAAGGCTGGACAACACTTGGTCTGGTATAGTAAGTTTTGGGGTTGACATAGGATTACTACAGGGATGAGCATGTGTACTATCTCAATATCGGATGGGTGACAAATTATTCTTTTATTCACTCCAAATTGCTAGTTTATGGTGCCTGGACAACATTTAGACCAATATTTCATACATTTGATGAGCCTGGACAACACTTGGTCTAGTATAGTAAGTGTCGGGGTTGACATAGGATTACTACAGGGATGAGGATGCGTGCTATTTCAATACCGGATGGGTGACACATTATTCTTTTATTCACTCCAAATTGCTAGTTTAAGGTTCCTGGACAACATTTAGACCAATATTCAAAACATTTGATGGGCCTGGACAACACTTGGTCTGGTATAGTAAGTGTCTGGGTTGACATAGGATTACTACAGGGATGAGCATGTGTACTATCTCAATATCGGATGGGTGACAAATTATTCTTTTATTCACTCCAAATTGCTAGTTTAAGGTTCCTGGACAACATTTAGACCAATATTCAAAACATTTGATGGGCCTGGACAACACTTGGTCTGGTATAGTAAGTGTCTGGGTTGACATAGGATTACTACAGGGATGAGCATGTGTACTATCTCAATATCGGATGGGTGACAAATTATTCCTTTATTCACTCCAAATTGCTAGTTTATGGTGCCTGGACAACATTTAGACCAATATTTCATACATTTGATGAGCCTGGACAACACTTGGTCTGGTATAGTAAGTGTCTGGGTTGACATAGGATTACTACAGGGATGAGCATGTGGGCTATCTCAATACCGGATGGGTGACAAATTATTCTTTTATTCACTCCAAATTGCTAGTTTAAGGTTCCTGGACAACATTTAGACCAATATTCAAAACATTTGATGGGCCTGGACAACACTTGGTCTGGTATAGTAAGTGTCTGGGTTGACATAGGATTACTACAGGGATGAGCATGTGTACTATCTCAATATCGGATGGGTGACAAATTATTCCTTTATTCACTCCAAATTGCTAGTTTATGGTGCCTGGACAACATTTAGACCAATATTTCATACATTTGATGAGCCTGGACAACACTTGGTCTGGTATAGTAAGTGTCTGGGTTGACATAGGATTACTACAGGGATGAGCATGTGTACTATCTCAATATCGGATGGGTGACAAATTATTCTTTTACTCACATTAGATTGCTAGTTTAAGGTTCCTGGACAACATTTAGACCAATATTCAAAACATTTGATAAGGCTGGACAACACTTGGTCTGGTATAGTAAGTTTTGGGGTTGACATAGGATTACTACAGGGATGAGCATGTGTACTATCTCAATATCGGATGGGTGACAAATTATTCTTTTATTCACTCCAAATTGCTAGTTTATGGTGCCTGGACAACATTTAGACCAATATTTCATACATTTGATGAGCCTGGACAACACTTGGTCTAGTATAGTAAGTGTCGGGGTTGACATAGGATTACTACAGGGATGAGCATGTGTACTATCTCAATATCGGATGGGTGACAAATTATTCTTTTACTCACATTAGATTGCTAGTTTAAGGTTCCTGGACAACATTTAGACCAATATTCAAAACATTTGATAAGGCTGGACAACACTTGGTCTGGTATAGTAAGTTTTGGGGTTGACATAGGATTACTACAGGGATGAGCATGTGTACTATCTCAATATCGGATGGGTGACAAATTATTCTTTTATTCACTCCAAATTGCTAGTTTATGGTGCCTGGACAACATTTAGACCAATATTTCATACATTTGATGAGCCTGGACAACACTTGGTCTAGTATAGTAAGTGTCGGGGTTGACATAGGATTACTACAGGGATGAGGATGCGTGCTATTTCAATACCGGATGGGTGACACATTATTCTTTTATTCACTCCAAATTGCTAGTTTAAGGTTCCTGGACAACATTTAGACCAATATTCAAAACATTTGATGGGCCTGGACAACACTTGGTCTGGTATAGTAAGTGTCTGGGTTGACATAGGATTACTACAGGGATGAGCATGTGTACTATCTCAATATCGGATGGGTGACAAATTATTCTTTTATTCACTCCAAATTGCTAGTTTAAGGTTCCTGGACAACATTTAGACCAATATTCAAAACATTTGATGGGCCTGGACAACACTTGGTCTGGTATAGTAAGTGTCTGGGTTGACATAGGATTACTACAGGGATGAGCATGTGTACTATCTCAATATCGGATGGGTGACAAATTATTCCTTTATTCACTCCAAATTGCTAGTTTATGGTGCCTGGACAACATTTAGACCAATATTTCATACATTTGATGAGCCTGGACAACACTTGGTCTGGTATAGTAAGTGTCTGGGTTGACATAGGATTACTACAGGGATGAGCATGTGGGCTATCTCAATACCGGATGGGTGACAAATTATTCTTTTATTCACTCCAAATTGCTAGTTTAAGGTTCCTGGACAACATTTAGACCAATATTCAAAACATTTGATGGGCCTGGACAACACTTGGTCTGGTATAGTAAGTGTCTGGGTTGACATAGGATTACTACAGGGATGAGCATGTGTACTATCTCAATATCGGATGGGTGACAAATTATTCTTTTACTCACATTAGATTGCTAGTTTAAGGTTCCTGGACAACATTTAGACCAATATTCAAAACATTTGATAAGGCTGGACAACACTTGGTCTGGTATAGTAAGTTTTGGGGTTGACATAGGATTACTACAGGGATGAGCATGTGTACTATCTCAATATCGGATGGGTGACAAATTATTCTTTTATTCACTCCAAATTGCTAGTTTATGGTGCCTGGACAACATTTAGACCAATATTTCATACATTTGATGAGCCTGGACAACACTTGGTCTAGTATAGTAAGTGTCGGGGTTGACATAGGATTACTACAGGGATGAGGATGCGTGCTATCTCAATACCGGATGGGTGACAAATTATTCTTTTATTCACTCAAAATTGCTAGTTTAAGGTGCCTGGACAACATTTAGACCAATATTTCATACATTTGATGAGCCTGGACAACACTTGGTGTGGTATAGTATGTGTCGGGATTCATATAGGATTACTACAGGGATGACTATGTGTACTATCTCAATATCGGATGGGTGACAAATTATTCTTTTATTCACTCAAAATTGCTAGTTTAAGGTGCCTGGACAACATTTAGACCAATATTTCATACATTTGATGAGCCTGGACAACACTTGGTCTGGTATAGTAAGTGTCGGGGTTGACATAGGATTACTACTGGGATGAGCATGTGGGCTATCTCAATACCGGATGGGTGACAAATTATTCTTTTATTCACTCCAAATTGCTAGTTTATGGTGCCTGGACAACATTTAGACCAATATTTCATACATTTGATGAGCCTGGACAACACTTGGTCTAGTATAGTAAGTGTCGGGGTTGACATAGGATTACTACAGGGATGAGCATGTGTACTATCTCAATATCGGATGGGTGACAAATTATTCTTTTATTCACTCCAAATTGCTAGTTTATGGTGCCTGGACAACATTTAGACCAATATTTCATACATTTGATGAGCCTGGACAACACTTGGTCTGGTATAGTAAGTGTCTGGGTTGACATAGGATTACTACAGGGATGAGCATGTGTACTATCTCAATATCGGATGGGTGACAAATTATTCTTTTATTCACTCCAAATTGCTAGTTTAAGGTTCCTGGACAACATTTAGACCAATATTCAAAACATTTGATGGGCCTGGACAACACTTGGTCTGGTATAGTAAGTGTCTGGGTTGACATAGGATTACTACAGGGATGAGCATGTGTACTATCTCAATATCGGATGGGTGACAAATTATTCCTTTATTCACTCCAAATTGCTAGTTTATGGTGCCTGGACAACATTTAGACCAATATTTCATACATTTGATGAGCCTGGACAACAGTTGGTCTGGTATAGTAAGTGTCGGGGTTGACATAGGATTACTACAGGGATGAGCATGTGTACTATCTCAATATCGGATGGGTGACAAATTATTCTTTTACTCACATTAGATTGCTAGTTTAAGGTTCCTGGACAACATTTAGACCAATATTCAAAACATTTGATGGGCCTGGACAACACTTGGTCTGGTATAGTAAGTGTCTGGGTTGACATAGGATTACTACAGGGATGAGCATGTGTACTATCTCAATATCGGATGGGTGACAAATTATTCTTTTATTCACTCCAAATTGCTAGTTTATGGTGCCTGGACAACATTTAGACCAATATTTCATACATTTGATGAGCCTGGACAACACTTGGTCTAGTATAGTAAGTGTCGGGGTTGACATAGGATTACTACAGGGATGAGGATGCGTGCTATCTCAATACCGGATGGGTGACAAATTATTCTTTTATTCACTCAAAATTGCTAGTTTAAGGTGCCTGGACAACATTTAGACCAATATTTCATACATTTGATGAGCCTGGACAACACTTGGTGTGGTATAGTATGTGTCGGGATTCATATAGGATTACTACAGGGATGACTATGTGTACTATCTCAATATCGGATGGGTGACAAATTATTCTTTTATTCACTCAAAATTGCTAGTTTAAGGTGCCTGGACAACATTTAGACCAATATTTCATACATTTGATGAGCCTGGACAACACTTGGTCTGGTATAGTAAGTGTCGGGGTTGACATAGGATTACTACTGGGATGAGCATGTGGGCTATCTCAATACCGGATGGGTGACAAATTATTCTTTTATTCACTCCAAATTGCTAGTTATGGTGCCTGGACAACATTTAGACCAATATTTCATACATTTGATGAGCCTGGACAACACTTGGTCTGGTATAGTAAGTGTCTGGGTTGACATAGGATTACTACAGGGATGAGCATGTGTACTATCTCAATATCGGATGGGTGACAAATTATTCTTTTATTCACTCCAAATTGCTAGTTTAAGGTTCCTGGACAACATTTAGACCAATATTCAAAACATTTGATGGGCCTGGACAACACTTGGTCTGGTATAGTAAGTGTCTGGGTTGACATAGGATTACTACAGGGATGAGCATGTGTACTATCTCAATATCGGATGGGTGACAAATTATTCCTTTATTCACTCCAAATTGCTAGTTTATGGTGCCTGGACAACATTTAGACCAATATTTCATACATTTGATGAGCCTGGACAACACTTGGTCTGGTATAGTAAGTGTCGGGGTTGACATAGGATTACTACAGGGATGAGCATGTGGGCTATCTCAATACCGGATGGGTGACAAATTATTCTTTTATTCACTCCAAATTGCTAGTTTATGGTGCCTGGACAACATTTAGACCAATATTTCATACATTTGATGAGCCTGGACAACACTTGGTCTGGTATAGTAAGTGTCGGGGTTGACATAGGATTACTACAGGGATGAGCAAGTGTGCTATCTCAATACCGGATGGGTGACAAATTATTTCTTTATTCAATACAAATTGCTAGTTTAAGGTGCCTGGACAACATTTAGACCAATATTTCATACATTTGATGAGCCTGGACAACACTTGGTCTGGTATAGTAAGTGTCGGGGTTGACATAGGATTACTACTGGGATGAGCATGTGTACTATCTCAATATCGGATGGGTGACAAATTATTCTTTTATTCACTCTAAATTGCTAGTTTATGGTGCCTGGACAACATTTAGACCAATATTTCATACATTTGATGAGCCTGGACAACAGTTGGTCTGGTATAGTAAGGCTATAGTAAGTGTCGGGGTTGACATAGGATTACTACAGGGATGAGGATGCGTGCTATCTCAATACCGGATGGGTGACAAATTATTCTTTTATTCACTCAAAATTGCTAGTTTAAGGTTCCTGGACAACATTTAGACCAATATTTAAAACATTTGATGGGCCTGGACAACACTTGGTCTGGTATAGTAAGTGTCTGGGTTGACATAGGATTACTACAGGGATGAACATGTGGGCTATCTCAATACAGGATGGGTGACAAATTATTCTTTTATTTACTCAAAATTGCTAGTTTAAGGTGCCTGGACAACATTTAGACCAATATTTCATACATTTGATGAGCCTGGACAACACTTGGTGTGGTATAGTATGTGTCGGGATTCATATAGGATTACTACAGGGATGACTATGTGTACTATCTCAATATCGGATGGGTGCAATTGGTTGACTATGGATAGCCACACTATATGGGAAATAGTTGGAATTTCTCTAATGGCAGATGTATAGTGATATTTTTGGTGCTGGTTGACAGATATTGTGATATTCTGTGTTCAGGTATATAATATCTGGTTTGAGTAAGCAGTTTGCCAAGATATATCAAATGAACCAATTAAACCATACTTGTTTTCATTGGGATGAGAAGGTCAGAAAATGAGGCAAACGTAGGGGGGGGGGCTAAAAGTTACAGCTCTGGGGTCAGAAAATGAGGAAAACAAAGGGGGGACTAAAACTTTCAGCTCTGGGGTCAGAAAATGAGGAAAACGTAGGGGGGCTAAAAGTTACAGCTCTGGGGTCAGAAAATGAGGAAAACGGAGGGGGGGGCTAAAAGTTACAGCTCTGGGGTCAGAAAATGAGGAAAACATAGGGGGGGGGGGGCTAAGACTTACAGCTCTGGTGTCAGAAAATGAGGAAAATGTATGCAGTCCAGCTCTCATATGATGGGCGAGGGCACTGCTCGGGATCTACATAGAGTTTGTATAGGAACGACTGGGTACATGATTCAAACTTGAAATTGATGCAGGATGGATATAGGGTTTATATAGGAACGACTGGGTACATGAATCCACCTTGAAATTGATGAAGGATTTCTTCATGAACCTCTACCAATTTTGAGATACCAGCAAATTCAGATCAATAAATGCAGTGCGGCTCTCATGTGATGGGCGAGGGTTTATATAGGAACGACTGGGTACATGAACCCACCTTGAAATTGATGAAGGATTTCTTCATGAACCGCTACCAATTTTGAGATAAGTGTGCCCGGTTAACGTTTTCAGCGAATTCCCATCAATATATGCAGTGCGGCTCTCATGTGATGGGCGAGGGCATGGGTCAGGATGGATATAGGGTTTATATAAGAATGACTGGGTACATGAACCCACCTTGAAATTGGTACATGATTTCTTCATGAACCGCTACCAATTTTGAGATAAGTGTGCCCGGCTAACGTTTTCAGCAAATTCAGATCAATAAATGCAGTGCGGCTCTCATGTGATGGGCGAGGGCATGGGTCAGGATGGATATAGGGTTTATATAGGAGTGACTGGGTACATGAACCCACCTTGAAATTGATGAAGGATTTCTTCATGAACCTCTACCAACTTTGAGATAAGTGTGCCCGGCTAACGTTTTCAGCAAATTCAGATCAATAAATGCAGTGCGGCTCTCATATGATGGGCGAGGGCATGGGTCAGGATGGACATAGGGTTTATATAGGAACGACTGGGTACAACATTTTCAGCAAATTCACATCAATATATGCAGTGCGGCTCTCATGTGATGGGCGAGGGCATGGGTTAGGGTGGATATAGGGTTTATATAGGAACGACTGGGTACATGATACCAACTTGAAATTGATACTTAAGTAAGACCCATTAAAGGATGACTCAATGGTGTGAATGAGGCAATCGAAGGCTGTAGATTATTGTTGTTTTGTTTTTAAGAACATACATCAAACAAACACAGTAGTGTAAATACAAAGAAACTCTGTTTATGGTAAAAATTATACATTATATGATTCCCTCTTGACAGTTTACATTGACTATGGAAAGTGACAAGGGTTAAAGTTACAAGTCCATGTTCAATCAATCATCTACCCACAAGATCTCTTCTCTAGTGCAGTTCTTTATAGAAATAGATTTTGATTGAGGGAATACTGAAGAAAACACACTAAATTCCCCTACTTCTAGACCTTGTACACTAGCATGAGAATGGAATATAAAGATTGCACATACAACAAAGACCAACTGTCCTGCCAACGCATCTCCCATAGACAAAGTAATATGAAAGGATACATTACAAGAATTTCTTGTTTACAGCCATACCTTTATTAAAAGAATAAGGTTCTGTTGGAAGTCCAAACTAGGCTTGATTCAGGTTTGGCTAGGGGGGTGAACACAATTATCGGTAAGAAATTACATGTCTGCTAGGGAGTGATTATCAGAAGAGTTCAGTTCAGCAGTATGATCCACCTCAGGTACAGCAGACCAGATTGAGAGTCTGGTAGTCTTGCTAATTAGGGGGAGCCAGCCAAAGTGTCTGCCCTTGCTAAGTACCTTTTCATAAAAACATGGTGTGTTTTTCTTTTTAAAATCAATGTTAAGATCACCGCATAACCATACTTCACAGCATACTGTTTCACCAATTAGCTTGAGGTGGTCACAAAAAGAAAATCTAAATCAGCCCCAGGGGGCAGTAGATGGTGGAAATTGTTTGTTTTTTACCTTGTTCACATTAATTGTGAGACACTCAATTTTTTTTTATTGACTGAGTTTTTTTATTAGCCTACAGTATGGATTTAAGTCATCCGGTACATAGCACAAGACACTGCCAGCTTTTTTCTTTTTTCTATCCAACCTGTAGGCCACAGAGATATCATGTTTGTCAGTCAACCATGTCTCTGAGAAGCTAACACTATCCCAATCATTCATTAGCTGAAAGCTGTCATCTTTCTTATACAGTACACTTTTGCAGTTAATGTGCATTATGTCTAGGCCCTTAGAGAGAGGTTATATACAATACAAATACACGAATATATACAACAAGAACAAACAGCAGAAGAGTCCTTTTCTAGTTTTCACACTATAAAAGGAAAACAAGATTATATAGCGATGCAGTACAAGTTAAACCAGAGGTATAAAATTATTTACAAAAAAGTGCACTTGAAAAAGTGGAGGGGAGGTGGGAGACTAGACTAAATTATTCAGTGAAGTGGAGCTTGCATTAAACTTTTATGTCATGGCAGATACGATCTTTACTATGGATTAGTACTAGAAAAGCTGTATTCCATGGGGGAATGGAATACAATATGCTTGTGTTCAATAGGGTTCGCAATCTTGGATTTTAAATGGAGCTGAGCTGTTTTTCTTTATCTAAAAGCGAATGAGCCCCATAGGCCATGACGTAAATGCAAATGTCCACTCCCATGGAACATTTTTGGATGGTCATGGACATTTGGTTATTTATCTGACAGCTTTCAGGTAAGTAATAAAATGAAAAGTTGATTAGGTCGTATTGAACAAGGGTGGAGCGAACACAAATAGTGAGGAGAGAATAATCAATTGTATAGCAATAGGCAAATTAAGTCATCAAATAATTAATTACGGCAAATAATTAATTACGGCTACGACAGAGTAAACATTCAGTGTGGGTGAACGTCCCTTCCTCGGAGACCGGGGGCAGGATATGTGCGTGGTACAAGGAGACAATGTAGTAGGCGTCCTCCCTCGTGGGGGGGCAGGAATGTTCTTTGTGTTTTAGTGTTGGCGTCCACTTCTTAAGAAGGTGGGAGGGCAGGAAATGTGTGTTGAACTTGGAGACACAGTAGTGGGGGGGGGGATGTTACTATGCACACATATAGTCAGTGTTTATAGTATAACCAGATTTGAGGGTAGATAATTAGACCTGACTAACAATGGGATGATGTTAAGTATTCCCGCTGGGTATACTCTAAAGGTAAAGTAAGGATATTAGAGCATATTAAGTAGAGGAAATTTAGAAGCATTCCCGCTGGGTATGCTAGAGGAGTTTGTGCATTCCCACTGGGTAGTCATTGAAGGGGGATTCTGTGTAGGTAGCATTCCCGCTGGGTATGCAAACCATATAAGGGGGTCGTAATACTTGGGTCCTTCCCACTGGGTATGACCTTGCCCTTGCAGATGAGAGATCGCATTCCCACTGGGTATGCGGTATAGACCAGGGATTCACTGCATAATTGCACGGCAGTTTGGGCAGGACCTCTCAGCTAGGAATAAGGATTGGATTTTGCCAAAGACTACCCCAAGCTTGCTTGCGATCTTCATGAGAAAAGAGTGATCTGGATGGTAGGCATCCCCAAGACAGTCATAAACATGAGACTTTTTCTTCCTGTGAGCAGGGGCCTTTGAGAGATTTTTATGGATCACTCCATCAATTCTGAGATTGGGCATTCTGAGGCTGTTGTTGAAGGCATGAATGGATGAGTTCAGCATCAGGACTGTACTCTCAAGGTCCTCTTGATGTGGAGATGGGTGGGGAAGCCCATAATACTTTGTTATATCAAAGGCATATACACCTGCTATTAATACATGGGTTCCTTGCGAGAGGGTCTTGACTCGAGAATTGATCATGTTGTAGATATTCATGAGTCGGCAGACTGCCTTTTTCTTGTCTAGTGAGTAGAGGATTTTTCTTCCGTCTGCAGTGTTTCGACCGACAATGTCTGCAATGCCAGTCATAATGATGACAAAATAAATTTTTTCTCTGTGGAGTATGGAGGAGAGAATTGGATTAATTTCATTGGACTCAAGGTCCATTGATGAATTTATTATGTAGGGAGTTGTGACAGTACCTTGAAAATATTCATGGAGGCGCTCAATGCGCGTATCCCCTATAATAAGGGTGGTGGGTTTGTCAGGTGAGGGGGTACCCCACCTGAATTCTAGGATTTCCTTGTCCAAGCGGGGATATCTAACACAGTGGCCATTGATGCCAGTGTCATGGGTCACGGGATTCATCTTAAAAGCTTCAGTATTAAAAGCTTGGGAGTAATAAGGGTGTGAAATTGAGTTTTGCTGGCAGCTAATGCTGGAGATGCACTTTGTCTAGATCTCCAGTTTAGAGAGTCAGACCCAGTGAGGTGACTAGGGGAGTGTGAAGGCTTTGATGCTGGGTGGTTATGTTGATGCGCTTGTGCTTGGAAATTTGGTTGAGCTTGTTATCTGGAGTGTAGAGTACAGGCTCCAGGTTTGCAGAATCGCTGGTGGGATTGTCACAGGTAGGTAGGTAGTGATGTGGTAAAGATGCGGCTGGTTATAGAATCCGAGCAGCTAACTGTAGACTCAGACGTGATTTTTCTCTGCAAGTAAGAGGGGATCGAGTTAGATTCAGACTGTAAAGATAGGGGAGGCCAGCGCCATTCCTCCATGTTGAGTAGGGGGGAGGGAGTGTCGTGTGACGAACTATGACAAGGGGGGAGGGGGGTCCATTTTTTTGAAAATTTTTATTATTCCCAGAAAATTGAGGATTTTTCCTCAATCATCAGATTGCTAATAATAGGGGACAGGTGCCGATAATAGATCTACCGTAGGTGCCTAAAATAGTGTCCCCACATGTCTCTATTGAACTATGGGTGGCAGTAGGGGTGGGGGGGGGGGTCCTAAAGGTGACAGGGGCTATGATAGGACATCCCCACCCGTCTCTATTGAACTATGGGCGGCAGCGATGTCTCTCTGGCTTCAGGCTATTTTGGGGGTCTAGATGGGGGGTCCCCATTTCACATGTCGATTTTAAGAAATGGCCATGTCACTTGTCACTAAATTTCTATTTTCCCATGTCCTTTCACTAGGCTTCATGTCACATGTCGATTTTAAGGAAAGGCCTTGTCTCTTGTCACTAACTTTTTCCTTTCTATGTCCTTGTCACTAAGGGAGTGGTCATTATTTATCAACAGGGGGGTGGTGGGTTTTCACGCGGACGCGCGAATCTTTTGTATGCCCCCCCCCTCGACGGCAGTAAAAAAAATTTGCGCCCCCCCGCGCCGGAGGCACGGAGAGTTTTCGCGCCCCCTCTTTGATCTATAGTAGCGCGCGGGCTTTTTTGCTAAAAAGAGGGTAAATTTTTTTAGCCCCTCCCTCAAGAGGGGTCAAAATTTTTTTAGACAGGTTGAACTCATACAGCCAGCCTGAGGGGATAGGAAAGAGGAGATATAGACCCTTTTAAGTGGGCTAGGGAAGCCTGCAGTGGAGGGTAGAGCTCTAGGCAAAGTCTATGGGCCGATGCAGTTGTAATATGACCACTTCCGCTGAAGCAGCGGAGAGTGGTCAATAACTGCTACTTGAAGAGTGGATAAAATATGAACTTAATGAAGGTCTGACACTGACACCCCTGAGTTTCTGAGAAATGAGCTATTTTGTTGATGGTGCGCAGCACCGCCATTCACTCAACATTGCAAATAACACTGGGAGAAAATGGAATAATCCTTCCTTTTTTCTCACAGGTGAAGATAATCTCACCTTTACTTTTACAAAGCTATGCTGTCTGTGTGCAAAACGTGGCCTCTATAGATCAAGATAACTGCGCGATTTCGGTGCGAAAGACAAGTAATCAAGCCTTGTCCGCTGGTAGCCGTGCCGCGCGCAGCGCGGCACGGCTACCAGCGGACGTACGTGGTGACGCCTGGAGTTAATATGCAGCGTCAGTACATCGGATCGCAGGAAGAACGTACATCGTGCGTTCGGACTCTTCATGTGGGCGCGAAAATACCACCTAGTGTTCCAAGACAGTACTAAAATTACCAGTTCTCATTTTCTTCACAAGGGGGCGTTTGAAAACCTTCACAGAGATTGCGCAGTGTGTATTCCAGAACTTTTAACACGTGAGACGACGTAAGGTCATCAAACCTTTATTTATACCCACATTTCGTCAGTCACAGCTCAATCTAAACTCAGAAATCATGCCACGCAGATCAGGAGGTGGTGCTCGTGCCCGGGCTCCCATGAGGTAAGTAAAATAAACGGAATTTGGCTTGTAAACAGTTGAAGTTGTGTTGATGTGTTCACCGGCCAAGCAGCGGACCACTCACACTGACTGGTTTCAATGTCAACACTGACTGATGAGTGATGTGTGTTATGTAAAGGAATCCGAATACAGCCTTTCGTTGCGAAAAGTGTATTATGCTGATGAATGCCATTAAACCAGTGAATAGGAATCACAAAGTAGGATTGAAGAACCCATCAGACCTAGACAATTGAATTGTTTCTAAATCTCAATGAATGTACATGAATCAGACTTAAAATTTAATATCAGTGTCAACAGCCACACTCACAGACTTAAGCTAGGGATCCACTGCCAGGAGTTCGTTTCGAATTGTACTCATGCGTGTGCCCCCGCAGAAAACATTCCAGCAGTGGATCTGCTGCTAAATGTCATACTACGTCCGAGCGGCGTGCGACGACATTCGCAAAAATCAAAATAATTTGATATTTGTGAGTGCTCTGCGAGGACACATGCATGAGTGCAAGTCGCAAGAAATTCGCAGCAGTGGATCCCTAGCTTTAAGCTGCAGATCCACTGCCGCGAGTCTAACTGCGAATGTTGTCGTGCGTGTGTTCTCGCGGGAGACGTTCCAGCAATGGATCTGCTGCTGCGAGGAACTTCATGCGACGTCCGAGTGGCATGCGACGACATTCGCAAAAATCAAAATAATTTGATATTTGCGAGTGCTCTGCGAGGACATACGCACAAGAACAATTCGGAACAAATTCGCCGCAGTGGATCCCTAGCTTTAGGCTTGTGACGTTGTGTTTTGAAATTTGATAATCATTGGTACAGGGTCTTCCTGAGCCTACAGAGCCGGGTCTCAGGGCAGTTTTAAGTCTTAAGACATCTGTTTTTGTCATGAAAATGTAGGAATTTTATTCATAAGCCCATCCCTTTAAGGCCAAAAAAAATAATGTGTTTCTGAAATTCTGGTTGGGGCTAGGTTGGGAGGGGGGTAAATCTTTTTTTTTAAATTTTTTGGAGTTGCGTGCCACGTAGCGGCCGGGAGCGCAGCGACCGTAGCAACTTCATTATGTTTTCGGTTTGTCAGTGACGTCACGGTCACCTTGTGATGCAATTTGTGACGTTATATGTTGGCCGTGAAGTGACATGTCGGCCGCAGAGTGGCAACTCCTATCCGTGGTCCTTGCAACATTTTTCTTGTTTTTTTTTTTCAATAAGGTATTATCGCATTAGGCAAAGTGTGATTTTCATATAAGTCTCTAGTCTTATAGAATTTAAATTCAGTTATATCCCACATATAAGGTGCACCCTGGCCTGGGTACAAGGACATCCTAGAGGGCACATATAAGGACTTTGGTTTCCAGTTAAAGCTGTGACTCATGTTTGGGGCCCCTTGTACAGATCTGGTCGAGGAGGATGAAGGCCACACCTGCATAATTATAATCTACTCCATGAGTTGAAGGAACTATAAGCAACAGCTTGGGCATACAAATCTAAAGTTTTGAGTGCTGTTCTAATGTGTTAGATGCCCATTCTTGTGCCACAGCCTTTGTTTGGAGCATTCCTATTATAGGGCCATTTACATAGAATTACCATAAATTCTCTCGTATATAAGCCGCAGCTAGTACCAGAACCCAATGTGGACCCACCTACTCGGACTATGGGTCCTGTCCGCACACTCTCTGAGGGGTGTCGGGCTTTAAAAGTACAGAACCCAACCCAGTAGGGAGGGGGCAGAGGTAAGGTGTGAAATATTCCTGGATATTCCCTATATGTTCCCAATTGTTCCAGCACCACAGAGGGATTTGGGGCCCCCTAGGATCCCATAGCTCTTTGGATTTTGAAGATCCATTCATAAGGAAAAATGTTTTACCTTTGCGAATTTTTTTTTAGAATTTTTCACAAACTTAGGGCATGGCTTATATGAGGGTGTGGCTTACATGGGGGAATTAACAGTACTTATGGATCTGGCAGTGAGATTTTTGGTATTTTCAACATTTCTTTTTTTTTTTTATTTTCTTGCTGACAAGATATAAAGCTGAAAAAAATATTTTTCTGCCAATAGTGGACCTGATCAGACACTGCTACCGGGTACTTTAAATTGTGAAATGGCTTTCATATATGCTTTGAATTTCCATTTTCCTTTATTTGAGCTCAGTGATATTTGGATGTTCATTGTGAGATCAACCTATCAAATTACAGATCCAAATCGCATGTGGACAAATTTAAAAAAAAAGTTCAAATATGAGAAAAAATGTCTAAGAAGGATGGGTTTCTCAAATTAGGTAGGGCAACCAGAAACAACCTTTTTTTTAAAGGCCTAACACAGTGGTATTATCAAACTACTTACCCCATACATGTCCTCTGTTTTGATGTGTCAATTCCAGGAATTTACTATCATAAATGCTTCAAAAGGATTTTGGAAAAGGTTATGTGTTTCCTCAGAAAATGGCTCCCATAAGGCCTAGTGTTAAAAAAGAAAACCTGTGTCCACTTTAGATCCCATAGGCTGTAATGCTTAAACTCCCCTTGAGACCACTTTTGCATCACTCTTCTGGGAATTTCTTTCCTGTATGGTCTGTATATCTCTTGTGGACAAAGCATTTTTGTTGATATCCATACAGGGCATGGTAAACTTCCATGCCATAGTGGTTACTTATTCAGGTCCTTCGATATGTTACATACATAGGCTACTGGACATGGTTGACATCCAAACCATAGTGCTTACTTCTTCAGGTCCTGATAGACATCCATACTATGGAGGTGGTAATTGGCATATGGATGTCCCTGGGATGTAGGTGAAATGAGTGGATGTGAATGGGATATGGATGAATGGGATATGTGATATAGGACATATAAGGTAGCAGACCCTGGACCTTCTGTCACAGCGTCACACTTACAATTTTCTAATCTACTGTGTTATGTAAAACTAAAAGCTAGCTTAAAGCCTAGGCTAAGGGAGTGGTCATTTTTTATCATGGGGGGGGGGGATTAACACTTTTGACCACTCCTGAGTGGGAAGGGGGGGGGGTTGGTAAAAACCTTTGATCCCTCTTGAAGACTTCTTGACGGGGTGGGGAAAAATTGCCGTAGATCATAGAGGGGCGTAACTTAAGTGATTATAGTGTAAACACATGGGTGTAAATATTGAACTTATCTCTCATTTTATGATAAGTACTGTCACTGGCGGTCACAGTGGTAATGCACTTTAAAAATAAGTCTGTGATAGCGATAACACAGGATGATGCATGTGTGCAGCCTGATCTCCCAGAGAGTTGGCAGCCTGACGCCGCATCTTTGTTGGCATTGCAGGAAACAACGGCACCTTGACCCAAGATTTTAGCACCTTTTTTAGCTTGGCTGAGTGATGCTTACATAATTCACAGCATTCTGACGACAGCCAATTTTCCTGTGTGAGGGGACTGGGTAATGCGCTATTC
The DNA here is from genome assembly GCA_949317995.1 of Acholoe squamosa. Lineage (NCBI taxonomy): Eukaryota > Metazoa > Annelida > Polychaeta > Phyllodocida > Polynoidae > Acholoe > Acholoe squamosa. Next base: position 16,653,077 of record OX439041.1, read on the forward strand.
TTGCGTCATTATTTAGGTCATGAGCTATACTGCTAGGTGTTTTATAACATGGGCCCTTATCTGGTTGTGATACACTCTTTCATGAGGCATGCACAGATACCAGTATGTTTTTGAGAGACTTTCAGTCTGTTCCGGTAATATCAACATGTTGACGATTCCGGATCGGATCAGAACAATTCAAATTACCAACCAATTCTGATTCATCTATGATCCCCTTAAGTAGTGTTATCATAGAGTGATTATATCAGCATATCAAACTTGGACTTTGGCTATTATCTAGCCTTTGTCTGATGAAACACTTGTATTCTTTGAGACTGTCAGAGGATATTGCAGTTCATGTAAAAGATATAAGATCTTAGACTGAGAGGAAAGATAGATCATTTCTCTTGTAAATATATCATGATGTTCCCCTTAGCTGATAGACACTGTCCCTAATAAACTCATGTTTTGGCTTTTGTCCTTTTCTCATAGGAGCCCTGTGCCTGCCCGTGCCCCACCGCCCCCTCCAGCCCCGATGCCGGCCCAACAACCCATGATGCAGCAGCCGAAACAGCCCGGTATGATGGCTAACATCGCCAGCACAGCCGCTGGTGTGGCTATTGGATCCACAGTTGTAAGTACACCACAGATGTCACTTTTCCTGCTTTACCAGGAATTCCTGGTTTTGATTCCAAGATTTCTGTATTAAATTATTTTAAATTCCTGGGAAAATATGTCCAAAGTCCAGTTTTCCTGGTATTTGTCGGCCAGTGAGTGGCATCTCTGGTACACCCTTCTTTTTGTCGCCCTAGTGCAAGATGATCACCAAGGTGAAAAGTACCTCCGTGAGGGGTCTCCCTGGCATACCTTTTTCTTTGTTGACTCAGATGCAGTTACAGCCTTAATTTTGCTTTAAGGCATCTGTGGGTCAATTGATTCCTGGGCATCATTTCTCCATGTGACCATACTTTAGTAAGCAATAGCATTTCAGATGTCCAATAGGGCCCAATTAAAAATTATCCTTGAAATACTTTGATATCTGGAAGACATGGCAAACACAGGGTGAAATAAAAGTTAACATAAAAAAAAAAACAATCTAGATCTTAGAATAAATCCCCAAAAAATGTCGGAGGGTGCAATAAATTTGAGTTTATAATAAGGTCACATCTCGAGTGATGTTGATTCCCCCCTGTTGTTCTTCCGAAGTATTATTTGCAGTAGGTTTATGCATAGTCATTGAATCTTAGTCATTGAATCATAACTGTTAACCCTTTCCATCCCTGTGTTTTCCAAATATAGTGCTATAGTAGTAGTGCATACATGCAGTATAGGGAGTAGAAGGGTACTAGAAATTCATACATATAATTTTGATGATGTGTCAAAATAATCTCATATACAATATTGGAAAGGAATCATATCAATTAGTGGAATCCTACATATCTTTTAAATCCATGATGTCAGGAATATATCAAAAATAAAATACCCTTTTATAATACCTTTTTGCTATTGTAAAATAACTATTTTGATATTATACATTCCCAATCATCTTACAGGGCCATATGATGACCGGTGCCATTATGGGCGGTGGTGGCCGCCATGAGGAGGCAGCACCTGCTGCAGCCCCCGCGACTACCCCTGTAGGGTACGACCAGCAGTACGCAGGGTACCAGCAGCAGCCTGAGGGGGGCGTGTGCGGTATGCAGATGAAGCAGTTCTTGGAGTGCGCTCAGACGCAACACGACATCTCGCTCTGTCAAGGATTTAACGAGGCTCTACGTCAGTGCAAGATATCCAATGGTAAGTCTGATTAGGAAAAAAATGAATAAGCAAAAAACGTATTGACTTGGATGTAATTCTTATTTCACCTGATGACATAGATCTTGAGGGCCATAGCTAAAAATGTTAGTAATTAGTTTGAATTAAATGTTATGTCGTGGTGCAAAGGAGAAAAATTAATGACATGAAAATACAGAACGAATGAAAAATTGAATAAATGAATAAAAAGAAAGGAAATATATTTTAAATTCAATCTATTAAAAAAAAAAAAAAAAAAAAAATGTCATGGCAACATTTGAAACTGAACTTATCTTCCTTCTTGCAGGTCTCCAGGTTTAAATAAGCCAAACCACAGTCTTACGGTTGCGAGCCGACCGGCCCCATCTAGATCATGTCGTTTTACCACCATCATCAGCCTATCACCATGCCGCGCTATAATATACTGAATGTTACTGTGTGTAAATACCAACACTCCTTTATGATCACTATGCATGATACCCGGTAGCGTGCAAATATCAAGCTGTAAATGACCGCTAGTGTGTATATCCCACCTAGCCAATTATACCAACTGGGAAAAGGCTTATAGAAAATCCAGTTATAAATTCCCTTTTAAAATCAAATGTCATATGGGACTGTCTTTGCTTTGGAAATGTTGTTATTTCAGTATAAGAGATAGTATTATAGACTATAGTATCATATATTCAAATGCTATTACCACACGAACGTTTCGGATTGGTTTATGGTCACATGCTAAAGTCTACAAACCCGAAGTTAAAAGCTACAAAATTAATTTTATATTTAATGGTTTCCCAGCACCAAATTTATAATGTATTTCTCAGGAAACTTTCAATGAGTTGTTGGATGTGACTTGTCATGTGAGAAGACTGGATACTCAGTGGTGTAGAAAGATTAATTGATATTATAAGACACCAGGTGCTTGAGACTGTTAATGAATAAATACACTTTATTAATATTTACACAGAAAATAGTCTTTGGTTATTGTCTACACAGAATAAGGATTTACCTTATTCTGTGCTGTCTATTCACAGGTATATCTAAAGTGACAACTGCAAAGATGCCACATTTCCCATCAAGTTCCCTAGGGGTGGGGGGTTTATATGGGTTGCACAAGTATTACGGTAGTAAAAGAATTCTCTGAAGACCACTAAATATGGCTTGACGACAATGTCCCGATACCATGTATTATGTCACTATACATCACTATAGATTAGTACTAGAACCACCGTATTCAATGGGGGGGCATTGAATACAATGTGTCCGTATTCAATGGGTGTCCGCCATCTTGGATTTTGAACAGATCTGAGCTGTTTTTCTTTATTTAGGCCACACCAAAAAAAATAAGTGGGTCTACAGATTTCCCTCTCCATATTTTTCGGAAATACAATTTTTTTTTCTTTGTAAGTAATCTCGTCTACAGATTTCACTCGCTTCACTTTCTAAAAGTTTTCTTTTTGTGATGTTTGGCAATTTTTTTTTTTTAAATACAAATTTTCCGCTTGCCTCACTTTTCCAGCAAGGAATCCATTGGATGCCAAAAAAATCTTAAAATTTTTTTTTTTGCGCGCACATATTTTTCCAAAACCAAAATCCGTAGACCAATTTTTTTTCGTGTGGCCTTAAAAGCAAGATAACCCCCTAGGCCATGACATAAATGCAAATGTCCACTTCCATGGGATATTTTTACATCATATTCCCCGAGGTGGGACTGGCATATCCAACGAAGCCATTATATGGCTGAGTGGGATACGACCAGTCCCAGTCTAGACATTTGCTTATGTATTTTACAACAGAGTAGTTACTGAAAGACGTTATTAATCAACTTTTTTTTTATCTTTTGGTGTCCAAGGTGCAAATTTGACATTGGGACAATGAAATAGCAACAATTTGGAATGTGTTAGATATCAGAAATGCAATGTCATACCCCACCCCAGAGAAATAATAATAAAAAAGAATTCTCAGAGGATTTACACAGATCTCAGGAACTACATGCATCTTTGTGAGACAAGTCACAATAATACGAGATTTCTCGGATATTTCACCGAAAAAAATTTCAGCATTTCACGACCCCCACTTGGACAAATTATTGCTAATCTAAAACTTTTTTCCTCAAATTTTGAAAAACTAGAAAACTGAGTCCGTTGACGATTAACAGACTAATCGTGAGCTGTACAATAATACACGGCAGTGAAAAGTCAACACGTTCATAGTTTTCAAATACATTTTTATTATACTTACATGCAACGACAAAGTTCATCAAGATTGACACAATCAATCCACGTCTAAATCTACTTAGAAAAATATGTACAAAATGCAACCTTTAGGACATGATTATAGTATTTCGGTCACATGATAAAACGATATAAGATAAACAATATCATAGTACATACTATAAAAATCTTTGACAAATGGCAGATGGTATGGTTTTATGACTGATCAATTTAATTCCTTTGTGATATATGAACAGTGAATGCAGTGACTTTTAAATGAACCCTACCATAAAATCCTGTATATAAGACGCACTGTTAAGCGAACCAGAACCAAAGCCAGGGTGAAACATTATATGCCAGAACTTAGGCCTAGAACAGCATTAAACAACAGGACTCAAGTGTAACTTTACAATAGGTTCTTCCAAAGGTAAGGCAGGGTTGCGGCTTTTAGAGTTGCGGCTTACACGCGAGAGTGTATGGTGTCACTGCATCTTTGGTGAATATGTCGTTTATTATCAATCAAGATGATATGGATGATAAAATGAACAATTGCTGACGAACAGGAGAGGTGATTATTGTGTTCTAGTTGGGAAGATTTTCACCCGTGGCCCTTATTTCATTTATGCAATATTTTCATGGCTTATTGAATAAATCTGTACAGAGATACATCATGAGATCGAAAAGACCAAAGGCATATGTAAAGAAAAAAAAAGAAGAATTCACTGAAATTTTCCGTTTGCAAATCCATATACAAAGCACAAAAATATACAGGCAATATTCTCAAGTATTGCAGCTTCAGTAGAAATCAATAATTTGCCCGTAAACGCTTTTTGTGATACTCTCAATATTGCACTGTATGTGTAGCATTATAATTTAATTTTTTTTAAATGTAGATACAAATATAATATATTGCTGCCATCCAAAGACCGTGTATTGGTTTCGTCAAACCTGTACAAGATTTCGCTGAAATACAAAAGTAGATGTTGTCACTATGGCACATTTTGTGGCCTCAATTCAAGAAGGTTGTAACTGACATTTCGGCAAATTGAGTTTTCTTGTTTTATTAACATCTATTGGTCCGATCTACCTACTATGAAAGTATTGAAGCTCTGTCTATACGTGTGCCAGAGATGCCACTCACTGGCCAACAAATACCAGGAAAACTTGACTATGAACACCATTTTCTCAGGAATTTAACATAGTTAAATACAGAAATGTTGGAATCAAAACCAGGAATTCCTGGTAAACCAGGAAGAGTGGCATCTCTGGTGTGCCTACAGGCCCCAGTGCATTAAGATTGTATCAACTTGATGCATTTATCAACAAAAAGTCAGGGAAAATTTGTGAATTCAGAGAAAAGTGGGGATCCCGACAGTACAATATATAAGGAGAGGTGGGATCACTGGAAATTGAAAACCTACCTTTAAAAATGTGCTGACAAATCTAGAACTGAGCCCCTCCACTGTGACCAAGTCATCAAACTGTAAGGGTAGAAATATTTTACAGGTTAATGTGGGGTGAGAATCGTTAACCCTCTAAGGGCCGCTGTTGCATCATGCCCATTGGTCACCATGATACACCAATGACGTGCTGGCAAGTCGGCTTCTTAGTACTTCATCGGCGCATCATGCTGCCTCCGGGAGTATACAGGCATGGTACTGGGGTTTGAAGAAATTTCCAAAAGGGTGATTGAATTCCTCTGTTGGGTAGTATTTGGGAGCAATTTTATGGAATGAGGCCCCTCAAACATCTAAGACCCCCCCCCCATTATTGTTAAAATGTTTTCTCAGTGGATCTGTGCAAGTCACAAAAAGTGACCTGTCTGACCTTAAAATTTCCAAATTTCCTGAAGAATGCCATGCCTCAGTACATGTATCAATCTGGTCTGCGGTGCTCAGCCACCCGTGACGGTCGGTTGCAGTCACTTTTAAACATTATATACACCATTGTTTGTGCTCAGTGGTCCATAAGGTCGGTGCCTTTGGTCTTATAACTTATGTATATTCATATAGCTTGTGTTCAGTGGACCGTAGACGCTCATGTGGACATATATGTATTAATTTCTTATATATTCTTTGATTAATACAATAATATGTTAAGATTATTGGCATAATAAAACGGTACGTCATAGTATGCATGATGCACCAAATAATGTATCACTGGACATGAGGCACTCCTGCATCAGCTGCCGTAAAAGGGCAGCAGCCGGTTCCTAGCGGTCCTTTTGGGAACTGATATCAGCCAAGTCGATTCATTGTTAAGAATCCTATAAAAGACAGCTGATAGCGAAGAAAGCAGCATTGCTACCCCAACTTTTTATTTCATCATGTAAAAAACAAATATACCAAGTTACAAAGAAATTCTTGTCAACGCAATGCTTGAAAATAAATGACTAGCACTGCGTTGATGCACAGTCCCGATTTAAATTGTCATTTTCAAAGAAGCTAGGGTTTGATCTTTGATTAAACAAACAAAAAGGCCAGCACACATCACTTTTGGCCCTTGAAAGCAAAAGACTCAAGTATTTTCAAAATGAACAAATGCCATATCCCACATACCGAGTTAAAGGCTCCCTGTAAGTTACGCCAGTCGAATATGAGTTGTGCACGTTTTTGTCCGAGCGTCTGAAGGCCCTGGATCTCCTTCACAGTGCCCGTGTTTAAGATCCCCAGGATACGGTCATCTGAAAAATCAGCAGAGATATAAGTGGGTATATAATTGAGGGAATCCTTAATATTCACCATATTTAGTGTAAAATCCATTTCATAGTGTTGGGGGGAGAACTCGTATATTCCCGTTTTATTAATCTTTTTTGAAAGGGGAGGAAATCCCAGAACACTTACGGGGGTACAACCCTACTGGTATCAGGGCAAATGGCCCCCTGGATTGGTAGCCCCCTGATGAGAGGCCCTCGGACTTACAGTCCTCAGGATTTAAGGCCACCTGACAAGAAGCTCACGGACAAATGGCCAACAGGACCAGAGGCCATTCTTTCTAACGCCCGTCAGCCTATGCCCGCTAGATTATCTCTATTATTTTCTATCTCTATTCAGTCTCGTATCTGCTAGATCTTCATCATATGCCCGCTAGATTCTAATGCCCGTCAAATGTTAATTCTACGTCTGCTAGATTCTAACCTCCATCAGATTTCAATACTTTTCAAATATCAGATGTAGTCTACGCCCGCTAGATTCCTATAACAGGCAATGAAATCTGGTGTTCATGAGAAAAGCTGTCTGACGGGCAAGAGAAACTAGCAGGTGTACATTCTTATAGCGGTCAATGAAATCTGGCATTCATGAGAAAACATGTCTAACAGGCAAGAGAAACTAGTGAGCGTGGAATTATATAGCAGACAATGAAATCTATCGGACACAGAAAAGGATATCTGATGGGTAAAAGAATAAAATAGAGATAATCTGACGGGTAACAAATAGAATAGAGATAATCTGATGGGTAAAGATGACGGGCATGAGTCCCAGGGGCCATTTGTCCGCAGGCCGTTTGTCAGCGGGCTAAAATCCTCGTGGCTATTTGTCCTGGTGCCCCTGGTCCAGGTGGCCCTTTGCCCTAGAATCATCTCTACTGTATGCGTTATAAAGAACGTCAATGCCAACAATTTTACATTTTTTATACACTGAAACTTGGTTTTAACAAACACAAAAAAGTTTCACTTGGACCATTTCTATACTTAAAAAACAGAATTTCTATGTAAAACTCAACGTACATCAATATTCTCTACATTCAATCTCTGTGCAACCAGTAGCTGGTGGCAAGTGAGGTCAGCCCGACTGGATTTGTTTAAAAAGGGACTTACAAAAAGGTCTTTGTAGGAAATAAGGAAAGATTTGGTCATGAATGGTGGTGCATAGACATATCTGTCCGGGTACTCACTGTGTGCGGTTTGTAGCTCCGGATTAAATGGAGCTGATTTGGGGGAATCTGAATCAGATCCTGTGCTGTCAAAATCTGAAAAGGTAAATCACAGCACTCTGTAAAACCCACCAAAAAAATCACACCTGTGCAGAAGCCGCACTGCTTAATTTGAAATGCTACAAATCATATCACAAGTTTTAAAATTCCAAAACTTCACTTTAAATCAGAGACTGATATCTAAATTTGTGTATTCCTAAAATTCAAAATCAACTGCAATAACACAATATTTACCATGAAGTCGTGAGGCGGAGGCTGTGGACTTGAAGCCCTTCTTTTTCTTCATGATTCCAGCATTGACAAATAACGGACTACACGAGATGTTTGCAGTCTGTCGTAAGTTCTCCTTACATGATCCGTCTGAGTACACTATAAAGAGAAAGAACATTTAAGTTAAAATTCAAGAGATGTAAACTAAAACTACCGGTAAGAGAATAAAGTAAGAATGAATATAGAGAAAAAGGTTGGTTACTTCTGATTTTCCTTTTTTTCCGGGGGCTTTTTTTTTTATTTCTTAAACATCAAATATCCTATAAGCCACACCTCAACCAATCAACCGCATCCTGAGTTCAGGATAATTAGATTTTTTCCCTCACCTGTTTCGCCTCGTTTCGTTATTTTCTTTGTATCATTCCTCATCTTTGTTAGTTTGTCTCTAAACTGTTTGACGTCTTCTAAAGCACCTCTCGTTGATTTGAATGGACTTTCCGTCTCTGGCATGGATTTGCGTTTTGGTCGTTGCGTCTCGGCCTGACTTGCCTTCTCTGTCATTTGTTGGATTAGTCGCTGTTCCAACTTCTCCAGCCGCTCGACCATCTCCTCTCGTAAGTTGGACCGGAACTTCTCCTGACTGCGCATAAGTGGACTGTAATACAAGGTCACAAACTGTAGAAAATACCAACTGTGGGGCTTGACACAATCTGATCCAATATGTTACAAGATCAGATAAAAGGTGCTACGATGTGCTTTGACTGTGTGCAGGGTTCCCACAAAGTTTTCAGACTGAAATTCCATAAATATTTTTGTATTTTGGACATGAGCGCAAAGTCGCTATGAACATGTTTCAGTCGGGTGGTGGTGGTAAATGTTAAAGTAATTTGCATGACTTTCCATGACATGTAAAATTTCCTGGGATTCCATGACATTCCCTGATAACTTTCCATTCCACGACGTGTGGGAACCCAGCAATTTGTCACCTGTCAGCAAACTTTGTTGTAGTGCTAACGGTGATAACTACAAGTAAATGCCAAGTGGCTGTCATTATCCAAAAATTGTGTACTAAGGAAAATTAAGTCGTGGACACCTGGGCTACCTTAGGAATGGTCCAACTTCTACTGGTGTTTCTGGGGCTGGCTTCTTGGCTGGGGGACCCTCCTTTGATGACTTCTCTATTGATCGCTTTGGCGCTGTCTTAGCAGGGGCCGGTTTAGGAGCAGGTTTTTCTGAAACAGAACCGTATAGATTTCAACATTTTGCTCTGAAATATTTTTCTTGTCAAGATCTGGTAATGTTTTCTGGTCTTCATACGTTTAGGAATTCGGTAATTTTTTTTTTAAAGAAACAGGATCTATAGTGGATACAGGACCTCTGAAGGTCCTAGTTCCTTAATTTTTCTTTCTATCCTTAAGATTTACATAAGAGATACTTTAAGAAATTAGATATCTGTGATTGAGGTGTAAAGAATAGAAACCCTGCTACTTACCAAATGATTCATTAATCTTCACATTGTTGACTATTTTCTTTGTCTTCCGTGCAAAGTGTAATGTTGTATAAGTGTCAAAGTAATGCTGCTCCTCTGGGGCCAGGTTGACGATCATACATGTGACAGCATTACCACCCAGTGAGTCCTGCAAATTTGGTATTAAACTTGTACATGAACACTAGTCTATTGTAAGTTTTCTTTTTTATTGAAGTACCATGGCTTACACATGAACAAGAGTATGAGGTACACCGGTACTGCGCAATATAGAACATCCCAAAAGAGGGACAAATTTTACAACAATTATATGATTGATGTTCGGTTACCTGTAGTAGTCTTGTCAGTTTACTGCTTCTGTACGGTACACATGTCTGGAACATCAAAGTGACAAATAAAACACATTGAGGAGCTGCAACATGACTGAATGTGGAGTAAGTTGAATGGAGATTTGGAACAAGAAATTACAAATATAAAGGAGATATTTTAAGAGAAAATTCTAGATTTCTTTTACAAAATGTAGATCAACACTACCGTAATCTCCCGCGTAGAAGACGCGCTGCGCGTAGAAGACGCACCCCAAACTCAGCACATGCAATTTCGCGTATAAGACGCACCTCTTAGGTACCAATTTTGTAAATTCAGTACATTTCTATAGCAAAATTACCCCTCGTATAAGACGCACCCCCAATTTCAGTACATCCTATAAGACTCCCCAGCATTTTGTTTGGCGTAGAGGACGCGTCTTCTACGCAGGAGATTACGGTATAAAGAAAACTGACTCACCTGTCCTTTATTGAGAGCCTCAACAACTTGACCTAATGCCAACAGCGACGAGTTGATCGCACCTGACTCTTTTAACCTGAAGAAATAAAGAGACAACTATAGTAAAGACAACAATATAAATGTAACACAAGCAAACAAAAATGTAACACAATCTCAAGAAATGTAAATCTCTCACTAAGTCATCACACAAAAGGTATAATTTAAGATTCATACAATTCAAAATATGACCCTCAAACATGTCACGGGAAATGACTGAGCTAGTATGCAGTCTCCAAGCATAGCCTTCAGTCGCCAACTAAGACCTACGAATCCTCAATTTCGGCCTCAGAGTTTCAGTGCTGAGTTTCCCTGTGTCTACATGCATTAAATATTTGACATGTAAATAAACAAAGTAACCATATACCTTGTATGTACATTCCATACATATTCCCAGGTCATTTCTACGAAGTATGAGCGATTGGGAGGGCTGGAGGTCCTAGGGGAAAGTATGTGGACCACCTGCCCGCCGTCGTAGTTCTGAACATGGCAGCAGCTGCCAAGGCAAAGCTGTTTTGACATGACACCCTCTCAGAAATTTGATATTTTCAACATTACAAAACCATGTTACGACCCATCAATGAGATAGATAGGTACCAAAGTGTTCTGATGTTATTTTTGTTGTATGGATGGCTGTAGAAAGTAAGGACGGGCCAATACTATTAACGAAGAGCAGCCCTCCAGAAGAGGGCCGCACTGATCGGCTAACAGGAAGGTGACAGGAGGAGCCCATGCGTCTCCCCGCAGTGGGCCTAGTTCCAACAATCACCCAGTCTTGACTTATTCTGACCCGTTCCCATCAGATATCAACATGGCCAACTGAATGGCATGGATGAAAAATATGATACCGATGTTTGTGGTCTCTCCTAGAAGAGAACATGGATTTCACGAATATTTCTTCTATGCCTTCATGCTAACAAAGATTTATACTACAATAAGCCACAGCCTTTTTCGATGACACATAAAGCTTTGGAGTAGTATTCTGCAGCTGAACAGTGTCTTCTCACCACCGGCCAAAGACACATTAAAAACCAGCCATTTTGTGGACCCGAATTTTCATGCAAAATTGCCCGTACAACTTCATCACAACCATTTTCTCAGTAATTGACATGCAGTAAACATTGGAACCCCCTCTGTCTTCCTTGCCAAACTAAATTTGCCACCAATAAACCGTGGACAAATTCAATGATTTTCATCTTTCACCCAACTCCCCCCCCCCCCCCCACTCTATGAAATTTGTCCAGTACATTGACATAGTTGGACAGTTTGACGTGGTACAGTAGTCTACTGACCTCATTTACGACACTTCGGTACATTTATCCTACCTAATGCCTTGGTTGCCGGTGCGCCTGTTGTCCTCACTACCAGCCAGGTCTATGATGTAGAGTTTTCCTGTACGGCGGCAGAATGGAGGCACCTTCTGTAGGCGCTGCACCTTCAGCATGAGGGCACTATGAGAGCGGGACGACCGCTCGTTAAGTTTGGTACTCGCTGTCGTCCTGCAATAAGACAAAAGTATGAACAATTATAACTTGCAGAGACTACGGGAAAATGGCTCATAAATTTAACTTTAACAATGCTATGAGTTTTCCTGAAGGATGCATCAACAGATTCTGATGACATGTCTTTGAAAGAAGAATCTTCAATTTGTTGAAAGGGAATTATAGGGAACAGATCTATAATGTGTCTGTAATACATCATGTTTGAGGTTCAATGCTAAAGGAGAGTTTAAAACCTTGAAACACACCCTTTATGAATTTGATTGCGAGCCTGGCTTATAAATTTTACCTGTTTTTGGAGGCGGGACCAAAGCTTGTATTGAACTCATCGATGTTCGCTACAGCCTTCTCCTCGAGTCCAATAACAAAGATGTTCTTGTGTCCGTCCTCGCGGATCACCAGGTCCTTCTCCTTCTGTTTGAGTAAGTCAAATACCTGGTGGGAGACAAAGGAGGTACTTTTTAACAACCGGTGGATATTAACTTCAGTTAAAAAACACAAATCAAACAGAAAAGTGCAAATACCTAAGGCTTAAGATATGATACATATATAATCATTCACGTTCCAATTATGGTATCTGTAGAAAATAGAAGGGAGTTGGGTAAGTGAAAGGAAAGAAATTACTAAAGAAGGTCTATTTTCTTAACATACTCTAAAACCTTGTGCATAATCCACGGTTAAAAATTGAAGATTGACCCCTAGGGCTCCTTAAAGTTATAGAAGCAGATATTATTTGAGAACTCTCATAACTTTTAGAGGTTTTCCCTAACCTTTTCATTATAGATTTCTAGATAAGAGAATGAGACATTGAACGTCCATGTTCCAGGTGCCGTGTTAGCTTTCTCCTTGTCTATAGCGGTAAAGATGTCCTTCACACAACGCGGGATGATGCCCGGGTCCTCAGCAGTACCCAGGATGGTGTGTGTCTTACCTGTAAAACAAACAAGCGAAGTAAATTTTCTCTATTAAAATACAGTGAAGCCGAAATGATGTAGACGGTAATGGCCCGTTTAGTGCCTACAGACACAGGCCATAATAGTCTGCATTATATCACTTTCTAATGACAAAAGCGTTTTTCAAATAATCCATTATGACCTATTTTGTGTTTTAAAATATGTTTCGATTCTTTAAGTTGATATGGTCTGAGTGAGAGATGAATGACCAGTGTAAGATGCAAAGACGCTGACCGAGTAGGCTGGTTTTGAGAAAAGTTTTTGTCATAGACGTATTTTCTTAAAATGAGTGCTTATTAATTGGCGAGGGTGATTACTTGCACCTCTTAAACAAGCCAGGCTTCTTTGAGGTCATTTCGAGTATCTAGTAATATATTCCATAACTGCTTGGTCTATGATAGTTTTGACTGACCTGCTCCTGTAGGGCCATAGGCAAACACAGATGCGTTCTTGCCCTGGATGACCTGGTCCAGGACCGGCTTCACGCTCCCCTCATACACTTTCTTCTGGCTGCACGCATCATCAAAAACTGAGGCAAACCTAGGAGACATAAAATGCTTAAACAACACCACCAAAATCATTGTTGATGGAGCCTTTATCTATCTACTTATTCATTTACACAATAAACCTTCATGCCACTGTTTTTTCTTCTCCTTTTCTTAAAATGTCTGAAAAGGATCGAGAAAAATAAAATTGACTTTCATAGATTACTGTAGGTCTCACAATCCTTTCTCTTTTTGATTGAACCTAGCAATAATTATTAATAAAATTCAGGTACATACTCATACTGCAGGGATTCCTGGGTATTCCTGTGGTTAATTGTTTGTACCGTCTTGTTGTCAACAGCTTGCACCCACGGTCGGTCATCCTTAATCAGCATGGGCCGAACCCGCACCACGACCTTCACCTTGGTAGTGCTTTTAGACTCCATCCTCTTCACATCTGTTAAGTTAAGACGTCCAACAGTTAATGTCTATGTAGACCAGTCCCAGTTAAAAGGAGGCCCTTTGAGTAAAATGCAGATATATATGCACTTGTGGTGGTCCCGCGTCGTCTTCGAGGTACCTTCGTGGTCCTCGTGGGCGACATCGAGAGCACCTCTATTACCCGACGCCTGGGGGCGCTGGAGTCCAGCGCCACGTCACCACTTGGTCACGTGGCCCTCGACTCCGGTGTATATAAGGCCGTTGTACGGCCTTCCTCAGGGTCAGTCCAGCCCCGACTGACCGTCGTGAGCGATGGTTGGCGGCTGCCCGGCTACCATATTCTAATACTCCTCTGTGCTGCTGCACAGAGGAGGTGTATGTGGAATATCAACTGTAGACACTAGAAGGCCTAGTGTCGAACTTGTTATAGAGTTCAAACTCTGCCACCTGTAACTGTGATCGAGAACGGCTGATGCCTATGTGTTATTAGACAATAAAGTTTTAACTAGAACCTGAATAGTTGTTCTTCGTTGTTTATCGAAAGATTCGATTGAACATCGAGGGGTAGAACACTACACACTTGAGATTGACTTTGTAGATTCAATAAAAAAACAACAAAAAAACAAACTTTTAGATTCCAGATACTAAACATTCGTTTTACATTATGGATTATTAAATTCAATAACCTGTGCAAAATTGAGAGCTCCCTTCCTCTGTTGATTACTTATGCAAGCCATGCCTTATTCATATTATGCTATGGGAAACGGAATTTGGGACAGCTTGCCAGATTTTCGGTCCGACAGGACAATTGTACAGAATTTGGCATGACTATTGGACAGATTTGAGGGTCCATCTGACAGGTATTTGTACTATTGTAGGTACACCGATAACATAGAGACTACATCGTAGAGGCTCGAACTGTGGGGCCCTTCCCTCAGTTCGAGAGCAAGCCTGTATGTGAAAGTCAGTGCTGCTGTGAGCGTGGACCTTGTCACTAAAACGTGTGCCAGGTCAGGGTTAGACACTAACATTTTGGACATTTGGTCACCCGGGCCAGTAGTCTGGTATAGGGCAATGTATTTTCAAATAATCTACTGGCCAAATGGCCAATTTCAAAGGAAATCTAGAAATAATCACTGGCCCACAACCAAAACTACTGGCCATTGGCCACCGGGCCAGTGTTAGTAGTGCAGGGGTAACTCTGGCATAGCTCTAAATGTAATGCTAATATTGGCAATACAGTGTACCTTTAATTTTTACTTACAAGAAAACAAAATATTCTACAACCTGATTTAAATTTTCTTTTTAATTCACAAATTTGTTAATTAATTACAGGCCTAATTAGGTCATGGTCTAATTAAAGTGTCAAATACTACATGAAGGAACTTATAGACAGTAATGAAAACATGTAAAACAGACACTTTACCATTTTATTTACCTTATATCATTTGAAACACAAAGGCTAAGATGTATGTGTGTCAAACTGAATTTAAGTTACTGTAAAAGCTGGTGTTGTTTGCTTCACGTGCTGCTGGTGGTGGTACCACCCTAAATCAGGTCACTTCCGGGTAGAATGGTGAAAGTCCTGCACTAAATACAGTCAATTTTTCATTTCTAGGGCTATAAAATGGGTTCTGTCTATGTATATATCGGCACTAAATTTATCCTGGAGGCTTGAAGAATATTTTTAAAAAAAGATTGGAAAAAAATGAAAATGATTTACCGTAATCTCCCGCGTAGAAGGAGCGCCTTCTACACCAAACAAAATGCTGCTGGGTCTTATACGCGGGAGGGGCATTGCCTTGAGTTTGGGGTGCGCCTTAAGCACGGGTTTTTCTGCCTTTCAATTGGGAGACTGATTGATGTGGCCAAGAAAAAACACCCCAAAAACAATAGCTAACCTTTATATATCAATTTAATATTAACTATGAGTTCATAACATGTATAGTTGTGTACTTTGGGGCAATAAAAAAAAAATTAAAGAAAAATTAATATATTCAGTTTTTATTGCCACAATAACCTTATTAATGGACTGTGTGCCGATGACACCATCGACTCATAGTGCTTATGCCGCGGCAGACCGGGAGGTGTTTGTTTGTTTGTTTGTTTAGTTTTACGTCCGGGGGCCATCGAGGAACTCAGACATTCTGTTGTGAACGCGCTCGGCAGGTATTAGGCTAGACTGAGTTTCGTCTGTCACGGGTTGGCCGTTCACAGACCGACTGTGATGTACCGTAATCTCCCGCGTATAAGGCGCAGCCCTCGTATAAGGCGCACCTAGAGTTTAGAGATTTGACCAGAAAAATAAAAGATTCATAACTTTTGTTCTAGTGAATGGATTTTGAAAATTCAAAAAACTATGTGTTGCATGGACCCCCCAGACCCCCCCCCCCCCGGGACCCCATATTCAGCTGATTAGGTTATATAGGAGTGTAAGATATCAAAATGAAGGTCTTGATCTCCCCCTTGCGGATCCAGAAAGAACTAAAACCTCTCGTATAAGATGCGCCTTATAAGCGGGAGATTACGGTATTGGCTTTTTGGGGGCAAGCAAGATGTTACTATGGCAACCAATAGTTACGTCATATGCACGTCAAAATGGCCGCCACTGTCTTTCCTACTGCAGGTATCATCAGAATTGTGATAATTACACTTTTGTTAAGTGTTATTCAGTTCTAATTTGATGTAATCCCCAAAGGTGAGACAAAGATCCATCCAAACATATATCACTTATTGTGTAAAGATAATGTTTTCAATGTAATCCACCCTTTTGAAAATATTTCCCTCAAAATGAATGGGGTTCGGCCAGTAGCCCTACTTTGGTCGGGCTACGAGAGTGGCTAGCATTAGGCCGACCATGTACCGATGACAGCTTGAACTCATAGAGCCAGCATCACGGCAGACAGTGTACCGATGACATAGAGCCCGGTCGGTGTACAATAAGGGAGAGGGGGGCGCCTTGTACGCGAAACAGCCCCCCTGTTAGTTGGGGGGGGGGGGGCCTTGTACGCGGATTTTTCCAGAAATTGATCCAGAAGATGTAGATGTGCCTTCTACGTGAAAAGGCCTTCTCTAAGATGGGGGTGCGCCTTCTATGCGGGAGATTACGGTAGATCATTTACTGCGGACGAAAGGGACCTATGATAGATGTGTAGTGACTCAGGTGGCAGATCACAAAATCACATCGGTGGTTTGCATGGCGATTTGTGAAAAATCTGATTGCACTTTGTTATGACAGACCTAGTGTATGATTTTTGCCATTTCAAAAGCTACAATCTGGTATATTTGGCTTAGGAAATTTTAAGTATTTGAAATATTTTGTCAAGTGTCAGCGAATTTTTCGGATTGCAGCGCATATTTAGGGTGGTACCACCTGGTCTACTTTCGGTTGACCAGTATAACTGATCATTGCACAACCAGGACCAAATAAACAGTTAAAAAAAATAGAGCATCATCTAAACCCCTTATGTACCGAATATAAAAGAAACTAATGAATGATTCATAATTCAACTTCTTTACGTTATAGAGACTTCAGAATAACAGCATTGTGTGCGTAATGTTGCAGGCTATCAGAATATATAAACTTTAGGGAGAGGTCATTTTTTAACAACAGGGGGGAACAAAAAAAATTTCAGACCCCTCTTCAGGGTTCCCACTATTTTTGTATCATGGTTTTAACTGACTTTACCTGACATTTATCAACTGTTTAAGTAAAAATGACATGATAATCAGCAAGATAAAGATTTCAAGATATACTGGGCCAATTTTGGGGTCAAAACAGTGAGTACCGGTACTGTAACTGTAAGTCTGTATTCACAGCAGTAGTGGAAAAATTACCCCGGTACTCTGCCAACTTGGTGGGGGATATCGACCTACCGTAAATTCTCTTGTATAAGCAGAACCATCGTATGAGCAGCACCCCCGATTTTCGAGGGGCCTATAAACAATCCACTTTTGTAACTTGAAAATTGAAGTTTAAGTACTATTCTATAGTGTCAAATAGTTCAATTTCAAATACCCTCCTATATTAAGCCGGACCCCTTCTTTTGGCTGATACTATAAGCCTAATTTTGATTTGGATTCTGGTAATAGCCGTGGCTTATACCAGAGAATTTATGGTAATAGAGACTAGCTGTTAACAGATATAAAGACAGTGAGACTGTAGTCCAGTACTACTGTAAAACCCTGTGTATAAGCCGCCCCGCGTATAAGCTGCACCCTGGGTTTGTGAATTAATCTCAAAATATAAAAAAATTCATAACTTTAGATCTATAGAACGACGAGGCACGCCCCCTCGTGGACAATGCATGAACTAATTTTGGCTTGGTCCATCTAGTGTGGGGTTTCCACACTGTCTGCCGCTCATGCACCTCTTATGCATTCAATCCTTAATCAATCCTTTTAAAAATTTAGATATACATACATCCAATCCTCCTTTAGCTTCGCTGAAAGTTTGGGGATCCTACGATTATTTTAAGATAGGAAGAATTTCATAGGAAAGCCATATTTAATGTAATTCTGGAAGAAATTTATTAACCCAGGCCGAATTGTGCATGGGCAGGATCCAGCATCAGTAGCTGAAAGGTCTCATAATAGAGAGGAGCCGGTGCCTAACATCATATGCCTAGGGACCGCTTGGCAGGTCTAGGTCCATCTGATAGCATGTCGCATTTTACGGTAGGACTAGGAGTAGGAGGGCAGTAGGAGGACTGTGTTTTGTGACTGTCAATGAGTCCCTACCTGTCACTATAGTAAATCAATCAATATGATTTTCTATTTTAGGGCTCTTTTCCACTGTCAACATTAACTATTTTCATGTACTTAAGGTAAAAATAACTTAGAAATCAGAATTTGTGGGTCATTTTACTCTAGATCCAGTCATTGATTTAATATCTTATCAGTTCTCAAGGGGTATTGGTGTGCGCAGACTGTAATTTCTATAAAACCTTGAAATATAAAAGGCTGATATTTTTGTTAATTCTTGGTCAATTTTTACATTTGAGACCTCTATTGAAAGCTTAAGACATTATCAGTTACCATAGAGGGAGAAATGAGATATCTGGAGAGATTGTATATATTTCAGAAGAGTTTTGACTTAAACCCGAAAATATCAAAACTAAATATTTGTGTAACTTTTTTAAACTTATATGGGATAACCACAAAAGTGTGTACTTTTAGGATCTTTAGGATTTATTATCTATTAGCCCAAATTAGCACGAAGCTAAAAAGTATAGGAGAGTTGAGTAAAAAATCCAAGAATTTCAGGTCTGCTTATAACACTGCCATTTAGAAAATTTTGACTTTCCAACATGATCTATAACACTTATCTTACCGTAATCTCCCGCGTATAAGGCGCAGCTCGCGTATAAGGCGCCCCCCCAACTCACAGGGGGGCTGTTTCGCGTAGAAGGCGCCCCCCTGAGGGCAAATTTTTGTCATTTTGTACTGTTCTATAATAAAAATACCTCCCCTATAAGGCGCACCCCAAACTCCAGGCAATGGCCCTCCTGCGTATAAGACCCAGCAGCATTTTGTTTGGCGTAGAAGACGCGCCTTCTACGCGGGAGATTACGGTAGTTTCTTTTGATGCAAAATATAGCCCATTAATCTCCAATCTGTTGTGTTTACAGTGATGTAATTGGTTACCCTCTGTGATCATTCAATCAAATTTAATTCGAGATTAAGTAAAGCAAGGTCTGAAATGTGTGAGAACCAGTGCAGCCTGTGCGCAGTGGGCAGGGACTGATAAAACCCACATTGGCTGGAAGTCCACCGACAGAAAATATTATAGAAATTCCACATTCAATCCCTCATAACTTAACTTTTATAATTGAGGACTAAACCTCTGAAGGCGTCAGAAAGGCCTGTCCGGTAGAAGTGTTTTACTCTACAAGTTGCAAGTTTGCTCTGGGTATATCAAAATATGCAAGTACTACTCTCGCACTAGGTGAGTTAGGGAGATTTCCCATTGAATCCAAAATAATCATACTGAACATTCTATATTGGCTGAGGCTTGAGCATGGATCGAAAAACCCTATTCTAAATGAGGCCTTCTCTACCATGAAGAGTGAAAACCACCAATGGCTTAAAAATATCCAATACCTCTTGTTTAAAATCGGTTGTAAGAATGTCTGGCTCGATCCTTATGCTTGGTCAAAGTCCTCACTCAAAAACAATATAAAGAGAAGGTTAAATGGTGCACATATTCAGAAATACAACCAGAACATTGATAACCCAGAGAATACTGGCAAGTGTAGAAATATCAAGATGTGTAAAGATTCTCAATGACATTTATGAAGAGTGTGAATACCTAACGCATACAGAATCATCTAAAATTAGAACCATTATTGCTGAACTCTGGACTGACAATAACTATACACTTGACAGCCTGTCAAGAAGATATAGAGGAAAGAAACCTGTCAATTCTAAGTGCACATTCTGTAATGCTGTGCAAGATGTCAATCATGTCTTCTTACATTGTAACATGCCCGAGATGAGAAACGCACGGTCAATGTTTGAAACAAAATACCTCAAGTTTGTTGATTACTATAAAAGACACGATGACACTAGGAAACTTTCTCAATTTCAAATACTAGCAGTGGGCCCATATTGCAAATCATCTAAAAGCAGGGGTGTGAAATCCCAAAACCTGTTTCCTCTGAAGCGTAATATACGGCTTGCTAGCTATGTTTTAATGTTGGATAAAAGTGATCTAAATGTTCTTTGGGCAGAATATAACACACTCTGTTGTACAAGTATGTTTGGAAGTACCATTGGGATGCCCACATTTTTCAATCTGGAATGGTATTGGCAGAAATTCAAAGTCAGACCCCCCCCCCCTACAAATGGTAAATTCTTTTCTCAGTGGATTTGCATAGATCTCAAGAATGGTCTTTCTGAGCATCAAAAACGCGGATTTCTGACATAAGTGTACCTGTACTGTGTACATTAGTAGCGAAGTCAGCCCAAAGTGTAGACTTCAACAGAAGTAGACAAGTTATATATCAAATGAAAGAGCTTGAAAATTGCAATTCATAGCTTTTTAAATCAAGTTGATTCACCCATTAGAAGCATTTTTATTTAACTTTAAGTTTTGGAAATATGAAATACATTCTGTCATTCTTCTCTCTGTATATTTGCTCAAATATTTAGATAAGCCCAACCATTAAACATGCACTGTTTGTGTGGGATTTGGACACCGCTGTACATAATTACTGATAACTTTTGATTGCATGGACCAATTTACTAACCAATTACATCTTCTTAAAGCTGACTATTAGGAGATTAACATATCTTTCTATGATCAAATTACTAGCGGTGAAAGTATTTCTAATTTTGAGTTGAAATATGAATTTTCTGGAATTACACATGCAGGTGATTTAAAATCGCAGCCTTATAGCTGTAAAAACTGACAATATTCAGGTAAATAACATATTGTAGAATAGCCCTATTGGTTCTTTTAGCTTCTGTAAGAAATATTTTTTTAGGAAAATTGGTCCAAAGTTGCGTAAGTTTGCAAGCCTGCCCTGCTCTTAATAACCAGTCAATATTTTTCAAAATCCCCTTAAAATGTAGGTGTACATGTTGGGTACACAAGTACATTGTTATATTCAATCTAAATTTTAGTAGAAAGGGTAATATCCATGTATTTCTGCAATAATTGAAGGCCGCTCAGCCTCAGGTGAGTCAAACACTGTGCCACAGTCTGTGGTCTGACAGAATCACAAGGCCATGGGAAGTCATGTTACAGTTTACCGTCCACCGCCCCCATGTGTTTGAAGGGGCCGTATGAAAAATTTCATTATTTAGAAAAATTTAACTATTTCATAAAATCTGAAGAATTTCTCCCAAATATTTCATTTAGAGTTGACAGCAATGACCAAAGGGTGGCATATTTGGTACCAAATTAAAGCTAATGATGTTAGGAATGCATTCAACATAATGTCATCTGCATATACTGAAGTAGAAATCTACGAGAAAAAAAAAGAATATAAAGTTTAGAAGAAAAAAAACTATGTCAATTGAAGCTGAACCTGACTAAACTCCCCCATGGCCAGATAACTCATGTGTCTTCTGCCCTTAATGGGTTAATACACCCAAGGGATAGGGGATAGAATTGGTCTCAACTCAGATACACCTTATAGACAAGGTATTTTTGTGTAGAATAGTAGACCTACTACTGTAAAAACTCATGCATAAGGTGGAGATTATACATGAGGATAGCTCTTTCAGTCAGGCCCATAAAGAATCCTCCTAAAGTCAGGGTGTGCTAGGATATCATACTGTAGAACAGTACTTAATTTTCCAACTTTCACCCAATCTGTGCCTCACCCACAGGATATTTTGTATGTAGTTGTAAATCCCAACATTTGCCAATTGGGTTTTACCTTGACCCGGGACTTACAGTTGGCCCTTGCTTCCTCGACCCTTTAATTCCTCAGATCCCTCATTACCTCAGACAGATGATCTTCAACTATCTCTATGTTTTCTATTATATTTGGACTTACATCCTCGGACAATTTGCTTCCCCAGACATTTTTCCTTGCATTTTTTCAAATCTGATGAAGCAAGGGTCGACTGTATACCCACATGAGATGAGCCTTATAACATGTCCTTACACATTCAGGTGGTCTTGTATCTTACATTACCTTCACACAAGTTGGATGTTCCAAAAGTTATTTGAAAAACTTTCACAACTTTCAGTACTTGCTCGCAAGCCTAAAGCCAAATTTATTTCTATACTTCATACACTCTGGACTACAGTAAATCCTCATGTGGAGGACGTACCTTTTATAGAGAAAACACCTTGGGCTGATGCAAATGATTTAATGATTTAAGACCCATCTGAGATTAAGTTTCGCTCATTTTAGTACTGTTCTATGGTATGAAATCCTTACCTATAAGCTGCACCCTGATTACTAAACCAGTACTAAACCATCAAAAATCACCCCCCCCCGATAAGATTTCCTTCAACTCAGGGTGCGTCTTATATGCGAGGTGTGCCTTATACGCAGGAGATAACAGTAACATGTTTTCTCTCCCGGGCTTCCCTAGCCCACTTAAATGGGTCTATATCTCCTCTTTCCTATCCCCTCGGATGTGTGTGGTGCACATGTGCGGGCACCAACACATTCCTCTGTGAAATTGCGTAATATAGTTCTCGCCATGAATATGACCATAGCTGTCAAAATGGCGTTAAACATCTATTACTCACTCACTCATGTTTTCTCTCCATGAACCTTTACAGCAGGATTTGCAGATTTAAGTGGGATGAATTTATTCAGTTATTCTCATGGGAAACATGTAAGATCACCAGCATGACATGTCTTGTTGTTCATAAGAGAGATGCATACTACGTATCATCTCTATTAGAATGTGACCTCGAGATGAAATAGGTTAAAAATCAGCTGTAGCTACTGGTAGTGGGGCCATCCATAAAAAAAAATCTGTTTCCGGTCGACCGGCCGGGTGACTTTTTTTCCTCATCTCACCCGGCCGGGGTATAATCTTTTTTTTTTTTTTTTCCCTCCCCCCAAATAGCTGGTGAGTACACCACACAGGGAAATGTTATCTGTAACTCGAAACAACCACAGAGATAGCTCTTGTGGGGCTCTATCAATGAACGGCATCATGGTGGGGCAGCAGTTCCCGTGTATATCTGTCAACAGGGTTATTGTATACCGATAACACTGATGTCTGCACTGGGCCTTTCCCCAGTAGAAAAAAAAAATTAAAAAAAAAAAAAAAAGATTGCGGCCGCCCGGGTGACTTTTTTTTAGGCCACCCGGTCCACCGGAAACAGAATTATTTTTATGGATGGCCTGATCGACAAGAAATGCACATTGGTATTGATCAACTGAAAAAGATCTCTCAATATAGTTCCATCCAATTAGATTTCACTGAACCGGATCAATTTGATTACCTTTAGTCTTTCAAAAGGAGTCTCTGATACATTAAAAGACATTTTGTGGTCACGAAATTCGCTGCATTTTGGATAAATACCCTAAAAATAAATGCCCCCCCTCTAAGAATAGGTAAAAAACAAACGCCCCCCCCTCTAAGAAGACCCTGAAAATATTTGCCCCCCCAAGAATACCCTGAAAATAAATGCCCCCCCCCCCTCAATTCAAATACCCATCGCGATGTGTCATTCGGATTTTCCACACACTTGGCCGATATTTGGGGGGGTTCATTTTGCAAAACCAGTTCCGAGTGGGGGGGGGGGGTCACGATCATTTTTGTCATGGTGGTGGCGGGGTAGAAAAATCTGGCGATCCCCAAAATCCATAACCCCCTCCCCACCCAGCTGGCAATAAATGACTTGGTCCCTAGGCTTTAGGGTAGAATGCACTTTAGGCTACCGGATCTTGTGTCACATTAGGGTTAGGGAGTGGTCATTATTTATCAACAGGGGGGGTGGTGGGTTTGAGGGGGGGCGTAAAATTTTCAGACCCCTCCCGAGGGGGGCTAAAAAAAATTTGACCCCTCTTGAGGGGGGGCTAAAAAAATTCACCCTCTTTTTAGCAAAAAAGCCTGCGCGCTACTATAGATCAAAGAGGGGCGCGAAAACTGTCCGCGCCTCTGGCGCGGGGGGACGCAAAAAATTATGACTGCCGTCAAGGGGGGGGGGCGTAAAAAATTTCTGCGCATCTGCGCGAAAACCCACCACCCCCCCTGTTGATAAATAATGACCACTCCCTTAGCATTGGGTTAGTGTTAGGGTGAGTGATTGATTGATTTGTGTTTTACAGCACTTTAGCGGCACTAAGTGGCTATAACGTGCTTCACAGGTTGATAATTTAACAGAGAAATGTGTCAGTGCCCGG
The DNA here is from genome assembly GCA_949317995.1 of Acholoe squamosa. Lineage (NCBI taxonomy): Eukaryota > Metazoa > Annelida > Polychaeta > Phyllodocida > Polynoidae > Acholoe > Acholoe squamosa. Next base: position 16,677,715 of record OX439041.1, read on the forward strand.
GCATATGTGCACCACACACATCCTGAGGGGATAGGAAAGAGGAGATATAGACCCTTTTAAGTGGGCTAGGGAAGCCTGAGTGTTAGGGTGAGTAAAGGGTTCGCTACAGTGCCCGCTAAAGTGCATTAGTTCCCACTGTATACAGTTCGATATGGAAAATAATGAATAATGAAAAAAAGCCTCATCACTTTTCAAAAAGGCTCGGACGGTAAACTGCAACCTGACTTCCCATGGCCCAAAGTTCACTCAAAAGTGGACTGCCTGAATGTGCAGAAAATACTAGAATAAAGCAAAACATTGTTCTAGTGATGTAGAAGTTTGGCTCATGGGAGCAGGGGTGTTATTCCTTCTACTAACTTAGTTTTTCCTGAATTTTTGATAAGAAATTCTGTAGTTTAGCCAAAAATTATCCGATTTACACAATATTTGCAGCAAATGAAAGATGAAACTCATTGCTTTCAGGCCAGGGTAGATGGTATTACAATAATATAGTGCACAGTTTACCACTGAAGTACAAATCATAAATTTAAAAATCATTAGTTTTAAAAAAATGCTGTTTTTTAAAGTTTGGCCCTATATATTTTGTGAAAAAATATTCTAACCATCAGTTTTTGATAGATAGTGCATAATACTGACCCATCAAGTTTATAAATGAGTATGTTTTTTGTCCCTACCTCTATGGTGGCTTATTACACTATGGGAGAGATGTGATTTTTGTTAGTTTGCAAAAACTGTGATTTTCAGCAAAATTTCTGCTTGGTTTTTGATGTGGAACCACATAGATCACCATATATGGATGCTTGATCACCCACTGATACCAGAGTTATCCATTTTTATGGTCTACTTGATTATCTTTAAAGGCATGTAAAATATCTAAGTGATACAATAAGTGTGAGAAGAATTAGCCACATCTTATGATTCTAGTCTTTGGTGCCGACAACGCTTTTGTTGCTATTTACAGCTAAATAGCTCAATAGTGCATTTTAATAGGCCTCACATGCCTAATATGGGGTTCTAATAGCATTTCAATATGGTTTTCAATGGGTCATCAGGTCAAAACAACAATTGATTATGGAATTTAATAGAAACAAAAGGGTTTTGCACCATGGACCTGTTCACATTGTTCAGGTCTTCAGATGTTCTTATCTTGAAAATAATCAAGGCATTTATGAGCATGGACCATGGTGCTTTTCCAGCCCATATGGGACCTACAGAGGGCATTTTGTCTAGTCTGACATGTATTATGAGGGAATAATGCATAGCAAATGATTCTATTTTCATATTTTGTTATGATTTCTGAGATAGAATCATACACAAGACTTGTCTTCTGCAGCATATACAAAAATGTCCCTTGAATGAAGGCATTTTACATGCACAGCTGCCTCCAAAACTGGAAAACACTCAGGTTCCCAACTTGCTGCATCGAGCTTTATAGTTCTAGTCCTACTGTCATGATTTGATTTTGTAAACACGAGCGCGGTCGGTCCTCCGACAAAACCACAGAAGGGAGCCGATTTTAACGATATGTACTACAAATCAACGTTACTAATGGCTTCTATTACTGGACACGCAACTGAACTATACTACAGCTGTTGTTTTGTGACATTTGCTTTAGAAATCGTGGAATAATTGCGAGAAACTTACCCTGAACCACAAAGTCAAGATCAAATTTGGAGCCTTTTGCGGTCAGCCAATCACAGCGCGCCGAGGTTTCACGTGCAGGTGCGTGAAAGTTCCTACTTCCCGTTGGTATGATGGGTGAATAAAATATTTAACTATCTGTTTTATTTGGATATATGTAGGATGTATAATGTATTTTTCTGTAAAATAAGAATTCACGAAATAAGTAATATACTGACAGCGAGTTTTGCGTGTAAATCGAAGATTGGAGCACGTTATTTAAAATTAATATGAACCTGCATGCTACTATTTGCACCACCTCTACTTAACAAATGCCCAATTATCTCCGCAAGACTGCTTACGAATATGTATTGATATTCCTTTATTGATTTCTATATACATAATATGAATTGAATATTAGAAATTTTACAAAGATATTTTGGTGTTTTGGTATTTGTATCCTGTTTGCGAGGCAACCCGTTGCAAAGGACGCTTTGGCTGTTCGTCTTCGTGCATAGAGCCATTTACATGTCTATGGTTCGTGCCACAATCCTTAGATAAACACTGATAAAAAAGAAGTGGATGACAGCCACTGGGGCGTGATCGATCCGTGGGCCATATAACCCCATCATGTATACGATAAGTCAGTCACACACCAAGCAGTCAGGGATGGCGGAGGGAGATGCATACCACCCGGCACGGGAGCCCTACGTCGAGGGAAATCTCAAGTTGCTGGAAGTGATGTGAGTTGCCAAACTGTCACTTGTCTTGACTTGGTTTTGTTTTTTACTTCAATAATATTATAGATCGTAGAGGCTTGAACTGTGGGGCCCTTCCCCACTGATCGGCAATAAATGACACGGCCCTTGGGCCTTATATTATTACTACTATTACTAGGTCGAGAGCCCCCACCACTCGGTAACTGCGCCAATAGAGCTTTTTCAGCGAATGTGTGTTCACACCCTCGGCGGCCCTGGTGGAGATCCCAATTGTAAACATTAGGCAGCAAATGCACTGTAGCCTAGGGGGATGCCGACGTACTTTCATTTCCACATTAGATTTTTAACATTTATATAAATCAGACCTTAATACCGTATTACCCCCCGTGAACCTTGCTTCGTACCAGTGACAAGAATGGTTATTAATAAGACCATTTATTACATTGGCGACATTTTATGTCGACATACATACTAATTAAAAGATGTATGAGTATCACAATTTATAAGAACCAGAGTGTATGTACGAGGGGGTAATTATAAATAAATGTGTAGTGATAAGAATAAATAGACATGATAAGATAACATTAACATATGACATTTTGACATGTTGACATGAGGTATAAACTGGGCCAAAACCCAAATTTGCATTGTTCATTTTGTGGTATTATCCATGGCGGTGATCAGAGCCTGATTGACCTTGATAGTGTCCATACAGGTTATGTATGTCTTATATATGTCAGACGACCATCCGCCAAAGCGCTGGACCTCGAACTCTGAGCATCCCTGGTGGTATGCTGTTACTGCTGTTGTCTTTCTGATTGAGTGCAGTGAGAACTTTTTGACTGGAATGCCCAGCTTCCTCAGTGTATTGTCCCAGGTTGAGGTTACCAGTGATAATGGCATCGGCATGTCTGTGCCCGGGTAGGTGAACATCGCCTGGCCCACATGAGTAGGCACTTTGACATCGGCAGAGTGGAGGGTGAGAAAAGCTGGCAGGCTGGTTTGACACTTTTTGTCAGGTGTGAGTGCAGCCAGTGTTTGTGGCCTTGCCGATTTCATTGATATAGGGCATTATTAGTTTCTTTTCATTGGGTTTAGATAGTAATTCTGAAAGTGTAGATATAAAACTACCCACCAGACAAATTTGGGAAGAAAAATAACAATTATTAACCATTTTACATGAAATTGAATGTGAAGGTAATATTGAAGCCTTGAAAAACACATTAACCTCTAGAGACACCAAAAAACTAACACCAGACACAGGTTTAGGACATAAAAATCTACCAACATATGAAGTTTCATGTTATTAGGACTTTGCCCAATGCTACTTTTGAGAGGACCAAAATATGAAACAATAGAGAAGAAATGGCCGTGCATATTTCCGTCATGTTACGATTTTTTATGAGCATTTTAAACCTATTTAGAATATACTTAGAAAATATTTAAGAATACCAATGAAAAGCCAAGATTTCAAATATGTAGGAAATCCAAATTTTATAGAAATGGCATTTTGAGAATGTTTAATTACAGTCACTTACAAATTGTAAAAAACACACAACAGTGACGCCTGCACAGGTGGCCACTGGCAGTAGTCACTGCAAGGCTGCACTCACATCACAAAAACTAACACCTGTTTCTACCATTTCTTTAGTGCTACTTGCCCTAATATTTTGGACACCATTTGCCCTATATCTTTGGTTCTAGACAAGATAAGAGCCTAATTCAAAAAGAATTTGAAATTTCTCAATGAGCTCTAGCGAATTGTGATCACAGAGATCTTTCAGTATTCAGTTTTAATTTTTTGTTAAAGTGCCTAACATGAGTGGTAGGGGAGAAAGCCAGTACTTTGTTGATGGTGCGGAGCGGGCAGAATACCGGGTTTGATGCCAGATACAATGGTATAAACTTGGACTGCCTGACTTTTTGTTGGTTCTTGGCGTGCTTTATATGGATTTTCACCGACTCGCCCGTGTGTATGTCCTGGCAGGTCAGGTGGTGCAGTGGAGTGAATGTCCTCACCGAATGTGGGGCCACTTCCGATTGTCTTAGGCCCGCAAAGAATATTGTCAGTAAGATGGCTCTGATGTTTATCCCCTCCCTGTCCCTTGGTAGATTGGATATCACCTGTCTGAAGATGGGTAAGGGGATCTCCGGTTTTGCTTGTGGCTTGTAAGTCTTGTCATGCTCTATCGCGTCCAGTGCCCGCCAGACCCTGATGTGATTGATGCCCTCGAGGCTGCCGTCTGCCATTCTGAGGAACTGACGTATGTTGGACAGTTTGTTGACCATGGTCCCGGGGGCTAGGCGCAGCAACATTTCCTGTTCTATGTATAGGCAGATGTCCACTACGGTGGGGGCTAGGATCTCTATGCCGAAGTCCAGACAGAACCCCACATAAGCCCTCACCGTGGCTTGGTGATTCTTGACTGTTGCCTTTGCTCGGGCCTGGTCCTGCCTCTTTTCTGCCAGTACTGCTAGGGCGTTCCACCTGGAGTCTGTGTGTAAACAAAGGTTTGACATGAGTGAGAAAGTACAGGCAAGGTGCTATTTCATGCAATTGGTTATCACAAATGAGTTTGTCGGCTGCCTGCCTGTTTTGGCGAGACATATGGGACCTAGAAAGAGCGTCTGCTATTATGTTATGTTTGGTCCATATGTATTCATAGGATAGGTGGATTTGCAACTTGGAGGGCCCAGACAGCTCTGGATGCTTGGTTTAGGACGTCATTGCGGGCCCTACCCATTTTAAGAGCTGATACGGCGCCCATGTTATCACAATACACCTTTATATGGGAGCCCCGCCGTGCAGTTGAAATAAGGCTGTGTAGTGCTACGACGACGTTTGCCGCCATGAGTTCTGTTATAACAAACTGAAGGCCTGGAGGTGGGCGGATTTCTTGTCTATAGGCATACTTGTGGTTTGCGGTACCTATGCCCGTTAGCGATGCATCAACCCACATTTCGTCATTGGGATGTGGGGAGGAATGAGGCCCACGCCATTCCAGCCGTCACTCAACTCAAGGAGGACGATGAGGTCATGCCTCATTTCTGTAGGTCCCTCTTAGATATAGCAGGCATAAGCAAAGTCATGTATGGTGGCTTGTATATCAGCAATTTTTTCGTGAGGGACTGATATTGTCATGTCATCGGCGTCGATATTGACCCCTAGCCACTTTATGCGCCTGGCCGGAGGTTGTGCCTTATCCATGGCCTCCGGTAAGCCAAGCTCGGCAAACAGCTGTTTGACCCGTGCATATTGAAAGTCCGTGAGATTTTTATTTTGGGCCACCACCACTAGGTCATCTAAATACTGTAGCGAATTAGACGAACACAGGAGTAAGTCGTTCAATTAAGCTTGGGGAAAACTCAACCCGTATATTGTGTGAATAAAGGTGTACAAATATCAAGGCGTGTCTCTTCTATTAATCAGATCTCATCAGTTACATAGCCAACGTCGTTCCTAAAGTCTACATAGGACTCTGCTGGGGAGGCTGGGTCACGTCCGCACCAGACAGCTGGGAGTCATAGAGTGAAGGGGCAGCGGCCCCCGCGGGCCTTATATAGCAACCGCGGGCACCGCGCCCCCTCGTGGTGCGGGACCGAACCAGCCCAACCCGCAGAGTCCCGCGGAAAGCCTAGCGCTTCCCGCCCCGCCGCTACACTCTTCCCTCCTTACTTTAAACACTATACATGAAAGAACTATGGGAAGGTGTACAAAGTAAAGCGGCTATGACATCGCAAAAATGGCGCCCCCATACGCCCTCTACCAGGTAGGGTTACTAGAATTATAGACAACCAGTTACTAATGTGATATAGAATAATAAGTACTACAATTACTGGCCCTGCGACATCAAGCGCACTCAGGCTCAAATATAAATCAACAGTCGTAATAGCTTCCACACGAATCTCGTCAACAGCTTGGACGGTAACAACTCGGTGACCTAGCAACCGCAACACATAAACGAAGCCGGAACCCACGGTCCCATCCGTAGGGTGGTTACACAGTCCTGACACATGGGGGGGACAATGGTCCCGACCCGGGGGGAACAGCAATCCCAACAACTCGTAGGGGGCAACGGCCCCAACACCTCCGTACTCCTGAGCTCAACCTCGCCCTGGGAGCTCGGGCCCGCCCTCGGGCCTACCTTGCTGGGTCCCAACCTCAACAAGTCCCGGTGGGAGCTGGGTCCAACAAGCCCAGCCCCCCTCCGGAGGAGCCGACCGCCGCGGCTCGGAGGACCCCGCACCGGCCCGACTACTCGCCAGTAGTAGGCGCGTGCTGCAACAGACGAGAAACAATAGGTGATTAGGTGGTCTGCAACAGCTATGCGGGTGTCCAGTGTGCTCCCCTCTCGCATCTGGGGGAGGCTTGGAGTGGGCTTTTCCTGAACCTTCTCAGTACTGGGGGCCCGAATTACAGTGAAAGGATGAAGTTTGCTTACAGCTATAGACGAACTGAGACGGGTACGAACAAGACGGTTATTACATTCATGATGACCACCACTTCTCCCCTTCCCCGCCTCAATTACTGGCGGGGGAGGGGGCTCTGCCCGAAAGGGGGCACTCGGTCTAGACGTGGAGTAGTGTCAGGCGGACTTACCGGAGCCGGGGAGTCCTCCTGCGGTGGCGGCGCCCGCTCGGGTCCTGCTGGGGGTGCTCCCTGAGCGGCTGCGGCGGCGGGGGCCGCTCCCTGGGCGGCCGCTGGTGCCCGGCGACCTGGGACCACCCGCCGGTACGTGGTGGCCGTGGTGTTGGACACCGTGAAAGTGTCCCTGTCGTGGAAGCGGACGCGGCTACTGATGTCCCCGGTGAGTGCCCCGTACCCAGGTCCAAAGTCGCGGGGGGGAACCAAGTAAGCCGCATACCGCTCCAGCGGGTCTGGATCCCTCCCCCGCACGTGCCACCAAGGAGGCACAAAGGACGCCGACCCTGTGGGTCTGGCCGAGGGGGCCGGGGCTCGGCGCCGACGACGGGCACTCGGCGGTGTATGCCGGAAGGAGGTCCACGCCGGTAACTCCGGCGCGGGCGGCAGGTCGGCGGTGGTGTCCCTATCCTTTGCCGGGTCCCTGGAGGGTACCTTCGGGCGACGAGGGGGGGAAGGCGGTGGCGACTGCCACTCCACGGGAAGAGGACGCCCCGTCTCGTCATCCGAGGGACATAGCCTGGTACTGGGTGTGGCCGTGGCCACAGCGTCCAAGGCGGCCCTTTCCTCCGGGGTGACGGCCCCTCCGGGCCAAGCCCGTACCGGCTCTGACCGATCGGTCTGCGTGGGGGTGCTGGCTACCGGGGTCATGCGGATCAGCTGGATGGGGCTCGCTCCGTCCCACTCCCGGTTTAAGGCCACCATATCCTCCGCCGTGAGAGTGATGGTAACGGGGAGGGTTTCCGCCGTGCCGACTGGGGTGCTACTGGCGAGCAGGTTACGCACGGCGGTCGCTGCCTCGTCCTCGCCGACGTTGTCCAGCCGCACGCCCCCGAAGGTGCGCGAGTCGCCGCTGTCTCTTGCCTGAGTGAGGTTGGGTGCCAGCGCAGCCTCACTTAGCCGCGGGGGGGTGCAGGCCGTGAGTGCCACCTCCTCTGCGGCCGTAGGAGACTCGGGCTCACAGGTGGGGGCAGGGTCTCCGGAGGACACGGTCTCAACCCGGGCGGGAGCACCGGTCGGGCCTGGGTCCCCGGGGGCCCTTCCGGCTGCGAGCTCCTCCTGGGGAGGCGCTGGCTCAGTACGAGCCCCCTCGTCCGAAGTGCCAGGGCGAGACGGTAGCGTGGGTAGGGCCTGGCACAAGGGCTGCAGGTCCAGCTGGTCCTTTTCCCTCGGTCTCTCGTGTGGGGCCTGGGCGGGTGAGGGCACTGGTCGGGTAGCGACCTCCCCCTCCCCGTCCTGAGGCAAGGCTGCTGCCTCCGGAGCCTCCACTTCCCCACCGGGGGTCTCTCCGGCAGGGGACTCCACCGGTGAAGGTGAGTCGGCTCCCGTGGGGGGAGCGGTGGACGCGGTGGGGAGCACTGGCTTGGTACTAGCCTCTCCCTTCTCCTGGTCCGCCGTCGCTTCCCCAGTGGTGTAAGAGGTGGGGGCCACTGACCTCGTAACGGTCTCCTCCCCCCTCAGCTCTACCACCTCCTCTTCCTCAGAGGAGAGTGGTACCGACTGGTACCTAATGACCGACTCCGGGGCGGGGGTACTCCCGGTAGTTACCGCGCCCGTCGTGGTCGGGGAAGAAAGGGCATCCGAGGCCACAGCCGCTTTAACTGGGGCACTCTCCGTAGACCGCGTAGAGGCCGCCAGGGGGGTCACCACCGGTGCTCCTGGGGGAGGTAGGCCCCACATGGTGAGGAGGTCCGTCATCCGGCGTGCCATCTCCTCCTGGTTGGCGCCTCCCGCCACGTAGGCCGATCCCATAGCCATCAAGGCCTCGCGGTCCAGGGGAACGCCTGCCGAGGCTCCGGTAAAGGCTCCCGGTGTCCCCCACGCCACGGTCGTAGTCACCGCCGGTGTCGCAGCCGGGGAGGTGACTCCCAGTCCTCCAGAGGGGGGTACGGCGGGGGTCACCGAGGTAACCGTGGAAGACGGCTTGGGGGAGGCGGGGGTAGCCGACCGCCTCTGAGCCTTGGTGAGGGGGGGCGACTTGGGGGAGGCGGAAGCGCTCCTCACAGAGGCCCTCCTCCTCTTACCTCCGGGCTGGAGGGTGGGGGGCAGGGACCCGCTCCCCTCAGCGGCAGGCTGGAGAGGCGAGACGGCGCCCAGACTGAAGGTGGGGCTGCTTCCCAAGTCGGTGGCTCTGGTGTCTGTACGGCTCCGGGGCCGCGAGCGGGAGGGCGAGGCCTGCCGATCCTTAGGTGGACGGCCACTGGAGGTAACCGTGGCGGCGGGGGCCTTCCCCTTCTCCCTAGGCGACTTGGATGGTGTCCGCTTGGTCGAGGTCCCGCCGCGGGACCGGGAGGGGGACGAGGCCTTAGACTGCCGTTGTTGTCGGCCCTCCTTGGCGGGACGGCCCGCCGGGGCGGTCACCCGCGCCGCGGGACTCGGGCTCTCCTCGGGGGAGGAGGGGGCTGAGCCGTCCGACTCCTCTCCGGAGCTCTCCTCGGACCCTTCCGAGGACTCGGCCTCCACAGGGATGGCCACACGCTTCCTAGGGGATGGGGATTGGGCGGACAGCCCTGGGAGCGGACGAGCAGCAGGCATCCTCTTGTGGTCCCGCACTCACGGGTGATCTCCTCCCCCCTCCGACCTGTGGCGGGTCCTGATGTGCCGCAGCACGTCCTCCGCCCTGTCCGAGGCATACAGGCACCCCTTGGTTCGAAAGGGGCAGAACCACCCCTTCAACTCCCCCGTCGGATGTTGCCGGCTCTGGTGGCGTTTCAGGGCTTGCCGGCGGGAGAAATCCACCCCGCAAATGTCACAGGGGATCCGCGACGACGCCATCACACCATGTGAACACGTTTCTGCGGGACTGCGGGACCTTCCGCGGGGGCTGCGGGACCTGGCTCTTCCAGGGGCCCCCCTCTGGCTGTCCCGCGGCGGGGTGCGGCTCCGCCTGGGGCTCGCTGAGGGCTTCCTACGGCCTCTCCTGGGTGAGAAGCGGTAGCTTCTCTCGCTGGACTTGCCCCGAGACCTCCTGGGCGAAGCTTTTCTGGGGGGCGCCCTCCAGGTGGCTAACCTGGGACTATTGCGGGTTGGCTCTTCCGGTTTCCTCCCTTCTGATCCGCCGCGGGACGCAGTACCCGCGGTTCTGCCTCTCCTACGGCCGCGGGACCCGATTGGGGTGGTATCCCCCTTCCCTATAGCGTCTCTGGCTTCCCCTCTCACCTTGGGGATAACGTAAGACGCCAATTTTCGGCTCCTTTGTGGCATTTCGGGCGTTAATCCTAGCCTGCTCCAAACGGACATTACTTCAAGGAAAGTCTGCAGTTGGGAACCGACGTCACACCCCGCGTCCCGCCGCGGAACGCTACGTAATCCGCGGGACCCGACGCCGTCCATGGCTTCCCGCCTGGCCGTCCCTGACCAGTCGCCGCGGCACCCGATCTCATCCCCACCATTTTTCCAGGCTGACCCCGACCAATCGCCCTGGGTGTGCAGCTCTACCCAGTTAGTCGTTGCCACCATTCTGACTACGCCGCGAGCGTCCTCCCTCTCGGTCCCCACCTCTGGCGGGGCCGGTGGCCGGGGGGGGAGGGCCCCCACTCCGGCTGGGGGGGTGGGAACAACCTTGATTGAGTCACAGTGTACTACTTTGACTTTACGATCCATCTTTATTTCATAGACGTGCCCCGATAGGAACCTGGTCACCACCCACGGTCCTGTCCAGAAACGTTGCATCTTAGGGCAGACCCCTTTCTTATGGATGGGGTGTAAATAGTACACCAGGGCCCCCACCTCGATGGTCCTATCCCGCGCATGGAGATTGTAGTTGCGCTCCTGACGAGCAACCGAGGTGCCCAGATGGTCGCGTGCAGTCTCGTGAGCTCGTGCCAATGAGGTCTGGAGTTTAGCTACGTAGCCGACGGCGCCCTCTCCCACCCTCTCCTCCTCCATGGGATAGAGGACGGTCAGCGGTACCATGGTCTCTCGCCCCAGCATCATCATATTCGGGGAGACGCCGGTGGACGAGTGGGCCGACGCTCGATAGGCGGCCATGACAAACGGCAGTTGTAGGTCCCAGTCGGACTGGTCCTTGGCGACCACAGCGGAGAGGAGGGCCTCAATGGTGCGGTTGCAGCGTTCCACCAATCCGTCCGATTTCGGATTGAACGCACAAGTCCGCGTCTGCTGAATGCCCAACAGGCTTACCACTTCCCGAAAAAGGCGACTCTGGAAATTCCGACCTTGATCAGAGTGTAGGGTGGCGGGCGGCCCCAGGCGGCAGACCACCGTTTCCACAAATGCCCTCCCGACCGTGGCCGCCTCCTGGTCGGGCAGGGCCACCGCCTCTGCCCACTTGGTGAGGTAGTCCACAATAACTAAGATGTACCGGTTCTCTCGGGGCTCCGGTGTGATAGGGAAGGGCCCCATTAGGTCCACAGCCATCCTTTCCATGGGTAGCCCCACCGGGAGGTGGCCCATGCGGGCGGGGTGAGGACCGGGTGGGGGCTTCCTTTCCAGGCAAACCAGGCACGAGGCCACCCAGTAGGTGATCTCTTTCCTATAGTCGGGCCAGTACCATCTCTCCGAGCACTTCCGGAGTGTTCGGGTTCTGCCAAAGTGGCCCACTATGCCTTGCCCGTGGCAAGACTCCCACACCTCCCGCTTCCTCTTTTGCGGCACTAGTAACTGGAAGTGGCGGGCGCTGCCAGGAACGAACCACCAACGACCCAGGAGGCCCTCTTTTATTTCTAGACGCTGGAGCTGGGCCGCGAGCGACCGCAGGGCGTACGGCTTGTCCCGGAGTTCGTCGCACGTGGGTGTGATGCCCTCCCGAATCCAAGCAAGAACTGGCGAAAGCAGCGGATCCTCCTCTTGGTCGCGCCGCCATTCCTCTCTCACTTCGGAAGCCCGATCTGGGTCGGAGGAGCCCAAGCGGGTGAGGGCGCAGACGTGTCCAGTCACGGGGGAGGTGGACTCATCCCCTTCCCCAGCGAGTCCGCATTGACGACAGGGGATACGGGAGAGACCGTCGGCGTTACCATGGCGACTACCGGGCCTATGTTCGACCGTAAAGTCGAACATGTCCATCACTTGCAGCCACCTAGCTATCTGCCCCTCCGGTTCCTTAAATGACATCACCCACTTTAGCGCTGCATGATCCGTGCGGATGAGCACATGCCGACCCAGGAGGTAGTGCCGAAATTTTTTCAACCCAAAGATGACTGCCAAGAGCTCGCGACGCGTGACGCAATAATTTCTCTCCGCTTTTGTAAGGGTCCGGCTGCCGTATGACAAGACGATCTCTCGGTCATCCTGCATTTGCGACAAGACTGCTCCTAAGCCGGTGTCCGAAGCGTCCGTGTCCAGGACGATCTGGCCCTCCTCTTGGGGATAACCTAATATGGGTGACTCTACCAGACATTGCTTGATCTCGCGGAAGGCGGCGTCACAGGCATCTGTCCAGGTAAAGGTCCTCCCCTTGTCAGCGAGTGTAGTCAGCGGCTTGGCCCGTGTGGCGAACTGGGGAATAAAGGCGCGATAATAGCCGGCTAAGCCTAGGAAGCTCCTCACTTCTGTCAAGGTTTCCGGCGTAGGCCAGTCTCGCACCATAGAAACCTTGCCAGGATCGGTGGCTACCCCATTGCGATTGACCACGTGGCCCAGGAATGCCACCTCCTGCTTGGCCAATTGGCACTTGCCTGGCTTGACCTTCAAGCCGGCGGCCTCCAGACGAGCCAAGACCTCCCCCAGACGCGCAACGTGTTCCTCGAACGTACGAGAGAAAACTACGATATCATCCAAGTACACCAAGCACGAGCTCCACTGCAAGCCACGCATGGCCACCTCCATAAGCCGTTCGAAGGTGCCCGGGGCGTTGCAGAGCCCGAACGGCATGACAGTGAACTGGTAGAGGCCACGGTGCATGGTGAAAGCCGTCTTCTCTCTATCCTCTGGCGCCATGGCGACCTGCCAATAGCCACTGACCAGATCCATCGTGGAGAACCACTCGGACCCGGACAGGGTATCGAGGCTGTCATCAATGCGCGGAAGGGGGTACGCGTCCTTCACGGTGATTTTGTTCAGCCGACGATAATCCACACAGAACCGCATGGATCCGTCCTTCTTCTTGACCAACACGACCGGGGAGGCCCAGGGTCCCTCCGCCGGCTCAATCATCCCTGCCTTCAACATTTTATCCACCTCCTGGTCTACGAGCGATCTGCGGTGGGGTGCCAGACGTCTCGGCGGCTGTTTCAATGGGGAATGGCCACCCGTCCGGATGCGGTGCTCCACCATAGTTGCCCTGCCGATGTCCCCTGGTTCCAATTGGAAGGCCCCGGCATGCTTCCTTAAGAGCGAGGACATCTCCTCCCGGCGATTCCCCGTCAGTCCGCTTACCAGGCCCTCCACTACCTCTTCTACCCGGGGGTCCCCAGGCGACACCACCCGGCAGCAGCCCGCGTCTAGGGTGTCGCTCTCTGCGGAAGGACCGCATATTTCTTCTACTGTCGCCAACTCCATCTCTCGATAGACGACAAGGGGGTCTTGCCCGGGGTTCAACAGTCGCAGGGGAGCCTCCTTCACCCGGGGGTCAATTAAGCCGCGGGCCACCAGCAGCCCTCTCTTGGTCTCCTTCTCTCGGAGTCCTTCTACCAGGCCCAAGTTATCAGTCTCCCATTCTCCCACCACATAGCCATCCACCACCGTTTCCGATCCCGGGGCCAACACCGTGGTGTATCGGCTTACGATCCGGCAGGACGCGCTAGTCGGTAGGGAAGGCGAAGCCTCCGGCGCCATGAGGAGCCTCTTCCCCGCCATGTCCACCATCATTCTAGTGTTCCTCAAGAAATTGGAGCCCAAGGTTACCCACTCCCCCATCAGCCGGAGCGGTAGTCCCTCTACAGAAAAGACTCTCTCTTGGGATGGAGGCAGCTCCCTGCTACCTCCGTTCTTGTGCCACCAGGCCAACGAGACGAGATTGATGGTCGCCCCGGTGTCTACCAAGCACTGCACCGGCTCCCCCTCAATCCGCCCCTCGACCAAGAGGCCCGCACCCCCCATCTCGAGTCTCCCCTGTATTTCTAGGTGATCCGTCGTCCGCGACGGCGGCCTCCTCGCTTCGGCCCTGCCTTGGGAGTCAGACAGGACCGAGTCTAGTTTTCCGATGGTTCCTTCGTTGTGCGGGATTCTGCTGATTCCGCTTCCCGGACCTTGGATTGCCACTCCGGGCAGTCGATGCGCATGTGGCCCTCCTTAGCACAATGGAAACATCTGAGGGGGGGGCGGCCCCCAGGCCGATCGCCCCTCGGTCGCTCTCTCCTCCTGCCCTCAGATGGCCTATCCAGCTTCTTGAAAGCCGCGTCTGTTCGCGCCATCACAGCTTCGGACTGTACCTGTCCCTCTTCTACCTTCTTGCGCAGGGCCGCCGATAGGACGGTAGGTAAGAGCACCCTCCCCGGTGGTCACCGGAGATGGGTCAACGTCAATTCGGCCCAGGCGATCGGCCAAAGTCGTAACGGATGGTCGCGGCCGATCGGGTGGCACGCCCAAGGGTCCTGATTCGGCGCTACCCGGCTGGGGGCCCGGACTCGGTGGCTCGGAGGGCAGTCCCCCCCAAGCCCCTCCTGGCTCCCCAGAGATCTGCATAGTGGATTCTCCTCCCGAAAACTGGGCCCGCGGCAGCCGTGAGTGGTCCAGACGATCATGCAATTCCTCCCGGCGACGAAACAGGGCGCCCACCGCTTCTGCGGGACCTTGCGTGACTGCGGGACCTTGCGGGACTGCGGGACCTTGCGGGACTGCGGGACCTTGCGGGACTGCGGGACCTTGCGGGACTGCGGGACTCTGAGACGAGAGTCGGTTCTCGGGACCCAGACGAATCATCACGTCTTCATCTATCTGCACGAGGTTCCCCCTCACCCCTGCCATCATTTCTTCTCTCTCTTCCCTAGTTAAGCCGTCACTGGACATATTTCCCCACCTGCGCCGCCTAAATTAGCCGTAATCGTGGGTTCCGCTCAAGAACCACCGCTGTCACCAATGTAGCGAATTAGACGAACACAGGAGTAAGTCGTTCAATTAAGCTTGGGGAAAACTCAACCCGTATATTGTGTGAATAAAGGTGTACAAATATCAAGGCGTGTCTCTTCTATTAATCAGATCTCATCAGTTACATAGCCAACGTCGTTCCTAAAGTCTACATAGGACTCTGCTGGGGAGGCTGGGTCACGTCCGCACCAGACAGCTGGGAGTCATAGACTGAAGGGGCAGCGGCCCCCGCGGGCCTTATATAGCAACCGCGGGCACCGCGCCCCCTCGTGGTGCGGGACCGAACCAGCCCAACCCGCAGAGTCCCGCGGAAAGCCTAGCGCTTCCCGCCCCGCCGCTACAATACATTATGGCATGAATTCCTTCTTCCCTAAGTATGCCCACGACCGCGTCAGCCATGCACTGCATGTGTGCGGAGCTGCATCGCGCGCCGAAGGGCATGGCCACCTCGATATATGAGAGACCGTTCCAACAGAGTGCCAGTAGGGGCCAGTCTAGTGGGTCGGTTTTGAAGTTCTTATATGCATTAGAGAGATCGAGGGTGAACATGCATGCGTCTGGGCCGGCGTGTATTAGATAATTTATGAGATGGTCGTTGGTGGGGAGGCCATGCTCCCTCACCTCACCCATGGCTGTGTTCTTACATATGTATGCATTTATAGAGTCTTTGTCAGGTAAAGTAAGGTCCGTAATGACACGGCGCTCTGTCATATCCACTTTTGGTTGTGACATGAGTGGGGCGGTATGAACCCACTCAACAAATGGCTGAGATTCGAACAGACCGATAATAGAGCCTATTGCGAGCTTCTTTCAACTTGCACCAGGTACTTTTTTTTCCACTCGAGTGATTGTCAGTGTAGGAGTTGTGGGAGGTTGGGCCCATGTAACCCAGGGGGGACCCATAGTGGAGGTAGTCGAGGAGGCGTTGATGTGCCGGGTTGCCACCCAAGTATCTACACCACGCCTGCAGATTTAAGTGAGTAGGAAGTATCTGTCTTGCGGCAAGACAGTTTGGGAGGACAGTGGCCTTGACATGTGCATATATATCTGCCAGGTCGGATGTAGTGTCGGGCTTCCCTAGCCCACTTAAAAGGGTCTATTTCTCCTCTTTCCTATCCCCTCGGGATGTGTGTGGTGCACATATGGGCAGGCACTGACACATTCTCCTGTTAAATTGTGTAATGTAGTTGTCGCCATGAATATGACCTTAGCTGTTGAAATGGCGTTAAACATCTATTACTCACTCACTCACTCAGATGTAGTGTCACCGAGGGAGTGCCAACCTGGGGAGGTTCTAGGCCAGAAATGAAGCCGATGATTAGCAAAGGCAATGGGAGAAATGTCAATACCAATTCCGCAAGGACTGTTTGACTGGCATGGACGGGGTGACTGGCAGCTTGTAAACCCGTCCCTGACTGGTCAATGACGGTCTGGCTCATGTCAGAAGTGAGGCTGGCGGTGGTGCCGTGCACGTCATCATGAGCAATGCAGGTGGGCCCAGAGCCTGTAAGGGGGTTGAGCGACAAAGTTTTACATTCATACACATATGATGGAGGCACTTTGCAAGTGTCAGTGGAATTATTGTTCAGATTAGCGCTGACACTTGATGGCTGTGAAACCCCATTGAGCACCCCAGGACTGTCCTCCTGGCATGGAGCGCTCCCTATCAGTTTTTTGGCGGGAAGAAAGGGGGGGCTTGGGGTCTTGTAATGTCAAACCATGTGTCGTGTGAAGTCGGAAGTGAAGTTTATTCGTGATTGACCCCGTAGCCCGAGCATCGGTCCCCGACCCGAGGGTCGAGCAATATCATAACATCACATCCCTCCCTTCATATGTGAAAGATGCATATATTCAATAACTCTATGTCTTAGTTATTGTCTCTGCAAATAAAGTTAGGATGTAGCCACAACCTGTTCTTCACTCAGTATCTCAGTTTTAGTAAATGAGAATAAAGTTCAAATATCACTGTCCATCAACCTCAAACTTGGGTATTTGAATAACAGTTTGTAATCTTTAACTAGATAAACAGTTAAACTTATGACTTATCAACAACAGTTATACTTTTTATAGATTATCCATCACTTGTGAATATGAACCAAAATATAACACAAATGCTCCGTCCTGTGGGCAATGTACTATTCCACTGCCATATAAACTATATGATGCAATTTCACACTTGAAAATAATCATTCACAGAATCTCTGTGGCTTTCTCACAACACGCCCAGACCGTGAAGTCACCTGTGGTGCAGTATCTGGGACAACCTTCCCCTTATCAACACTACCACCATCTGGCACCTGTGGGAATGATGACTGTGGTGGGACTGGCTTTAACTGTGGCATCCTTGGAGGAGCCTTTTGGGGTGACCCTGGTTGCGGTATTGGCATCTCAATAGGTGTACCAGCCTCCACCCTAGCTCCATGTGCACTGTTGTCAAGGGGTGTAGGTCTGGGGGTGTCTCTGATATGGACACGGTTCCTGCGGAGTAGTTTG
Organism: Acholoe squamosa; assembly: GCA_949317995.1. Lineage (NCBI taxonomy): Eukaryota > Metazoa > Annelida > Polychaeta > Phyllodocida > Polynoidae > Acholoe > Acholoe squamosa. Next base: position 16,695,175 of record OX439041.1, read on the forward strand.
CCTGTTGGGGTCTTTATTATGTAACTCCTGGGCTCTGCTGACTTTGCTTGGACAATAGCCTGGTCCCATTTGCCAGTCTGTACATTTTGGTAGGTAGCATTCTGTCCTGGTATGAGTGGAGGCAACTCCTTGGTGCTTCGGTCATGATATGCCTTTTGTTGAACTTGCTTTTTCTGGAGTTCCTCCCGTGCATCCTCGTGCATACGGGATGTGCTCTTGATCAGTACTGGTAGCGAGTCTCTGATCCTCCTTTGGAACATCAGTTCTGCAGGGCTCGGCACCTTGGCAGTCAGTGGGGTTGTCCGCAGCTGCAGTAGAGCTAGGTTGATGTCCTCTCCAGATTGCTGTGCTTTTTTGATAACACCCTTTGCAATAGCCACCTGGCGCTCAATAAACCCGTTGGACCTTGGGTAACGGGGTGACGATGTGACATGCTTGAAATGGTACTCCCTCTCGAATTTAGCAAAATCAGCACTGCTGTAATGTGGTCCATTATCAGAGCGAATCACATCTGGGAATCCAAACACACCACAATATTTCTTCAGTATATCTACAACTATTTCAGAGGTTGCTGGATTTGGTAGTTTGTCCACAAATGGGAACTTGGTGTAGTAATCTGCTGTCAGTAGGTATTGTTCATTGCCTAACTGAAATAGATCTGTGCCAAGTACGCTCCAAGGTCGGCTTGGGACCTCAGTCTGCAACATAGGCTCGTTTACTTGTGACCTCTGGTGCTCCTGACACACAGTACAGTTCTTGCATAGCCGCTCTATATCATCATTGATTTTTGGCCAATACACATCCAGGCGTGCCCTCATCTGGGTCTTCACAATACCGAGATGTCCCGTGTGCAGGTTTTTTAAGACACCTTGGCGCTGTGGCTCAGGGATAAACACTCTCTCACCACATAGGATTACGCCATCAACTACACTCAACTGGTCTCTGAAGGCCCAAAAGTTGCGTATTTGCACAGGTAACTCCTTCATTATCTCTGGCCATCCACAGTAGATAATCTCCTTCAACTCATTCAGAGCTGGGTCTGCCTGGGTAGACCTCCTGATGTCACTTAATCTATCTTCGGAGAACTGCACATGCTCGATCCGAATGTCCAAAGGCACATCTTCTGAGTTTGCTGGGTTTGGCAGACGGCTTAAGGCATCAGCAAGACCTACGTCCTTACCAGGGGTGTACTTCACCTGGAAGTCATAGTCCTGCACTTCAAGCAGCATGGCCTGAAGTCTTGGTGGTGCGACCATCATTGGCTTGGCTGTTATCATCTCAAGCGGTTTGTGGTCTGATAACACAGTGAATGGCCTGTTGTATAAGTATATGTGTAGTCGCTTGATGCCAAAAGTGATGGCCAGCATCTCACGCTCAATGTTCACATAGTTCTTCTGAGCAGGAGATAGAGATTTACTAGTGAATGCCACTGGCCTGGTCTCTACAGTATAACTACCATCCTGCAACCGGTCTGGCTGTAGTAGTGCTGCGCCCAGACCTCGTTCGCTTGCATCCACCATCAGATATGTGGGAGCTTCGGTGTCGTAATACTTTAAGCATGCTTCCTTGCTGATCAGTGTTTTTAAATGCTCAAACACATGCTGGTAGTCTGCTGACCACTCAAATGGTGTGTCCTTGCACAAAAGCTTCCTCACTGGCTCTGCCTGTGCTGAGAGGTTGCGTATGAATAGGCTGAGGTAGGTTATCAGTCCAAGGAACTCCTGCAGTTCTTTCTTGTTGGTGGGTGCTGGCATGGCCTTGAGGTCCTTCACCTTGGCTTTGTCAGGCCTCATACCGGCAACACTGAATACCATGCCAAAATATGTGATCTCAGACTTCTTTATGTCACATTTTTGGCTGTTGAATACCAGGCCATTCTTCTTCGCCTGTTCCATGAGATTCATTAGGTTGCTGTCATGTTCGGCCTCAGTTGCTCCATAACATGCTATGTCATCAGCTAAGCCGACAGTTCCAGGACAGCTTTCTAGGATCAGGTCAATCTTTTGCTGAAAAATGTCCTGGCTAACATTTAACCCAAATGGTAGCTTCTTGTACTTATATCGTCCAAATGGTGTTCTAAATGTCGTCAGGATCTGACTTTCCTCTTCCAGTTCTACACTCCAGTACCCTGCTTTCGCGTCAAGTTTACTGAAATACTTTGCGCCATGGGACTTGTGGCTGATCTCTTCAATTGTCTGTATTTTGTGTGGACAGCGCCTCAGAGCTTCATTTAGCTTCTTGGGATCCAAACATACACGGATGGAACCATCTTGTTTTATACTTGTGACAAGGCTGCTACACCAGTCAGCATGTTCAGTCACCTTTGAAATGACCCCCTGTGATTCCATCTTGTCTAATACAGCCTTGAGCTTCTCTTTGATGTGGATCGAGTACTTTCTCGGGGCATTAATGACCGGTATTGCATCATCCTTCAGGTATATCTTGGCTTTACCTGGAAGGTTGCCAATACGATCAAACTGCTCTGGATAACGGAGCTGTAGGTCTTTGACAGACGTGATTTTTGCACTGGGCTCAGCTGATATCGCACAATTGACTGTCACTAGGCCTAAATCCTCAGCCATTGGAAGGCCGCATACTGCGGGACCAGGGACATCCACTACATAAAATTTATGCTTGACCCACTCAGTGTCGCCATACCGGCTTGGTAGAGTTATGCTTCCATAGCAGTCAATTGGTATGTTGTTGTATGCCACTAAGGTAGTGTTCTTGGTACTGGTTATCTCCTTCTGATTAGGTGTCCCATCACAGTTCATTTTGCTTGGTAACATTTTCTTGAACACCCTAAGAGGAATTGTGTTACCCATAGCACCAGTGTCTACCTTCATGCTGAGCACATGCCTTTTTTTATCAGCCCCATCCTCCGGCACATCAATATCGACCTTGGCGTACACTTCCTTGCTTCCTTGCTTCCCCGGTACCTTCGGTAACACCTGCAACGTCTACCGTAAGGGTACTGTATTCTACAGTCTCAAATTCATCATACTGGGGTTCAGGTTCAGTGTTATTTGTGTTTATTTGGGCCACATGCTTTTTCCTTGTGTCTTTACCCCTTCGGCCCTGATAGTTGCGCCCACGTCGGCTCTTGTCAGCTGAGGAGGATTGTGCTTTATCGATCCAACATCTCTTTTCCCAATGACCGACTTTTCCACATTTGAAACATTTCATATCTGCAGCTGGGCAGCTATTTGTATCATCTTCATGATACAACCCACACCTATGGCACTTTTCATTGGTGGACTGTTGTTCACGGCTTTGTTTCTTGTTACGCTGTCGTCCGTCTTGGAGGATCGCATTAACCGTCGTCTTGAGTTTTTGTACTCTTACCATGCTCGTCAATGTGGTTTAGACTATTCTCGGTGGTCTCGCGTTGTCGCCCCTCTTCAAGGACTGCATCAATTGTGACGTCAGCTTTCTGACCAAGGAGCCACTTATGTTACTCGGCTAATGGGGTGCTGGCAAGAAGTTGTTCGACAAACCTTTCTTTCTCCTCGTCTGGGGTAAAGCTACAGTCTATTGACACACCTCTGAATTTAGTATAGAATTCATCCAGGGACTCATTCTCCTGGTACATGAAGTGCAAGTCAAGCCTCGCAGCTCTGAAGTTAGGCTTATTTATTTTCAGTATCTCTTCGAATTTCGCATATATTTCTTTCGGGTCCTTCTTCTGGGCATCAGTCAGAGTGAAGGAGTTATATATTTTTAGCCCTTCATCGTCTAGAGAGTGTAATATGTACGGCACTAATGCTTCACCAGTTTTTGTTGAGGTTACGGAGTACACAAATTGTACTTCTCGGTTTTATCACCTGTACCTGCAAACTGCATGGTTGGGGCATGTTCTTTGGCTGCCATTTTGGCAATTTGGGTTGAACAGACCAGTCTGATTTACACTCTAGTTGTTCAAAGATAACCACTATCACTAGTGTCAGTCCTGTACCTGGCTTGGACAGTATGTTTCCTATGGGGTCTACGGTACTATAACTGTGGGTACTGTCACACTTCATAGACACACTATTTTCAACACGAATGGGTACACAGTGTGATTTTATTTGCTGCTGACTCCTATACATCTACCACATTCAGAGTTCAAATTGACACTTTGGTAGTTGGGGACACTGGACTGGGTGTTACTCCTAGAATGCTAAATGTAATTCATTGATTACATAGGCTGTCCACACTTTTGGGCAATTTTTTTTGCTATACTAACACACAGTTTTAACAGTGTCTATCTTGACTTCCAAACAGGGCATTCATCATCTGCCCCAATTTTCGCTCACATTGGCTAACATTAATATGCTTCAATCTGCTTATTTGCTGATATGTACACATCAAACTGTCATTCACAAGTGTTGTCTGGGATCCTATCTTTACCTGTATCACCCTTTTGCACTTTCATTCATCAATTATAGGGCAATATTTGGCAAATCCCACCGCTGTCACCATGTAATGTCAAACCATGTGTCGTGCGAAGTCGGAAGTGAAGTTTATTCGTGATTGACCCCGTAGCCCGAGTATCGGTCCCCGACCCGAGGGTCGAGCAATATCATAACATCACAGGTCTAAGGTGTGAGGCCTGGTTTGTGAAATGTGCATGAGAGTGGCCTTGGTGATGTGGCTGGTGTGTGGGCGGGGTCTGCAGTGCAGGTGACCATTGTTGAGGGAAGCCTGCCTGCTGGTGTAGGTTGGTTGCCTGGTGCCCCGTATGATATATATTTGTTTGTGGGTTACCTGACCTTGCCCGGCATGATGTGAGTGAGTGGTGTGAATACTTTTTCCAGCCGCCCTGCTGGCTGTGGCAATGGGAGCAGAAGTGGAGCAACCTGAGAGAACCATTATTGTGATGTTTATTGTACTGACAGCCTTTTGCTGAGTTAAAGTCATTGCAATTGACCTCTTTTAGGTACTCTGTGAGCATGAGAGTTGCTATTGTTTGTTTTTGGCTTGCCCTGTATGGCTGCCCTCAGTCGGTCATTTTGGAACCTCCCCTGGTAGAGGTCCCAGCCTGAGTTCTCAGATTCCATGGTATCGAATAGGCCCTGTGACCATGATTGTGCAACCTTGGGGTCGACTATAGCATCCTCTAGAATATGCTCCAGATGGAGGAGGTACTCAGGCCATAACGGCTGAAGTGCCGCCCGGGGGTCACGTATCTTTCTGACGTAACATGTTAGATATTCTACAAGTGACATGCTGTCCCTACTCTCAAGTTTTTTCTTCATGTTATAGATGCTTGGCCTACGGATATACGGTTTAACAAGTGGCTCATTTATAAAAGGGTCGGCCAGTATGTCATCCTTACCATGTGTCCGTTGTATAGTCAAGCATTCTGCACGGAGGGAGTTGTCAACCAGCTGTTCCCTTGTAATGGGTATCCTCCCTGGGCGAAGTGTGGATTGTTGTTGTTGGTGGTGAGTGCCCATAGACGGGGCACTAGGTGCTCTATGTCTGGGCGGGTCAGCAGTGAGGGGCCGACTGGCTGACTGATGTTGTCGGCTGTCCCCGGGAGTGTCAGCCGCCTGGTCCGGGCCGGGGAAGTTGGTATCCTGGTAGGGTGCGGGCGGCTGCCCGCGTGGGTGTGAATCTGCATGGAGATCGCGGTGTTGGTTGCTCGCGACGCCATCTTGTCTCCGGGGGATGCCATCTTGGGGAGGGGCACTGCCATCATGCGGAGTACCAGCGGTGTGGCGGGAATATTGTTCGCCATTTTGATTATTGTCAGGCTTGATAAATGTCAGTACCTCCTCAAAGCGCTCGGCCAAAAGTAGGTTAGGGTTCCAGCAACAGATCTCCAGCACCTCTCCATGGCAAGGTGTGATGTCACGTGAAAAAACTCTATTGCCAGCTGGGTTGGGGGGGGGGCTTGATTGACTTTGCCAAATCGGTAGATATTTTTTCGAACACCCCATCACTATGGTAGCGAAGTCAGTCCGAAATCTGGACTTCAACAAAAAAACACAAAGTATGTTTCAAATGACAGAGTTTGAAAATTGAAATCCATAGCTTTTTGAATCAAGATGATATGCCCACTAGAAGTATTTTTATACCTGTTTATAATTTAGAAATATAAAAACCTTTCTGCCATTCAGTGCCCTGTGTTTTCCCCCAAATACTCAGATAAGACCGCGCATTAAACATGCACTACGCGCTGGGGATTTAGGGAAAATTGCAATTAAATACTGATAGATTTGGATTGGAGGGGCCGATCTACAAACCAATTACACCAAATTAAAGCTGAAAATCAGTAGATTAACATACCTGGATTTCATTCAATTGCTACATGGATAAGCGTTTTAAATTTTAAGTTGAAGTCATAAATTAAAATAATTTATTGGTGAAAATTTTGATATTATGCATTCACTAGATTCAAAATCGCAGAAAATGCAGCCTTATAGCTGTACAAACTGACAATATTCTGATAAAAAACATGTTGTAGAATAACCCTGTAGGTTCTGTTAGCTTCAGTAATAAATATTTGTTTTAGAAAAATTGGTCTAAACAGCAGAAGTTTGTAAGACCACACTGCTTTTAATAATCTGTCAATATTTATCAAAATCCCCTCAAAATGTAGGTCTACATGATGGCAATAGAGATAAGATATTGTATTTCATTTTGCTATGACTAGTTAGGGCATTATCCATAGGTTTCTAGAATATGTAGTATAACTGTTCATACACCCATCCAGAGTGACCTGGCAGAATCTTGATTTGACCCATATTTCCAAGGGTGTCAACATGATGAAATTAAATATTTCTGCAGAAAATACCCTATCAATAGATAGCAGAGATTCTCCCCTTCACATGCATACCACTCATGTAATATTCTGATTAATAGTGCCTTAGAAATCCCAATTTCAAGAACACTTGTTTAGCATAGTGACATATACAATCCACGGGTCCCAGAGCTTGGCTGACTACTACGGTAGGTATGTGAACATTTTTTCAAAAAGCTGTGTTTTTTTCGTCAGAATTTTAAACCATAAAAAGAGGATTGTGTTGTGACCTTAACATGATTTTTTTACATAGTTTCCACATCTGCTTTACCCCAGAAATATTATATTTCCTGAAAGCCAGTAACGTTGCGGACATAATGCTGTCATTCCGAAGTCTCTGTGATGAATACAACTGTAATTATGATTTTTTAAATGAAAAAAAGTAAGGAAAAATGCTGAATTTTGGCGAGAAATAATTAATTATTAAATCCTACAGATCCTAGATCTCTGTTGATCATCAATAGATTCCTTTGAAACTGGTACATTGGGGTTTAAATGATGCTCTATCTGTTCTATATATTTTCGTTACTGTCTATAAGTTCCTTCATGTAGCATTTGTCTTGAGACTTTGATTGGACCTTATGCTAATTAGGCATGTAATTGATTAACCAATTGATGCATTAATGGGACATTAGAAGGTCAATACAAACCTTACTAATAAGATGATAACTATGAGCTACCCCTGTACTAAGCCCCAAAAACAGGCACACTTTTATGTGACGACGTCCGCGCTCCCTGCAGCACTGATTTTCACATACCTTAATACGGTAAAAATTAGTGCATCCCCCTCTAACTTTTCTAAGATTAAGAATTTGCAAAATGAATTTGCAAAATGACCCCCCCTCCCCCCAAAAAAAGTCAGATACGCATGTGGAATGATGCATCATGGTTATTTGGTTTCGCCATATTTATTTTTGACCCCCCGGCCAGTGTGAAGGTCTATTGGGGTTTGCCCTCCCCCCACCAGGGCTTGGACCAAACCTTCCAAGGGTTTTTTTTTTCCAAAATGCCCCCACCCCATTAGCCTATCATATAACAAGCTCCCCCCCCCCACACACACACACCTGGCAATAAATGACTCGGCCCTAAAGGCTCATGGCCTTAGGGGTGGTCATTATTTATCAAGGACGGGGGGGGGATGAGTTTTTGCGCGGACGTGATCATATTTTTTCTACCCCGCCCCCTCGAAGACAGTGAACAATTTTTGAGCCCCCGTTCCAGAGGCGTGAAAGATTTTTACGCCTCTCTTTGATCTATAGTAGCATGCAGGCCTTTTAGCTAAAAAGGGGCCACAACCCCCCTATTATCGAAAAATATTAGATCCAGGCCACAATAAAATGTGGCTGTTTCTGGTTGAGAGGACGGATCATTGTGAGAGATGCTGATGAAAAACTTTTTTCAGCCCCTGGCAGGAATTTACTTTGTTTTCTTATTATGACAAATCCCACTTGGCAAAAAACGTGTTTTTAACGTTTGCAAACGTTTTTATTTGGTTTGGATAAAAAACGTTATTTTGACGTTGAAAAACATTTTTAAACGTTTTTTCAACCAATTTTGAACCAAATAAAAATGTTTGCTTTTTCAACCAAATAAAAACGTTTTTTTATTTACATTTATTTTCCGTTAAAAAAAGGTTTTTTAACCTGATATAAAAACGTTTTTATAAAAACGTTTTAATAACGTTTTTTTGAGTACATGTAAAAACGTTATTTTGACGTTAAAAAAAAACTTTTTGCAAACTTAGGAACCAAAATAAAACGTTTTTTTGACGTTAAAAAAATGTTTTTCTGCCAAGTGGGACTACTCTATAAATATCCCACTTGGCAAAAAACGTGTTTTTAACGTTTGCAAACGTTTTTTTTTTGTTTGGATAAAAAACTGTTAGTTTGAAAACGTTTTTTCAACCAATTTTCAACCAAATAAAAACGTTTGCTTTTTCAACCAATTTTCAACCAAATAAAAACGTTTTTATTTATGTTTGTTTTACGTTAAAAAAAACGTTTTTTTAACCTGATATAAAAACGTTTTTATAAAAACATCAAAATAACTTTTTTTTGAGTACATGTAAAAACGTTATTTTGACGTTGAAAAAAAAAGTTTTGCAAACTTAGGAACCAAAATAAAACGTTTTTTTTTACGTTGAAAAAACGTTTTTCTGCCAAGTGGGATCCCATGTACTTAAAGAATCTTCATACGCTCAACCAGAACCAGACTTTTCTTTTGATTTGTTTTGGTCATTTTGGTTTTTGAATTTTGAAAATCATCCAGAAATAAACTTTTTAGAGCAGAAATCTTAAAACTGGAAAGTGACTGGGTAGAATTAAGGTGTCCCCCTTGTGGATCCAGGGATTGTTCCATGTTCGCCATGAGTGGTACATTGGTTAACTACATGAAGTGTGAAGTAAGTTTCCACGTCCGTCACACTTCATGGGAGGTCACGTGACCTGCCGCTGGTTACGTAACTTACGTAACTGCACCTGGGGACCAATGTAACCAAAACAACAACAGACACGACGATGTCAGGAGCTCCTGGGGGATATTGGAAGTTTATAAAACATAGTAGAGGATGTTGAATGATAGATTTTGTTAGAAACATGGAATAAGAGCATGTCTGTCCCTCCCTCGGGACAGACATGCTCACGTCTGTCACAGTGGGTAGTTCCCTTATAGAACTCAATACCTGTGAATAAGACGTATGCGCCTTATACGTGGGAGATTACAGTAATTGCTTTGGATGTACTGTAGGTATTCCATATGCTTTGTTCTTAGAGGTAGAATAATTCAATAACTCAGGGTGCGTCTTATACATAGGATTAGGATATGCCTTATACTCCAGGTACTACCAGTACATTGATTCTTTCAGGAGGACATACCGGTTAGCAAATGTCATTGACCATGGAATATTTTTGCATCGTATACGCCAAGGTGTGCTTCATGGAATACGCCAGCCACACCTCGGGGAATACGATCCAAAAATATGGAATGGGACATTTACATTTATGTCATGGCCAATAGGATAATTTGCTTTTAAATAAAGAAAAACTCCCCCTGTTTGCTGCAGCAGGTTACATGACCATCAGCCATTGAATACGGACACATTGTATTCCATCCCCCCATTGAATATGGCCTGTCCAGTTCTGTTCTATAGTAACGATCGTATAATCTTTGATGGATTTTGACCTTCTTGCTGGAAACAAAATTAGATGGTCGAGGGGGATGGGGTAATAATCTTAAATGTACAAATGCATTAAGAGTGTTATTAGTCAGATAGCAGAAAGCCTAACCCTGTAGTACCATGGTTTTTTCTGGTTATCAGTAATCGGCTTTTACCGTACCAGATCACACCTACCTTAATCTCAAAGTCTGATAGCCTAAGTCAATGATATCTCAGTATACCTGTAGTATATGCATCTATTGTTGGTTGGAATGCAGAGAAACAATGAGCGTGTTTCACATTCTACAAATACACTTTATACAAAACTAAAAGAAAACAAATTACATTTACCATAATACAGCATATATAAAAGTGACTCTGCATTTCCGGATTTGAGAGAAAAAGGCAAACAATTAAATAACATTGATTCCAAGCAACAAAGGATTTTTAGAACTCAAAAAGCTCTGAATAGATAAATGCACATAGGATCCCCTGTGCTGCAATTAGAACTACAAGAGCCTTGCTGAAGTGTAAGCGTATCCCCACTCCCTGCACTCAAAATAACCATGCCATTAGTAAGATGATAATGGGAGGTACACTGTGGTTCTCGATCTTGTATATGCTACTTGATATCAGCCTGGTATATCTCTTTGTGATTCTTTATAATAGATCGGGAATGTGAGTCATTCTGATAGCTTATTACGTAGAACTATACTCCGAACTATACCATAATGATATTTAGGGTCTGAGGAAATTTCTGGATTTTTTTTTTTGAGAATATAACGGATGTAATTCGAGAGGGTTTTCATTGATTACAAAGACTTTTTAAGTCCCAAAGACGTAAACGTACCTAAAGAGAACCTGTATTTGAGAATTTCAAGGATATTGGGAGTTCATCAGTTTTATCCTTTTATTCTGTATTCCTCAAAAAAATTAATAAAACTGTAAGATCCCCCCGGGAAGATCCCCTACATATTGTTGACCAGGTACTGAAATCTCCAGTTCTATCAAAAAGTGTGCCAGCCAATTTTTCTAATATCTAATCCAACTGTTTGAAGGGTCATAAGCAATGTCAAGTGTCGTTTTACCTGGACATGTTGGAATGTCAATACCGTAATCTCCCGCGTATAAGGCGCGTCTTATACGCCAAACAAAATGCTGCTGAGTCTTATACGTGGGAGGGACATTGCCTTGAGTTTGGGGTGCGCCTTATAGGGGGGGTATTTTTACTATAGAACAGTACTAAATTAACAAAAATCTGCCCTTAGGGGTGCACCTTATACATGGGACAGGCCTCCCTTAGTTGGGGGTGCGCCTTATAATCGGGAGATTACGGTATTGACAATTCATTGAGCCGGTACTTAAAATAGGTTAACCCCACAGGGGCAGCATATGAATGCAGTCCTGGTGAGTCACTTGCAACTACCATACAGTGCTGTATTTACGTATAATGCCAACTGTGTCGTGTCTGTGGTCTATATGCCCGCAATGTAGTGGCATGGTGCACCCGTGCAGCACTCATGGGTACATCGCTAGAGGTACTAGGGCCCGGGTGGTAGGATTGGTAGATACTTAAGTTTGTTTCTTTTTGATATTCAGTAGGATTCGTTTAATGGTATGGAATAAAATTCAGGGCGGATCCAGAAGGGTTGGACGGGGGGGGGGGGGTACACAGCCAGGAAAATTTGGTCTAGAAGGAGCGCACTCAGCATCTCATGACACTTAGTTAAGAGTCTTACCATTGTCTAGCTAGGGCATGTCCCCCAGCACCCACTCCACTTCTTGAATCTGCCTCTGAATTTGATCCCACTTTCTCTCTTGTCCAGGAATTCCTGGTTTTCATCTGCTCAGATTTCTGAGCCTGTTCCCAAGATAAAGTAAGGGACTGGTCATTATTTATCAACAGGGGGCGGGTGGTGGGTTTCCGCGCGGATGCGGGAAAATTTTTTATGCCCCCCCCTCGACGACAGTCAAAAGTTTTTGCGCCCCCCCCCCCAAACCGGAGGCGCTAAGAATTTTCACGCCCCTCTTTGAGCTATAGTAGCGCGCTGGCTTTTTTGCTCAAAAGAGGGTAAATTTTTTTCGCCTCCCCCTCAAGAGGGGTCAAATTTTGTTGGCTCCCCCCTCGGGAGGGGTCTGAAATTTTTACGCCCCCCCTCAAACCCACCATCCCTCCCCCCTGTTTATAAATAATGACCACTCCCTAACATCCTGGGAACTACTCCCCCATAACCAGTTTCCCTGTCTTTTGCCACCCAGTGAGCAGCATCTCTACTGTAATCTCCTGCGTATAAGGCGCAGCTGGCGCATAAGGCGCATCCCCAACTAAGAGAATGCAATTCCATGTATAAGGCGCACCTCTAAGGGCAGATTTTTGTTAATTTAGTACTGTTCTATAGTAAAATTACCCCCCTACAAGGTGCACCCCATACTCAAGGCAATGTCCCTCCCACGTATAAGACTCAGCAGCATTTTGTTTGGTGTATAAGACGCGCCTTATACGCAGGAGATTACGGTATTCATTGTATATTTAATTTAATAAAAGGTTCTCATGTCTATTTTTACAGAGACTGTGGTTGTGAGGTGATGTGTGTGCGCTTTAACCCAGAGGCAAATATCATTGCTGCCGGACTCAAGGACGGATGTGTACGGGTATGTATAATTATTCTGATGTATAAGACCTAATTGGATTAGACCTACAAACATTTTCATATTACTTCATGTATAACGCACGGCATATATGAAAGGATAGGCCCTCAGTGCATCTCATAACATCAGCAGAAGTTGGGGGTTCACCTTATTGTCTAGGATATTTAATTATAGATCAGTAATAAATTGCTCAAAAATGAGCCCTAGGTGCTCCTTTTAAGGAGCTTCAGGGCTGCACATCTATACATCATGATTCCTGTTCTATTTGTGTCACACCCTCAAAAAGTAGGGATGATGCTCCAATGCAGACTCACGAATACTGCATTATAGCAGGACCTAAAGTATAACGACACAGGAATATAAAGATAGGTTAATCTGCTCCTAAAGCTGACCTGGTTCACCCAGACTTTGTACACTGGTGTAGAGTGATCCACATTAAGTTTTTTGTCTCACAATTTTGCATATATCCATATTCACACACTCTCTCTGTCACATCCATATGCACTGACATGGGTGCAGTCCTACCATAATATTTATACATGCATCTGTATAAAGCTTAGAAATAGGTGAAGCTCTATCAGGTCCTACCGTAATATTTATACATGCATCTGTATAAAGCTTAGAAATAGGTGAAGCTCTATCAGGTCCTACCGTAATATTTATACATGCATCTGTATAAAGCTTAGAAATAGGTGAAGCTCTATCAGGTCCTACCGTAATATTTATACATGCATCTGTATAAAGCTTAGAAATAGGTGAAGCTCTATCAGGTCCTACCGTAATATTTATACATGCATCTGTATAAAGCTTAGAAATAGGTGAAGCTCTATCAGGTGAAATGGTGTATTGATTGCGTCTTACCAAGGACACAATCAAAAATTGAATCACCCCTCCCCACTCCAGCACCAGTTAATGGTTCTTTCTTTTAAAGAAATGATGTGAGGGGAAGAATTCATCTATTAAGGATAACCTTCAATTTCAAATGAAATTAATATTTCGTTTGAAAACCAAGGTTTTTGGTAAGGAACAAAATAAATAAAGGGGGGGGGGGGGTGGTATCAGTGAGAGAAATTATCAACAATGAAAAAATACAAAAAAAAAAATTCTGAGGCAAATGTATAAAAAAAATACTTAGAAATGCATACACGTACAATCCCTCTTGTTATGGCTAAGATTTAAATACCGATATTTCAGTTGTGGAATGAAAGCTAATGAACACAAGATCAATCTTCAAAGAGATATTACGCCAGTAAAGAATGCTATCCGTAGCACTTGTAAATAGTACTTTTTGGTCGCTGATGGTTAACTTGGAGATGTATTCTTTATAGTATGTGTTACAACCAGATCATTTGCTCCACAGCCAACTTGTCTGGTTAGATACAGACATGTCGGATCATCAATATTAGGTAGTGACTGAGCACATCCTTTGTCCTGACCGATCAAGTTTCACTGGTACAGTTCTAAAAAGGAATTTCAGGAGAGATAAAGGAAGTACCGTAATCTCCCGCGTAGAAGACGCGTTGCGCGTATAAGACGCACCCCAAACTCAGCAAAGGCATTTTCGCGTATAAGACACACATTTTAATGCTGAAATTTGTAAGATTAGTACATTTCTATAGTAAAATTACCCCTGGTATAAGACGCACCCCCAACTTGAAGAAATCCTATAAGACGCAGTAGGGATTTGTTTGGCGTAGAGGACGCGTCTTATACGCGGGAGTTTACGGTAATCCATGCATTTTGTAAGCCACTCTCTGACTTTGTAAATAAGAAACATATTTATATTAAAGTAACAGCATGGTCTAAAGGCACAGACAAGCCACTGCTTATACGCAGGGTTTTATGGCATTTCTTTGTTTAAACATTCCTTGTTTAGAACATACCGTAATCTCCCGCGTAGAAGACGCGCTGTGCATATAAGACGCACCCCAAACTTAGCAAATGCATTTACGTGTATAAGACGCACATTTTAAGGCTCAATTTTGTAAATTCAGTACATTTCTATAGTAAAATTACCCCTCGTATAAGACGCACCCCCAATTTCAGTACATCCTAGAAGACTCCCCAGCATTTTGTTTGGCGTAGAGGACGCGTCTTATACGCGGGAGATTACGGTACTACCGATATTCTTTTTGAACAAATGGTGCATCTGGGGCTGAATAGGTTGCATTCGCATATTCTATCTAAGACCCTATCAACAGCAATAGTATGGGTGTGGACCACTAAAATCGACATGGTGACATGGGTTATTTTAGGCTATGTGACATGGGACATGAACAATTTCTTAAAATTGACATGGTGACATGAATAATTTCTTAAAATTGACATGGTGACATGACCATTTCTTAAAATTGACATTGGGACATGGCCATTTTTTAGAATCGACATGTGACATGGGGGACCCCCATCCACACCCCCAATAGTACCATTTTCGCGTATCATAAGCCACACAGTGAGTTCGGGACAACCCTATAAGTCACACCCTGAAAGCTGTTTTGCATATGAGCCACAGTTTATATGGAGGCGTTTATGGTACATCAAATATGGTCAATGGCCAGAACTGGATCTAGAACTCGGTTAGGGGAGTGAAGCTATATATAGTAATAGGGTGAGGCACTCTGAAGGGCCACCATATTGACAGTAGGCTCAAAGCAGACATGGAACATTGCAGACACAGTGCAAATCCTATGGGCTCAAAGCAGACATGGAACTACAGTGACTGACACTTTCTACCCTACTCCCCACAACCTCTGCATGGAAATTGGCTCAAGTTGGCACGCATGAATATGGTAGATGGAATTGTAGCTTACTGCGAACTCATCTCATACAATATTAATTCACTGCTCGGGTGATAGATTACTTGTTTGTGTATCAAATGAGCCCAAAGGTTAGAGTGGAGAAAGTTTTCTTCATGACTTTCGACAATTATCAACCCAAGTCTGGTTGCACTGAACAAATTAACTCTTAACCGACTGGGGTGTATAATGTCTTATAATCATGAGAATTTGTTTATGATTATATTTACCCTTTTGCCATTGGGAATTAAATCTCATTAAAGAGGTATGGAATAACGATAGCATTCATATGTAAAAAGGCATGCTGGTTTGTTCATGCCCTGCATTATAGCCTTTCAAATGCCAGGGTGGATAAAGAATTGAAAAAAAAATTAAAGGATTCAGGGATATTTATAATTTTTTAGAATTTTGTCTGATTTCAGAATTTTCTCAGTTCTTTTTGCCTGTAACTCAAAGTTCAAAACTCTGAACGGTGTTTTGTGGCATGTTACACCGAATACAGACACCCTGACTTACACATCCCTGGGGGTAAAACTCATCCATCCAATCAAGTTCTCTACATGGTCCAGTTCAAAGTTCTTTGTCAAGTTTGAGAGCAAATAGGATTAAACCCTGGCCTAATTTATTCCAGCCTAGTCTTTGCCAAGATACTAACTTTTATGGCACCATAAACTAAATAGGCCAGTCCCAAGTTATGAATAAAGGCACGATTTATGGGTCCCATAAGCTGCACAATGGTACTTATCAGGGATATCTCCGACACATTTTCAGATTAGTGGAGTGCTGTATTGGCATGTAGAAAAAGAATAAAACTTCTTGTAAGGTGTAAAAGTTATACGATGGGATTTTATGGGTTCTTTTTTGTTAGGGTAAACTTAGCATACATGCTAAGTATACTATAGAACATGAATGGAGGGCCAAGGAATAAGTGCATAGTCATCGACCAATCAACTGAGGGGGAGAGAGAGAGATTGAGGATATTCTGCCACTCAACCACATTCTATGTGCCTGATCAAGTATGAGTCAGATTAGAAATCCTAGAGATGGATTCAGTGAAGGAGCCTATAATAAAGTAGGGTACTTAACATTAAGCGATGTACTCGCTGCAGTCTCACACTTGTACCTTACTGCTTCTCACCATTGAGAGTTTATTTGAGTGGATGATTCATACAAAGCATTGATTGTACTGGTTAATGTTGTAGATTATTAGCGCGGCGACTCTAAGTCCTACTAGTGAGACTTGTAGACTAGTCAATGGTTCAGAGTCGCCACGGTGTAAGGGATAGGGGAGCCCTGATTTCTATTTTTTCACTGTTCTTCTCCTATGGACTATTTTGGCACAATATTGAGGCATTGTTATCAGCATATGTATGTACTAATGGTAGATAACTTGTTTTTGTGATATATGTTTAGTTTGGGTTTTATGATTAGATTAGACATTTCAGCTCCTGGAGCTCTATGGAAGATTAGCATAAGACAAAATTAAGATTCACCAATACATCTCTGTAGGCTTTATCTGATAATTCTGTGGTCTGAAATTGCTGTATATATGTACTAAAGGTTTTATCTCACGGGGTTATGGTACATTTGGATCATATATTCTGTATTTGAAGAAGATATTTACTGTTTAGAATCTCTATAAATCTCTATGGAGAGACAAATGCTAAACTTGGTGTACCCTGTCTACAGAGGGGAGGGGGTTACCAGTTTGGTGGGGAGGGGGTTGTGACCAGCTGTATGCTGTTGGGGTTGGTAAGACTGCCACACACAACCCTAGTCATTCTGGGGTCCTTGGTGCATATGGTTCTGGGTCATTGAACATGCCCACCTCTACCATTTGTAGTGGTCATCTATGGGCAGGCAGAACTTCTCGGTAGTAGACCTAGTAGTACAAGGCAGCACAAGAGTTACAGGGTGAGCCAGATGGTACAACCTTTAATTGCCTTTGAAGTTAGCTTTCTTATTATTCTATCACTAGACACAAGATTACAAGTTGCCGCGCTATGTCTCACAGGTCTATTCTCTACTATTCTATTAAAATCTACAACACTATGGTTTTATATAATTAGAATAACAGTCCATCAAGGTTAACAAGGTTCACCCTTAGTGTTAAATATAATGTGTGTACAGAGCTCCACTTTAGACCATGTCACACTCTAACTTCCCAGTGTAAAGTGATATCAAAAAGATGTGTGATTTGGGTGAGTCACACGCCAAATCAGCGATAAGATCATTGAGGATGCTTCAGGTGGATGCTTTTTCTACATCCACTTCTTTGACTCCAAAAAGAGTTTTGATGACAGGAGCCAGCGTTGTCTTGCAAAGGTATATGTTTATTGATCCTTGACTGAGACCTCAATCTTTTCCTACTTTAGATTAACTTCTTGTCAGGAGTTAGATGGTCAAACCGTTGGTTAATATCGTGGCTGCACATAATGGAGTTCCTCAAGGCTCAGTAGTTGGACCCTCATGTTTCCCAATGTCATTTACTTTGCAGTGAGGACATGGCCCATAATTTAACAGGAATCAATTCCCACCCAGAATTTCAGAGCCTGTGAGCGTGTGTAATTGCTTAACCAAACAAGTCTCAACAAATCACATTGAGACATGATTTAGATGTAACATCAAACGTTTTGGAATATCTATTTGCCTTTAGCTCAGAATTATAATGGATGCAAAGGGTAGATATATTACATGATTTTACTTTGTACATCACTATTTTCGACATTATTGTTTTTCATGCGCTCTTCTATATCACATAATTGTATTCATACTTATTTCACATTATTGTACTTTGTCATACAGATGTACAGTACAGACACAGGCCAGGTCCTCTACAGTCTGACAGACTCCGATACCAACAAGCGCCATCTGTCTGTTACCTCCGTCCGCTTCTGTCCCGCTGAGTCTAATGATGCAAAAGTAGAACACCACCACATGCTAATGGTTACATGTAAGTGAAACCACTAGACTCTTTATGGGTTGTGGCATGATTTTTAAAGGGTTTCAAATTCATTTATCGTTGTGTGGGACACAAGCTATTAACTTACTGCTGTCAAAGTGGTGCATCCCGACAAATCATAACAAGTATATCAACTGCTTAGTTCAACAGGACACATTGAATGTGCACAGTTGTGCTATTTGAAAAGGCTACTTTCATGTATCATGCTCGCAAAAGCATGATGCATGAATCATGACAAACTATTCAAAAGTGATTTTGACATAAATGATGACACTTAGAAACTGGTCTATTTAACCTGGGGTACATGTTGTCTTCACACACTACAATGGCACTTTTGCAGTATAATTAAATATATAACATTTTCACTATCGAATACTGATACTTGTATATTAGTTAATTCAAGTTGCCAAATTTTCTCTTTGCTAGCAAACATTAAACCATAACTCTCATCATCTGCTTATCTTTGCCCAAAATAACAAAACCTTATGTCTCATAACAGATGCATCAGGCCTCATAAAGTTCTGGCACTACCCTTCACAATCTTGTCTCTCCACAATCCACGACCGCAAACAAATTGACGAGTACTTGACAAACGACCAAAATGACTCCTCCAACTGGAAGGATGACCGACAGACACTGGCCTCAGCCATCAGTATACCTACAATGAGGTTTGCCACAACAGGGGCAGACCCCGGCATTAACATCTATGACTTAAATACCAAGAAGATCATTACAACCTGTGGGCCAAGGTGAGTTTACTCTACTCATAGAGGATTTCTTTTAGAAGTAACATTCAGTGACCTTTTGGAGAAGTTATCTCTTAATGTATCAATTAAGAACATAAATAGTGAAAGGAAACCTTCTAGGAAAGAATACACAGAAATAAACCTCATGTAGTATTTTTAAACATCAGTTTGAAAGGGTGCTGCGCAATACTGATCTGATAAAGGAGTATAAAAATTATCATATTAATTTTTCTTATGTCATAAAAGTCATAAAACATTTTTAACCCCCAAAAAAATCACTTTTTGAATAATAATTGCAAAAATAATGGTTTCTTTTTTTGTTTAAAAAAGAACGCTTTTTTCTGACAATTGGGGTACCTCATTTAAAGTATTCCTTCTGTTCTAGTGACTCCCGTGATGTTATGAACGGACACCGGGCGCGTGTGTTTGCCATCCAGTACCACCCGACAGACCCACACCTCTTTGTGACAGGCGGCTGGGACGACACTGTACAGGTATAGCTTGCTCTTCTATTTACTTAGGGTATATAGTTTTTATTACCTTCTCACGGCACTAAGGCCACACCAAATTAAAAGATGGATTTCCCGCACCTGTTTTTCAGAAATTAGAATTTTATTTTTATTTGAAAAATAATATTTATTTTTATTTGAAAAATAATATGTCTATGGATCCCGCCCGCCTCATTTTCTGTGATTTTCACTTTTTTTTGGGATCAAGCTAGAAGTACATGTATATGATTGATCATTAAGGTACAGGAAGGACAGACCCTCATTGAATAGTCATAACTGTGCAGATTTTCCTAATGCCAAACACTGTTGCCCATATACGATATTCAACCAAGCATGGCTTACATAAGGACCATAATATCTACCAAAGCCTGAATCACTAATGGCAAAAGAAAAGTCACCCTCTCCATATATTTGATATTAAGAATCCATAGACAATATTTTATTTCAAGAAAATAAAAATAAAAACTTTGCCCTCCCGCACCATATTTTCAAAATGAAAATCCATAGACGAACTTTTTTATTTGGTGTGGCCTAACCGAGTATAGAATCTCCATTCCCTATATAGAAACAAAGAAGACCATTTCAACTGAAAACCCCTGGCTACATGCAATAGAGCTAGACTGCTTTGTTGAAATTCATAGATATTGTGCAAAGTCAATTTATCAAATCCAAACTTGTGCACCATGCCATAGGCTTCCTGGATATTGAAACTAGCCACGTTTGATAAGAATTATATGGAGCCAATCGCCTTATAAAATGAAGTACAGGATATCAATGTTCATCGTTTTTGTCTTGTTTATTTAAGATCTGGGATGACAGAAAAAGACACTCAGTTCGGTAAGTAGGGACAGGTAATTCAGTGGTCTTACAAAGTGATGTAAGGAATTTGGAAATCATATAAGGTATTCTTTAGTTTAGAAAGGAGCTGCAGAACTCCTACCTTGTTCAGATCATTTCAAATTTAAGCCCCCCCCCCAACTGCTGCCTAAAGGATAGATTCTATAGTATTAACCTGTTGCATGCTCTTCTCGTATAGGAAAATATTTGGTCCACATGTTTGCGGAGATTCGCTGGATATAGACAGTAACCACAACCACCTTCTAACGGGGTCATGGCGGAAAGCGGAAGTCCTGCAGGTAAGCTATCCAAAATTTAGTTCATTTTAAAAAGGAAATAGTGAATATGTTCAGGCTAGAGCATAAATTGTCTTTTAATAGAGAAATTGGCCCTAGGTAATTGTTTTCCTATAGATATTCATTTAATATGCTGTACAAAATTTTTAGTTCCATTTAAGAACGAAGCACAAAATAGGGTTGTGTTATAATTATTTTGTGAAATATCCAAAAATATGAATTTGATTTGCTAGATATGGGACTTTACAACTGGTGAGAAAATCAAAGACGTACCTCAGGATCACATGCACGGCAGTCTGGTAGGTCCTACCATTTCTTGATAATTTATCTTTGACATAGATCACAAAACAAAGAAGTTAATGATGAAGTTTTTTTAAACAATTTAAAAAACTTGACTTGGGTGTATATGTTAAGCGATAAAATTTCTCTTGTGTTCTCTGAAATAAGCAGAGATATATCATTGAATATTTTTTTATTATAAAATATATGATAATTATCATGCATCGTATATAATAATGCCAAGTTTTAAATGCTGTAGCCATAGGCACTGTGCCATATAATAAGTAAAACAAGAATTAGAAACATTGTTATATAGACTTGTAGACTTGATTTTAGACATGTGAATAAAAGTTTATTTGCTGAATGTTTCACACAGGATCCTGAATACGTATGATGCTTTCAGACAGCAATTCTGTATTTTTAACACCCTGCTCAGACATCCACCCAAAAAGTCAATGTTTTTACTTATTGTCATCCATGCATTCAATTTACCCACCCCATGTCATCTTAGAGTGTCTACAATCCTCCCAGTTTATCTACTGTAAAACCCAGCATAAAAGCTGCAGCTATTTCAGAGGCCTACAACATTTTATAAAGCCTTCTGGAATGCCAATTCTAGATGTGGTTTTAAGATAATAGAACAGATATAAACGTGTGTTTTTCAAGCCACTGTGGCCTTTAAATAGCGTGTATCTAGGTGTGGCATATACGCTTGGTTTTACAGTATCCCAGTGCCTGGACTCATTCAGAGATTGAGATCCAATCATTTGTCACAAATATGCAACTCTTTAAAGATCATAAAATAGAAACACAATTTACCGTATGTAATCCCTTTAAGAATACCCACCCACCCAACCCAATATGTGCTCCTGTTTTTCTTTCAGATTGATATTGCATCACTTTTATTTTATATATATATATATATATATATATATATATATATATATATATATATATATATATATATATATATATATATATATACGTGTGTGTTCATCATATTACCCTTTTCCTTAGGTCAAGAGAATTACAATGCAATCAAAGTTTAAAAGTCCAATTACATGTACTATGTTTAGAAACTAGACATTGGTGTATTTTATTATGGAGAGATGTTCATTGGTAGTTATCCTTGTTGGTTGTTTGACAGACCGAAGTTAAGGTAAACTTTACTCCATGCACATTAGATAACTTAGTATAATCTCATAAAAGATATGGTGCTACTGGTATGCTGCATTTTATGCATAATGTATGAATGTTATAAACCTGGGGTTATAAAAGCATATGTGCACAAATTGATAAAAAGAAAAACCATTGATTTTGGTTCTGTCAATAGTGTAGAATTAGTCTTCATATTTCTTTTTTTGTTGCTTATTATAAACAAGTACCAAGTATCACACTGATGAAATTATTTTAATGAAATGATAGTTTGCAGATAGAAATATCACTAAAAGGTACTCACATATCATCAACTAAATCAGTCCTTATCAGGGTATGGTCACATTATTACTTACCGGTAATCATTTAATTCACTCTTAATATTATGGTTCATATCACGTTCTTTTGATGATGCTCATACATTGACATGTTTTAAATAAAACTTTTTCTTTTAGTGAATTTTTTTTTAAAAAAGATATTTTGGTATAAGGCGATTCACAAGTAATTGTAATGAATGCTCACTTTCACAATGTTAGTGCATTCACCGTTTTTCAATTTTCATGATATAATTTTGTCATTGATATGAAGTACATATACCATGTGTGTACCGGTATGTGTTTAAGTTTACAAATTTAGTAATTGCGTCAATGCCTTTGTCACAGAGATCCTTGCGTTATGTAAGTAAAGGATAGAAAATAAGGCGTGGACACCTAAAACATTCAAAATTTTTGTCTTTTCATCTAGAAAGTACATTGTTTATTGAATAACGCTCTATTTACTGCAAAAACTGTACTATGATTATTTTGTTATATTGTTTTTCATTTGTATTTTCTTCTTCTATTTGTGTTTCTGCTATCTAAAATGATTCAATTCTGATATATTTTTTAAATTCTCATTGAGTTCTCTTTGTTTCTCTTGAGTTCCATGTATTTTCTGTACATCTCTAAGTTTCTTGTACTATATAGTCTGCATTTTGTGTTGTCAGAAATTTCTGTCAAACCTTTTTTATCCTTTTTTTATTGATTTGTTTTGAACTGTGCCAAAGATATAAAGTGTTGAACAGTTTCCTCTCCTAAAACTAAATAGCTAGTCTACAAAAGCTCATGTAATCTTGAGATTATGTTCAGCTGCCTCGAGTCTTTAAGGTAGTTTTTAATCATAGCACATTTTCTAAATTGTCACTTTAACCAATACAAACAGTTAAATTATTAGCCTAAATTATATGATAGAAATAGAGATAGTCACTGCATGAATCATGATGTACCAATATTATACACTGCTTAATTGTTGGTACAATGTTAATATTTAGATAAACTAGAAATAGTATTGTATGTCACCCAGTAGGATAGAAGTAGCCCAAACAGATGAGACATGAAATGAAGATATAAAATCATTTCAATCATGAGGGATAGTATAATGCCTAGAATAAATTTTATGGTCATACTTTTAGTTCAAAAGGGAATTCTAGTCCTCCTGTTGAAGCTTTTGAATACTTTCCACTAGAAAATATTTATACGATTCCAAAGTTTTTATCTTACACTTTGATAGAAATGCTAAAAC
This sequence comes from Acholoe squamosa, assembly GCA_949317995.1. Taxonomy (NCBI): domain Eukaryota; kingdom Metazoa; phylum Annelida; class Polychaeta; order Phyllodocida; family Polynoidae; genus Acholoe; species Acholoe squamosa. Next base: position 16,718,904 of record OX439041.1, read on the forward strand.
TGTGATTGCTGGTGTAAAGAGAAAAATACAACTGTACAATTCACAGTGGATCAGATTTGATCTCCATGCAACATGGAAGTATTTATACTAGATGTGTTAGGTCATGGATGGTAGCAAGCATGTATAACCTGTATATGATTTATCGAATTTAGGGTTGAGTCAGAAAAATAGTTCTCAAAAAACTTTTGTCAGCAAAAGATGACAAAGCTCACTCTCTTATAGTCTAGGTGAAATATAAAGCCCAAGAAAAAGAAAAATCAAAAGAAAAAATAGTGATAAAAGGGTAGCTGTGATTTAACTTGTAAAACAGTATATCTATAATACTATTATACATATACTGTTATTATTATTAGTGTGATGATTATCTAATAAAAGTGGTCGATCAATGGAGTTTAAAACCTCCAACCATGTTGAGGACATGAAATAATCTTAAAAGGTGTAAGTGAAAATAAATATCAATAAATTATAAGAACACTGTTAGATAAAATCTAATGCATATACAACTGCCTTTTTCAATATATTGGTTAGCACCCAGCATTTACTCAAATAATGCTCACCTTACTATTTTAAGAAAAGATATGATTGACATTTAAATATCATTTTATTTAAAATAATAAATTTCTGCTTGTGTTTTATTAGTTATACAGTGCACAGTGGTTGGGACGTGACCACATTGTGTGTGGAGGATGTGAGCAGAACATGGCACGCATCATTGACCGCGGAACTCTGAACGTAAGTGGTTCAAGGCTTTTCTATATACCGTATTCATTCTAATAAGCGCACCTGCTCTAATAAGCGCACCCCCTTCTTTTGGGCCATAAGCACACCCTCCCTGGTCTCAAATCATTCAAATGAAGCCTAAAATTCAAGATTTTTAGGGCAAAAACAATGACTTCAAGAGGGGGTGCGCTTATTAGAATTTATTTTTCTATTAAGGATTTGAGCATCCAACAATTAATTTTCCGCACAGGTGCGCTTATTAGAATGAATACAGTAGTTTACACACAGTTTTGGTAGGATTCTGCCCATGATATAGCAGCAAACAAAAACCTGCAATTCCAATTCTTGTAATATCCTTTATGCATTTATTGTAGCATTGTCAATATCTTGTTATCCTCATGTGATAATGAATAACCTAATTTCACCCAATATTTTCAGACTGTTGGACAGTTGGTTGACCTTCCTGCGGGAGTTTTCTCCATTGACCACGAGAGATCACCGGCCCACCACCGACAGCCACGTATCATCATAGCTGCTGGCAAGAAGATCTATACTGTCCGCATTGACAGTGGCAAGCGCCAATAGATATTGTCTATTAATTTCACACATTCCTCTTTGCACTTTTGTCTTTAACTTTAAAATTCACCAGTAACTTATATAGAAAATCTAATAAAATTCATCTCTCTTTATACTATTGGACATTGCTATACTTCCCAAAGAATTTGATCATCTCTAGTTCATTCAAATATCTTTGTATAAATATTTGTACTGTCAGAAAACTTCCCAAAGATTTGGACCGTATCCATTATAATGTCATTATCATTTTGAAATCTTCTATGTCCTCTTGACAATTTTTCTATTTTCTTTATATATATTCTTTATGTAAACAGGATTTTTTTTTCATTTTTCAATACAACCTCTAAATAACCTTTTCACAAAATGTACAAGGAAAGACTCTGCATCACGGTGACACATTGTGGTTTGTTTTTCACAAGAATGGTATTGTTCAAAATATTGATGTGGTTTTTGCATCATTGCATTATACACTTGTTGTTATTGCTGAGATTTGTGGTGTGAGATTCTAGAAGTGGGGTATGATTCACTTCTATTTACAAAGCAATATCTATGCACTTAAAATATCTCCACCAGTAATTTAACCTTTATAGGCCGCTAGTGCATTAATGCATCATGTCCATTGGTCATCATGATGCACCAATGAAGTGCTAGCGAGCATCATGTCGACCCTCCGGGAGCATACATATGTATCAACCCCATAGGGTCGGTGTGATGCTTCAGTGCTGGAATGCAGTCTCACCAGCACTTCATTGGTGCATCATGACGACCAATGGGCATGATTCACTTCTGCATCAACGGCCTTTATTGGGTTAAAGGTGCTGTTTTTGTTATTATTCTTGTTAGAAATTCCGTCCAGGCATATCCTCTTTCATTGCAGTTAAGTGTGGCTATGCATATGTAACTTGCCTTACTTTTGCATGAATATGGCCACTTATTTGGCTTTTTTTCATGAATGCGCTTTAATCAAATGTTAGGTAGTCAATGCTAAATTAGTGATTACATTGAACTTATATACTAGTATGTCTTCAAGACAATATAGAAGTAAGGCTGAGGCCAGTGATGTGTGGTATTATGAATATATCCATGCCACAAACCAATACAACACTACATATTTCAGCATAATAAAGTTAAAACCATTTGATGGTTCTTTTCAAACTTGATGTTCTTGTGTAAGATTTAATTATTGCTCTGTAGCGATCCAAGTGCTTTGAACCCATCAATAGCATTCAAAAATGGTTTGGATTAAAAAACTTAGATTAGGCCACTCCAAAAAAACAACTATGTTTCTCATCACCAAGTCATGAAAAATGCGATGAGGGAGGACATTGATTTTTTTTTTGCCTAAGCAGTTCATTAGTATCGTCATTGGGCCTGATATCTGCACTTTGGGCGTGTCACGGAGAGCCGTGCAAGAAAAACTGCATTATAATAGTAACAGACTTGTGACATGATCTGCAAAAAGGGGGCTTAGTGCAGGGGATACTAAGACCCCTTCTCCCAGCACATGCCACAGTTATTATTGGCATTTCAATAGACTTTACTATCTTTGTTCATTTTGTTGTACATCTTTCTCAGAAAGTTCTCTAAAGAAAATCTCAAATGACGATTTTTCTGATGAGGGCAGGGATGAAAAACAAGTTTGTTTTCTTTGGACTGGCCTATGTATAAGTTCCCAAAAGTGGGATGGGGGTGGGGTAGCACCTTATAAAAGGGATATAATTACATCTAGATAGAACTTAACTGTTCAAAATCAGGCATCAGATGTAACTTTAACTTTATCTGGGGGTGTACCCTGTATGCATTCACCATTGTACTTTAATACATGGTAATGATGGCAGGAGACAGACATGGTGATTCTTAAAGCAGTTCTTTTAATTTACCTACTGCCTACACCATTGGTGGTAGATTATTATCAACCCTTCCTACGGCCATATCTTGTAGTCGAAAAATCAATTACTTCTTCAATTCAAGTGCTTTATAGTTTTTTTTTTTTTTAATTTTTGGAAAGACTTTTTCTTAATTGTCATTGGCTTGATACCAATATTCAATATACTAAGTGTAGTATTTCACACAAAATCCAGACATGGTCCAATCAATTTTGATGAAGATAAATTTATTAAATGCATGGCAGTCTTACAAGACAGAAAAGGCAAGGCAACTCCATCGATAACTGAGTAAGAAAAAAGTAATCATGTTATCCACTTATAACCTCAGTGCCATCAAGAGATATCAGATGAAATGTGCCATAGCACATTTACTATGTTAAAGATGATACATTAATATTCCATCATAACATATCATATTTGATATTATAGTATCATCAATTGATATCTTCTTATACAATGTCGTTGTATACAATGCTATTTATACACTTAGGCTAAGTATGGATTGTTCATAGGAATATATATATATATATATATATATATATATATATATATATATATATAAATATAAATGAAGCATAGATATGAATAGTATCATATTATATGCATAAGTGAAATTGGCATTTATTTTGAATACATTTTCTCTCTCTCTCTCTCTCTCTCTCTCTCTCTCTCTCTCTCTCTCTCTCTCTCTCTCCCGTGCCAACGTTAATGTCATGCCCTGTTTGCGTATATCATTATTATATCAACAGCTACTTTAGTATAGTTCGGGCTGAGATAATGACCCATCAAGGATCCAAACACATATGCAGTTTAACATACAAATGTATCATATGATAATATCATCAACTCATATTTTTATTCTTAAACAATGTCTGTGTATACAATACTTACACACTTAAGGAAGTATTGATTGTTCATAGGAATATATGTGATGAAGCATATAGATATGAATAATAGCATATACATTTATAAGTGAAATTGTCAGTCATTTCCAATGCAATTCATCTTTCCCTTGCCAACATTTCTGTTAGACCCCATTTGAGTACATCATTATCAGATACTTTTGTATAGTTAGCGATTAAATGCAAAATGTGTATGTAGTCATTGGTCTACAGTAATGTATATGGCGTTATACATGTATCAGTGAGCATGGAAAACAAGGCCTTCATACCATGTATATAGTGCATGCCACTGGAGTTATAAGCTGCTTACTATGTTGAAAGGGGCCTATGAGGCTGCCTGGAGTTTACATCACTTAATGCTTAGTAGGTACTCGTCATATAATCAGTACTACTAACCACAATGATATGACATTTAACTGATTTAGCCAGATTTATATCCTACTAGTGACCTTCGTACCTCCACAGATACGAAGGTTGAGTGCTCAAATGCATTGCAACACCATCTAAATAAAAGCAGAATATCTATGAATCAGTCATTATAGGTCTAAGGGTAAGTTGCATTATTAAAGTAAACCTATAAACAAGGACATGAAAGATGTTGCAAATGCACATTCTACATCTCCAGCCGCACATCTCTGCTGAAATAGATAAATCTCGACTGATATCAGCATATCAATATAATATAAAAGCCTGCAGTTATGAACATGTTCAAGACATGTTCATGTATTTCCGATACCCATATGAATCAAGTTAGGTCGAAGTGTCAAAATTATATATATTTGGCATGGTCAACCAAGGTGGTGGACTCACTGACACAGGCCAGCCAGTACCCCTGGGCATACCCTTTGTACCACTGACTCCTTAGTATTATATCCATAACTAGTGGTATATGACAAGAGATATCTTTGTACATACATAGGTACTAATATCTCTACCAATTTAAACTAAGCAACTATAATTATCAATAATTGGTGCACACACTATATATTACCAATGTACGATATCAAGATCAGCAAAGATGTATGTCTAGATAGTCTCAATGCTAGTCTTTTTGCTACAGGCCGGACCAAATGTGACATCAGATTGACCTCTGGGGTTGAAGACCTAATGGTCATCAGTCATAGACATGAAGACTGTCCTTTGCCTTGAGTTTTGTGACATTATACCATGATTTTGGTATGTCTGTGACTCTCAAATTTCTTTCCTTTACCATCTCCTTTTCATAAATGCAGAAGCACCACTTCCAGTAGTCAGCAGAGGCCATGTCTGGACTCGGGTGAATATGCCAGTTTTTCACATACATTTTGTACTTCTTGTATGGATGGTAGATTTCCATTGGGTCACCCTTGCTGTTACACTTGTGTATTGTTCCACTACATCTGAACTTCCTATCAGACTGTACCTCAAAGTTACAATTTTCTACCACTAGCTTTTTTGTGAATATCCAATGCCAGAATGCAATCCCTGATGGTCTGTGCTGAATGACCTCATGGCAGGTTCCTGAGGCAGCATGGTTTGGGTCTGAATTGATACAAGGTTCTTTGCAGAACGGGCATACCTCCTCGCAACCCCACAGTGATTCAAAAATCTGCAGGTAGGGTGGGTTTCCATCCCATGTGACTGTTTCAGGTTTTTCATCCATGAAGTGTTGCAGCACCTTTTCCTGCAGTACTCGTATATTCCTGGCAAAGAGCTTGACTAGATTGTCGAAATCCTCCACCTCATACTCATTAATATCAGGAAGGCTCATACTAGTGAAGACAATTGTCTGATATTTGTCTGGCAGGGTCTTTGAGAAGCATCCAATGAAATTCCCAATGGTCCTCTTCTCATAGGTTTTGGTAGCTGTATCCATACTGCCCTTCAGTTCTTCTAATAATTCTTGGAGGAATCCCCCGGCTTTACCCGCATACCATGAAGATTGATTTTGGATACGGAAGATAAAGTCATTTGTATATGCTTTAATCCAGGAGAGGAGATACTCTTTGGGATTCTGTGTATAACGTTTATGATCCACAAAAGATTGCTTGTCTGCCAAGTCTTCCAGTACAACTTTGATCAATTTCTTCTTTGTATAGAAGTGTGGGACGATTTCTTTGAAGACCGCAATATGAACACAGTCCTTAACTTGTTTTTTGATCAGTGGTTCCAACTCATCACACATCATCTTAACGGCAACAACTTCTTTTTCCGTTTGTTCCACAGTAAGGAAGAAGAGATTCCTACAAGTCCTTTTGTAGTCCTTCAACTGGGCTGTAGCACTGTGTTTTTTGTCATAATTATCTTGCACCTCATTGAATATTCTCATTGCAAACCTAGCAATGTGCACAACCAATTGCACCTCATCATAAGTCGTAAACATGACTGGTAAATTAGGCACTTTGTTCAGCATCCCTTTTGCAGTATTTTCTTCGCGCCAAGAGGCTGAAATCCAGAGTCCTGCCCGGAGAGACGTCCTAGATGCAAATCACAATCCTTGAGAATTTGGTCAATGACAGAAACTGCCTTTGACTTGTCCTTGCAGATGCCTCTCAGAACGTTTTCATTCATGCTTCCCTCAAGGCTGCTTAGTGCTAGTCCTTTGTTTAACTCTTTGTCAAGATGAATAGTTTGATTTACTTCTGGGTAAAACTGATGAAGCAGGTTAACTATAGCAGCGCTTACGTCTCTGCCTGTGATGGGACTTTGTAGGAGATACTTTGCTACATGTGCGACTAGTCGTATTTCCAAACATTTGGTCATAGTTACTGACCTGTTTTCTAAATTGTTGAATACATGGATTTCCTTGATGACTAGCTGCAACAACCCCTCGGCATCTCCAAAGTTGAATCCATCAGGCAGTCCCCTTAGGTAAACATCAGCTTTCCTGAAGATGTCATTGATTTTTGTAATCACTTCTGCCTTTAGCTTTTTCTCATGACTTTTGTTCACTTTGGACACAATTTTTTCATATCTTGTGAAATCAAGATCATCTTTATTGATTTCAATTTCTTTGATACTGCCTTCCAGAATTGGAAAATCACTTAATGGCCTATCTCGAAGTGCACTTGCAATGAATGGGTGGTGTGCTCGGAATAAGTCATACAACAAATCAGTAACACTGCCCTCAATGTCAACCTTTGCCTTTTCATGACAAACATTGCCAATCCACTCAGTCCACACGTTTTCAAACTCAGATGAAAGGATTTGCTTATCTGTTGTTTTCAGATTTTCTGCTAGTCTCTGAACCTTTTTTAGGATTTCCTGCTTGTGATTATGCTGCTGTTTCTTCTTCTGCATCTTCACTTCATGATTGGCTTTGACTCGGTTGATGTCCTGTCTCATTCGGTCACAGAGGGTGTTAGCTGTGCTCTCTAGAGCAGATGTCTTTTCCTCCCTCCATAATTTTTCCATGATTCTCTTTTGGCTGTCGCTTTTTATGAAATCATTCAGTTCTTCTGTTACAACCTTTTGCATTCCACGGATGACAGCAATGGCTTCTCTTTTCAGATTTTCACATTGCTGATGCACATTAGCTTCTGCATCACTCAGTTGAATTGTTCTAAACCAATCAAATGCAGACACCTCAAGTTCATATTTCAGTTGGGAATATTTCTTCTCTAGATGGCTATATGCTTTTGTCACAAGGCTGTTCTGAAACCCAAACACAAAGTCCTCAGCCAAAACACTGTTCCACATGTTTTCAATGAATAATTTCATTTCAGTCAGTCCAAAATATATTGGCCTTTGCTCAACCTGTTCTTTCATAAGGGTTTCCCTCGGTAATATGATGTGTTGATGATAGCCATTGTTGATGGATGCCATTGGAGGGTCACCACACCAGAGGTGAGGGAAGCACCAGATGTGTTCCTGGTTGTCAAATTTAATGACCTGATCAAAGGAGTATATATCTGTAATGTTTTCCAAATCTGCTGCCTCCTTTGTTTTCTGGTCTAGGGTTTCTTGAAGCTTCTGAGCTTCTTTCCTCATTTTCTGTTTCGCATCATCTGCAGAAACATTCTGATGAATGAACACACAGGATCTATCTTTTTGGATATAGCCGTTCACCATTTTCATTCTGAGAAAGGCATGGGACACAATCTGGAGAATGTCGTTGATTTCAGCATCAATCTCTCCTTTGATGTTGATCAATGTCACATTGCCCAGACCTATGACAAATGTTGCCAGCTCATTATCATGATCATACTTGGAGTCGCCCAATTCTGTAGCACGGAGACCCTCACTATCCAGGATAGCAGCATAGTTGAAAGGAAGACCACTGTCCTCCCTCACCTTCACAAGCTGCATGTAGACACCTCGTGTGCACCGACCAGCACTGACCGGGAACTGCAGCCCAAACATTGTATTGAGTAAAGTTGATTTTCCTGTGCTCTGTATTCCAAGAACTGATAGGCTGAGCAATTTCTTGTCTCCTAGTATTTTATCTAGTTCGGTATAAACGGCTTGTACCCAGATTAGTGGGACACCAGATGCGTCTCCATCCATTTTTTCCAGAGCATGTCCCTTTAGAAGAAGCTTTGCAGCTAGCAGAGGAAGGTTATCAAATCTTTTACACAGTTCCTCATTTTTGCTTTCAATGGCTGCCTCGTACATCTGACCAATTTCACGCATGAGGTGTTCCATTCCAAAAGTAACACTGGATATTTCTGTTTCAATATCCTGCTTTTCTTTTTGGTATTCTATGCTAGTTCTGTCAACACTTTTGTTCTTCACCAATATCTCATATTTTCTATCTAGAGTAGGCAGCACCTTACGGGAAATGTCATTGATGTACATCTCTAGCCAACGCATGTAGAAGTCTATGCAGGGATTGTCAATACCTGACATTAGCCCATCAATAAAGGACTTGATAAAGTTATTGGGACTTTTACAAAGTTCTTCTTGTTTGGCGCGGTACTGTCTCATCCTTTCTTCTATTTCCCCTACTGCTTGAATTGATGTTGATTCTCCTGATACCTTCTTTGATCTTCTTTTTTCTTTCAGAAGTTTGCACCATTCTTTCCAACACTTTTGCTGCAAGGGAAGGAGTTCTGATTTTGTATGTCCTTCAGAATTAGACATGACATTGTCTGCCAGTTTCTTTCCCTTCTGACAAAACTCATTCATCTCATCTATGATGATATCAGAAGTGACTTCATGTATCTTCTCCTTCAACACAGAGTATTCATCTCCGGTGGAGCTTTTTCTAATTGCTTTCTTTACATCTTCCCTCAACTGAGAAGCATTTTTTTCCATATATTGGAAGTAAAGGAGAACACCCTTGTAGCATTTGCCCCTACCCTTTGTTTGTATTCTTGCCATTGCGTAAATATTTCTTCCTTTGAGAGCATCTTTCCACCAGATAGTACCAAAATGACATTCTTACAGAGTTGGTGAATATGCTTCATCTGGCTGACGACGACATCAATGCTCAGGTCTGCAATCTCTACACATACAACAACCACATTGGAAAGAGAACTGAGTGTCGTCAGCTGTTTGTCATGTTCTATCCCATCACCTCTTAAGTTCAGGAACATGGTAACATCTGAAAGGGTATCTGATACACTCGATCCCTTACCATTTGGGAGGTGGAATGATGCCTCTACCAAACCCCTTGACATTGATCTTTCCTTATCCCCATTTGGGGAGTCAACATCTAAAAATGTGTCATCAACTTGATCATTGATGACCTTATTCAGGAGTTTGGATTTGGAGAGCTGTGGACGTCCTAATCGTAGGCATGAAACAATTTTGAGTTTAGTGTTTACTGCTAATGCTTCATTGACTATATCTGAAGCATCATGCCAAGACAGTACTGTGCTTCGTAAAGCCCAGAGACTGAGTGTCAGGTTCTGTCCTGATCTATCAGGAATTAGGAAAGGGACAGCTAACCGACACTGGTTCATCTTCTCCACGATTGTTTGTCTCATGTTCAGATCACAGCAGCAGAATATGGCAAGAAACACATCTGCTGGATTAATTTGACAGTCATCTGCACACAAATCTGTCAAACTATCAAGACTGGTATTCTGATTGTCATCATCATCTTTCTGTGAATCACAAACCTTTGGCTTTGCACAACTACGAATCTGGCTGATGATGGCTTTGCGATCAAGCATTATGATTTTCTGTAAGATAATCCAAGGAATGTCACGAATTTCAATTTCATCCTTTTTCTTGAATTCACCTATTGTCATGACCTCTGAAAATGAGATCTTCTCTGGATAATATCTGTCAAGGCCAAGATGCTTCACAATATCAAATTCCGCAGCTGGAGGGTACGAGATGTTAAGATCTGCTTCACTTATATTGTTATTGTGACCAGTCCTGTCATGATCCATCGTTTCAAGATGGGAATTCTGTGTCTTGGGACATTCCATGCTTCTGTCATAATGTTCTGGTTCTAACTGAATGCAAATCTTTGGCTCTCGGACCTGTGGGAGATTTGTTGCTGCAATTCCTTTCTTTTCAACTCCTAGGAGTGGAGCCACTTTCTCGTTTCTAGGATGATAACTTACGCTGTCTTGTGCAGTTTGTTTATAATCCTCAGTAACCTCTTCACAAAGCTCAGTAGATAAAAGATCTACAACAACAAAGTCATCTAATTTCTCATCTGGATGACCTGTTTTTGCTTTCATTATAGGCCCAGCTATGGTGTTATACTGAACACCTTCAACCTAAACTTCCAAGCCTTTTCCAGCATTTCACTCAAATCCTCAACATTGATGAAATCATCTCTGTGATTCAAAAGTATTTCCCAAATACCGACACATTTCCTTCCCCTATCCACCACAGTTCCCTCCTCCCAATCATCATCAAACTCAGAAAGTTTCTCTCTCATATCAAAAGAAGTTGCACTTTTTTTGTTGCCAATACTGTTTTTGAAAACCACTACATCCTCGGGATATGCAGTAGGATTGTTAACCCCAGCAGTAAATGCTTCGTCCACTGCTTGTTTGACAGTGCAGGCATCTTTCCTCACACCAGAATACTCAGCCCCTAATGAATGTATTTCACCAAAATGGATGTCGCCAACATACACATGGGAGCCATACCTTCCAAATAGTGCCTGACAACTAGACTGAATCTGTTCTCTGTCATTTGAATTTGATACCTGTAACTGTAGTGCCTTTAAATCAACTAAAAGACCTTTTGACAAACGGATGCAACCCTCATCGAACAAACATCGATAACTTGGTACAACAGTGTGAAGACTGCAATGGTAGAAATCAGTTTCTGATGGTACAACCTCTTCAGATTGATCAAGCGCAGAATATGCTTTGCTTGAATCTATGCTAAGTCTCAAATGGTTTAATGCATGGTTAAATTTATCTACCTTCTGCTTACAATAAGTCTTTATGTAAACCGTATTCTTTTCAATCAATGGAGGCAGTGATCTCACATTAGGTTTCACCTCAATTGCAACATCACACAACTCAGACCTATCTTTGTATATATCTATCCCTTGGAGAGTGCGTCTCAGCATTTTCTCCATGGTCCCCTCCAGATCCTCACAACCGGTAACTTGGTAGCCTTCTGCTGTTCCTTCTAAATATCACTTGACAACAGTGAAAGAAGGCCTTGTCGCCTGAACGAAGAATGGAGGATATCACTTCATATCAACGTCTTGCCTTTATCAACATACTTCACGAATCTGTCCTGAAATGTAGACAATCTTCATGTGAGAGACTTTGCGACTTATAATTTTGGCATAGGGGGTGGAGAGAAGACACCCACCTTGTCAAACACCTTATGAAATATCATATCACCCTCCTTGTCAAACATGTTGTCATCCATCTTGCCAAACACCTTGTCAGCCCCCTTGGCAAACACTCAGTCACCCAGCTTTTCACCCACCTTTCCATCCACCTTGCCAAACACTTGGTCACCCACTCACCTTGTCAAACATGTCACCCACTTTGTCACACAGCTCTCAACAACCTTGTCAAAATCTTTGTTAGCCACCTTGGCAAATACTAAGTCTTTGTCAGCCACCTTGTCAAACACCTTATATCCCACCTTGTCACCCACTTTGTCACACACCTTGTCAAACACCTTATCACCCACCTTGTCACTCACCTTGTCACCCACCTTGTCACTCACCTTGTCAAACACTTTATGTCCAACCTTATCACTCACTTTGTCACCCACCTTGTCACTCATCTTGTCTCACCCTCTCAAACACTTTGTTACCCACCTTGTCAAACATGTCAGCCACCTTGTAAAACACTTTGTCACCCACCTTGTCAAACACTTTGTCATCCACCTTGTCACCACCTTGTCAAACACCTTATCACCCACCTTGTCGCTCACCTTATCACTTACCTTATCACTTACCTTGTCACTCCCCTTGTCACTCACCTTGTTGCTAACCCTCTCAAACACTTTGTTACCTGCTTTGTCAGACATGTTGTCAGCCACCTTGTAAAACACTTTGTCACCTACCCTGTCAAACACTTTGTCACCCACCTTGTCAAACACTTTGTCACCCATCTTGTCACTCACCTTGTCATCCAGCTTGTCAAACATTTTGTCACACACCTTGTCATCCACCTAGTCACACACCTTGTCAAACACCTTGTTGAACACTTTGTCAAATACCCTGTCACCCACCTTGGTCGAACACTTTCTCACCCACCTTATCAAATATGTCATCCACCTTTCCAAACACCTTATCAAACACTTGCTCACCCACTTTGTCAACCATCATGTCACCAACCTTAATTAGGCCTAAAAAAAGCTATGTTCAGGTAACCCTACCTACTCTATTTTTTTGTCCTACCCTAACTTTTGGTGGGCCTTTTATGAAAGATATTCCGGGATTTTGACCCTTATAGACACATGGAAGTTTCTATTTTACCATCCCACACGTCTAGAGAAGCCATGAAGGGCCACGCATTCAAGAGAGATCAACATGAAAAAAACACTATTTCCATCCAAAATATAAAGCTGAAAAGGATATTGGTGTCAAACTGTTAATCTGTCAAGTTAACAAAAAGGATTTACTGTCAACCCCGTTTTTTTGCCACTGTCAATCTGTCAGTTGACACTGATTTTTCCACAGTCAATCTGTCAACTAGAAATTGTACATCTATGACAGCTGACCTGAACCCTTTAAAGGCCAATGATGCATGAATGGATCGTGTCAATTGGTCATCACGATGCATCAATGCATGGTGAGTCATGGCTAGTAGCTCACCAGGACTATGGGGTTGATACATTCCCTGACAGTCGCCCTGATACCAATGGGCATGATGAACTCATGTATCAGCATTCCTTAATGGATTAAGCAGTAATATTAACCCTTTAAGGACCGTTAACACATTGAGACTTCATTAGAGTGTATCATGTCAACCAGTGGGCACGATGTGCATTAGCAGCCATAAAAGGGCCAATGCTTATGCTGAATAACAGCTGTCACAATTAAGATTCTCAAAGTTGACAGATTGACAGGAGAAAAATCAGTGTTGACAGATTGACAGTGAAAAGTCAATGTTGACAGCAAAATGTTCTACCTTGACGGATTAACAGGGGAAATTTCCACAGTTGACAGCAAGTTCATTTTCAGTCATATCTTCTTTCCATCTTAGGGATGGGAAACATTGTTCATTTTTTAAGGTGTAGCCCTTCACGGCTTCTGTACACATCAAATTCAGGTCGCATAGGCGGTCTTAAAAAGTTCAACAACAAATAATTTTTTTCCACACTCAGGTAGGACCTCCATGGTGGACATCGAGTTTAGAAATAAAAAGTAAGTCTATTATTTCCTCTATGCCAGCCTGTCTCACACACAAAGAGATAAAAAAATTAAGAAAAAACAGAAATAAAAATTTCCCTTCTTACCTATCCTAATTTGACCTCGTTAACTGAACACACCATTTTGTTAGGCCTTATCAAACATTATGACAGTCGGTAACCCTTTAATGGTCCAATGCAGAAGTTCATCATGCACAGAGGTTGTTGTGATGCATCATTTGTCTTCTGGCGAGTCTGGTTGCCAGTACATCATTGCTGCATCAGTAATACCATCCGCGAGTATTTATGCACCACTGGGCTGGCCGATACATCTATATATGTAGCTAATTTATGCACAATCTATCTTGTCAGGTTGTAAAGGCACTTACAGGTGTGGCCTCATTTCGGTGTAATTGCTTGAAATGTAGCCCTCTTTGCCATTCCGCTCGGCCTTTGTTTCAATTTCTGTCTTCAACTGTGCTTAAACCTGCGATTGAAGAAGAAGGCATTTGTGACCCATCCTAACAAAGTGGTACTGAAGTCGCACATTTAGAAGCCTAGATATAGGCTTCTCAAGTGGTATAGTGTCAAAAATATCAGATTTTTTAAAATTGATATTTTAGCATTTTTCTAACCTATGGGTAGATATCTTTCAGAATCCTTGCCTACTAAACTGAATTTAAGCCCCAAATGCATAAAAGACATAGCTATAGTTTTCTTGGTTATGTAGAATTACATGGGAATTATATAGGATTCATAAATTATTATATGTTTAAAATGTCAATTATCTCAGTTTAAACGATTTTTAATTCATCCGACTAAATTTACCGACAGCAGATCCTTAGAGAACCACCTGGTTCAAATATGGAAGTGTTATATACCAAATGAAAGCTCTTGATGAGCTGTAAATGAATATGCCAATAACTAAACATTTTGTATGTGCGACTTCCGTACCATTTTGTAAGGATGGGTCACATTTGGCTACACATTTGAATGGTTTTGAACAATTACTTCACTGTTAGAAAGCTGAGATCATGGCCAGTCAATATATCATAGTCTGTGAGTATCTAGACTAGAGTCCTGAAATGCTTTCAACTCTTTTTTACAAAAAGAACTCATGATTGATATATCCTCAAGGACCGATCAGACTGGCCGTAGAAGATCTACAGCTACGAAGGCAAATCCACAACTAAGACTAAGATTTGATCACGATGTCTTGCATACTAAGTATAATTGTATACTTTTTCAACATTTTATTCTTCCCATCAAAACCCCAACTGACAATCTACCTTTGGCATATTATATACTTTTTTCCTCTGGGTAAAATTGTGACCCTTCTTGTGAAATTTATGATTTTACCCTTTTGCTAAATCTGACTCTTCCCATCAGACCTTGACCTAGCACTCGATGTCTGTTGATTGTGCAAAATATATATTTTTGCTAAATAAAATGACCCTTCTTGTAAAATTTCACTTTATGTCAACTGAATGTACATTTATTTGTGATCTTTAAATTCTGATCCTTCTCACTACACGTTTTCTTTCTTTTTTTTTTTCTAGTAAAATATGATTATATTGGGGAAGATTTAGAAGTGCAGACTGATCTTTCTCATCAAACCCTGTAACTCCATATCTGCCAGATTGTACACTTCTGTGAAATGTGACCCGTTTCTGAATAATTGTACATGTTTGCTTAATCTGACCCCATTGTGTGGAATTTTGAAATTTCCCCTCCTAATTGTACATTTTCACAAAATCCGACTATATTTTGTGGAATGACTTTTTGTCACCTAACTGCACTTTTGGAATAACTGACATTTTAAGAAATTTGCAACTGCACACAATTTTCAAAATCCGACTCTTATTGTGCAATTATACACATCTTCAAAAAAACAACCTTTCATACCAAACCACTGCCCGGTACAACATATCTGTCAAGTTGTGCATTTTTTTTTTTAATTGATCCTTTGTCACCCAATTGTACCCTTCAGGGATGAAAGTCACAGAGCACAAAACTCCCTGAAATAGTAAAATATTCGCTCAAAAACCTGGTTTTTTATATGAATGTACAGGTCCTTGTAACTTCAAAATCCTTGAATTCAGGGAAATCCCTGATGACTTTCATCCCTGACCCTTTTGCATAATTTGACTATTTTTGAAAATTTTTGCAAGTGCCATTCCCACATTCCCACAGTACCCCGACCACGCACTCTAGATATCTCTACCATGTTGTACATTTTTTCTTCAAAATAATACCCTTTTTGTGCAATTTCACTTTTTGTTACCCAATTATACTTAAAAAAAAACAACTTTTTTAGGGCATGACTTTTTGTCACTTTTTTTTTCAAAATTTGACCCTTCTCGCCAAACCCCCACCTGGCCACTTTATCCTTTGCTCATGATTTCATTTCTCCCAAAGAATTAATTTCTTACATATACTTATGGAATAAAGGATAATAAAGCACTTCTAAATGACCAGAGGGACCATTTTGGTCATCTTGAGGAGTCACTCTCACAATGGCATGTTAAATATTCAACTTAAAGTCACAATTTAAACAAATGCTTCTGCTTGTTTTGACATACTATATACTGCTACACATGCATATACCAATCACCTGCTCAAGCAGTTCTCAAAGTAACACTGTAGATCTATTACATCTATGTATATCTACTTGACATACCAACGGGGGTATTGTCCTTTGTGTCTCAGCACCGGAGAAAGTGTTAAAGCTCTTTAGAAATTAACCGAAATAATCCGAATCAGTATTGTAGTATATAGTGTATGGAACGGGACTATAGCTAATCAAAGGAAATTGCTCACCTGGGATGCAGCCAATCAGAGGCCTCCCTTTTGGCGAAAAATTCAAAAAGGGGGGTCATGTGACCTAGACCCCTGTGGTGTGGTGCCAAAATGGACCAATCAGAACCCTCCCTTTTGGCGGGAAATTCAAAATGGTCACGTAACCCAGATGTGGCGTGCCTCCAAAATGACGCCCTCTGATTGGCTGGCTGTTTAGGTCATGTGACCTCTATTATGACCCTAATTTTGGTGGGAAATTTGAAATTTGGTTGACTTTATTTTTAAATTTTCTGCCAAAATGGAGACCTCTGATTGGTTGGCTGTCCACACATCATACCATCAGCTGTATACAAGCGGTCACGTGACCTTATTAGCATAAAGAGCATGTGGTTTATTATGTACCATAAATCTCTGGTCATAAGCCAGATTTTTTTTCTATTTTTGACCAAAACCGGCTTATAAATTTCTCCCAAAGTCTACCCCCGGCTTATGACCGGGGTTTTTAAAAGTTTGAATTATTTTTAACCATATTTCAATAGTATACAATAGAAAATAACAGCTTAAAAACCAGAGACCCTCTATTACTTTAATATGTACGATTTGTTATCATACAAGTTCATTTCAATGTGTTTTCTATAAGAAATCAATAAAATATTGATTGAAATATGGCTAATTTTCCTTAAAAATTGGTGAGATTTTTTGGTTTTAGGGGGGGTAAGGCGGGGTCAGGAGGCTCAACTCACCCCCCGCCTTATGACCGGGGTTTTTGCAAAAGACTAAAATGGACCAAAACCAGCTTCTATATTTCTGCTGGACTCACCCACCCCCGCTTATGACCGGGGCCGGCTTGTGACCGGGGATTTACAGTAGATGAGGGCGTGACTATAGTGAGATATTTTTTTATAAATAAAAAAAAGGCCAGCTGAAAGCTTGCCAAAAAAATTAAAAAAAAATTTAAAAACATTTGGGGGGCTTTTGGGGGGGGGCCTTTTTTGGGGAGTAGTTCACATTCCACTTTTATTTGTCATAATTTCATTTTCAAGCGATTATATTTACACATCATTAAATACAAGTCCACACTCTCTACATATCATAGTTGAATATAGGATAGGAATACGATAGAACATACACATGGAGCAGTACACATTTAACTTTTATTTGTCATAATTTTATTTCATATTTTTCATTTTATTCAATTACATTTACAAGTCGGTGAATACCAGCTTACATACAAACTACCTTGGTGTCTTATCTATACATGAATCGTGATACATTGTGGGAGGTCCTTGTCCGGTTCATATATGTTGTCCCTGGTGAATCTATGGTGGTGTCTGGTGTATATATGTTGTTCCTCATTTATCTACTGTGTCGTCCGACGCTGGTTGTCCAAAAGGAAAGACGTATTTCCCCACTTCTCGGTTCATTCTGAGAAGCTGCAACTCGTTGTCCAGAGAGTTTAATTTCTTTAGGATTTACGTCAGCAAATTTTTGCTCAGTGGACTTAGGTTCATACCTTCCGAGGCCAACGGGCAGGTAGGAGAATGTCTGAAATGTTCCACTTTCTAACCATGTGTGTATAGTGACTCCACATTGGTAGCATTGAACAACGTCCTTACCTCTGATGTAAAAGAATCCGTGGGTGGCGAGTTTCTCTGAGAAAGGACGGGGTTTATTCCACATAAATGAGTTAAAAGTGTTGAGTCTCCTCGATAAATCGGCGAAACGTATGTACTTGGTCATTCTCCTGTCGCACGTAGGCAGAAAGGTAGGTAGGTGGGTAGGTAGGTAGGTAACGTGGTGGGGACAGTGACGACGGTGGTAGTAGCTGTGTCGAGTGTGGATGTACCAGTGCCAGGCGAGGTGGTAAATGTGTCACCACAGTCGTGAGTGCTTTATATAGGTGTGTTTAATCTGCTTTCCAGCTGCATACTCCCCGTCTCCATCACGACCACCACGTTCCTGTGTAGCAACTTAGGATCCGGATCCCCGTGGTGCACACCTCCGCCTCCTTCACATAATACACCACTCCCTTCCCACAGGTAGAAACTGTCTGCGGTTACTGTATTAGAAGGGTGTGCTTGATATATGTAAGTACGCCTTAAATCATGAAAATCGATTTACTTTCCACAATCATCCATCAGCACTCGAATGAGCTGATGTTGTGTACTGCTGGTTTCAGCTTGCCACATTTTCAACACTTTAAAGGAGTGTAGAGATAGATCTTGTTCCGGTTGTTGAGCGATGGTAGTTAGTTTCTCAGACATCAATCCTAAATACAACTCCATATCTTTCCACTCCCTGGATAGATATTCAGACATGGTGATAAAGTACCTCTCCATTAAAAACAGGTCGGAGTTGTTGTAATCCAAGTTGTACATCTTGAAAAAGTTCTGCGACTGAAGCAACCGATCTTGTCGATGAACACTGATGTAGGCATGGTGGTGTTCTCCCCATCTGGCATGAGGCGTAGTTTCAGACCACCAAGTTTTGAACATCTCCATACACATCTCCTGCACCGTCTTGATAACGACCAGCTTCTCCAGATGATCATAGGAAATCCCCAAATAGATTCCCAATTTCCTCCAAGATCCAACTAGCTTTCTTCCTATTTTATGAAGCAAATGGTCACTGTATCAAAAATTCATCTCGCCCATGATACCTTCAGCATGTACACTCACTTCACATACATCAGAGGAAGACAGGGAGGAAGGATTTTCAAGACTCATCTCGTCTGCAAAAACTTCAGAAAGCACTCGATGAAGGTCGGTAGGCAGGCAGGTAGGCAGGCAGCCGGTGGGTAGGTGACATGGCGGCATTGGTGATGGTGGATAAATGGTGGTAGGCGCAGTAGTCATAGTGGTCAACAGTGATATATCCTTTCAAGAGAAATCAGGGTGCTTTATATAGGGTGATTTAATCCTATTTCCAGCTAGATACTCCCCACCGCCTTTACCTTTCTGTGTAGCAACTTTTCAGCATGACCCTTTGGATCTGTTGACATCAAACAGGAGGAGAGACACTGTGACAAGCCTATTTGGTGGGATTATGGGTGATTGCTTCCATTCTGTGTAGCGACTTATCTTTAGATCTGTTGACATAAAACAGGTGGAAAGGTATTGTGATAACTGTATTTAGGTGGGATTACAGGGAGTTAAAACCTGTGATAATTATCTTAATGTGCTTAACAGGTGTAAGGCAGGCTCGCCCGTTAAGTTATTATGAGATTCCTTAATTTCTACTCCTCCCCTTGTTAACAGGGGGTGTGTAAATGGGACCAACTACTCTTTGAAGTTTTCTGATCCTATTCAGACGAACTTTCTTCTGGATCCTCCTACGGTTTGGTTCACCTGTGGAGGGCAGGTGAAATCAGATTTATAGATACCCTACCGAGTGAGGATCTCTGTGATCATAGGATTAGAGCTCTTTTCTAAAAGATATCAAAAGCCGACTTTGATCCTGCTGGAACTCTTTTTTCTCTGGACGGCCTTTCCTTTGATGATCTAAGAGTGGAGTGTTTTCTATTTTTTTTTTCATCTGGATTCTCCTATTGTTTATTTCCCCTGTGGAGGACAGGTGAAATAGGATTTATAGGAGTCTCTTTGACTACAGGATTAGACCTCTTTTCTAAGAGACGTCAAAGCCACCTTTCATCTATTCAAACTGCAATAAGGGGTTTATCTCCAGAGGAGTATACAAGGGAGGGAGAAAATTTCATTCACTCACACCTTCTCTGCAACCCTCACCATGAGTAGAAGACAGACTAAGCTACAGCTCTTGAGAAAGATGAGAAGGATCAAGAGTGTATTGTCTTCTCCTGCTGCTGAAGATGCTACGGCAGCTGCTCCTGCTTACGACCCACGTGGTGTAGCGGGTGGTGGTGTTACTGCTCCTGCTACTGTTGCTGCTGCTGCTACTGCTACTACTGCTGATGACGACGGCGCTACTGTTGACGGAGAGTCTCATACATCTCCTTACTGGTCACCGATGTTTTATGCCCCCGCTGGTGCTGGTGCTGCTGCTGCTGATGCAGGTGTTACTACTACTGCTGCTGATGCTGATCATCATCATCCTCACACTGGAGAAGACCATGCTGGTGCAACTACAGCTGACACAGACACTGACGATTGCAGTGATACGGATTATTTGGAGACCCATAAAGATCAGCAGACCCAGTACGTGGCAGGAATAGAGGGAGAGGAGGAAGAGACGGAGGGGGAGTTGACTTCTCCAGCAGTTGCTCAAAGATCACCCGATCTACTCACCACTGCTATCCTAAAGGCTCTGAGAACCAACGGCTTCTGCTATCCACCAGGGGACACCGACGTCGAGCAGAGCCGGAGCAAGTTTTTTCCTAGCTCCCCGACTTAATCCCCCTCCACGAACGACGGCGTCTGGTTATCCTATTCCAAGAAGTCCCAAGATACCGACGTGTGCGTTGCTCCTGTTGCTGGTTCTGCTGTTGATTCAGCTCACACTGATGGCCCTACTCTTCTTACTTTGAAACCCTCTACGGGCATCAAGAGGAGTTTTACCAAGAGTGGCAACCAGGCGTCCAAGAAGAGAAAACCGCTAGTGAAATGAGTACCACCACCACCTTCCACAGTCCCCAGATTGGAGTTCTTCGTTGACAGTTTGAAGCTGGAGATCTGGCTCGACGGGGTTAGGCTCTCCAAGGAATGCTACAGCACCATAAAGAGCACCTCAACGCCCACCAGGGAAGTGACCTTCACCACTGACGCACTCCTCAAGCTAATAGCGAACATCACTGACGTGCAAGAGGAGGTACGGATACGCCACAGATCGGTCTCCGAAGGACTTCCAAATCACATCACATGGTTCGTCGTCCTGGATCTGGAAAGCGAGATGTATGTAGCTGTCAGCTACTACAAGGGTAAGAACGTCATCCACATGCACAGGTACGAAGGACCCCAGAAAACTCGGACACAGGACGGTGTGACGCTTTCGACCAAGGCGCTGAAAGAACTGGGTAACAAAAAAGAGATTATTCTTGAATTTCTTGACAGAATTTGATTGAGACGTGTGTGAGATAGTGTTGATGTATGTTTTATATGTCGTGTATGTAGGTGTATATACTTTGTGTAGATATGTTGTGTATATAGGTGTACAGGTAGATAGATAGAAAGAAAGATAGATAGATAGATAGATAGATAGAAAGATAAATAGATAGATAGATAGATAGATAGATAGATAGATAGATAGATAGATAGATGAAAAATATTGAAAAAAAAATTCTCTTTACATATAAGTGAAAATGGATCAACATGAAGGAAGTGTTTCAAAAAATTTAAAAGGGTGTGCAATTACGACAGACACATGGAAAAATGTAGGGTAATACCTAAATTTTGTCCTCTATGCGGCGAAGGTAATTGCAAAAAATTACCTGTCGACGCGAATCTCTGGATGGAGTGACTATTCCTCCGATAATATGCACTATACCGCAGGGTGAGGAAATATTCACCAGGAATTAGCCCGCAATACAACCAGGAGTCAGGACACACAAGGCTTGCGTGAGTGTAACAAACTTAAGACTACCAACCGGTGAGTTGAGTGACACTGTAGATACTATGCGTCAGATTCACGTCATGCAAAGATTCAGATACAAAGTGGGTTTATCAGTAGGGTTAATTTTACAACACAGAGAAAACAGAAACAAACTACGCTACTTTCACACCTCCCAAAACAACGCAACTCTTTTACATCCCCTCCCCACCATAACTAATTCAGAAACTTTGGAAGAGTTCCTCTTCCTCATGAAAACACTATCACTTCCGAAGAAGTACAGAAACTTTGCGACTCTGACACCAAGTGGAAAGTTCTTTTTTTCCACCAGTTTGAACGTTTGCATTTACATGTAACCCAGAGCATTCCCCATAGGGGGTAGGGTTACCCAATTGGGTCGACTTAAAAAGAGAAGAGGTGTGTTAGATTTTCCCAACAGGGACACGTTATGCGTCTTTCGCTGCATATCCTTTCACTTATACAAGACCGGCAAACATGCTTCAAAATTGTTGTGTCAGTTTGATTCCACTGCGAAACCTGAAACCTTCCCAGGCTTGATCATCAGGGACTTACCCACGTTAGAGAACTTGTTTGATATACAAATAGCGGTTTACACCACCCATAAAGTGAGAGGTCAAAACCTGAAAAACGGAGTTACCTTCTTCAGACCGCCTTCCAAAACTTCGGCCACCCGAGGTAAAGTCAACCTACACCTGTCCGCGAAACACGGCTTGCACATATCCCTTGTTACAGATTTCGATGAATACGCTGGCATCTACAAATGTCCCGAGTGTAAGTCGGCTTTCACGACTAAGTTCTTTTTCGAAGCTCTAGCAGATTTTTCCAATTTTCCTCCCGACGGAAATTCAAAAAAGTACCCTTACAAAATTACTTTTGATTACGAAGCTTTCTTCAGACCGTCCAAATAACTGTCGACCGAACCCGTGTCAGTCCTGTGGGAACACGCCCCTCTGTCGGCTAGCGTTTGCATCCGACTTTCCAGGACGCAAAGGTCCAGTCTGCTTCGTGAGACAATCTGACGCAGATTCCGACCCCTTGTTGAATAGGGTTTTGAATTACATATGTTTTCACCCATCCTCTAATACCGTTTTCCAATTTCACGTTTGGTGGTTCTACGCTCACGAGTGCATACTGCTGCGCAGATATCCGTGTGCTTCAGACAGGGACGAGAGACATGACAGAACAGCTATAGTAAGCGCTTACTTAAAAGCTCTAGGTCAAAAGTTGATCATCGTATGGGAGTGTGAATGGAGGAAGATGAAACGCCAGGATCTGCAGCTTATGGCATCCGAACAACAATGGAAGGTCAACAACTTGAAAGTGCTTCGAAATCCCATGACAGAGAGTGACATCATATCCTCTGTGAAAGACGGGAAAATGTTCGGTTTGATTCAGGTAGACATCACTACTCCTCCTCACCTACGTGAATACTTCGAAGAAATGACTCCTCTTTTCAAGAACGTGACCATTTCAAAATCCGACATAGGAACTCACATGTCAGACTTGAAAACCTATTGAACGCTCCTCAGAGATCCTTGATAGGTAGTTACCACGGAAAAAAGGTTCTCTTGGGAACACCTCTTCGTAAGTGGTATTTGGATCACGGTTTGATAGTCACCGAAGTGCAGATGTTCATAGAATACTTTCCTAGACAACCCTTCGCCGGTTTCGCAGATGAAGTAACCACGGCGCGAAGATGTAGTGATGTGTACCCAAACGAGAAAATTCTGTCAGACTGTTACAAGTTAAGGGGAACACCACATACGGTAAAACAATTTGCAACAAAGAAATACACTAGAGGTCGAACCTTCGAATTATTAACTAATTCATGGCGGTTCAAAAAGGGTACAGAGTTGACTACAGATCTCTTTGAAGTCTAACTGCAACTGAAAACAGTCAGGAACAATCTTCCTATTCAAATATGGTTCATGGTGTACCAGTACGCCAAGTTGAAAATTCGACTTTTTGGATAAATTTATCGATCGGCGCGATTATGCTCTTTGTCAAATGGACACTGACAGTCTTTACATGGCTCTCAGCGGTGAAACATTGGACCAACTCGTGAAACCCAACCTGAGAGAATCGTATTTTAGAGAGAAACGGAACTGGATTCCAACAGCGGTGTGCGATGATCACTTACACCCTTTCGTAAAGATAAAAACCGAAGGTTTGCAAGAATGGACCCCCCTCACTTCTTGTCAGAGACGATACGTTCACGATCAGAGAACTCCTGGTCTTTTCAAATCCGAGTGGGAGGGTGATGGGATTCTAAGTCTCAACTCCAAGACTTACATTTGCTACGATAAAGACTCAATAGGTGAAAGAAAATCCAAAAAAAAGGAGTGCAAAGGGGGTCATGAAAAAACAAAGGTTCAAGAACCCAAAGACTTCTTGGATGTTCTTTTGAAACTAAAAACTATCCATACCATTAATACAAATTTCAAAGTAATAGGAAACAAAATGCACACTTACACGATAGAGAAAAAGGGACTGAGTTACTTATATGTGAAACGTCGCATACATTCTGACCGAGTGACAACGAGTCCTTTAGAGTTATGAAAAGGAAAAAAAAGAAAAAAAAATATGATAAAAAAATTAAATAACTGTAAAGGAAAAAAAAATAAAATTAGATGTAGATAAGCCGGTGAGATAATGTCCTTTGTTGTTGTGTTAACTTCATCTACTACATCCACTGGCTTACCTCGTTTATCAGTATTGAAAAAAAAACAAGACACCACCACAGATAGAGCTATAAGACCCACTTGGCAAAAAAAGTGTTTGTAACGTTTGCAAACGTTTTTATTTGGTTTGGGTAAAAAACGTTTAAAAAAACCCGTTATTTTGACGTTGAAAAAACGTTTTTAAATGTTTTTTCAATCAATTTTCAACCAAATAGAAACGTTTGCTTTTTCAACCAATTTTCAACCAAATAAAAACGTTTTTTATTTACGTTTCTTTTACGTTAAAAAAAACGTTTTTTTAACCTGATATAAAAACGTTTTTATAAAAACGTCAAAATAACGTTTTTTTGAGTACATGTAAAAACGTTATTTTGACGTTTAAAAAAAAAGCGTTTTGCAAACTTAGGAATCAAAATAAAACGTTTTTTTTGACGTCAAAAAAACGTTTTTCTGCCAAGTGGGGAGTATATCAATTTCATATTGAGAACACATGTGCTTTCATCAAAAGGTGGTATACGTTAGAATCGATCAACACGTTGCTTTCTCTTCTAGAAGAGAACTCAGACTTCTTGAGAAAGATGTGTCATTACTCAAAGAAAACATTCGACTCCTTTTGTCAAGAGTGTGTCAACCGAATGTTGTGTAGCAAAGTTCCTTACCCCGGTGTACCAGCTGCTTAACTGAGAAGTATCATGTCCAGAAAAACTGAATGGAGTACTTGGTATAGTTCTTCAGTGGATTTCACTTGTAATATTGATGAGATGTGGATGGGGATGGGGGAATACGCCTTACACCTATCCTTTATTTCAAGAGGGTACTTGCTCCAAAGTTGTACACCAAGATTACACCATATACAGTCTGAATTATGACAAACAAAAGTTGAATGTGTACAGCTCAATGTGTGGGTTCTGTCATGTTCCTCTCCGATATTCAACTATGTTATGTAGAGAGTGTGGACTTGTATTCAGCGACTTGTAAATATTATTGAACGAAATAAAAAAATATGAAATAAAATTATGACAAATAAAAGTTGAATGGGTACTGCTCCATGTGTGGGTTCTATCATATTTCTATCCTATATTCATATATGTTATGTAGAAAGTGTGGACTTGTATTTAATGATGTGTAAATATAATTGCTCGAAATGAAAAAAAAATGAAATGAAAATTATGATAAATAAAAGTGGAATGGAGTACTACTCCATATGTAGGTTCTATCGTATTACTATCCAATATCTAACTACCTCATGTAAAAAATAAAATGTGAACTTGTATAAGGTCAGTTCTCATGAAAATGGAGCACATGGCCCAGGAGAAGAAAAGATCTGAAGTACTCAGATGTCTTTTATTTCTTATGTGCTGAAAGGCAGTATGTAAAGTTAATTACTCACAAAATTAGGAACACTAATTATGAAAATTAACAATTTTATGACAGTTTTAGGAAGAAAACTGTAGGACCTACGTACGGTGATGAATCTTGTATATGAACATGTTACATGGATTGCTATAAAATAGAATGATATGTAAAAAAACTGATATATTTTGTTCATACAGTCATATAAATATGTTGGCTAGGTGTCTTTATCATGTATGTCAATGGTAAGAATAGATTATGCTGCAATCAATTATACCTCTTTATGGTGCTGGACCTATGTACGGTGATGTCTATGCATTGCAGTCATTATCTTAACATATTTATTGATTTCTGGTATTGTAACTTCCTCATAGTACTGTTCTTTAGTCAATTGAAGTATATCAACTGGCTAATAGATAGCATTAGCTATCTTTATCATTCTATGGCATAGGTTTCAATCATAGACCTATGCATGGTGATGTACCTATGTACGGTGATATTTCCATGATTTCTCCCCATAGATCATAATGTATTCATCCAATTATGACAATATTTTGCCTGTATATTCCCTGGACCACATGTATTAACATGTTCTAAAATAATTTACTAATCATTGAGCACTCTTCTTCAATCAATGATGTAATGTATCTACGTACGGTCATGCTAAGAGGTACACCACATGCTTGTCAGTCCTATAGGTCATTGACATGTGCATGTTGGAAATATTCTATATTGACATTACATTACCCTTATTGAGCCATAAAAACTGAGACATCTATATATCTCTAGAGGAGATATATAGATGTCTACGTACGGTGATGCAAATGATAAACAACTACATTTTTCCCTATAGATAACAAGAAAATAATAGAAAATGAGCTGTGATGATGTCAAAATTTTCGTTTTTCATTTCTACAATAGTCCATATGAAAAGTGTTATCATGCACCTTATTTTACTTCAAATAAATCACATAATGTGTTTTACTTATATTTTTTCCAGTTGAAAACCTTTAAAATATCCACCCCTTACCCTCTTATCACTACATAGGTAAAAGTGGGTACCCATGGTATGATAATGTTAGCAGCAATGTGAATGTATCAATAGCAAAGCAGTTAGACCTCCTGTTAAGTGTACATTGGCAGGGGAAGGTATGGTGAGCCCGGGCTCCATTTTCGTGAGAATTGACCATAATTATAATGACGTGTAAATATTATTAATGAAAATAAAAAATTAAAAATTTGTTCGTAAAGTTTTATTTCCAGTGGACCCGCCCCTGCCCCAAGGGGTCGGTCTTTGGTTAAAATAATTAATTTCCCCCCCAAAAAAGGGCCCCCTAAAACCCCCCCAATGTTTTTCAAATTTTTTTTTGGCAAGCTTTCAGCTTCCCTTTTTTTTTATTTATAAAGAAATATCTCATTATAGTCACACCCTCATCTACATAATTAACTACACCTCTTTATGCTAATAAGATCACGTGACTACTTGCATACAGCTGATGGTATGACGTGTGGACAGCCAACCAATCAGAGGTCTCCATTTTGGCAGAAAATTTAAAAATAAAGTCATGTAACCAAATTTCAAATTTCCCACCAAAATGACGACCTCTGATTGGTCCATTCAAATTAGGGTCATGTGACCTTATTTGCGGCCACGCTTTTAAGGTAAATGACGGGGGACCAGTCCCAAAAGCAGGTCATGAACGGTGCATTCGGTACCATTCATTTACCCCCGTCATTTACCAATTAGCTTTTAGCTTATTTGCATAATAGAGGTCACGTGACCTAAACAGCCAGCCAATCAGAGGACGCCATTTTGGCAGCACACCACAGGGGTCTGGGTCACGTGACCATTTTGAATTTCCAGCCAAAAGGGAGGGTTCTGATTGGTCCATTTTGGCGCCACACCGCGGGGATCTAGGTCACGTGACCCCCCATTTGAATTTCCTGCCAAAAGGGAGGTCTCTGATTGGCTGTATCCCGGGTGAGCAATTTCCTTAGATTAGCTATAGTCCCGTTCCAATACACTCCATCATCAAATATGTCACTCTCAGTTTCATATCTGCTGTTATACCACGATTTCTTGGTCACTCAGTGCTTTTTGGTGGCTATTCCCATACACATATCTGTCGTTATTGCACACCCTACAGGCTGTAACATCAATTTTGTAAGGCGTGCTGTTATCCATGTAAGGCGTGCTGTTCTCCATGTAAGGCGTGCTGTTATCCAGGATAACAGCACGCCTCTCATGTCATACGTTACATGTTAAAACCCACGAAATTTTCCAGGCCAGGGTAGGGATCGAACCTGCAGCTTCACATCCCAAATCCAACTCCCTATGCACTGCGCCACAGGGACTGACGAGAGGTGGTTGGCTAGAACTAAACCAAGCAAAGGAATCCTAGCCGGGCCCCGAGGCGTGTGTACCGATCGTGTCGCTGTCCGCTGCTGGGCGAGGAGGTGTATTCTACACAAACATAACCGCGAGAAGCTTCTTTTTTCGCCGTGTGCGCTGTCGCTGTCTGCTGCCGGGCGAGGAGGTGTATGTACCGATCGTGTACACACAATGGCTGGCATCGAGTCCCGGGGAGGGGGAATAATTTTTGTTTTCAACTTGAATTTATTGGTATAATATTGATTATTTATTGGTTTCGTGGTATAAAATAAGTAGTCAATGGATAACTCATGACTTGTGTGTGTTAGCAAAGGCTAATAACACTCGGCCTACGGCCTCGTGTCATTATCCTTCACTAACACACACGCGTCATGAGTTATCCATTGATTACTTGTTCAGTGCAGAATCGTCACCACACCCACATCAGGTGATGGTTTCAGTTTCACTTCCATATTATAGAAGCAGTCACCCTATGAAACTACTGGTAGGCTTGATCCAAATACATTCCTATCTCCAAAATCACTGTCTGCAGTCCTATATTGGCACACCCTCCCCTTAGTACATGTTTTAGTATAGTCATGGTGTAGTATAGTCATAAAGGTAGAGGGCGCCACCGCATGGGAGTAGAATAGGGAGATGGCTCTGTTTGCTGCTGAGCGCCCCCTATAGGCCGTAGGGTGCCCGTGTCAGCAGTCAGCAGACTCATCGACAGACGAAGGCGGAGGGGGCGTGAGAGGAGGACGTGCTGTTGGCAGCTCCCTGTCCACACCAGACCAGTGAATATAAATCAACGAGTGAATACAAGACCTACAAGAAAAGAACCTGAGTTGCTCTTTATTAATGGGGACATACCATCGACAACCCCACAGTGGTGCCTTATGACCAGGATCTTGTTAATTAGGTCAGCTCGTTAATCACTGGCTGGTGTGGCTGAAGAAGAGAAGGAAGAGCAAAATAACCCGACGAGACTCGCACGTGGCTCGTGGAATATTCAAGTCCTTCGTATAATAAGATGGCTGTGTCGGAATTCACAAAGAAGTGAGTAGGAAACACATTAATTAAGTGCCTAATTAGTAAATGAGAGAGTAAGTGCCAAGTAATTGAAGTGAAGTGCCATTAGCAACAAGTAACCAAAGTGCTATAAGTGACTGAAACTGTCTCAGAAGTCTATTCACGTGGAGCTGTACTGTAAATTGAAAATCTAAAGTCTTCTCTCTCTGTTCTATAGTAAAGGGAGGTTGATATGTTTTATGTATAAAAAGTATTGGGTGTGTCCCTGACTGAAGGTCAAACTTCCTTTGTTGCTGCACCGCTGTTATCAGAAGCAGACGGCAAGCACCGGGTCAGCTATCTGGATGCCATGGTAACAGTACTAAGGTTACCCAGACCGGGGACTGTATTGTAGTAAACACCCAACCACTTTAGCTGTTTGTTTCAAGTAACCTGTATCTTGGATATAACAAGTGACTAAGGACCATTCATTTAAAATTTGGTTTCATTCAATTGTCCAATTAAAGGTGTTATTAGTAGAGTGCTGTGCGCTATTTATTATGAAATATTGTAAGTGTGTTATTATAAGGACAATATTGAGAAATTAGTGTCCCTTTGTTAAGAAGTTGAGTGATAATTATCTAATGGGTAGTACTGATGTATGCAGTGAGATGTGGTATTGGAATTAAATGTTTAAGGGGCTGGATTACTATATAGTGGACTGTAGAGGCCTTTACACTGTACAAATTGGTCCTAGCTGAGAAGCTCAAAGCTAGCCCTTTCCAGCTGTGTAGACTGGCTAAATAATTCTATTTCACTGAGTAGCTGACTCAATGTTAAAAAGTGTCTCTGCTAGTAATCAGATCTGGGCCACTACTTCCTCAAACACGGAATGGATATATCACTTGTGGGCTGGTGGTTGTCTTAGCAACCAGTACAAGTTCAGACACGTACCATATCACACTGAAAACATGGAAGATCTGAAACTAGTCAGTGGTGACCACTTTAGGTCCTCAAGTTGACGATACCTAAAACTACAGCTTTAGGTAGTCAAAATGACGACTTTAGGTCGTCATCCTGACGACCTGAGTCATCAGGATGACAATACTGACAGTACAGAGTCGTCATATTGATGACTCAGGTCATCAGGATGACGACCTAAAGTCGTCATTTTGACTACCTAAAGCTGTAGTTTTAGGTATCGTCAACTTGAGGACCTAAAGTGGTCACCGCTGACTAGTTTCAGAACTTCTAGGTTTTCAGTGCAGGGGTAGACTTGAATAGTGCCTTGTTGTCTCACTGTGTGTATACATGTATGCATGCCGACTAATTTTGACTTCTATTGCAGGGTTTTGTTTATGATTTCTGTCAACTGTGGTTATGTAATTAATAATCGTTAAGCATATTGGGGCTAATTGACATTAATTAGTGATAATTGGTGTTAAAATCAATAATTGCATAAAATGAGAAAAACGGGTTCAGCTTTTTCATAATTGAGCCTACATGCAAAAGTAAAATGAGATAAAGTAATTATTTATAAAAACTAGGTCAATTAGACCCCAAAAATTACGGACTCGTCAAGCTCGTTTTTCATAATTATTGGATAGTATATCATTCGTAGATCACAAATACATATAGCATGGTACACTCTGGCAAAGGTTAAAGTTTAATTTGGCACTAACGAGCTGGCAGGGTGGAGCTGTAACGTTTGCCTGCGATCAATGGTGAGTGAAGTTTCATATTAAGGTGATCATCCCAAGCCAATATTTAATAAAAGTGGATGATTGCCAAGGGGTGGATAAGCATTGATGAAGTAGCAGAGTCATCTGGTGGCAGAATCTAAAAGTAAGAGTTAGAGTGTAACAAACTCAAGGGGTTGGGTTAGCTAGGTAAGTCTGTTAGTTTGAGTAAGCTGCTTAGTCTGTGTAGAGTAGAGATTGGGAAGGATGGCGGCCAGCTTGTTCCTGCAGGTCTGGTCAGGTTGCAGAACACCAATTGACGGGAGGTGGCAGCAGGAGACACTTTGTAGGTCCGCACTGAAGGGTGTTGTACAATGATAATTGGTCTAAAATCTGACAGTGGGTAGGCAAACCAGGTATCAAATTAATCCTTAGGGTGTATATTAATCGATTTGAGTGTTATTTGGGCTGATATTTGAGGGTAAGTTGAGGGGGGTGCACTCTTTTCAATTACAGAATTTATTGTAATCATTCACTGCAAAACCCCCAAATCTGGGTATGTCCGCACTCTACGGACGATAGCAGAAAAGTTAATTACATTGTACCACATCTCATGGCCCTAAATTAATGGGAAAAATGTGTGCCTACATGAAAATAACAGTGGCTAATCCCAGAAATTCGCACAAATATTTTATTTTCGCCCATATGCTATATAAGCCAACAGTGAGAAAATAATTAGTGTCCTGCAGCCTCTACAGGCTATATAGGGCCTTCTACCAAGTTTGTCAAATTTCGCTAAAATGTGTTTATTTTGCTTAGGGTAAGTCAGTTTGACAATGTTATGGTGAGAAAGGGCAAGGGAATCAATAAAATTAATAAGAAATCACTGAAAATCGTAGTAGCGGAGTTTCGGCCTTGGAGAGGTTTATGAGAAATATTCTGGTGTCAATCCGCAAGCCTGATACTTCTCTCTTGGGGGTGCCAGGTAACCAAAATTATGGTTTTCAGGGTCAGAATGACCTAAATTTTACATTCTCAGCTGTTTCCATCTATTTCTATCGTTCTCAGTGCTCTATGGGAGGCCTTTTCATGCATCGGGGGAAAACATCATTTTTCTCTCCCCGAGCTATGCAGCCAATGAATGTCTATTGACACTTAATAAAATGTCCTTGTATTCACCATATCTGGTTTATTTTTTCGTCCTCACATGGGGGAGCTTGAATAATGTGTAAATAGGGCCATCTAAGCCATTACACATGGAGTTAAGATGCATTTTGTTGAATTTATTCCTTTATAACATTATATTTCTGAGGGTTTTTCATACATTTTAGCCAGATATTTCTGTGAATTATAGCACCTAGAGAGAGAATAACACTCAGCACCTCAGGTGGTGCCCCTTGGCTATCAGCATGTCAAATTTCTTGGCCCTGTGACCATTTTTTCTATGGGAAAGGACCATACCTCCATGTCAATGCTAGAAATCGATGAAATCTACTGAGAGCGCACAGACTGATACCCGCTATGGGAATTGATTCTCAGAGAGATTTGAGGGGCCTGAGGGGCATAAAAGTAAAAGATTCTGGATAAGACATTACTGGGCCAGTGAATATAAGCTTTCCAAGCTATTTCATTGACCACCAAGATTCCAACCCAGGCCTTTAGGTTGCAGAACACCAATTGACGGGAGGTGGCAGCAGGAGACACTTTGTAGGTCCGCACTGAAGGGTGTTGTACAATGATAATTGGTCTAAAATCTGACAGTGGGTAGGCAAACCTGGTATCAAATTAATCCTTAGGGTGTATATTAATCGATTTGAGTGTTATTTGGGCTGATATTTGAGGGTAAGTTGAGGGGGGTGCACTCTTTTCAATTACAGAATTTATTGTAATCATTCACTGCAAAACCCCCAAATCTGGGTATGTCCGCACTCTACGGACGATAGCAGAAAAGTTAATTACATTGTACCACATCTCATGGCCCTAAATTAATGGGAAAAATGTGTGCCTACATGAAAATAACAGTGGCTAATCCCAGAAATTCGCACAAATATTTTATTTTCGCCCATATGCTATATAAGCCAACAGTGAGAAAATAATTAGTGTCCTGCAGCCGTCAGGCATACAGCTCGGCCATCTAGGAGTCTAGGCTAGAAGTAGGAATGGCCAGAAGCTTGGAGCTCTCTGGTGAGTAAGTGTAGCGTAAGGGTTGGGTTGATGAAGGTCTCCTGGAACCAAGACTAAAGTCCATAGTGCTACTGCCACCACCTGGTAGGAAGGGTATGAACTAGAACAGTTGAGACTAGTGGTTCCAGCTTTTGCTGCTAGGGGAGGCTCTGTGTATGATGATGTCAATAGTGGCACTGGTAAGCACTAGGGGTCTCTTGTGCTACCTGGTGTCTGTGTGTGAGGCACATAGGCTTAATTAGAGAAGAAGTTAGGAACATTTTAGATCGAGATAGATTAAAGTATAGTGAAAATAAACTACAATGGAGGAGCTACAGAGACTTCTTGCGGATCGGGAGGCCCGCCTGAACCAACAGCAAGGGGCTATGAATATGCTACAGCAGAGTGTAACGCAGCTGCAAGGGCAGTTGGCGGCTGCACAGGCCCCTGGCGAGGGAGAGGTTGTGCGATCAATATATCGCATGAGCAAGGAGCTAGTGGTCTCTCAGTTGCTTTCGGGGGTACCTCAGTACAAAGGCGATCCACGAGGATACAGGGACTGGGTACGAACCATCGAACGGGCAGGAGTTGCTACAGAGGATGCCGATGAGATGAGGATCCGCCTGGCTGTATGTTCTGCTAAAGGTCCTGTCGGTGACTTCATTACTCGATATATGAGGGACGACCGAGTGACCACGTGGGCCGAACTCAAAGAAGAGATAAAACTCCGATTCCCAGACGAACCAGATGAGAGTATATCCGCTGGGTTGCTAAGAAGAATCAAGCAACGTACTGGAGAGAGTGCTGCCCTCTTCGGAGAGAGGATAGTGACAGTGGCTTCTGAGGCATTCCCAGAGCATGCCATCGATAACCTGATCATAACCACCATGATGATAGAGGCTTTCATCGATGGGGTATTGGACTCTGGGACATCTAAGAAAGTTCTTAGACTAAAAAAGGATGGCAAAATAAAGAGGATAGAAGACGCTGTAAGGGTGGCCAAAGATGATGTTGACGTGGCGCAGCGGATAAAAGCGCGAAGGGGGGATATTCCCACACCAATGGACGTTGACCCCATACAAGGCCAGGGTAGAGGTCAAAATTCGTCATGGAATCAAGGTCAAGGTCAAGTTGAAGGACAGTCTTGGAGTCGAGGTCAAGGAAAAACAACCTTGGCATGTTACCAGTGTGGACAGAAGGGTCATATGAGAAAGGATTGTCATAGCATTATGTGCTACGCGTGTAATGGGTATGGCCATATGGCGCGAAACTGTCCTGTGCTTAAGGAAAGGTGGCAACAACCACAACAAGGATGGCGTCAACAACAGCCACAACAACAGGCTCAGTACAGGCAGCCACAAGAGCAAGCACATTATCAACAGCCGTTAAACATTCAGGGGACCCGTCAGCCGCCGGTACAGGGTCCGAGGTTGTAAGGCGGCCTGGCCATAGTAAAAAGAGAATCCGAGAGAGAAACGAGGGCGACAATGAGATTTTATGTAAAGACAAGGGTGGGGTCGCATTAATAAATAGTTCAGAGGAAAAGGCGACATGTCAAATTAAAATGGGAAGAATGCGAACACGGGCGCTTGTGGACACTGGTGCTCAGGTTTCCTTAGTCTCGTCTCTATTTTTTGGACAAATAAAGAAACGGCGGGGCATAGTTGTACGTCCTAGCAGTATTGTTTTGAATGCTGCCAATCAAAGTACAATAAATAATCTTGGGCAGTGTCAGATGACAGTTGACCTGGGAGAAGAAGTCTCAAGGACGCATAGCTTTATCATTGCCGAGGAACTGAATAACCCAGTCATCTTAGGGTGGGATTTCATAACAGATCAGGGCATTATCATAGATGGGGAACATAAGCAAATGCGATGCGGCGATGTAGTCATACCTCTTCAGGTATTGGTGAGAATAACCTGTGATGTAGAATTGTACCCCTACAGTGTGACTTATACCCCAGTAAAGAAGGCTAGGACTTTGGGACACAAAGATGGTATTTATGTTTGTGAGTCACCTAAGAACGGGGCGCTTGCTGAGGAGCCTGGGGTAGAC
Source organism: Acholoe squamosa (assembly GCA_949317995.1). Classification (NCBI taxonomy): domain Eukaryota; kingdom Metazoa; phylum Annelida; class Polychaeta; order Phyllodocida; family Polynoidae; genus Acholoe; species Acholoe squamosa. The sequence goes on from OX439041.1 coordinate 16,754,356, forward strand.
ATTGTTAATTCTATTTGTGAGGTTAAGAAGGGTCGGAAATTTATGGTCAGTTTGATTAACGAGACAGGTAGATTAATCAAACTCAAGAAGGGTAACGTAGTGGGCGTGTTGAAAGAAGTTCAAGAGGTAGAAGCAGATGCATTAGACATCAAGTTGCCCAATAAGAGAAGTGTGACTGTAACCTCCAGTATTGGCCATGGTCAGATGATGAGTAAGAAACCCCAGAGTCTAGAGGAATTGTTGGAGGCGAACAGAGATCTTTTTGCTGAGTCAGAAGAAGAACTTGGCAGGACACATCTCATGGAGATAGGAATAGACACCCAGAGTAGTCCACCTATAGGTTTAAGGGCCTATAGAGTGCCCTTGGGGAAGAGAAAATTCATTGAGGAGCGAGTGGAAGAGCTCCTAAGGGCAGGTGTTATAAGACCTAGTCGATCTCCATGGTCTGCCCCAGTAGTGATAGTTAAGAAGAAGGATGGCACAGAAAGGCTGTGTGTGGACTATAGGCAGCTTAATGACGTTACTGTGAAATATACGTGGCCTCTTCCTCACATAGATGATCTTTTGAGCTCGTTCCATGGAGCCAGGTTCTTCAGTTGTCTCGACCTCCGCTCTGGCTACCATCAAATTCCTGTCCAGGAGGGAGACAAAGAAAAAACGGCGTTTACCACCCATATTGGTAACTATGAGTACAACGTTATGCCGTTTGGTTTGTGCAATGCACCCTCAGTATTTTCTGAGCTTATGTATAAGGTGGACTGGACAATTGTACTAATTATCTTGATGACGTACTTGTCTATTCATCCACCGAGACAGAACATCTAGAGGATCTGGAAAGAGTGATGGAACGTCTAAGAAAGGCTGGGCTGAAGCTCAAAAGGAAAAAGTGTGAATTTTTCAAGGATTCGTTAGATTTCTTAGGACACACTGTCACCGCTAGTGGAATAACACCTCAAACCAAGAAGATCGAGGCCATAACTGGAATGGAGAGACCGCGAACAGTGACTGATGTAAGGTCATTTCTGGGAATGACCTCATACTATAGAAGATACATCCCTCACTACACAGAGCGGGCTCGTCCATTAATAGATCTCACCAAGAAGAAGAAACCATTTGAATGGACTGTGGAGGTGGAGGATCATTCCAGTTTCTGAAGAAAGCCTTGACTTCTCAGCCCGTCTTAGCATACCCTGACCTGAATAAGGCATTTGGTTTGCAAACAGATGCATCAAAGGAAAGAGTGGGTGCTGTCTTGCTCCAAGAACAAGATGAAAAAGTAAGAGCTATAGAATTTATGAGCGGAAGCTTATCTGACTCTCAGCGACGATGGGGTACTATTTAATGGGAAGCTTATGCTATTTTGCAGGCTGTGCATAAATTTAAACCCTATCTATATGGACACAGGTTTGTTGTAAAAACCGACCACAAGCCTCTAGTCCATATGTTCAAAGCTGAGCTTGAGAATGAACAGCTTAAAGGGTGGCCATACTGACAACTTTAGGTTGTCAGTGACGACCCTAAGTTGTCACCTATGACTACCCCATGACGACCTAAAGCTGTAGATTTAGGTATTGTCAACCTGAGGACCTAAAGTCGTCAGTATTGACGAGTTTGGGTTCCCGTAGGTTTTCAGTGTTGTACATATATGTAGGTGGCCTGTTAAATGCTTTAGGATTACCCAGAGGTGAGACAACATCAATACTCTATTCCCATGTGTAAATAATTGGCTAGTAGCCCTCTTAATATGCCTTGTCAGCACAATAGATTTATACAGGGTCCCCATCCTATAAGGTAACAGCTTTGCAATGCTTATGGAGACACTGTATCTGCAAAATATGGTAAGGTTTAGATAGAAGTAAATACTTGATTGACATCTAGTCAATCAATTAAAAATAAAAAATTTATCTGACATATGGACCCTAGATAATTGAGGCATGTAACTGGAAAGACAGTTCTTCGTTTTTGCCTAAATACAGTCTGGAAGTGCAGCCTAGCTAAGGCTACATTCGTGCATCATGATGACCAAGGGATGTGATCAATCAATGTACCACTACTAGCCGTTAGAAGAGTAAACCCCCTATTTTCACCTACAGAGCCTTTAGGCTTTATTGATAACTGGGGGGAGCAAAGAGGGACGCCATGGTTCTAGATACCAGCTTCAGGGCTGGCTGCTAGTAGATGGGAGTTAGAAGGACTAGGACAAAAGATTTCACAAGATTTCTACATGATGTGGTGTAAGACCACCCCTAGATCCTTTCCATTTCAAACTATACTGTAGGCATGGGGGGTTATTGGATGGGAGTAGTATATGCATGCAAACTGAGCGCAATGCTTCAGCTACTAACTAGGTCATGACCTACTGGTAGACCGGAAGTGACCTAGTTTCAGCCAATCAGAGGGCTGGATTTGACAGGAAGTGACGTCATAAGGTCATGACCTAGTTTTTCCGACCAATCAGAGAGCTGGATTCTATTTGACCTAGTGACTTGACCTAGTTGCATAAATTAAGAGAATTGCGCAATATCTAGGGTTGACCTACTTGCAAACTGGAAGTGACCTACTAACCTACTTGCAAAATGTATGACCTACGTATGAAGGTGTATTGCGCAATGCTTGTAAGAAATTACACAATAGCCATGACTCATGTTCTGATGCAATATTTCTATGGATTTACGCAATACTTATGACTCTTTTTGATATCAGGCCGGGAGTGCAGTTCTCTCTGTTTATTTTATACATTAAAATAAAACACAACTCATTCAATTCACATAACAGATTATATTTTTATTAGACACAATATTTACAGATGAAGACAGATTTTCCATTCATGGGACGTGCACATATACAACAGAAACATTTGTTGTGTGTGAATTTACTTGCTTGATACCAGCTTTGACCAGTAAGACTAGTTTTCCATGTGTTGTGGAAACAATAACTGTTAAGTTTGGCTATGTTAGATATAGCATGCTCAAACAAAGCCTGGGCCAGGAAGTAAGTTTGGCTGTTTTTGGGTCCAGGTAAAAGACCAGATAAAAATCCATCCTTAAAGTTTACCTCGAAAGAGAAATGATTTCTCACTCCAGGTATACTTAAGGCGTGAAGTTCCAGTGAGACCTGTAGACATGTGAAACAAATAGTTTTAGCAATAGCAGATACTTCCAGTTTACAGTTACACTGACAAAACACTCCTACTATGGGATTACATTCTAACTCTTGGAGAGTAACAGCAAACTTTCTTACACTTCCTAAAGTGTACCTTGTGTAGTGTCTTGGGCAGCCAGGTTCAGTGTGCAATTGATATACTCCTATACACCAATCATGCCATATCAAGTTAACTTTTTTCACTCGACAATAGTACATGCAGTTTCTGTAGGCGTCCCAAAAAGCTGAAGAGAAATATTTGTACATTTTAACACTAGTTATACAGTGGTCAACAGTGTCTGGTTCAGCTCCTCTAAAATAACCGATGTTTTCTGCAGGTATTATTTCCCAAAAGAAATTCTCTGTACATCCACATGCTATAGAACTTATATCATTGTCCGGCATTATAGAAGAAGCTTGACTATATGAAGCAACACTTTGTAAAACTGGACGCATGTAATAGTCATAAGGTGGAGTTTCTGTGGTTTGCTCCACAAGCATAGGTTCTAAACTTTCCATGTTAAATGGTAACTTAAATCTAACCAGATACTGAAAATCTGGTGAATGTGACGCAATGAGTAAAGAAATCTGGTACCACTTTCTTTAATTCCAAGTTAATTTCTTTAGCGTCGAATTTTTATTTTCTGTGGTGAACATGTATAGTATTCACTTTTGTGAAAAGTTTTTTGGATTTTTTGGGGTGATACAGTTCACGTCTTTTACTTTTGTCAGTTTTTTTTCATGATTCAGTACACATTTTTAACTTTTTGTTCATTAGAACAAATGTTCATTTGAACAAAAAACATTTTCCAGTTTAACACTGTTTACTATGGGAAAAAATGTTCATTTGAACAATTGTGGGCAGATGAGGGGAAAGGGCCCTCCCTGTGGGATTTTTAGTACTAGATTTGGCCACTAGGGGAACTACAAAGGCTAATAATGTGAAAAATAGACCAAAAATAGCTTTTATATCCTTTTTTACACAGAAATAGGTGGTTTTCTCAAAAACGTTCTATTTCCAGGCACTTCCTGTATATTTGGAAAGTAAATGGAAAGTTTTGAATCCAAAACAAGGCCTAAATAAGAGGTTTCAAAATTTTATTCGAAATAGAAAAAGTAATAATGTCAACTGATGGAATCATTCATAGAGATTCACATGCTGAAAAAAGCATAAAGATACCATTTCTAGATACAAAGTTATGCCCAAATGTATGGAAAGGGATGGTCATTTTTAATTGATTATTTAAATTATTATGCTAATTAGATGCCTGATTTGATTTAAACAATGAATGATAGAGCTTATTGGCTGTTTTGATACAGTCATGTCATTACATTTTCGTAAAGCAATATCTCCAAGACTAGAAGGGCTGTGTACAAGTGTAATACCTCATTTTAAAGCTGATAACATCAATTTCAAATTTCACATTTAACCTTGGAGGACCCTTTCCCCTTATCTGTCAACAATTGTTCAAAAAAACATTTTCTAGTTTAACACTGTTTTCTATGGGGAAAAAATGTTTATTTGAACAAATGTTCACTTGAACAATTGTTCAAAAAAACATTTTCCAGTTTAACACTGTTTTCTATGGGGAAAAATGTTCATTTGAACAAATGTTCATTTGAACAATTGTTCAAAGAAAACATTTTTCAGTTTAACACTGTTTTCTATGGAGAAAAATGTTCATTTGAACAACTTTTTCTTTCAACAAAATGTACAACTGGAAGTGAAACTAGAAAAAGAAACCATTTTTTTACATAGAAAGGGGTAGGGTGCTTACACCGTCTTCACACACTTGTCTCTTTATGTACTGATAGGTTAGACCTTGTTTTCTTTGAGAGTAAGTGGTAACGCTGTGGTTAACTACTCTAAATCCTTTGTTGACTACTGTGACAACATTTTCACTGTCCAGTACTTCTTTGTACTTGTCAGTGGTTAGGGGGTTTTGTTTTTGAATTACACCTTTGCAACTCATTTTAACGGGCACGTTCACTCCTGTGCCTATGTAACATTTGGAGTTCAAGGCAGTCATTTCATCACCTTCCCACTCCACTTTGAACAACCCGGGGGTTCTCTTGCCAAACGCCAGACGGCTCTTACAGCATGGTTGAGGTAACCACAGGTCACCCAACACTTTGGTCTGAACATAGGTCTCTCTGTGGTGACTGTTGTCACATGATTCCGAGGGCAACCATTTGTGACGTTCTCTGAAGAAAGCTTCACGTTTCTCAGGAATAATGACATCTTCTATGTTCCCTGCACTTAAAGCAAAGTAAAAACTGTCAGTGTCCATTTCACACATTTCCAAATCTTTCTCATCTATGTATTCAAGGAGAAAGTCGTAATAGAAGGCCAACATTTTAAGTTTGGCGTATTGGTATACCATGAAACCTATTTGAACTTGGAGGTCGTGGGTGATGGAGGTGGGCAAACAGGACAGTTCTACCGTGTTGTCGCTTATGTCTTGCACGTCTTGCACTGACCAGTGCATGGCCAAACGTCTTGCCTTAGAGGGGTGAAGATACTTTGTTTGAACAAAGTTTTGTTTTTTGCATATGGTTTTACCCTATGAACCATTTCCCAAAAGTTTGTAGAGATCTGACAGAATCTTACAGTCAATGTTTTCGTCACCCTTCCTCCTAGCTTTGGTGACTTCATCCATGAAGGGTAAAAAAGTCTGTTCTGGTGTGTATTCTATCAGAAGGTGTACTGTCGTAACTACCAAACCTTTCTCCAGGTACCACTTCAAGAGAGGAGTTCCCAACAAAATTCCCTCAGCATGGTAGCTGCCTATCAGTTGGCGTTGTGGTTGCTTCAGCTTACCTGCTGCTTCCAAGTAACGTTTCATATGTTCACCTACGTCATTTTTTCCAACTAGACAGTTTTTGAATATAGGTGTCATTTCGCTGAATTTTTCTTTCAAAGATTCAGGTGTTTTTATGTCTACTTGGATAAGTCCAAAAGTTGTTCCTTTTGAAACCCCTCTACGTATTTCATCCTGACTTTTCCTACCTTGGCACGATGGTCTTTTAATTTCCCATTCACTTTTTGTTTTTTTACACGAGCTTTCAGTTTTTTCTTTGATCCACAAACACTCATACTTTTCCTCTACTTCGTAACCCAATGATTGAAGATATAGGGTAGTCAAGACCGTATTTTGTTTTTTTTCTTCTAACCATGCCTTTCCGTTGGATATTTTCAAAACGGATTTAGTGAGGTGACACATGTGGCCATGCCAGTAGCACCCGTGAAACTGGTATACTTTTTTTGAAGCTGGATCATATCCGTCCACTTTTATTATTCTTGAACCTAATACAACCTCCCCGTAGTTGTATTGGTGTAATATTTTCACATTGTCTGTGACAGCTTTGTAGCGCAACCATTCTGTTGACTGCAGACAGCTTGAAAATCCTCTTTTCTTTCCTGCGCACTACATAATAACCTGTGCAGTGTTCTTCGCCCATGCACTTGAGGTACAAGCTGTTAGCATCTAACCCTACTATGTGCCTGCATACTTTGCTTTGTGGCCCGTATTTTTTTTGTCTTATTCTTGTTTCTCCACTTTTGTGATGTCTGTGAAATATAATAGAGGGACCCCCTACTAAGTTGCGTCTGAGCAAGGAGTGAACATATGTCAATCATGAGGATGATTGGGATAAGGCAGTCCCTGCGGCGCTTTTGGCCATGCGCACAGCCAAGAGTAAGCGGACGGGGTTCTCACCATTTTATTTGTTGCACTTGCGGGACCCAGTCCTTCCATTGGACACCTTGTTGAAACCCAGACGCCGGTATTTAGGAGAACAACAGCATTTGAAGTCATTGGAAAAGTACCATCAGGCTATGAACACCGTACGTAAGAACATGAAAAAGGCAAGAGAGAGAAAGAAGAGGTATCATGATAGAAAAGCGAAAGAGGAGGACATAAAAGTGGGAGATCCTGTTTATCTGTACAACTACGCCAAAAAGAATAAACTTGAAAGACCTTTCAAGGCATACTACAGGGTCGTAGAGAAACTCAGCCCTGTAAACTTCAGAGTGAGGAATGAACTCACAGGAGAGTTGTTTAAAATCCATAAGTTGCACATGAGAAAAAGTCAGGAGGAATGGAAAGTGCCTGCAATAGGAAAGAACATTCGTCGTGCTGCACTCGCTGCCTCACCGTTGGGGGAAGACGTTCCTACCGGCGATGATAATAGTGATTGGAGTGACCGCGACTGTATACCCCTCTCAAGGTGGCGAGATACAGGGAATAGTTCTAGTGACTGGAATAGTTCAGAGTGTGTGCCTCTTGCACGTCTTGCAGAGCCAGAAGCAGTGACTAATACTGCACCGGAAGTAGTGGAGGGAACTGATCAACCCTCTACTCTTCCACTGCCTTCATCATCTGGAGAAAGTGTAAGCATGGGAGAACAAAGTGGAGCAGTAGGTGGTAGTACCATTGGAAATAAGAGAAGAAGAAGCTCTTCTAGTGGAGAGGAAACAAGGAGTACAGAATCTAAATATCGTATAGTGGAGAGTGAACCTACGTCAGGTTCTTGCAGTGAAAAGAGGCCTAGAAGCCATACTGCAAGCCCTGAAGAAGAGAGTCCTGATAAAATTAGAAGGATAGAAGAGATAGAGGAGATGAGAGAACAAGGAGAAGAGAATATTCACATAAGTAAATTTGAAGAGGGAGAAAATCAAAATAAATCTATCGCAGCGGATGAAATTTCCAACAAGCCCAATATTATGAGTGGAGTAGAAGGTGGAGAAGAAGCCAAAGAAGTAGAAATTATGGAGAGCAAGAGAGAAGGAGAGAAAAGAGAAAATGAGAGCAGAGAGAGAGAGGTGAATTCAATAGGAAATTATAAAATTCGCAACAGTAGGCTGAGAGTCTACTACTGCACCCAATAGAATAGCAGGCTGGGAGCCTACTATTACATACAATAGCAGATAGGTGTGTCTGATCAGAGTGTTATGTCTTTGCAGATTCCTACTCATTATCGTGTTGTCCGCTGACGTGCTAGGAATTCGAGGAGAAAGAGAGACCCAGAACATAGAACATGTGTTCTTCAGAGACAAGGCTGAGGTTTATACCACTAGGTCGAGGTGGATCGTTGGCCTAGTCATCGATTTCCAGGCATACGAACGGTATATGATATTCACAAACAAAACCTTAGAGGAAACTTTTAGGGTAACCCAGAGAGGAAAACTACATTTCGATGGCTTGTACTTCAGTAGTGCATACAGGAAGAAGGAATTAAGCACGATCAATGCCACTGTTACAGCAGAGAGAGATAAGATGGCCCAGTATTATATCACTCTGAGGTCACAACTCCAAGAGCTCATTATGCTCCAAGAACTACATAATAGAAATTGGCTTGACTTCACAGAGATTAAGAAAATAGGGCACAGTGAACTTGAGGTTATTAGAAATGAAAACAGACAGACAGCTAGGGAGAAAAGATCACTTGCCATTCTGGCAGGTATATTTAGTGGGGTCGCTTTCTATAGAACAGAACAGTTGAGGTCAGAGGTGAACAATCTGAGAGATAATCAAGAAACAATTAGAACAGTTCTTAAAGAGAGCCTCTCATTGATAAACCTGACTAGACTTGAAGTAAGACAAAATCGCTTGGCGATAAATAAGGTCATAGAAGGCTTAGGAGAACTAGTCGAGGTTGTAAATAAGGCTTTGTTACCTATGCAGAGATTCCTTGTTGTCTACCCACAAATCCAGACAAATATAAATAGGGTACGAGATTTGATATCTGCTGAAACAGCTATGATCTCAGAGCTACATAGATAAATCACCAAATTATCGACAGGCGAATTGTCTCCTACCATTCTTCCAGCTCCTGAACTTATTGAACAGCTTAAGACCTGAAGTCGAAATTCCACCCCAGTTAATGTTACCTCAGGACCCAAGAAAAACCCTTTTATTATTATACCATTCTTAAAACTAACACTTTGGCATTAGAAGATAAACTTATTGTTGCAATTGATATACCTTTGCTGGATGTATCTAGGAAATTAAGAGTATAACAGGGTATTATATTACCTGTACCTTATGAATCGACCAACTTGACGGCTCACTATGATCTTGAATTCGAACATTTCGCTGTGTCAGAGGATGGTAGACAATATGTGGTGTTGTCATTGTTAGACCAGTTAAAATGTGGCCAACCAAATATAAATTACTGTAGTCTGACATCCGCAATAGAAGAAACCAATAGACATCGATATTGTACATTAGCATTGTATCAACGCGACAATAGAAGAATAAAAGAATTGTGTACAGTTAAGGTTACAAACAAGGTAAAATTACCAATAGCTAGATATGTATCGAAAGGTGAATGGCTCGTGGCAACAGATAAATCATTTAATATTAGAAAACTGTGTGTTGGACAAAAGGAAGAAGTGTATCTTAGTGTTGCGCCGCCATATAGTGTTGTATCTCAGGAAACAGGTTGCCGAGCATTGTCTGATCTGTTGGAATTACCCATTTATTTTGAAGAGCGCACAGAATATTCAGTAGCCCGCGAAACTCGAATAACTACACCTCCTAAAAATTTCAAAATGCAGGACATGACGATCTGGAAGCCTATTCTTGATAAAGGTTTTAAATTGGAAATTGATATAGAAAAATTAAGACCTGTTGATGATAAATCTATAGAAGACTTGGTAGACCAATTAGATAATATTAAGTATATAGACACTTCCTATGTTCCATATATCATAATAGCTGTCATAATTGTTGTAATATTGATTATAATCGCCATATTAGGCTGTAAAAGACAATGGCTATTAAGAATGTTGGTAAATAGCATACAAGGACGACTCAACAACAAACCTGAGGGTCAACAAGGAAGGGCTGATTATGTAGAACTGGGTTATTTACAGCCACCAGTGCCGAGGCCCAGAGGCACTCAATCGCTGGCCTCTGTGTATAATGAACATTCATCCCCCAGAGACCCTGAGGTATTGACGAGACAAGGAAGGAGTCTCCCTGTGCCTCCAGAAGTCACTTCTCTCGTGATTGCAGGAGCTGAGGCACTCTACCAACCTAAATCTACAGCTCCACAACCTCAACCTAAGCGTAGAACTACTCTTACCATGAGGAAGCAGTGATTTAACATTGTATGGCACTAATAACTTGTGTGAGCTTTGTGTTCTCTTCACTATATGGCACTGATAACTCTCATGTGTTCCCTCTCAGTGGCACTTATTAACAATGGTGATCATGTGTTCCCTACAGTGGCACTTATTAACAATAGTGATATTTTGGCACTAAATGACAATATGGCACTTTTAATGTGAACTGATGAGTGTTGCAGGAGATGAGTACTGGGTACGTCACGGAAATACAGCGCACAGTGGACAATGACGATAACAAGCCGCACCAGAGCATGAGTATGCTGTTGTGCGTATATCTGGCGACTATTGAAATATAGGACCCGAAACATGCATGGGAAATGCATATGGAACTCTTATTACAGACTGTGAACTGAGTATTATATAGAGAACTTTTATTGCAGAAGAGATGTTGAGAGTGGTGTTGAAGATTGTGATGATTGTTATAGTGAGAAGTTTATTTTATATGAAGTGGTGGATCCAATATATATTCCAGTATATGACGTCATATATATCTATTGCTTGACATACCACTGATGATGTGACCTAATGGGTCACTATGTATATTGAGATTGGTGTGATCTCACTTGTATTATATATGAATTCACATGATCCACTCATTATTCAGCTTGAGATGTCATTATATGTCTTGAGATGACAATATGTGAAATGATGATGTATTATTCATATCTACTATTGGTAATGTGGACACATATATATTATCAATGTATCGGTGACGATTTATTATCCACATATCAATCTATTCATTTATTGGTGACGATGATATGTAACAAGAGTTCTTCACATGAAGATATGATTTATCATTTTCATGACTGTATACAATGTTATGACAACAAATATTATTGTATATGGTTTGGTGTGGATATGGCTGAGTATAAACGTTTTTAACTGATGTTAAAAACTAGTGGGTAGGGAAGGGGTGTAGTATAGTCATGGTGTAGTATAGTCATAAAGGTAGAGGGCGCCACCGCATGGGAGTAGAATAGGGTAATGGCTCTGTTTGCTGCTGAGCGCCCCCTATAGGCCGTAAGGTGCCCGTGTCAGCAGTCAGCAGACTCATCGACAGACGAAGGCGGAGGGGGCATGAGAGGAGGACGTGCTGTTGGCAGCTCCCTGTCCACACCAGACCAGTAAATATAAATCAACGAGTGAATACAAGACCTACAAGAAAAGAACCTGAGTTGCTCTTTATTAATGGGGACATACCATCGGCAACCCCACAATGTTTATAGGTAACAACTATGCAGACTCAACTAGGTGCCGCCAGGAAAACATTTCTCAAATCTTATTTGGATCCCATTAGGCCATTTGACTAAGACATCTAGGGGGTCACTAATGATTACACTGGTACGACTGCCCTACAAAAGCCTATGTAATTCTTACATTATCAGGAAGTTCAGAAAAAAAGTTTATAGCATACAGCTTTAACACGATCATGGATGACAAATCATGGAAAATAATTTTTAAGAATATCCAAATTTCTAAAAGAACAAAAAAAAAAACAAAAAAACATCTACGGTCGGCCCTGTTTTCCTGGGTTGGTCAGGTGACTGGAAACAGACCTTTTTATTAGGATCAAACTAACCTCCCTGAAAATTATTCAGAGGAAATATTGGTTAATCTGGAATTAGCCAGATTGTATTTTTTAGCCTTTAGGCTAATCAAGTGAAGAGTTTGGTTCCAAAACGCAATAAACACCATTTTGGAAAAAAAAATGGAGTTAAGATAAAAAAAAAACAATAGTTTGGGGTAAGTGAAAAAATGTTGCAAAATCATTTTTTCCAAAACAGTCACCATTTAGCACCTAGGGCCCAGTTAAAATCCACTTTTTTTTCCAAAATGACATAAATCCCACACCTCTTCTGTTCCAAAACGCAACAAATTCACTCAGGCAAACATTGTCAAGATGTGTATGTTCATTACTAACCATATTTCCATGGTTTGAATGATCTATTAATGTCATATCATTGTGTTTTGTAAGTTTTATAACTTTATTCCCAATAAAAAACAACTTTGCTGGTGAGGAGAAAGGTATATAGATGTGAAAGCTGTTGTGATGGATTTATTTCATTTTGAAACAAAACAGTGTGGATTTATTGCTTTTTGGAACAAAACAGGATTTATTGTATTTTGCAAAGAAATATATGATAAATCACCTTTTGTCTGTGAAAGAACCATCAGTGTTAAAAAAGTACTTGAAAATATATCCAACTAATTAAGAAAAGTCAATTATAGAAAAGAAAACTAACTTTTGTGGCTATTATGTGGATACAAAAAAAGGGTCGTGCTGGATTTATTGCATTTTGGAACAAAACGGTTTGTGGATTTATTGCGTTTTGGCAAAAATTGTGATTAAACCACTTAATTTATCCATAAAGGAAGACTCAAGGATTTCAAAACGAAATGTGGAGGGGTTTTATTTATGGTCCCCTAGATATTGGAACTCACAAAAATGGCCACCCCGTCTTCAATATTTTGCAGTGATAAATGTGTCATTATCTCAAAACACCCAAAATGGATTTGTTGTGTTTTGGAACCAAACTCTTCAAGTGATACATCAAGACAGTTTTATGGAAATGGGCATGCAGCCAAGGAAACAACAGTCATCACTAGGGAAAGCAGGGTTTTAAATGTTTAATGAAATGCCTTCAACAGTGCTCAGTATTTTGATTTTGTTAACAACCGTTAAGGAATTAACACTTTAAGTGCCGCCATCATGCCCATTGGTCGGCATGATGTACCTGCTGGCGTATACAAATGTATGTATCAACCCCGAAGGGTTGGCATGATGCTCCAATGAAGCTCCTCGTGAGCAGACTCGCCAGCACTTTATTAGTGCATCATGACGACCAATGGGCATGCTGTATCAGCGGCCCTGAAAGTAGGCACTCTAAAGTCACGCACCATTGGCTTCAAAGCAGCAGTCATGGGAGAGAGTGAGGAATTGACCTGGGTCTGAAATGACCATGGGTCTGAAATGACTTGGGTCTGAAATGAATTTGGGTCTGAAATGACCGGGTCTGAACTGACTTTGGGTCTGAAATGACTTGTATTCCTCAGATACATGTACATTCTGGCATATATATTCTGTCTATATTCATCGACATATGAGGTTGAGATTAGGTTATGTATTATTATCTCTTATAGCATATATCAATGATACCATGCACAACCTCTGCTGAGAGGCCTGAATGAATAGGATTGATAGTTTGCAAGCAATCATGGTGGTTCCAATTTCTAATGGCAGTCCACATACATTTCCATAGAAGGAACTGACTTTTACAACACTGCACATTTTCATCCATTTCTCCACTGTTGGAAGTCTTAGGATCATAATTAAAGATGTTATGAAAAGGGATCAGCCTGGTATATCGTGTGAAATAGAAAACTCTAAAATCTAAAATTATATCCAAGTGCCTACTTAAAGGGTTAAAGAATATATGATCAGAATAGTCACCAGATGGTAGAACTGGGTGCTGCACTGCTGCAGTACCACAGCTCTTTGGGGGAGAGAGAATAGTTTTACAGTGGTCCATTTCAGAACAATCAACGACTTTTGCCTTACTGTAGATTTAAACATTCACTGAATATATGAGTTTGTAAAGTCGTTCACAAGTGTTATGAACTGGACTCTTAGTACGACCATATGAGCTAATATAAATAGAGTGAGTATTTGGCTGTTTTTGATAAACTGGTATTGCCCTGGCATTTTGTTGGCTGGAGTAGAGAGGCAAGATAATGTTTCAGTGAAATACAGGTTTCTTCTCACGTGGAGCCAAACATAGACAGTATAACTATTGTAGGGGACCAGAAATCCCCGTACCTGGTAGATTGACCCTCAGGGGCCAGTTACCTTGTAATCACTGAGCACTCCCCTAGTGTGTATCATACCGATCCAGGTGTAGTTGGAAGGTGGAAATATCAGGTAAGGGATCGTGGTGTAATGGTTAGCATGCTGGAATGTCATGCCAGAGATCCGGGTTCGAGTCCCGGTGATCCTAGATATTTTCACCGTCCTCTACCATTGGGGACACAAAACTCACTTGTCATAAAAGGCCTTTAGTTTAAAAAAAAAAACACTGTTCATTTCTGATAGTAAGGTTTCCCATTGTTTATCTTAAGAAACGTTTCTTTAACACCCGGGGCTCTTTTGGTATTTTTGACGTAGAAAACATAATTTACAAACATTAAAAAACAATGTTTTATGGAATGTGATGAAAATGTTTTCACATTTATTTTACCCAATCATTTTACAAACCTTCCCTCATTAAAAAAACGTTTTTTGCCAAGTGTAAATTGAAAAGCATTGACATCATCGGTCATCATGATGAATAAATTCAGCCCTTTTATTTATTATTCATTTCTATATTTTGTATGTAGCACATAGTTGATGCGAATTTCTCCACTGAAGTTTTTATGAATAAAGCATGCCCAAACCTTAGTCCCGATCGTTGCTGTCAATTACATACCTACTACTGAAATGATAAGTATATACAAGTGTACTCACTTAGTGACCTCTACAGGTCTATTTGCTCTAGTTTTATAAACCACAAAAAAAAATCATCTCCGGGGGATACAATCATGCACTTGGTTTTCATGGTTCACATTGTTGCTTTGACTGTCATAACATTTCTGGTAAAAACTAAATCATTTAGACCTAGTGAATGAGACCAAATATCAGGTGAACACAGAGACACGTCACACCGATGATATAAATGACTAACAGAGTGATCTCCATGTGCAGATGTTTGTTAGTTTTTTCCTTCTGCCAATAATGCCTTGGTTGTGGCTCTCCCTGAAATATTCAAGAAATAAGTGTTATGAAAATCACATGTCTATCTGCACATACATAACATTGGTTTCTTTTGTCCATGCAGATATGACCCTCGTGATCCTTCAAGTAGTTACCACAATACCCCCTGTATACAGAGTGGCTTATGCAGTGACAGACTTCCATGCACCTTATAAGATTGGCCAAATTCTGGGGATGCATCTTATAAGTGAGGACACTGTAATGTAAAAGAGTGTTATCCTGCCTCAAATCAAGTCATAGGTGGTTGTCCTTTGACTCAGGATTCACCTTATATTTTGGGTGTACAGGGATTGTGCCCACATTATATGGTTCATAGTCTGGGTATGGTGTGAACTTGTCTGACCCTATTGGCAAAGAATTATTTTTTGTTGTTGTAAAAATGGAGGTTTTCAATAATAATAATAAAAAAAAACACACACACACACAAAAGCCCAGAGTTTTGACAATTTGTAAAAAAAAGTTTTCATAAAACAAAGTATTTGATGTCTTTTTGTTAATGTTGACAAAAAAGTCTATGTCTTAAGTTCATCTAGCTTGTCCAGTATGCTGAACAACCCAGCATTTTTAGTTGATGTCCAAGATCATTCTTTCTTCTGTATCTAGGCGTGTTTCAGGTAGGTGTGCATTCATAACTGATCATCCCTGTAATTATAGAGTTTAGAGATAGAATACTGTACCTGCGGAACTACATAGATCATGCGATGCTTATCATCTTTCCGAGGAACATAAGGCATCACCTTTGCTGCCAATGATGAACAAAAAAGGTGTATAATTGTTAGCTGTAAATTGTAATGCTTATTTACAGAATGCAAATAGGTGCATATTCTTTTTCACCTGGGGTTGGGTAAATTCAGTGGCGGCTTTGGGGGGGGGCGCGGGGGTGCGCACCCCCCCCCCCTTTTACCTAGTACTTAAGAGTTTAACTACATATCTTGGACCCCAAAATTTGTCCAAAAAGAGGGGGTGCGCCCCCTCCTTTTGGGCCGCATCCCCCCTTTTACAAATCCTGGATCCGCCACTGGTGAAGGCTTTGAGAGGACCAATTCTCTAGACCGGAGGGTGGGGAGACGGAAATATTTTACTCCTATATGTATTTGTGTGGATTATTCATCCGTGTCCACTTCACGGTAAACAGACAGCTTTAGTTTACAGGAATATTTTACCAAGTCAACTTCAAGCAGTGGATCAACAAGGTAAAAGGTACACCCACGAGGGGGTGCCCGGGTGTACCTTTTACTGTGTTGATCCACAGCACTTGCTGAAGCAAAATATAAATGGTTCAGACAAAAAGGAAAAGAAAAGTGTGTGTACAACTTCATCACCCATGTAAATTCTACATACCTGTCAGACCTTTAGATTTAAATATCACTTTGTCCACTTTAATCCATATGAGTAGTAGCTCTGTCAGAGTGTGCCACACTATGTATGCAAATACTGACGAGAGCATACTGCCATCCTGGCCTGGCATGGTGGTCGAAATTAGGATATTCAAGGCTGATTATCAAAAAGAAAACATGTTGTTTATACTGAATTATGTCCTATATGTCAATATTTCATTGATACCTCTATTCCTTCAGAGAGATTGTCACACTAATATATTTCTATTTCAGCACTTTCTTTAGAGTTTATGCCCCAGTTCATCTAGCTGGTACAATACACTAATGTATCTCAGACGTCCAGTAGTCTCTTTTTGTTAAAAAAAGAAGCCATATATAGAGCTATGAAGGCCATTTTCTTGATTCAAAAAAGGTTATTCTTGCACAACTACCATTTTTACAAGGGGTAACAATATCCGCTTATCTAGACCTAAAGACATATTGCTCTCTTGGCATGCAAAAGTAGTCAATTCCGAAATTTCTTTTAGTAACCTTTTTTGGTGAAAGACAAAAATTTCCAAAACACAATTCTGAAATGACTTACCTGATGAAATAAAGGCCAGTTGTCCTGTTAGAAAATGCAGCCAACTCATAAACTTATTGAATGGTCTGTTTGAAGTGCCACGACATACGCCCAATAGGAACTATGAAGGAATAAAATAAACAACATTTTGGCAATGTTCATCCATCACACACAGAGCATCCCATTCAATTCGTTCAAGTATAAGTTAAAAATATGGTACAATATAGGTGGCAAAAATAAATAAGGTTACTTTAATCATTTGTTAAGTGATAGCCCTAGTGCGTTGATATAGGTTTATATAAAAAGAAATAAACGGTTGACGCATTCACAGCCCTGTTTTGTTTTGTGTATCAAAGCTTGAGGTATGAATAATGAAGGATTGTTCAAGAGAAAACTATAGAAAATATTATTCATAGCACATTCCTCATAGTAGTGCCTATACAGTAAGGCTATATGTGTTGCTACCAAGCTGACAGAAATAAGTTATATTTGGGTATGATAGAGACCATAGAGAAAATTAATGTTCTGAAAAGGGTCTAGTGCCGCACATGCAATGTGAACCAGCATATAAAGCACAGCATGATTTTATGCTTATTAGGCAAACAAGTGTATAGACCACACTTTTTACTTTGGGGTATTACAGTACCTTTGAATGAAGACGGGTTTTAAAGGCAGATATAGCATGTAGGCAGTGAATGCTAATAAGTCAGAATGGAGGAAGGACAGCACAACTTACAGAGAGGCATACAAGGCCCACAACAACGAGTCCCATAATAGGGTGAACATTCTGGGGGAAATGAGGAAACTGAAATGTAAAGGAAGCATGTTTTAAAAACCCATATGATCTATGACAGTTCGTCACCTTCATCAGACTCCCAAGATGTTGGTAGATATAAAAAGCAAATATGATATACCAACAGTTAGGAGGTTTTGTAATATCTTGTCACAACCCAGCTGTATGTACATATGAACATGAATAAGCATGACTAGAATACAACTATTTAGGTGATAAGCCAACCCTTCTCTAACCTACAGAATTAAGAGTAATCACAAAATTATTATTGCTGATATATTCTGCTTTGTTGCATCAATACATCATATATAAGCATAAACATCATAAAAATGACATTAGAAGGTAAGATTCCAATATCCCACCTTGACAATGTGCCAATTATTGCGTAGAAATATGAAGACAAAGCCAGTGATAGTCAATGCAGTAGTAAAGAACATACTGACCAAGTGCATCTGGAAAAATTGAAAAAAACAAACCTGTCATCATGAATCTTGATCAATACATTTGTGTAGAGTTATTAATGACTAGACTGGGGCCCGTCTTTCCCTATGTTAAAATATATAAAAATGATACAAAATCATATCAGATACAGACAATACATACAGACACATACGGACCTCTGTATGTCACATATAGAGGTCCGTATGTCACTTTTAGGATACCACCTGGTACCTCCCGTATGTGATTTTCACACATATATGGCAGTCCGTATGTAACATACGAAAGTCCGTATGTGTCCGTAAGATAGGGAAAAATACAGCACAGAAAGCATGAAAGAGCCTAGTGATAACAATGCAGTGGGGCCATGATACTTCTTGATAATGAACAGAAAATGCCATCTATGTAATCGTGGAATATGGAGAGCACACTGAGGAATTTCGGAGACACTTTTTATACATTGTATTTTTGCTCCATATTTGTTTCATGTATTGGGTCCATATGTTATATGTCTCATTTTTATGTAGTGAAACCAAGTCCAGTGTTTCTATAACTCTAAGTGTTGCATAGTCCTGACAGATGGCCTTAATATAGACATATATGTTGTTGACGCATATAGAAAGGCAAGTTGCAGCTAATAATGTGATTTGCTGAGGATGATATATACTGGTTTCAGATTATGATATCATCTACTTTAAAATGAAAAATACACTGTAATGTCTTGGTGTTAACCTTGGTTCACATTCATGTAGGTAATAAAATAAAATTTGATTTATACCATGCTATGTTTACTCACCCACCACCATGATGTGTTTGTCATTGAGCTTCGAGATGGGGATCTGTAATACCTTGAGATGAGGACCCCAGGACCAGCAAACACAACCCATGCTATGATCATCATCATACCTGATGGTCAAACAGGTATAATCTATAAGATGATCTTCTTTAAAATCTAATGCATTGTCACCTGTGGCCTTCACTATACATAAATGTAGATCTGGTGAGTAACTCACCAGTACTGCATCCATGCATCATGGGTTGATACACCCTTCAAGAGCCTGCATGAGTATTTTTGTGAACAGTGGTCAAGGTCTTCTTTGAACCCAGGTAGGAATAGCTCTAACATAATAAATGATTAAGAATATTGTGCTAAACTGCCTCCTCAAAATAGTGGTAAACCTTTTTATGCTATTGTAAGGCATGTGTATTTTCAGCCATCACTGTCAGCTACTCCATATGAATTATTCAAAGGTTCTATAGTGCCTTGCATTTAAGGTGGACCTAGCATTCAAGGAAAACCCGAGAGTTGATGTTAGACTTAGAAAGTGACTATTGGGCTTGATTCTAAACTGTGTCATACTGTTCCAATACAATATATCCTCACCATATTGTATACATATGTATGTATGTATTATATGTACAGGCAAAGACTATGTTAAATACCATGTCCTTGAATTAAGGCAGGTAGCCTTGTTGCAGCTAAATCCTCTACTTTGATGAAATCTATAGTATGCGCTGATGCAGTCCGATCCTGGGTTGTGTTGCCATGGTGATGTAGCATACCTTTTGTAACATTTAGAATACAACATTTAAATACTGTTCACATAATAATAATCATTAACTAATTTCTACATACATAACATTACCAATGAATGCCATTTAGGGCATGATGATAGTATATGGACAAACAAATGAATTAATGCATCAAGAAGAGATGACTTTGTATTTTGTTCTTTTAAAGGTTGAGGTTATAAAGATTTTAGGAGAAAACTTGTAATGTTGCATTATATTGTTATTGTGATTTTCTAGAACCTGATTCCAGAAACCTACCTGAGGAGACATAGCCTTTAGCCATAATAATGTGGTAGGGTGTGTTGCTGAGGTCTGCTATTGACTCATAATCTTGGCCATCCGTAATGTCGACTTCAGTTTTATTACGAATGTAGGAAAAACGGCAGCTAATTCGCCCATCAGCATAACTGATCTGTTGGTTATTAATGTCCAGACCTAGTGTTACCTTGGAATAAACAAAAAGGTATTACAATCCATTTAAACATGAAAAAAACAGTAAAAAATGTGAATGTGTTTTTCTTCTTCTTAAGCAATACCTTTTTTATTCAAAGAGAATTACAATAAATCCCAGGACATAAGGTGTACCTCATGGAAGATGCAGTATGAAATAAAATTAATACAAAGGTTCACTTGTATTGAGTCTGACTGAAGGTTACCTCATTAGGCGAAGCTCAGTCAGACCCAACACAAGTGAAGCTTTCCCTATTTTGATGACACAATATGCATAGACACTTGTGTTAGAAAGAATGAGATGCATACTGGAGTGAAGACTCTATTGCCAGGGGTAGATGTTGTCTCTGAAGACTGGATCTCCAAGGTTCCTGTACCCTCATTGAACACACAGTTAACAGCAGGAGCTGGGAACTACAAGTAATAATCATAAGTGCCAGATCCCTGGATCATGCTTCTATCAAGGAAACTCAACCTCGGACCGCTTATGACTTATTTTGCACATGCATTTGGGTTTAAGCTCCACCACACAATATTGCATGCAAGTCAAAGGAGAAATTGGAACAAAAGACTGGAACGTCTTGCACAATAATGAGGAATCTCCTAAATCAACATGTATTTGAATCCAGGATAAATAGTGAAGCAGTAATCAAGCTGGGTGACTTGTACTGAAATATGATATGATACCTCAGGAGAAGACTCAATTTTTATTTACTGCAAGGTATTTTTACCAAGACATCAATGTTTCTTGAGAGGCTTATACATAAACTTCATTTCGAAAGTTGACTGAACAGAGTCTCTTTGTTTTAAAGATACATTTTTTAAATGTTTGCAAATGTTCCTGAAACAATATATCACTTTTGTGAAATGAAGACAAAGATCTACCTAAATAGGGGCAATGTATTAATTAGACCCTGCTTTTTGAAGTAATTTTGGTTTGAAATATGATTCTTGTTACCGTCCTCACATACATAATATGCACCTCATTTACAGGATGCACCCTGACAATGTGGACTTTTGAAATAATAACTTTTGTTCTATTTTGGGCCATTTTCGAAATTGGAAGGCCCACTGCCATCTAAAGCCTATATTTAGGCCTTCAATCAATTGTGAAATTTTGCAAAGCCTTGGTGTGGTTTTGGGTGACCATCCATCCCTCCCTCATTCTATGTGTAAGAGTGTTGTGCGTCTTATATGTGAGGATTTACAGCAGTTCTTAGTCAAAATCTACCCTTGCCAGAAAAATATGTATACATGTAAGCAAAAGAAATACCCCCAACCAACCCCCAGTGATGGTGAGCAAGGGTTAATTACATGCTAGCAGGCTTTTCTACTTTGTAGGGCTGTTTGCACATAACTTACCATTCCTCCAGATTCTGAGAATCCCATAGAGACAAAGTGTTGTTCATCTTTTACTGTTCCTGACAGATGGAAGTCGATGTACTTGGCATGAGGCACCCAACTTAAGTAGAATTCACACTCTTCAAATGGGCACCATGCAGGCTGCCTGAAACATCCATGTGTTCTCCCGCACTCCTCAACTGGCTTTATGCATGAATATTTGATCTTATTAATATTGTAACATTAAGTGTTCAAAGTTGTCTTGTTTTAACGAAATGGGAAATTAGTGATGGTTAAACATAAACATTCTATACATTTGATTACAAGGAAAGCACTAGGTTGCCCATCATTGTTACTAATATTCAAATTTAAGAGCACGATCGATAGATCTATGCATGAATCACATGGCTTCCAGTCTAGATTTGCTTTACCCAATCCCTACTGTGAATCTGTTTTCTTTTTAATAAAAGTATGAGAAAAAAAACCTCTGTAAATTTATATGAACGAAAGACCAATATTACCAACAAGGGGAACAAGGTTTCATAATTCACATACCGTGGTACCTTGCATATAAGCCACACATGAATATAAGGCCTACTGCATCCTGTAGGACTTTCCAAAAGAGGGGGCATGCCTTACAGGTCAGGTAAAATATAATTAGATTAGTACTAAACTGGTAAAAAACAAAGCCCAAGTGTACCTTATAGCTTTTCGTTCAACTCAAGGTGCATCAGATACTGCTTCGGCTGCCTTATAATGAAGTACTACAGTAATTCCAAGGCCAAAAAAGTACTGTTTGAACAGATGCTCCTTAATCGAAACAGCCCAATAGATAAACAGCCACTTACCATTGGGATTGTTGAAGACATCATTGCTGTTGCGGTGGTTGGTGAGGTGGTTGTTACGGTTTTTGTGATAGTTGGCATAGTTATAGTTGTAGTTGGCATTGTTGTTGGTGGTGTTGTTGGTGTTTTAGTTGTTGTTGGTATTGTTGTAGGTGTTGTAGTTGGTGTTGTAGTTGGTGTTGTTGTTGGTGTCATTGTTGGTGTCATTGTTGTGACTCTTTTATATATGATAACACTTGATTGTATGGGGCGCCAGTACGTGCGGAAGTTTTTAACAATGGTTACCCTAAGCAATGAGAAAACACAAACACAATGAATATGATAATGTGTAGAAAAAGGGGTCTAGGGGCAGAGCCCCCTATATTCATCGGTAAAATCATTAGAAAGCATCTTAAATACACAAAAAGATACCGAAGTACTACTTGTGTATTTCTTTACTATCATGAGCAAAAGCAATTACAAATTAAATTCCAATTGATGCACTGTGTAATAAATGAATATTGAACAACACAAAGGATTTTCCATGTTGTTATTTTAGACGTTGCACTAAATTATCATGTTCAATAGGTATACCTATATGACAAAGAGTGTACATACCATAGTTTGATATTAGTACCAGCAGGGTATCCAATAGGTGCTGTCCAAATGAATGATAGCTCTGTCTTATTCATCTTGCCATCCTTCTGTGCTATACCATTCAGATTGACTATCTACAAAAAGCACAGTAAAAATCATTCAAGATTAGTGAACATTTGACAATAATTAAGATGAATAAGTATATGCCTATTGTCACCCTACTATCTGCCACTACCAGCTATCTATGACCTTTAGTGGTATCATTATGTAACAATTATGATCATTAATATTGATATGTGATATTATATTATGTATGAATAAATTATAACCACACCGATGGTAAATAGTCCGCAATGAGGACAAAAACATGTGATAATAAGAATTTATGATTGATACTTGTATATATTATGATTTATTATATGAAATATATAACATATGGAATATGGACTTTATCAATCCATCAATAATGCTGGTGCCACCACACCAACATAATTTCTATGAAAGCCAGAAGGATAATCCCCTCATGAATGCCAAGCATAAGTTCCACCATTACATCATTACCAAATATGGACATATACATAAAACTTGAGTCAGGAGGCACCGACAACTGCAGCTTTCACAGATTAGTATATATATATATATATATATATATATATATATATATATATATATATATTCATAAATGTTAAACCAAAAGGTGTGACCGCTTTCACACCTCAGGCCCGCCAGGCGGCGCTCCCTGTGGCTTGTGAAAGTTCCTGTTGCATCAATCAACATCCAAGCATCCTACCATGTGACTATCTCCACCAATGATATACTTTGTTTACTGTATGTACCGACGGGTCACCATGGAGACATCCTGTGCAATAAAAACCCTGGAGTAGCCATTGGAGAGGATGAGTTGCCTCCAGGTGGTCAACATTGATACTCTGAATCAATAAACCACTTTCTCTTCAAGATTATGCCGTAGTTGGACTCTGATCATTTATAAGTGGCACTTCCATCCCCACAGAGTAGTACAGAACCCGGCTTTCCAAGATACCTCAACAGAGGCATGAGTCCCTGGTGGATCTCAGACAGCTCAGGAGCAGAGGACCACCACAGGAGCGACTTCTACCAACAGTAACCAAAAGGAGGAAACAAAGGTTGAGTACACTATACATAAATCAGCACCTCAGCTCAGTGACAGTGATATTATACCACCTCCTACATCTCCTACAGTAACTAACCAGGAGATCACAGTAACTACAGAAAATCCATTGACTTCCCCTTCCATTCAGAACTCTAATGAAAATTCCACCACAATGAATCCTGAACAGACCAGAGATCTTGTGAGGCACGAGATAGATATCAGACAAAATGTCAGGCAAGAGGAAATTGAGGCAGCCAAAAATTTACTACAACAGATGGTAGAACAACAGACAACACAATGGCCTGAAATGAAAAAGTTCCACCAAGAGTTGTTAATAAAAACTGTAGAGAAAAGGGAGCAACAAGCTGCCTACTCCAAAATGTGTCTAATGAAATGAAAATCACGAATGAGAAAGACAATATTGTCAAACCAGAAGCATTTGACAAACCAAAAAGTGGCACCAACACAGACTATTTCTTCTCTGAGTATAAGATATACATTCTAGAGAAGAAGAAAACAGACTATCCAACAGTCTTAGCAGTGTAGGAGTCGGCGAAAACGTTAAGGGAAACTGGGAGTCGCACCCGGGACCTCTCAGCCTTCAGACGTACAACATTTCCTACCTTCCACCCACGCCTGGACTGGGGTGATACAGAGAGGGGACATATGATTACACAACGAATGGCCCCTGCGAGTTGGTGCATCGCACGCGGGGAAATCACATTCCCCTACAGCAACAAATTCTTAATGGGCAAGGCAGCCATCTTGTATAAATTTCAGACACCAGAAGTCAAGAAAGACTTCAACAAGCTAAGGGAAATCTTCATGAAGCATTTCAAGGCAGCAGAAGAAGAAGACATTAAATCTGCATCATTAGACTCATTTGACCCCAGTAAGCAGACCATTGCTGAGTATCTAGAGCAGGCCCAGGTGTGCTTCTGGTCCAAGGGCATACCAAAGGCAGAAGCCCTAGACAGGATAGAGATCTGCCAGCTCTACACAGGATCTACCAGACGGAACAGTAGCTGCATTGGGGGGTGGCAAGCCCACATATCATAAGCCAGCCACCCACAGCAAACCCCAAGGACAGTACCCCCCTTGCCACCTGGTCACAAGGTCAACCCCAACTACAGGGGAGACTGGAAGACTATGACACCTACTTTCCAGGGAAGATGAAAAGGCTAAGGGAGTCAGGCCAGATTCCCCCAGGTAGCAGGTACCAGCAACGGCAGCAGAACTAATCCATGGACCCCATGATGTTCTACATGCTGATGCAACAACAACAACAAAGAATCCCCCAAATGCCTCAACAACAATATGCCACACCAGCACTCCAGTACCCTTCTCAGCAACAACAACAACAACAACCTCAACAGCAGAAGCAGCAGCAGCAGCCAAGCCCAGCCCAGTTCAACAACCCTCAACTCATGGCTAAATGGGCCCAATTCATGCAGCAGCAGGAAAACTAGAATGTCGTCCCATGCATAGACCTCATGGCGGCGACACCACAAACAATCAACGACAACCTGAACCATCCATGGACAATATGCCATCTGACCAACCAGCTACAGTAACCAGTGCAACACCAGTCATACATCAACGGATCTAGAAGATCAAATACATAGGGCTCCCTATACTCAACCCCAAACTGACAATGACAATGACAGTGACTGTGATACACATTCTGAAGCAGGATCAGAGGGCACTGTCCAGAAACCAACACCCACCTACTCCACCTGTTCTTCAGATGATGGAGAGGAAATAGTAGAGAGAACAGAGCATTATATCAACATGATAGAATCAGATGATGAATTTGATTGGACACAAAATTCAAAAACCCGACTGTCTCACTGAATCTCAATTTCAAAAACTCAATGATCTGCTCGATGAATCTAAAGATGTGTTTGTGCAGAAAGATAACAATCTAGGACGTACACACCTCTACACTCACAAGATTTAACTTATCCCTGATGCCAAACCAATGCAATTTTATCCTCTTAGTCAAGCACCCCATGAGGCAGAACTTATGGAAAAAGAATGTCAAAAATTGGTAGAACAAGATATATTAGAAGAAACAAATATTGGTCCCTGGGCATCCAGGAGCTTTCTTGTGGAAAAGAAGGGCAGAAATGGGTGCAGATTAGTGACAGACCTAAGGTATGTCAACTCACAAACCATCAATCAGGCATTAACATCCCCTCGAGCAGATGACAGTTCAGAAATGATAGGTTAAATGAAACCTGTGGTCTTCTCTAAAATGGGTACTTCCAGATACCAATTAGAGAAAAAGACAGGGACAAAGTAGCTTTCCTCACTAGGACAAAGAAATACAGGTACAAGGCTATGCCAATGGGATTGGCTACTAGTGCCCAGGTCTTCCAAGCCGTGGTCAACCTTGTCCTTAAAGATTTACAGCACAGATGTGCCATTCCATATCTGGATGACATATTATGTTTATCACCCTCAATAGATCAACACTTCACTGACCTAAGGAATATCTTCCAAGCACTCAAAGATGGCAATTTAAAGCTGAAAAAGACAAAGTTTGAGTTC
The DNA here is from genome assembly GCA_949317995.1 of Acholoe squamosa. Lineage (NCBI taxonomy): Eukaryota > Metazoa > Annelida > Polychaeta > Phyllodocida > Polynoidae > Acholoe > Acholoe squamosa. Next base: position 16,781,041 of record OX439041.1, read on the forward strand.
TTCCTAGAGGAACTAGATTTCCTAGGCATGAAGGTGACCACTGAAGGTATTAAGGCCTCACCAGAGAAGGTTGATAAAATCCAATCATCTCCTACCCCCACAAATGTAAGATAGGTCAGATCCTTCACAGGACTGGCCCAATTCTACAGAAAATTTATCAAAGGATTCAGTGAAACAGCTCGGCCACTTTTCGACCTACTTAAACATAACAGATCATTCAAATGGACATCAGAATGTGAAACAGCCTTCCAGGCCCTGAAAGATTCCATTAGCTCAATTCATGAGCATGAGAAAAATTATGGGGCCACACAAAGAGAGTTGATAGGAGTGGTATTTGCAGTGGAATATTTCAGGCACTATCTGGAAGAATACATTTCCAATTATATGCTGATCATCAGACCCTCATCCCCATGCTGACCAAGTCTGATAACAAAATCATGTGGGCCAGATGGGCATTAAAGATCCAACGGTTTTCCTTTACCATACAACATGTGAGAGGAAAACTGCACATACTAGCTGATGCAATGTCCAGAAGAGACTATCCATTGGATGACAAACCTATGACCGAATTACCACCCAAACCCAAAATCATCAGGGTTCAGTATAGGATTATGTTCAATGACTCTCAATCATTCAAAAACAACGACCCTACTATAACACTCACCCCCAAACCCATTCTCAACTCATCACTTCTACTGCGTATGTGCAGATGAATACCCCTCATCACACAAAACACATACATTTGATGCACAACCACACACATTCACACAACTCAAACAAGAGCATGACATCCCTGTGCAGAAAACAAAATCTCCACCACACAAGCACATGGAGCCTAACGCCCATAACGTCACACAGGCACCACTAGATGTGAAATCACCTAATTTGGTAGACCATGAAAGAGAGACAATTCAGGAGCTGGCCTGCCTAAACTCAGGCACATCACCCTGGCCGCTCTCCTCCCGCTCTGACCAGCTCATCCAACACAACGGCCAGCCTACACCTAGGCACATCACCCCGGCCGACATCACCTACACCACATGCCATCACGACAGTACAAACACGTCAGAAGATGGCACACCCAAACCCAGACACAAGCCGTTTGAAGACACAATACAAAAAGCAACCTTTTAAAAAGAACTGCTACACACAGGTCATGTCATCTGGTGGAACAAACAAAACATCTGAAATGATGGAAAGTATGACGGACCCTAGCATCTTAATTCTCAACTTGAAGAGGGAGCAAAGGAGATCCTCAGAAACCAAATCCATCATCACATACCTTGAATCAGGCATAGTCCCCAATGACACAAACAAGAGAGAGACAGAAAAATTCATAAGGTCAACTCAGGACCACATGATGCTTAATGGTGTCCTAGTACACATGAACTCCACTTTATGGAAGAAATTCTAAGAATTCTCTTTCCAACCTGTCATAACTGAAGACATGAGGCTCTCTATCTTAAAGCTATACCAATGGCAGGACATGGTAGTACTCAAAGAATGCTGTCGACCATGCTACCAAAAGTATACTGGAAAAATATGGCGACAGATGTACAGAAATTTTATAACAACCTGCCACATTTGTCTCAAGGCTAAAAAGATGAATTGTGACAAAACTTGGGAAACCCTAACATTACAGGGATTCAGTGTTATTTATTGTCACCAGGGGGCACAACCAGTGCTGAACATGGAATATTCTCCCACTTTCCCTTGTCAGATTTTGATGATCCAGTTGGATATACCTGAACTCAGAATATCAGAATATTTCTGTCAACCAGCACAGTTATTATCCATGTCAGGCATGATGACATGCTTATCTGTGTTGTAAAAGAGGACTTTGTCCATTATTTAGGGTCTATGATTGTCCAAATAATATATGTGGAAAGAGCCATAGAAAGTATTTTGATAGGTTACAGTAAATATACCTTCTTGTTCTTTTTGGCTACACCACCTAGAAGCTCTGAATATCACCAAATCCCCGTAATGTTAGGTTTTCCCACGTCTTGTCACAATTACACCAACACACTACCCATGACAAAACACCTTCATACATATTCCAATTCATTCACATAGATGCAATCGGTCCTCTGCCTCCAACAGAGGGCAAGAACAGATATGTAAGTAGTGGTCGATCGATTTTCAAAATTTTGTATTGCATATGCTACCACCTCACTCGACACTGATACCACCACAGCAGAATTCATTGACAAATTGGTTCTAGCAGAGGGCACACCAACAGTACTACAATCAGATAACAAAACTTCATACAAAAATTCAAAATTCAAGAAGATGACCGACACCCTCGACATTAAACAAGTGTTCAGTGGCCAATGGCCAGTCCAATGGCCAAGCAGAAAGGTATGTAAAATCTCTATCAGAGGGGATGTGTGCCTTCTGCATGGATAACCAAAAGACTTGGGATATATACCTACCCCACCTGGTGCTTGCCCTCAACAACGCAGAATCCAGTACCACATGGTATACCCCATTGTTTATTATGACGGGAAGGAACCCATGTACAATCATTGACAACAAACTACCACTACATGAAGAGAAAGGTCTAACCCTCCATACAATGGACAGACTCAAGAGGTCAGATTACCCTCACAACATGGTAGTTACCAACATTAAGAAAAGAACAGAGGAAATTAAAAGACAACATGACAAGAGAGCTAGAGAATCCCGGGTAACAAAAGAATCACTGGTCTATCTAAAGATACCTCGCCTCCTGGACAGAGAGAAATGTCTCAAACTTCAATATGTATAATTATGCTGCTGGACCATACATTGTGTGAAAATTTAATTCCAAGTCCTCAGTGCTTCTCAAAGCAGTCAGAACCATGAAAATGGCACCAAAGCCTGTACACGTAGATAGATTAAAGCTGGTACGCCGTGTCAGACACAAGAACTATCTACAAAGACTTATAAAACCCAATGACGACCTAGTTAGCAAGCTCTGGAAGATAGATGGCAATGACCTCACACTAAAGCCCATCTTGCTACAAACTACAAACATTAATAGAGCAGGACCAACACACTCCAAGGTGAGAAAAAGAAGAGTTGGCTTAAAACACTAAAATGGAATATTATTATCAAGTTAAGCACTAAAAATGCAAAATTATACAACGTTAGCACACAAAGTGCACATTTATACAAAGTTAAGCACTAAGGTGCAAATCTACCAAGATGAACCATGAATTATTCATGAAAATACAAAGAGGATTCATCTTTTTCTAACTATCCCTCATTTAGTAATCATCCAGTGTAGCAGCTTTAACTCCTGGCAACTTCAAAATCCGCTCAGAAATCCTACATAAAACCTAATACCCTACAGATTAATGCTTACCAGCATTAAACTTAAGCACCCGTGCTTTACCAAATCATGCCCCTAACCCCACCCTCACTATAGACTACAGGAAAAGCTTCTCATGGCCATGGGATAGGCAGCAGGCGTCACAAACTCCCCTCCCAGGTGCTAAAGCATGCGGCTTTAGACTGGAGTGGGGCCACCTGTAGGCGGAATAACAAACGACCAACACTAATCTGGAGAAAAAGCCGACCTATCGGCAGGGTGACATAGCCACCACACCTGCATCCACTACCAGGATATAAGGCAGACCCTCCAGCTCCAAATCATCATTCACCTCCTGACCCCCTGACCCTACACATCAGAGAGCCTGGAGTTGCCACGCCCAAGGACCACTGAAGAGAACGACATAAGCACTGCTCCTTCATCATCTGCACTATACACCTTCTTCATACTAGGTATATTTAAGGATCAACCCCAAGGGGTATATTAAGCTAATAGATGATGCATATCGGGGCCCTAGGGCTCTATATGCTGTATATACCCGAGCCGCGGAGCGGCTCGGGTATATACAGCATATACAGCCCGTGGGGCCCCGATATGCATCACCTAATAGGTTTATACCACCATTTCCTCCATTTTGTATCAATTTCTTACCTGAAATCCAAAGAATATAGCCAGGCGAAGACATTTTGGAAGTGCTAGCGACACGGCCCGTGGCCGCTCTGCGCGAAGCCATTGCTTTTGTTCCTTGCCGGGAGAGGTACCGCCGTGTTTACAGTCACTTTTCGTATGGAATCCAACCATGACATGTTATAATATTAAAATCCCAAGAAGTATTCGATCCATAGATGAGGAATGCGTGCTAATTTTCTCCATTTTCTTCAATATAAATAAGAATCCATTGATTTTCCCAACGAACGCGAGTCGCGGTCCGGCCATTCCCACCCGCCTCTTTGTTCGGCGAAAGTGTGTCAGTGGCCCGGATGTAGATATAGGTCATCCGCTCGCTGTACGAGGAAGCACAGCGGCCACGGGCGTACGATGGAAAAATCAATGGATTCTTATTTATATCGAAGAAAATGGAGAAAACTAGCACGCATTACTCGTCTATGGATCGAAAACTTCTTGGGATTTCAATATTATAACATGAAAAGGTTGGATTCCATACGAAAACTGACTGGAAACATAGCAGGTTAGAACTTATTTACCTTCGCATTGGATTTCATCACCGTTCAGTGTGGCGCTATGGCTAAGGCCTTCGCCTACCACCACTGCGGCCGGGGTTCAATTCTCATAAGAGTTTAGATGATTTTTCACAATGGAAAATGGCTAGATTAACTTTATATAGCTGCCATAATTTCCCAAAATATTCTAAGTCCAACTTGACCCCGAAAAAGTATAAACCAAAAATTTCAAAAATGCACATGGGTGGTATATGCAGAATAATGCACGGCTAAACTGCATATAAACCCACCGGAAGTGCCGAAATCGTGGTATAATAACGAATAAGCGCACTCACTGTTACACTGTTGAACAAACCACTGCATCACGATGCAGATATTACCATTAGTAACCCTCATGACAGTGTACACTGCCCACCAAGTGGTGTGCCAGAATATAGAACTCATTTATGAGCAATTACCAGGACAGATCATCACGGGACACGATACTCATCAGATTATACTGGCTGTACCCTACAGACCACAGATCTACGATACCATCAAGACGCTACAGTTACCATCATTAGGCCCAAGGGACAGTCATGATTTAAAATTACTACAGCAAGTGTTGGATTTGGACAAATCACATTGACCAGAACATCCCCTTCACTATGAACAATATTAAGCACTTCCTGTCCAACCCCATCAACAGCAGGCCAAAGAGAGCTATCCTGTCCTTCCTAGGGGAACTCTTCAAACATGTCTTTGGCCTGGCTACAACACATGACATGGACTCCATCATTAATGTAATCACCCATCTAGATAAAAGGTTAGGTATCCTTTCCTACTCCAATGTGCAGACCGTCTAATGACTGCATGAAATCGCTACACAGTACAACGACTATTTAGACACCTATATCAAGGAGCAGGACATCATGCAAGAAGCATTACTTAATATTACAGACTCTATTGATTCCTGGTCTGACGATTTTTCTGTAACCTTGACCTCCCTACAAGCTCAGAATGACAGGCAGACAGTCCATGCAGACTGTGGTCCTTCTATCTAGACTGGCTTACCAACAAGGTCGGGGTAAAATAGAAAATTTATTTAGGCTACTATCCACCGGAATCCTGACACCAGATATGATTAGACCAACTGAACTGGCCCAGAAATTACATTTATTGAACAACCCTGGATCGGAACTAACAGTCATTGATACAGCCTATTACTACTCACAGCTCATGGCACTTTATACCTACTCAAAGACCCACTTATATATACACATTGACGTTTTATTATCTGCCACGGATTCGGCATTTAATCTATACCAAATCATTACTATGGATGTCTCTATGAACAAAAAGAACACTCACTCCACAGGATCTACGTCTATAATTACCAAGACCACCTATCTAGCAGTGAACGAGGCAGAGACCCTGTACCTGGAAACGAACAATGCCGACTTACTTTCCTGCCCAGGACAATTCCTGAAGGTCTGTTCTAGGACTATACCTAGGATCAGAAGTGATAACCCCGCCTGCCACATAGCAGCCTTCACCAATTACCAGGCAGCGATAGCTAAGTTCTGCACCTTCCAAGAATTTTATCACATTATCTGTCAACACAAGACACCAACTACCAAAAGAGCACTTGCTTACTCAGTGGTTGGTGTCCCATGTTTGTGCCACCTACAGTTTGACAAACCTAATACTCACATACCATGTAATACTTCCGTATCCACACAACTTGCCTATTATAGCAGCGTTGTCTACAGCTCACTCAGAAATTTCTCCTTCATCACTCCACTACTCACCAATTAGAATACCACATCTTCATACAGAGGCCATTGTCAAATCCCTTATCCCCATGAAAAAACTACCAAAAGACGTCTCCGTTGATTTAGAACCATTCACTCGGCAGATCTTAGAAGATGCTGAATTAGCATCTAAAACCCTACACACCCCTCTTCAAACCTCACCCATTGCTACCAGTATTCATAACATCTTTGGTCATTCAGTTTGGACTCTATTGTAATTATAATTCTAATCATCAAGACCCTAGGACACCAGGCAGTATTTGCGGCCATACCCACAGCCTCGGCTAGCCCACTTAACATTACATGGAGACGTATAGTAAAAACCCCACAAGCACAGCCCACTGCCACAACAGTCCACATCGATCATTATGTGGACACAGAAAATGTATTCACAGTAATTGTAATTGCCCTGATCATATATGCAGCACTGAAACTTATTAGACTGATCAAATCAAAATTCATCGAGCACTTTGGCCTCATCAATAATCACCTAGAACAAACCCTACCATTACTCTCAAGGTCTATGATAGCCATATCAACCACACTGTACCACTCATCACCATTCCCCATGAACTAGATGTTATCAAGGTCACCAGCGTACCAGAACTCCTGGGCGTTAACACCCACTTATGTCCTATACCTAGAATTATTATGGCCTGGACAGGCCCCATCACTTTAGATATACAAGGTAGATTCATGACATACTTTCTACCAGAGAAATTAGTTCTACCACTGGAAGCCCAGTGGACAGTTATTAAGACACTATGTGATCCCACAGCGACTACAGGACTTATCCCGAAAAATGACAGTAAGATCTCTTCTCCCATTTAAAAGGCAATGACGAACCAACGGATGGATCCCCTTTAGACCTTATTAGAAACCCCAAAGACATGACCACACCAGAACTAATGCTGGCCCTCAAAGGGTCCAGATTAGAACTAGGGAGCGAGAACTTGAATCTTATCAATTTTGAGAAATTTTACCTTTATTAACTTTAAAAACGAATGACGACTTCTGAAAAAACTTGACCCCATATTTAAAACTTCATCATTTTTTTACATGTACAACTAATATTGCCATGCCAATCATAACTGACAGACAATGTGCTTGCTCAAACCATGTTCCACGAACTTTTATACCATGGATATGATTATTGATTTGATTTTTGATTTGATTTAGATGTACTCTATTTCCTTGTGTGTGTTTGCAGACAAGCTGAAGCCAGTAGTTAGCACTTCAGGCACTGCATATGATCTGTGATTTCTATGATTGATTGATTTCACACGCTGTAGCCGGTAGTTAGAAGCTCCAGCTGTGTCGAAAAGCTAATGAATGCTGTAAAGTTGTTAGGGCAACATCAGCTCCCCTCCTACCCTACCAGTACTCTAATAGTGCAGGGTGCATTAAGGACTCTATTCCCAGTGCACATCACCTATGGTGGCCATTCTCCAATCTGTTGTGGACCATCAGAATAGATGACAGCAGTGGCTTTCTAGAAGTATACATAGAAAAGGGTTTGGCATGGGAAACAGGACTGATGCATGTCCCTTGAGCTGAGAGGTGCCAGCAAAGTTCTTGGTGGTAAAAAGGTCACTTACTATAATCACAGCAACTACTGATCAGAACCTCCAGTTTCTTACCCTTAGTTTCACTTTTGAAATCAATGCTGTTGCGATTGATATCCATCACACATACTAAATCAATGTTAAAAAATGAGATCAGAATGAAATTGAAACACTAGAAAAATCTCAAAAAGTTTGTCTTTGTATGTGCAAATTTTGAAAAAAAACAGCTGCAAGTGCCTCAATCACTACAGTTAGTCAGGAATAGGTCGCAAGATATAGCTGGTTGAGACATCCCATATTTCCCTGTGTATAAGCCCGTATGGACTTGTAAACACACTAAGTGGCAAATTTACCAGGGTTATAAACAGGCAGGCTTATACACAGGGCAGGCTTACATTTCTCTACATGAAATAATGAGGGAGTGGCAAACCGTTTGCTCAAGACTTATCTATGGTTTGTACATCATTCTTTAGACATTTTCTATAATCCTAGTAACCAATCGAGTCTGGCCTGTCTGCGGCCGCCTTAAAGGGTTCACTTTAGCACCTGCTAAAGTGCATTAGTCCCTCAAATTCTCCTAATATGACAGGAATGAAGAGACCTGATGTACATAGACTTTGTTGAACATGGTTAAATGTATAAGGTAATATGATTGGAATCATTTTCTTTCAATCAGTTCTAAGGGGGGGAGTCATTTTTTTCAACCCATTCCTAAGGGGGGGGGGTCACTTTTTTCAATCTATTCCCGAGGGGGGGTAATTTTTTTTTGACATATTCGTTCTGCCAGATTGGCACCCCCCCTGCCATAAATAATGAACGCTCCCTTAGTGGTATCATTACATAACAGTTAAGATCATTAATATTAATATGTGACATTATATTATGTATAAATAAATTATAACCACACAGATGGTAAATAGTCCGCAATAAGGACAAAAACATGTGATAATAATTATGATTGATACTTGTATATATTATGATTTATTATATGAAATATGTAATAGATGGAATATGGACTTTATTAATCCATCAATAATGCTGGTGCCGCTGCACCAGAACAATTTCTATGAAGGCCAGATTGATAATCCCCTCATGAATGCCAAGCATAGGCTCCACCATTATAGTATTAGCAAATATGGACATATACATAAAACTTGAGTCAGAAGGCACCAACAACTGCAGCTTTCACAGATTAGTATATATATATATATATATATATATATATATATTTTCATAAATGTAAAACCAAAAGGTGTGACCGCTTTCACACCTCAAGCCTGCCAGGCGACACTCCCTGTGGCCTGTGAAAGCTCCTGTTGCACCAATCAACATCCAAGCATCCAGGTGGTCAACATTGATACTCTGAATCAATAAACCACTTACTCTTCAAGATTATGCTGTAGTTGGACTCTGATCATTTATTAGTGGCGCTTCCATGCCCACACTATGCTGCAGTTAATGTTGTGAAGTGGTGGACAAAAGTCAGAATCTTACAGGATGAAATCAGATGTTTCTGCTACACCCGCTACAGATTTCTTTGAAGGAACCACTTTCGAATAATTGGATTGATAGATAATAATTAATACATACAGCTCTGGTGACTTAGTTTAACATCAACTTCTGTTGCAAATATAATTATGTGCAGTCTTCTTTCCATATTACCTGACTTTCTTCTTGAAAGTTCATGTTTACTCCATGAACGAATTTCATTTTATCTATGTCAAGGACAAACATCTATGACAAGAAATAGAAAATTGCTGTGGTTAAATCTAGAGCATCAGCATAATTGAACTCTTGTCATGACCTAATCCCACCCAACCTGCCAGAAAAACACTGTTCCTTTTTAGTCCAAAATAATTTCTATGCATGTTTCTATGTTTGCCAAACATTTGTTTTGAGGTTTAAAAAACATGTCAGAATATGTACTTCTAAAAACATTTCAAATGTTAAAAGAACATTTCTTATGTCAAGTGGGACTGCTAGCAGATGTATGGTACGAGGGTAGATCTCCAGGCATGGCTAAGTTGTTACTCTATTTCGATGTGGAACCGCACATTCTTTCATGTTGAGAACGACTCTTACAATGGATATGTATGGGAACACTCATTCCTCACAGGAGCGTGAAGAAACTGATTCTCATTCTCCACGGCCCCATTCTCTACTGTAGCTTATCAATATAGCCTCAAACCCCTCATCAAAAATTGGTTTCTGAGGGAGTTTTACCAGGAAAACATGAAATTAATACAGGCTTCAACTCAGATTTGTTGTTTCAGGTTGTTTCTTCATTTGTGGATGTCAGGCTGTCTGCAACTCGGCCTATGGCCTCGTGGGAGCCTGATATCCACAATGGAAGAAACAACCTAAAATGACAAATCATCGTTGAACCCTGTCTATATCTATCCATAGCACCCAGACATCAATCAGACCCACATGCAATGTCCCCTCCCCCCGAGGATGTCAATTGCAGGACTTTTGCAAAATTCAATGATGTCAAGTGGCAGCAGCAGGGTGTGGGGGTCCATGCCTCCTATACATTTTCTTTAAGTTGGCATGTCTGCTATCACAGTATGAAATTTGGGGCTCTCACAACATTCTAAACCATGTGCTAAAATATCTAGTGATTATATAAATTATTTCTACTCAAAAACAAAGAAAACTTATGTCCTGTATTTATTCCTATCCTAGTAATAAATGAGTTGTGTCTGATTTCCTACAGAGGGATCCTGTGTGCTGTGGATGAATAGCCACTCCTAATTCTCAAGGTGTACTAAAGACTACTCAACGCCCATCAGACTAGCCAACTGGTGGTACTGCAGTGAGCAGGAATGTTAAGGGCCATTTAGTGAAGTCTATTGTGTTGTGATTAGACACATTGTTTTGAGGCACTTTAGGCAAGTAGTCAATATATGCATAGCACAAGAGATGAGCATTTACAAACTATTTTCAAATCTGTCTTTTTAGTGGATATGTTAACTTTAAATAATAAAAGCATGACGAAGGGGGTGGGTGGAAAATGGTCAAGAAGTAATATGATTGCATTTATGGATGCCTCCTCAGATATTATTTATAAAATATCACTGGATTTGTCATGTTCACATAGCTTTTTGTATGTTGATATTATGATGTATTTTAACTACATAGATGTAACTTCGAGCTCTTTTTTCTATCTGAGTATTACAATAAAACCGTTATTAATATAGAATGAAAATATAGGCTTGGGTCTTTCGCTCTGATCTTCCTACTGAAATATAATAGAGTTTGGATATGTAGTTTGCATGATAAATGCAGCTTTGCAATGATCATAGGAATTGTTTTGAGTCTTACCCCTGTACAAGCATCTCTGGCTATGTGAGTTCTATTGACATTGTATGTTCCAAGTGAGAGTTCTCCCTTTTGTCCTACGGCATCGTCTGGTCGAAACTGAATGAGGAATCCAAGAAATGTCTCACCACGGTTCTGCCTGATGTTCACTTGTAGGGATGAGGTTGTGTGTTGGAGAATAATAACATGTGTGTGTAGCTCAAAAGTTAATGCTGTTACAAAAACATTATCTTCAGACAAAATGGTTCAAACCATTTGCTTAGGCCATTAGCTAGAAATCTGAATAGTTTGATGCAAACAAAATGTATGCATTTTTGTTGTTGTATAAATCATGAAGCATTGATACAGGCAAAGCATACATATCACTATCATATTTTGTGACTGAACCTACCACTAATACTTGAGCCGTCAGTGTATTCATAAGTAGAAAGTCTCAGTTGAACAGGAGCTGTGCCAGCTTGAGGATTTTGGCCCATGTGTCTAGGTAACATATCCTTACATGCTGCGTCAGGTACCCCGAGCCTCAGACAGTTGTTGCTGTATGAAATCCTGACTAATGTTGCCAGGATAAATGACAGGACCAACCACTTTATAGTCATATTAGTCAACTGCAATGAGGCGAAATGGTTTATCAAATCAATTGGTCTTTGGAATACCCTGATTATAAATACTTTCTTCCAGACTATTATTTGGTTTGTGCACATAGCCTCAGCAAGTTGATGGTTTTGCCGATGTTGTACTGAAAACAGTCTATTTTGCATCTAGTGATAACCTCTTGAAAGAAAATACCCCTTCCTTTTTCATCATTGAAAAATTCCATCCGAAAATTATTTTTTCTTCTCCTAAGTGGACTCCTCTTGGGAAATGTTGAAATACACATCTACAAGGCTGTTCCAGTGTAGCACTGCATTTGCACCACCTAATGAATGTAAACTGAAAAGGCTGCTAATGAAGATAATATGTTTTAAAACATACCTTTTCACATGGAATGATTACAACATAGATGGATGAATTCCTTTCATTTGACAACTGCGTACCATCCACTCATGTCAACTCCTAGTACGAAGCCTGTGGAATGGATTACATGTATCAGAGTCGTACCTGATATTGGTGGATTATGTTCAAGATAATTCTGATAAGCAACACAAACATGTTTATTATTTGTCATCGCAATGATCTTCTTTATCCTTTAATCATGCAAGCATATTTCCCCTTTATCCAGTGACTGGCCAACTGAGGGGAAATCCACCAAAATTTTGTTTCGCCCATCTGAAATTTTTCAGCCCCCCCCTCCATTATTCTTTCTTAATGTGCAGGCCTTTTCACTAAACGGGACAAAAACCTTTTTCTTTACAAACACGTCATCAAAAGGAGGTGTGGGGGCATTCACACTTTGATGACAGACCACAAAAAAAAGGGGGGGGGGCTGTCTTAGGTTTGATGACACTTTTTGGGGGATAGGAAAGTTTCCTTTCCTTCGTATGTTAATTGAATACAGTGGCGGGAACTTGTTATCTAGACTGGAATTCTGGGTCATACTGTGTGTGCTTTGGGCTTATTTATTATCTGCCTTTTCCATGCATACGACTGGTCATTTTGATTGAGAGATACTACTTTATTGTTATTGTCACTTGTATAGGTTATCTGGGAGGATCTGGCGGCCCCCACACTGTGAGGTGATTAGCCTATTTATTAGGATGAGATTTTACACCTACAAGAGGATGCAGGAGGAGGTCAGCCTAATTCCTTTGAAAGTATCATTTAAGACCATAAAACCTTAGACCGTGACTGTATGGTTTCACCCATATTTTAGAATAACAACACTGGAGGAAGGGTGTCATAGTGCCAGAAGGGTCATTTGCTTGATGCCTTGATAAAACCACTGACCACATCTATGAGATTGCCACAGAGAAATCTTTAGTGAGGCTCTTTGTCGGCCTCACCCTGTCACCAGGTTCTGGTGGACAAGGTATAATAAAAGTGCAGTCCAGTTAGACTCACTTGTTTCAAGCCCAGCTGTGGTAGTCTATTGTTATCAGTCTGCATGCCACAATGCTGATACCATTATCAATCACAAAGATTGTTACTGTAAATCCTCACATGGTAGACACATCATATATATGCAAATGTCAACGAGATGAATTTGCTTTAAAATAAAGAAAAACAACGATATTTACTGATTTTCAATGTGTCGTGTCATCTCGATTTGTTTTCATCCGCCATGACAGCTTGCTTGACGAAGTAGGTCACGTGACATGGAGCTAGCCGCTGGTGCCAAGCACTTTTAGTTTCAGATTTAGTATATGGTTATTAGACATTTTTTACAGTAAATAAATGATTGAAATAGTCAAATAATATCATGTTATGAATTGTTTAATGTATATCTAAGAATAACCACCATATTTGAAATAGAAAAATTAAAGTGCATAAAGGAAAAGCTGATTTTAATACATATGCCACTCAGGGGGGCACTTTTGAGCCCTTTTCACATTTTTTTTTAACAATAAGTGTTGGTTTTTTGTGCTGGACATCTCTTATATATGGGATTTGTGTCGAAAAATGATAGAATTTCAAGGAGTTTTGCCTTAAAAATGTCTAATTTTCACAAAAATTAGATCTTGAAACTAACTCCCTTTTTTCTAGTCCTTACAGGCATTTTATAGGAAGATTTCACTTCCTAACTAAATCTGATGAAATGGGTAATTTTTTTAACTCACCTATCATTTAAAGGAGCGAATATCATGACACTATATAATGGAACATTCCAGGGGTGAAATACCCCAGAATTCCATTGATTGTTATGGTTACCATGGCAACATAACATGTTTCCTCTCTAAGGGGCCTATTTTGGGTCAAATTTGGCTATTTTGGCCCCAAAAATGCCTGTTTTAGGGCCTTTTCACCAATTCTACTACTTCCCTAATTCTCACAGTGCTTAGTGGCATATTACTGGAGAAAATGGATGTTCTGGGCTGTCTTCTAATGCATATTTGCCATAACAAAGGCAGGCTAGATTTTTCTCTATGTCAGATTAAAAACTTGTAGCTAGAAAAACCTTTTTAGGGCAGTTTTCGTCTACGCACATCCCACCACTGTCCCAAATGGCCCAAAATACCAATAAAATATGGTTTTTAGGTAAAATCTGGACAAATTATGATTGAGGGTCCTCAAAATGTTTCGTTTATGAAGGAATCTTTTGGTAACCATGGCAACAACAAAACCAGCTTTTCTGTTAAGGTGTCACCACCCTAAATCAAACCACTTCCGGGTTTACTGGCCAAATAGTCCCTTCTGAAATTAGTTATTTTGAGGAATTTGGCCCCAAGGGAAGGGAAAGAGGGGCCAAACCCATTGTTATTTGGTATAAGAATGATGAGTAGGAGTGTTTCAATAGGCCCAGAATATTTTTTGTTCAAAACACAAATTCAGTGGAAGTTTATGGGGTGAAGGGGTCCTGATGTGTATTCATGCGCTAATCAGGCCTCACCATGCAAAAATCACTACCTGGTTACCATAGCAATTTGCGCAAAATCTAGCCTGACTATGTTTATGTGGACCTATCTTATTTTTTTCTCCATTTCATAAGCTAAAATATGGTGTCGGTTGCTAAGCACTGTGAGAATTTTAAGTATATTTAATATCAGGTCAACGGTGGAAGACCTGTGATTTTTCGGATGGTCACAAGGCATTTGGGGTGGTGACACCGTAATATTTTAACCGAAACTAAAAGCGTTTGGCACCAACGGCTAGCTCTGTATAAATTTCAAAATGGCGGTGTTGAATACACAGGCAATGTATTCCATCCCCCCATTGAATACGGCATAAGTAGTACAAATCTATAGTGTCGTCAGTATTAGCCATGGCATAAATACAGAAATTACATCATTTCTGGCCTATAGGACTTGGCCCTACTCAGGGTGCGCCCTATAGGCAGGGATTTTACTTGAAAGAACAGTACCATAATGGCCAAAATATGACCTATTCAAGGCTATTGGATTCTGCCCAATTCAGGGTGCGTCCTATATGTTAGGACTATCTTTTATGTGAGCATATAATTGATATAGTCTTTAAATAACATAGATCAATGTCAATCTCGAGCCTTTTCATATGCAAAGCTTTTTCCCTCTAACAAGTTTGAGTTGAGTTTAAGAAGTTTTTATTTGGCGAAAATCATATGTACATACACTTTTCAGCTCTGAGAAATTTTAATGGAGGATATATACTTTGAATAACCTTCATGAAATCCATCTCACTTGGGATCTAGAGGATAAATTGCGATAATGTAAGCTGAAATATATGAATCAGGCCTTCGAACGCGTTTCTATATTTGGGATCTGAGATATAGGTATATAATTTGTGAAATTAGCCTTTCCCTGAATTGGTGTCCCTGAAGAATATGGCCCACTTGGCAGAAAACTGCTTTTTAACGTTAAAAAACTTTATTTGGTTCCCAAGTTTGCCAAAAATATTTTCATGTCCAAAAAATGTCAAAACATGTACTCAAAAAACGTTTTTATTTGGTTGAAAATTGGTTGAATCTTTTTTTGCCAAGTGGGGGGTTTCAACAAGAGACAGATGATATGCTTATCAGAGGCAATTAGAGTATAGCATACTTAACCTTTTGTACATTTTGGAGTTTCAGATATTCTTACCTACTAAACCCCAAAACACAAGAAACATATTTCAATTTGTAAAAAGATGGTCATTGACCACTGGGTTAACATCAGTAGGTCAATCCAAGGCTTAATATGATCTAGGGTAAGTTCACCATAGGTGGGCCATATACCTGGAGTTGGCCACTGTTCCAGTTTTAATTCAGTTTGAGACCGAATGATTAATGCCCACTAGTTGAACCAATGCCTTTCAACAAGGTGGTAATATCCAGTCCTTACGTGATTATTAAAATCACTTGAGGGGTGGCCGACTTCAAGTAAATCTACCCTACCCACATTTCTTATTGCAAAAGGTGAATACGATTATCAAAATCTCTACTTTTGCATTATGTATATTTTATGAGAGAGCCACACATATTACTATTGTGTTTCATGGTACTAATACGTGTACAATATGAATTTAAACGTTTGATCATAGCTTCACTTTTGTCTCTTTCTTTATTTCTTGAACTTTGATAACTTGAAAATTAATTATCATTTTTTCTGTACTTACCTCTCAAACAATCCAATGACGTTATACGTTACAGTTACTATTCATATCATTATGTTGTTCAATTATCCTTTAACCTCTTAGGGTGGACACCCCATCCTTTTGCAAATCCAATGGATTGTCACTACTTAATGTTCTAATTTGTTAATCACAATTCATGTTGGCCATTGTCACGCCCACTCTAGACAGTACAACTTGGATATACATGTGTTTTTGAGGTATAAAACAAAAGCAAATAAAAAGAAAGCACATTATAAATATCAAGGTAAAATTACAAAGTAGAACCTTTCAGATTTGGCTATGGCCTGGGCACATTTCTAGCCCCTAGTGGTTTCATCTGTAACTATACTATAGTTGGCTCACATACACCACCAAGAGAGAAATGATAATTATAAGGATAATCTACTCTCTATTTTTTATCATTTTTATTCCATTATGAGAAGTTAAGTCAATAAAAAATCAATAAAGCTCCATCCAGGTATAATGACCTCCAGCAGTCCAGTCAGGGTGATTCTTAGCATGCAAATCATCACACCCACTGCTGCCTGTATTTGCTACATAGTTATTCCAGATAATTAATGAGGATACACAAACTTGATTTTAATGGTTCAAAATATATCACATTGTTGCTTTGACTGTCATAACATTTAAGTGCATTTCCAGGAAAAAGGAAGTCATTTAGACCTAGTGAATGAGTCCAAATATCAGGTGAACACAAAGGCACATGGCCCCGATGATATAAATTACTAACAGAGCGATCTCCATGTGTAGATGTTTGTTAGATTTTTCCTTCTGCCGATAATGCTTTGGCTGTGGCTCTTCCTGAAATATTCAATGAAAAAATACTATGAAAATTACATATAGATCATAACTATCGGGACATGTATATCACTGATATCTCTTGTATTTGCAAATGTGTAATTAATGCTAACAGCCCTTCATCTACAGTAATATCCCACAGATAAGTGGCCTATGTGCAATGGTAGACCCCTAATGTCCTTTATAGATCAGGTTATTTTAATACTTAACTGTACTATCCTGGCTCAAATCAAACCGAAGGAGGAACTATAATAGCTCATACTTCGACTCAGTGTGTGTCTTATATATGGGATGCACCTTTTAGTCCAGTAAAAGTAAGAATTTACCTTGAACAAATTGCAAACCAAAATTTTTCTTAACCATACATTTTTAATGTCCCTATTATGGCATACTAAAAGTCCTAGATTTTGATGTGGTGGAACTACATGTAATTAGCATATCTTATTAGCGCTGCTCTCGGGCAGCTCATCCAAAAGAAATGCACGGTGAAGAAAAATTTTGGTTTGCAATTTGTTCAAGGTTTTGGCCTATATTGAGTTGACTGGACTATTTCATAGGTTTTACCCATTCTATATGATTCATATACAGCTAAAGTGTAGGTTTGGTAAATGTTCATTGAGCTTATTTCTTTACCCCCTTTAAAAAATACAAGACATTTTAGAGAAACATTCTTTCAACAAACAAGATTGACAATTTTAGACATAAAGAAATGACGTTTTTTAATTTTGCCAAGGTGATAAACATTGAAGTCTTGATATTTCATGTATGCTTCTTTTGAAGATAACAACCCATAGTCTGTAGCTAAGAAGACAATAGTATGAATTTTCTGAAGCAAGGAGGGGTTTGAACCTTTCTGGTAGAACTAATGCCAATTCAGCAACAACAACATCTCATCATTAGTCTAATTATCAGCAATACTACTGGTGTCCAAGATCATATAATATATTTTGAGATAAAATCACATAATATTATCTAGGCCTAGGCCTATTTCAAGTTGGTCTGTGTTCTTGACTATGACATGATCATGGATGGTATACTCTACCTGTGGAATAACATAGATCATGCGATGCTCATCTTCTTTCCGGGGAACATAAGGCATCACCTTTGCTGTCAATAGAATGCAAGAAAGGTGTACATGGTTAGGCACAAATTGGTCACCAATACATAATAGTTATCTCCAGAATCCTACTTTGGGTGTGATTTGTGATTTTTTGGGTTGATTTGTGTCATTCATTAGTGAACCTTAGTCTACATGGGACAGATGTGGTGTCCACAGTGTGCCAGTGTTAGAAACTCATTGACAAAAGCAACTCATTGACAAAAGCAAAAAGTTCTATAATAAGAAACTGTGATAAACAGGAAGTATATTGACTAAGTCAAGAATGACCTGCTGTAGCAAAATGTTTCAAATTTAAATGTGTTTGAACATAAACATATTCAAACCACAAACACCTTTTTCTATCTTGCATGTGCATCTGCAGTCATGCTGTTATTGATCCAATAAAATTCTACTTCTATGTCTGAGTTCCTCAACAGTCCCTAGACATAAAACTAACCAAACAAAAGAAACAAACCACTTGAAGCTCTATCTCTTTGTCCATATCATCACAACCCATGTAAATTCTACATACCTGTGAGACCCTTAGACTGAAATATCACTTTGTCCACTTTGATCCATATGAGTAGAAGTTCTGTTAGAGTGTGCCACACTATGTATGCAACTACTGATGAGAACATGCTGCCATCCTGGCCCGGCATGGTAGTCGAGATTAGGATATTCAAGGCTGAAAATTAGACATAAGGGGTTTTATGCTGAATAATTTCAGAAGTTGCATCATCAAATTTTCTCACCAATATCTTTAGTCATTAACAAAGATTGTTACACTTGATGATATTTCCATTTCAGCATTCGTTTTACAGTTTGTGCATTAATTCCTGTAGCTAAAATGTGTATCTTGGACATCTGGTAGTTTAGCGGTCTGTGTGTTCTGTCTACTTCAATAGGACTATAGAATAAGCCTTTTTGATTGTCAAAGCTGATGTACCATGGGCTAATAGCTACTGATTTAGGCCTCTTATCACATTGTTTCCCAGGCATGCAGCAGAAGTCCATTCTGACTCACCTGATGAAATAAAGGCCAGTTGTCCTATGAGAAAATGCACCCAACTCATAAACTTATTGAATGGTCTGTTTGAAGTGCCACGACACACACCCAATAGGAACTATGAAGGAATAAAAATGACATTTATTTTGGAAGTATTTATATATCAGACACAGCCCATGATATTCACTTCAGATCTACGGGTAGGCTATATGTGCTGGTGCAGAATTCAGTAATTTTCATTAAGATGGCATTCGCAAATGTGGCCATGGTAAGGGACCATAGTGAAACGCTGACTGGGTATAGTACTAAACTAAAGTACTCCACACCTAATGTAAACCTGTATATAAAGCACATCATTATGTGAGGTAGTCCATCATGATTTAAAATACTTTTTTTCAATATTTAATTTTTAAAATTTAGAGACTTAACCTATTAAGGGCGAGGTATGAGGGTACTTTGGAAGGCTGGGGGACTGGACTTTGAGCAGTACATTTACCAGGGGGCGAGAGGGTGCAAAGGCTAATATACTGACCATGGCTTTGATATTATTTTTAACCATTTTCCAATGTCTATATCAATCTAAACTTCCCAGATTTGAATTCCTCAGCCCCAAAATAGGTATAAAACATCATCAGACCAAAAATAGCTGTCCGCTTAAATCTATCTCTTGTTTCCAAACATGGCTGCTATATCAATATATCTATCTCAATTATACTCAACATCACCCCCGACATGGTGTTGAGAATACTCAACATCTGCCTCTAAATGGATGTTGAGTATTCCCAACATCAGCCCTTAATAGGTTAAGGATAGCCAGGGCCCTACTGTACCTCTCTAGCCTGACGTCTGTCATTATTAACATTTTTTGACAATTGAGAAAGAGAAAAGAAGAAACAAGAAGAGGTCACAAACATCAACATGGGCTGCTCTTGGAAATCGACATCAATGGGGGCCGTTGCTACTTCTTTTTAAAAGTGCTTAGTAGGTAGTAGTATTAGAATATGAGTAGGATAAGATTGTTCATGGTATTTTGGTGTAAAATGCAGTATACAACTTCTTGATGAAAAGGGTTTGTGCACAGCATATATAGTATGCTGACACAGAATAATGAAAAATCTGAATGGAAGAAAGACAGCACTACTTACAGAGAGGCATACAAGGCCCACAACAATGATTCCCATAATCGGGTGAACATTCTGAGGGAAAAGAGGATACTGAAATGAAATAGAAAAACCTCATGTGATTTTCAGCCTCATCATAGCCCCATGGGGTTGATAGAAAAGGCCAATATGATGTGCTAACAAAGCACCAATCGCTCATATATTCTGCATCAATAGACAGTATCATAACAACTTTGAAATGTAAGATTCTAGTATCTCACCTTGACAATGTGCCAATTATTGCACAGAAAGATAAGGACAAAACCAGTGATAGTCAATGCAGTAGTAAAGAACATGCTGACCAAGTGCATCTGAAAGAGTGAAAACCTATCAACAGCTTCATACATTTGTATCCAATCTTTAATGACTAGACAGAAAAGGGTGGAAGAGCCTAGTGACAATGTAGCATGCCCATGATATTACTTGATGATGAACAGAAAGAGCCTATATCTAATTGAAAATATGGAGTGCACACCAAGATGCTTCTGAAACACTTTTTATACATTTTTATCTGCACATGGTTTTCATGTGTGGGTTTTTATATGACAATTATGCCTCATAGGAAAGTAAAAATACACCATAATGTCACCCTTAGTTAGATGTTATATAGCCAATTACTTTTTATGAAAGATCGCTGTTTTAACACCATAGTACTTTTACTCACCCACCACCATGATGTCTTTGTTATTGAGCTTCTAGATGGCGATCTGTAATACCTTGAAATGAGGACCCCAGGACCAGCGAACACAACCCATGCTATAATCATCATTGTACCTGGACAAATGATTTATCAAATGATATTGACTTCATTTACCATCTCAAGGCTGCTGAGTGCACAAGATCTAATGCATTGTGCCCTGTGACCTTCATGATACATAAATGTAGCTGGATACATTTTTGAACAATGAGCTAAGACCCTTTATTCAGTGCAGAACTTTTAGGGTGCATTTCTTAACATCTGGTACCCATCATGCTGGCTGTTATCAGTGCTTATCTCTAAGGTACCAGATTAAGCAATGATGCTCTGTAGTAAGGAACCTGCAACCTCAGTATAGAGGTTATAGATTATTGAGAATATTGTGTGGTTTGCTGACCACCACCACCCCCCCCCCCTCAATAGTGATAAGCCACCAAGAGCCATCTTAGGCTGTAGTAGGGGAAACTGCATTCTTAGCCATGACTTGGCCTGTGGCATATCAATTAGACTTTAAACATGCAATAGTACATTACATATAAGGCAAACCTAGCATATAAAGAGCCACCTGCTTTGATGCCCAATCAGTTTTGATGCTATATATCCTCACCATATTGTATACATTATGTATGTATATACAGGCACAAACTATGTGTAATACCATGTCTTTGAATCAAAACAGGTAGCCTTGTTGCAGCTAAATCCTCTAATTTGGTGAAATCTATAGTATGTGCTGAAGCAGTCCGATCCTGGGTTGTGTTGCCATGATGACTTAGCATTCCTGAAATATCATTTGAAATACAACATATCATAATGTCAACGAGTCCGTAAATGATGAATAAGGATGAAAACAGACGAATCAGGAATCCAGTTTGATATCCACTTTATTCATAGAAGTCCACGAGGTATAGATGGTGATACAGTATAAAGGTGCCCAACAGTGTCCAAGCCTAGCCCTTGAGCCAAGGGCCTTGGTCTCACG
Organism: Acholoe squamosa; assembly: GCA_949317995.1. Lineage (NCBI taxonomy): Eukaryota > Metazoa > Annelida > Polychaeta > Phyllodocida > Polynoidae > Acholoe > Acholoe squamosa. Next base: position 16,803,140 of record OX439041.1, read on the forward strand.
TGAGTGTGTGAGGTATGAAGTATGAAGGTGGAAAGATGAGTGAGCTGCTCCCTCCACAGGTATTTGTAGTAGGAGCTGCTCACCCAGCTCATCCTAAAAATAGTATCAGGTGAGCTAAATATAGTAACTGGGGAACTCCAGTGCAGGTATGTAGGGGGGATCCCAAACATAGCACTGGGGTTTTACAGAGTTCAGTGTGGTTCTAAATATAGCTGCTGGGAACTCCCGGTATGCTGTGAGCTGCTCATGATCAATGGGCATGTCCTCCAGCAGGAGGAGTTGTTTCTAAACATTGTCTGCTAGGAATTTCCAGCATGCAGCGAGCTGCTAGTGATTGACGGCGTATCCTCCAGTGGGAGGAGGCGGGGTCACTGAGTGCAGCTGACGCCGCCAGCCTTTGGTCTTTGGTATGGTTTGGCTTGTGGGTAGACTCGGACACTGGGTTACATGGTAGAGTCAAGGTGAAAAATAAATATGATAAGTACAATACCTATAACGGTCTACTGACAAATCCCCACATTCCTACTCGATTCCACGCGAGGTTTTAAGGAGGAAGTTCGTGAGAAAAGGTCTACTGACAATATGTTTGATGTGTAATAATAGGTATTACATCTTATCATTTAAGTTGAAAGTTTACAGTATTAAGGAGATATTTAATATTGGTTTTTGATTGAACATGAATAATTTATAAACAGTACAAAACGAAACTGTGCCAAAGAGGTGTTGTTTGTAATTTTGACAAGAAGAATATGAAAAATTCAGGTCGTGGTAGGATACAAGGGCTGGATTATTTATCTAGCACTAAAGTTCACACAAAGATAAAGGAAATAAAAACTATCCTAAAACATGCAGTTATTGGCTTTAAGGCAGACCTTGAGGTAGACAAGTTAATACTGAAGTTTGTTTCAGTACCGGTAGGCACTTATTATTTAGGTCTTGAGCCAATATACAATACAATATAATAAATAAAAACAGAGGTAAGGTAATTGATGACTGGCAAGTCGATCAATCATTCCTTATAATACTGATAAGGCTTAGGGAGTCTGAAGGCTTTTAAGTGATATGTTTAAGGAATTTTCTAAAAAAAAAAAAGAAAAATTTTGGATTTTTGGTCTTTTATTTATCTGTAGAAGTTTCTGTTAATTTTGTAGAAGGTTTGTCTTAGTCAATGGAAAATTTAGCATGTTTAGCCTTCAGTCTACCCGGGGTTATCATTTGCTGAAAAAGGACGAGGTTAATACAAAGGTAAATGGAGGCTCTGGCTGATATTTAGTTTGGATCTCAGTTGATCCTGCAAAGATACTGGTTGCCAGGGCTTCCTTGTAAAATTTTTAGAAAAATATAAACTAGCTAAAACCCATAAATATTTGACATGGTTGGGTTTGAAAAGGTACGGTGTGAAAAAGAAAAAGAACTTTATGGCATCTTAAGATCACAAAAACCTGCTGCCTGGCTTGTGTTCTTCATAATGTTCTTATAAAGGAAAATAAATGTAAAAATGCAGCGTGTTTTCATGGTTATGTATCATAGCCTTATACAAACAAGAAAAACTGGCTTTAAAAATCAGTTGACTAGGCTGACTGAGTCAGTGTTCATAGTGTCCATGGGCGGTCGGTGAGTGAAGTGTGTCTCTACACTTTTAGTCCATAATTTTAAAGACAGTTCCAAAAATAAATAAAATAAATAAGGGATGGTTATTGAAATTATTTTCTCCTTCTATGGCGACTTTGGTTTGTAAGACCCTTTGGTGGTGGGTCTTGGTGGTTAAAGACGTTTGGGTTGAGGGAGCGACCTAGTGAGGGTCTTCTCCTGGATCTGGATTTTTTGGTGTTGGGGACAAAGTTTACGATTTTGCTGAAGTGCATTCTGCTAGGCTTGCCTGAGTCAGGCTGCAAATTTAGATCGGAACTGTATGCAGGGTCCATGTCTATTGGTTCTGCTGAGAGGGAGGTGCTAGAGTCACTATCCTCCTCAGATGAAGCTTGGTTAATTTTGGGTAGGGGTCTCCAGACCTGGGTCGGGCCAATTGTTTTGAAAGTTTCTGGTCTATTGTCTTTGTTGATACTGCATGGGCAGCTGTAGCTGTACATTAGGTGGGGACAATTTGTTCCCAGGGTGGCGAATCTAGTAGGTGGCCCTATTGGAGAGCAGACTCGTGTGCTCCAATGGGGCAGGCTGGTTGGGATGGGCGTGCCTGGCCTGCTGCTGGAAACTGCTGCTGGCCTGTCAATACGGTCTCCGCCTCCTCGATTAGGTCGTTGGCCTCTGTATTGAAAAAACAGAACAAGAGAGGGGGGATTTTTAGTTTTAGGGTCGATCATAGTGCATGGATCACAAGGCGACCAACAAAAATACCAAATTGACAGGTAAGGCAGTGAATTAGGCAGTGCATATTGATGTGCAGTGTCACCGGGCCGGTGTAGACTCATGGCCAAATGTGAGCGGGAAACTGGAATATCCAGGGTCCAGGTTAGTTCTGCTGCGCGGCACGGGTAGCGCCACTGCATGGGGACCTGTTCTTATTTAGTTCAAGCGACAAACATTGGCTGGCGCCACTGAGCTGGCGTTTGTTCGGCGTTCGTGAAATGGTATGGGGAAATGGTATGGTGAATGGTGTAGACTTGCCATGACCTTGTTGGGTCATGTGTAAGTGTCTGTACCGATGTTGGGTTAGGTGTTTTGGGGCCTAAAGGTGGGGTTAATTGGTTGAAATTTTGAATTTTGGAAGTGCGCCTGTTCGAAAAAAATGTGGTTCAAAAATTAACTATATGCTCCCGTTTTGGATCCTGATATAAAAGGCGTGTGGAGCTATTTTTGGGATCAGAAAGCGACTTATGACCGGCAAGGAGAGCTATAACTTTGGATTTACTTGCGGCTCGAAAAAAACTACGGAGAAAACCATGATTGTGCGAGTGCAGCTTGTGGTGATGCCTTCAGGAATGCTCTTCCTGCTGTTGGTGCTGGTGGGCACATTCGGGTAAGTGCTGGTACAAGAATTTCGATTTTTGGGTGGTTTTTGTATTTGGGTGTGGTGCCGGTGGTCTGACGTTGTGTTTTTGGTTTGTTTCAGGATTGTCCTGGTGTGGGTCCATATCGGGGAGATACCGGTACTTTGTCACCGGGTCCGTGGGCCACCTGATGGCCCAGAGGGAGGGGCCAGTGGGCCCTGTGTCGTATTCTGATGACTTGGCCGGTACGTGTAATTTTGAGTGAGTTGGTCGGAATTTTGTTCGAAGATCGATCTGATAAAAGGAAAAATTTTGACTCAATTTCGATTTTTGCTTAGGTAGAGTGGTGATTATCAGGGGGTCATAAATTGTATTTTCCAGAAGTTGAGGCGTAGAGGTACCTGCCGGTAGGACAGGATTGAGTGCGCCGGTGAGATGGAAAAAGGACCAGTTTCAGAAGGTGGCGGCCAAATGCGGAGACGTGATTAAGAAATGATTCTGTGATGCAAAAGACTGTGATAATTAATATGTTGCCAAAGAGCCTGATTCCACTGTAATTCGCCAATAATACACTTGAAAGCCCACCACCAGTTAGAAGTTATGTTGTTTATTCTGGGCTTCCAAATTGGCATGGGCGGGCTTTCAATTCTCATGCGGGGTGGTATTGTTAACCTGGGTCGAAAAACAAGTCTAGTGATATTGCTAACACGTGCTTATGTTATTGTTTTGACGCAGATATTGAGTGCGGGTGTCCTGACTGACGTTAAGTTGTCATGCCAACGTGGGAAAAATGAAAGAGATCTGACGTTGGGGAGGCCGACGGCAGTGGTGAGACGCAGCGCCGGCGTTCTGACGCAGCGTTTGGCGGGGAACCAGACGCGACGTCAGAAACAAGATGGCAACGTCTCATCGTGCAGTGGGCCTTCACAGTGAGTCGAAATAACTGTGTTATTGTGGGTCGAAACTGTGCTATGGTACTGGAGATGTTGTTAAAATGGTCTTAATTGTGGGTGGGGTCGTATTTAGAGCTATTGAGGATGGGGATGATCCCCACATGAAGGTGTTAGATGGGGCTATCCGGTGGATTGGGCGACCGGGAGAGTCCATTACCAGGTTATATGGGGGGTGGCCGGCGGTTAGTTGATCCCCACATGAGGATCAAAGTAGGTTTCTGATGAAAACTTACCGCGGGTCGATGTTGAGGGTGGTGTTAGCATCATCTCTGGTGGTTTGTACATGTATTTGCCCGTTTTTGGCTGATGCCGGAGTGGGGTGTACTTTGTGAGCTCAGCCGGGGAGTCATGGCGATCAGCCGGCCAGGACTCACAAGGTAGTTGTATGGCGGGGTCAGTGTCACTAGAGGCAAGTTGGAAGTCGGGTTGTCCTTTTGAGGAGATGACCACTGTCATGTGGTGAGCTCCTTTTAAGATTCTGTACAGTGGTATTCTCCATAGAAGTGGTACCGGAGGATAGCGCTGCAGCGGGATCTGCCGGACTTGTCCCCCGATCATCGTCCTGATGTCGGACTTCCAATGGAGATCCAAGTGTCTGCCTATGGGTGCCGTAAGGCGGGCTGGGGAGACCTTAGGGGCTGTGATGGTGGGTGCCCAGAGATTTTGTCCATAGATCATCTTGCCAACGGTGAAATCAAAAGTTTGACCGTTAGCATGAATCTTGGCCACAATTGAAGGTGTCCTGTGGCTGTCCTGTTTGCAGTAGGGCCAGTGTCGCAGGCACCTCTTGGCGGTACTCCATGTGATGTATAGGAGGGTTGCCATTAAAATCCAGGTGAACATGTTCTGGTAGCGGTCGGGCGACTGTACATATTCTAGATCTGTGTCTGGGGTCATTGGTGGGGCTGGCCAGTCCTTGTTAGCCTGGCGTATCAGATCTTTAAAACGATCCCAACTCTCCGCATTAGCCATCTTGGGTGTTCGGGTTGCTGAGACTAGTGTGATAAAGCACGCCAACTGATTGACACAAAGATGGTTTTTAAGGGTTAATGCGCAGCAAAGTAGTGCCAGGAGGGGTGATACCAAGTGTATCCAAGGTGAGAACTGGAGGTGATATCCCAGATGCATCAGGGAGTTGGTGGATAGGAGGGCTGATTGGTCCTTAAGTCCCTGTGCGGCTCTTTTAAGGGTTAGGGTGTCTTGAAAGAGGGGTGCTATTTTTTGATTGTGTAGGTGTTTTAACTTTTCAAAATTGGGCAGGTGAAGGGTCTGGGATGTGGTTGCCATGGTGATGCCGGAAACATTGGCTGGAGGTTGACCAAAATGTCGCCACAGTGGTAAATTGAAATAGGCCTTTGATATGGGTTCTAGGGTGGAATTTTGGGTGCAAGATAAATCAGAATTGGTTAAAATCATGCCGGCATTTTTAATGGAGCACAGACATGGGACTGAGATGACTGAGTATGCGTTATTTTTAATTTTGACTTGGCCTGAATCTGTGCATTGCAGCCTGGAAGTTGGATGGTCAGTTATTAATAGAAAGGTACTTTGAGATAAGGGTTGGATAAGATTTGGTATGGGTGCTGCCATGTGTGCTTTAAAACTGCAGGTATGGTGCACCGCCTCTGGTAGGTCTAAAAATAGGGATAGAGTGCATGTGGGGTGTGTGGCTGACAATAGGGGTAGGGGTAGGTTACAGCTGATAAGGTGACCGAGGTCACACATATCCAGGTCAGCTTGTGTAAACTGTATGTAGTGTGAGTGGGTCCTGGACATAGCCAAGTAGCCGGGAAGTGGCTCCACCTGGGTGTGACCTACTGACTTAGTGTCGGAGGTGTCGAAAGGTACGGGGAAGGTTTCTATTCTAAATATAGAAAAGGTGCTTCCCCCTCTGGTTATGGGTACTGGTATGGTTATTAACAGGCTCGAGTTATGGCTCCAGTGCACATGTACTCGGCGTTGATAATAATAACTTATGGGTAGGCCTTCTAAAATAATGCCGTGGTGTGCCTCGTGCAGGAGGCTGGATAAATTGTTTAAACCTAAACTGAGGTCGTCTTGTGTGATGATGGACTGGGGTAGGGTGCCTTCAAGTAGATTATTAATGGTTAAGAGCAGATTTTCCAAGTCGCTTTGGAGGTCAATTAAAGATTCTATTTGTGAATTTGCTGCTGTGAATAACATGGAATAGAAGGTGTCTTGTCTGGATTGGAGTTCTAATTTTAATAATATTGATGAGATGTTTGAATTTAAATGCTCTAATTTTCCGGAAATGAAAGATAGAGCATCATCAGTGTCGTTTTGGAATTTTGAGAAGATGTTGACCGAATTGTAATTAAATTCCGAAATATTTAACAAGAAATGTGTGGCTAATTCTACCACGTGCATTTTGGTGGCTAACTTTTTATCCAGGTCAGACATCTCAGAATTCAAAATATCAATTTCTGGTTGAGTCCCGAGGCCTATTGAAGCTCTTAAAATGTCACCAATGACTTGGCCGGGGGCATTTCTGGCTTTTCTGACGTTTGGAGGTGAAATCAATTTTGACAAGGTTTTTAGTGTTGTTTTTGACTTGGAGAATAGGCTCTGTATCATGTTATCTAGGGCATGGGCTGTGTGCTTAATGTATTGGGGTGCATCAGTGCTGATGAGTGGGCTGAGTAGTTCTGGCTGACTTAGGTTCTGGTCAAAGGTCAAGTTAAGGCTGAAGGTCAATGGATAGTCCATGTAATTGGCTAGTAATGTTTGGGGTAACTTGGTAAACAGTGCGCCATAGTTGGGTCTGAAGATGGTGTTCAGATTGGTGTCTGATGTTGAGGTGCAGCCGAGGAGCAGATGTAAGAATATACAGACTGCTAGGATGGCCGCTGCTCTAGAAAATGAGAAAAAATTGAAAATTTTGAGGATTTTGAAAATTTTGATGGTGGGGTTCACTTTAAAAATAACATTAGCTTAGTCACAAATGGGATGTTAGTATGGTCAAGTATTTACAAAGGTCGGGGATTCTGTGGGTGGTAGGGTTGTTGTCACATGAGTGGATTTATGCAGATGGACTGGTGCCTGTTGTCGTTGTCAGGGGCGGTACACGTGCTTGAGCATGAAACATGTTTATCTCGAAAACAGCAAACTGGAATACTAGGCTGGCTGTATTCCTTATGGCCAATTCGCGTCCAATTCTGGAGTATTGGCGGGGTAAGTCCCTGAGGGGCTGTTCTGACGCTAGAAGCGTGCGAGCACATAAGAGTGCTATGTATGATGCAGATCTATGGTTAAACCTGCCCCATGGAGGCCGGCGGGGATTATCCCCAGCTACAGCGACCATGAAGGCTTTTATGGTTGCTGGAGTGATTGCTCATGTCCAGCTCCTGTCTTAGCACAGGGCTGCTGAGGTAATGTTTAATATCTTCCTGGGCGAGGAAGGTGATGAGGTGTTGCTGTTCCATGATTATGCTCCTAATTTCAAAAGGATCCATGAGATCACTCCTGATCCCATGTGGTCCAAGGAGGCTGTGTATGGTCCATGTAGCATTTGGGCCGTGCTTATTTGCCAGTGGGTCCAGGCTGTAAGTCATAAAGGAAAAAAGGGTCTAAGTGGGCTGTGAATGGGGGAGAGGTAAAGGTGGGGAATTTGCTTGGCTGAAGAGGTTTAGTAAATTGGATTATCAATGTTAAGAATTATAGGATAGTGGAGAAGTTCTTCCACATTTTACACACACTTAAGGCTCACACCGCCATTGGTTAATAGGGGTACCTGGGCACCATGATAATAAAAGTACTATCATGTACAATGCTAGAACGACTGTTAAAAATCCTAAATGCTAAAATAGACCCATAAGATAGTCCTACCTGGGCTGGTTGCACGATGGGTCTGCCATGGTCCCTTTCCAGACACTTGTTGCCGTGTTTACGGTGTGGTGGTATTGGTTGTGGGTTGTGTTGTGATCAGATGTGGGTGGGCAAGCGCTTATAACCTGGGACTGGGTTTGGCTACTTCCCAGTCTAAGATCTCCCATAGGTGGTATGTCTTGCCCTGAGAGGGGCGTAGGCCAAATATTATTGGTGGATGCAAGGGGGGTTGATCGGCCCCTTATGCAAATCAGGGTTATCCTGGCCTGGATTGGTTGGTGGTGAGATATTGTTTAAAAATAGAATATTGGGAAGCCTGGCGGGGGTGTTTATCCCTAGCCAAGGTGATATGGTCACTATGGCGACCCTATGGGGTTTTTAAAGACCTTGAGGGTGGCGCGTTATTGATTTGTATATGTGCCACCACAGCACTTAAGGGTTGGCGGAAACAGTGGTGTAAACATGGGATACGGGGTGTCAGAGATCCATCTTCCTACAATAGGTTTATCATTGGAAATAGTGGTCTTGAAGTGGTAACAAGCCGTCGCATGTGTGTATTGAAGTTTATACACAAACCGAGGATACAGCGCTGCCTTGGGCGGTCGGTATGTGGCGTGTGTAACCTAACCTAATTATTTGATAATCCATTTGCCAGTGTTTGGCGTTCCACTTAGAAAGGGTAGGTGTGTGTATATACAGTTAATCAAGGCGGTGTTGATTTTAGATGCATAGGAATTTTTATGGCTGTTAGTATAAATAGGTTGGGCGTTGGTCTGTGACTGTTGCTGTCAGTGTGTTTAAGTGGTTGGTGTATTAATGGTTGATTAATTTGGTTGGGGCGCGTGGCGCCTGTGGGGATTAAAGGAGGGTTGTTTATATGGATGTTTGGTGTTTGACACAACGACTTATGGTCTATAATGGACGCTTAGAGATTTTTCTTGATTTTATGGAGGGCATGGGGCTGAAGGAGATTGTTCCCTTTTTGGCTGGCCTTCCTCTCTTTTTCTTTGTTTTGTGAGTGGTGAGACTCACATTGGAGGGGTCATCCTGGTCGGGGTCGTGAAGTGAGCTTGTGGGCCCTGATTGTAGCCTTTTTATGATGGCTTTGGCGCTAGCTCTTGTGATTGGTCTCCTCAGCCTTGATACATGTACTGATTTTCTCAGTACTTTTCCATCTTGTAGCCTTTTTAAAATAGCTGTAACTGGTGAAGTCATCCTCATTATGATGTAGGGGCCTGAGTATGTGGGTTGCAACTTTTTTGATGTACATTTGACTAGTAGGGTGGGTATATGTAAATATACCAATTGGCCTGTGTTATATGAGCTGAGTTCTGCTGAAGTGTCATGTCTGGCTTTCATCTTTTTGTGAGCAGAGATCATGTTTTCTGCAGCTTTCATTTGAATATCATCCCTAAACTGTAGTAGGCTGGTCATGATTTTCTCCTTGGTGCTTGAGTCTTTTTCAGCTTTAATCAAGGACAAAGCTGCTTCAGTTGGTAGGTGTGTCTGCTTGCCAAAGACTAACAAATTTGGTGAGTAGCCTAAGGCGCTGCTTATAGTATTATTAATACTGAAGACTACAGCTTGCAGGAAGGTTGACCAGTGTTTTTGTGATTTTGATACAAAAGCTCTGAGGGATGATTCTATGGTTTGATGTTGGCGCTCACAGAGACCTTGAGACCTAGACCAATGTGCACTTCCTGTCACATGTTTAATGCCGAACTTTTCACAGAAATATTTGAATAATTTTGAGACGTATTGCTGGGCATTATCTGTGTTCAGTACTGAGGGAGTGCCATGGATACATATGACTCTTTGGAAGAAACCAAGTGCTACAATTGCAGCGGTATTTTCTTCACTTGTCCAGGCAGTTACATGCCTGGTGGCATGGTCGGTCACCACATGTATGTAGTGAGAGCCATCAGCGGCCTTGGAAAAAGGGCCTATTGTGTCCATGGTGACATGAGAGTATGCTGTGAGTACTGGGTCACGTAGTTTCATTGGAGTTTTCAGGTTTTTGGGTCTCTTTTTGGTGGTCAGGCATGTGTGGCAAGTACCGCAGAAGTCAAAAACTTCTTTAAACATTGATCTCCAGTAATACCTAGCCCTTATGGCTGTATAGGTTTTGACTGGACCTAGGTGTCCACCTAGGGGAGAGCAATGGGTTGCTTCCACTAAAGATTCTGTCCACTTTTCTGGAATTACAATTTGCAGTGTGGGCTCTAGGGTTTTACCCAAATTGGTATCAGTAATTCTAAAGAGGACTTCATCCAGTAAGATGAATTGGTCGTGGTTACGTAGTATTTGATTTATTAATCCTGAGTCGTGTGGCAGGCTACCTTTTTCAATGTAGTTTGCCATGGAGGATGCAAAAAGGTCTTCTTTTTGGCTTTTAATCAGTGTTTCTCTAGAAGGTGTCAGGGATTGGTGTTTACAGATTTCCTGAATTGCCCTTTCAGCTAGAGGTAGCACACGGCGGGAGAGCTTAGCTCTCTTGGCGTTTGCAGCTTTGATGGAGACCCTAGGTGACCTAGATTTGGCGGGCCTGCCTCTGGGGCGAGGACTGCTGCACTTAGGCTTGAGTGGGCGGGTCTTTTTACTGGGCGCTGATTGGCTGGCTGCTGGAGGTGTGTCATCCTGGGACTGGGACTGTGCTCGAGTGAGTACACACAGGTCAGGATTCATACCTTGCTGCCTTTCTGGGGTGCCCTTTCTTGCTATGACGCCTTTTGGTGGTTTATTTGTGCTTCCCCAAATTTTGCCTCCTTTTAATATTGATCTAGGAGGTCCCAAACAGATGGGATTATTGGGTATTGGGTCGTCTGATCTGAAAACCTTTGTCATGGATATATCTGAAAATTGTACCCTCTTTGGTGGGAGGATAATTTTTCCTTGTGATCTAATTGGTATTGGATCATCAGAGCCAGGGGGATATTTTCTTCTGGACAGGCAATCTGCCACTAAATTGGCTCTACCTTGTAGGTATTTCACTTCAAAATCATAGGACATAACAGTATCTATCCATCTTGCCAATCTCCCATTGGTGATGTTCTCCTTTTTGTTGAAGAGGGAGACTAGGGCAGTGTGATCTGAATATACTTTGAAGTGAGTGCTGTCCACATAATGGTGGAACTTTTTGAGAGCGAAGATTATCCCAAGTAGCTCTTTGTCAGTTATTCCATATCTGGTTTCCTGAGGTGTTAGACCTCTCCCAGAGAATTCAATGGGTCTATAAAAACCATGTTCATCTACCTGTGTAATAACTGCTCCTAAGCTGAAATTGCTGGAGTCTGTGAAGATGATAAAGGGTTTGTTATAGTCTGGGAATTTTAGGATTGCCTCAGTGCAAATTGATGCTTTGATTTTTTCAAAGGCTGTTTGGCATTGAGTGGTCCATTTGAAGGTACCCTTTGTGGCTTCATATAAGGGCTTCATTATATGGGCAAAACCTCTAATGAATCTCTTATAGAATTGTGCCATTCCATTGAAACACCTAAGGTCGTGGATGTTTTTAGGTGCTGGGAAGGTTTTAACCGGTGAGATTTTGTCTGGGGAAGGTGAGATGCCGTGTTGATCTAAGGTAAAACCTAAGAATTCCATTTTGGTGGTGCCAAATTCACATTTTTCTGACTTTAATTTGATGTTTCCTTTGATGAAAAGTTTTAGCACTTCATCTAGGTCTTGCAGGTGTCTTTCCCATGTGGGGCTGTATATGGCCACATCATCCACATAGGCTACTGCATTTCTGTATTTGCACTTCATGAGCAATTGTTCCATTACATTCATGAACGACAAACCAGAAGTTTTTAAACCCATGGGTAATACTTTGGCCATATATCTTGTGCCATTGGCGGAGAAAGTTGTTAAAGGCCTTGATTCTTTAGCTAGAGGAATTTGATGGTAGGCGCTGTATACATCCAATTTGGAAAAATATTTAGCACCTGTTCTGCCAACTTGTTGCATGAGGTCGTCTGCTCTGGGGAAGGAGTAGGAAAAAGATTTTAGGTTTTGGTTAACCCATCTATAGTCCACGACTATTCTCCATCCTGAGGCCACAGACCTGTCTCCCTGGGGTTTGGGTACTAAGAAAGCTGGGGAGTTCCACTCACAGGGTTTGGTGCATTCTTCAATGACACCTTGCTGTAAATGTTTATCTAACAGCTCTCTTTGGAAAATCTCTTTCTTGGGTGACATTCTATAGGATGGTCTGTTGCAGGGTTTGAAATCAGGGATTAATTCTAATTTGACCTCATTTTCAACATTTAATCCTATAGCACTCTCATTTAATACAAAAGCCTCTCTATTTGATTCAACAATGTTTTTGATTTGTTGTTTTTGGGCCTCAGTGAGCCTGTTCAGTTTTCCAATGGGAATGGCTTTGTTTAGATTGTTAAGTGCAAAAATGCCTAGGTTCATGTGCTTTTTGATATTGATGGAAAAATCATTTGGGTTGGCCACTGTTACTGGTATGATTTTTCTTGTTGACCTTGGTTCAACAAGGGCGTGTTTGATTAGTACCGGTAATGTCGTGTCAACATTTTCTGTGATGCCTGTTTTACCTATTAAGGAATCAGGTCCTATGACGATTGCATTGAATGTGGATTCAGAATTTGGTGGCATGGTTAGACCTTTGGCTGCTCTTATGAAGTGTGGTGAAGGGGACTTGGTCCCAAAGGAAATTTTGGCCCTATATTTGGTCATAAAATTTACGCCAAGAATTATGGGGTGGTTTAGCTTTGGGACCACATGTAGTCTTGTTTTGAACTCTGTGTTATCGATTAGAAAGGTTATGGTGATGGAATTGTTGACCTGAACTGAGGATTTATCAGCTAGTAGGATAACCATACGAGATCTCCTACCATGTCTGAAATTGGGGGTTGATATGATTTTATCTGCCATTTTCTGGCTGATAAAGGAAAGGGAGGCTCCAGAGTCTACAAGGGCTCTGTAAGAACTGCCATTGATATCAACATTAACTGCGCCTTTAGTCAATTCAGTATTAATGTAAGAGGTCTTACCTTGCTGCCCATACTTACTGGTCTCGACTTTTAGTCGGAGGGTGGAAATTCTCTTGTTCTGGTTTTCATAGAGGTCCTCACTGTCTGATGAGGAGTCTTCATCACAATTCACAGGGTGGGGGTCGTGGTGTTGTTGTTCTGCTGAATTTAATTCTGCTTCATCATTCATGTGTGAAATATGGCATGTGGGGGACGTTCCAATTTTGTAGTTCAAAAAGGGGGCGGGGCCGTAAGATGCTTGGTGGCCTTCCCCTGGGTCCTATTCAATATTGTCATTGTAGTGTTCTCCCTGTCCAGAATCGGGAGGTTTGTCAGGATGGTTATCTCCTAACTTTTTGTTGTCGTTTCTGCCTGGTGTTGGGTCCCTGGATTTCTTTTGTTGCTGGGTCCAATCATCAGGGATTGGGAAATCTGTTGGGACCAGTAGTTTCTGGAAGGACACCTGGCGGGTGTTGGTGGGGGTGGAGGCAACAGGGATGAAAACAAAATTATTTCTTGTGTCGCTGGATTTGGACCTGCTTTTGTTTCCTTCCTGAGATTTGCTCCTGCCTGGCGACTGATACCTGTTCTTGGAGCCTGATCTGCTGTTTGAGCCGGATCTGGAGTTGTTATAACCTTGTTGATTTTGGTTGTATCCTGACTTAGGTTTATCGTCATACTGCTTATTATTGCCATTTCCAGGGGGCTTGTTGTTGTAACTGTTGTTATTGTACTGGTCCCTCCTGGATCTGTTATTGTTGTTGTTGTTGTTGTTCCTTTGCCCATTGTAGTTATTATAGTTCATGGCGCACAAGTCTGGAGATTGGTTTGAGGCATGGGCTGCTTTGGCTGCTTCCATGACCAATTCTTGTTTTAATGCTGCAGTCTCGGCTTCCCTAATGCTTTTGGGGCTGTCTGAGAGTACAACATTTTTTATTTCATCTTTGAGGCCATTTATGAGATAGTCCACTTGTACAGATTCGTCCAGGTTGCTGTTGGATAGCAATAAGGTCATATCTGCTATGTATTCCTCCACAGTCTCTTTGGGTTGCTGCTTTCTGTTTCTATATCCTTTGATTATTGTGGCAGGGTCAGGCTGGTTGAATCTGCTGAGAAAGGCGGTATAGACTGCCTCAGTGTCATACATGATTGGTTTGTCAAAAATGTTTGTGAAAAACCATTGTGCTGCTCTGCCCTTTAAAAAGGTATACATACAGGATGCATGCATTGTTGGGCTGCGGGGGTAGGCATTTCTTATATAGAATTTGAATTCTGCCAGGAATCTGGCTGCAGACCTGTAGGGCGAGGGTTTGTCAAAGGGTTCTGGCTTGTTAAAACAGCTTAATTGAGCAGATGTGAGTCGCTCAGGTTCAAAACTCCTGTATCCAGTAGGAGCGGAGAAATTGGATTGTCCTAGATTTGGTATCATTGGTGTGGACTGAGCTGCAGGCTGGTGGGCAGCTGCTTGGGCAGGTGGAGTGTTTGTAAACAAACCATACATTGGTATAGGGTTGTTGTAGGGCGTGTGTGCCTGGTGGGGTATGTATACATGGTTGTAAACACTGCCTGAAAGTGATGTGGCGGCTACCGGTGATGGACGAGTGGTAGAGGGCGCCATCTGGTGGGTTGTGGCTGAACTACCAAGACCTGCATGTGTCGCGCCTTGTTGGCTGGGCGTGGCACCTGTCGCTACCATTCGGGTTGTATTTTGGAAAAGGCTTGGGGGGCTGAGCCTGTATCCTACCGGTACAGATGTCGGCATTCTGGTAGAGGTGCTCATAACCTGTGAAGGTTGGCCTGAAGGGGGTAGCCTAGTGTTGGTGGGTGAGAAAAGGCTGTTTTGGCCTTGGCTGGTAGGTGTTCTTGTCCTATCAATGGCCCTGAATATTTCAGATCTCATTCCATCAATGTTTCTGTTGATTCTGTCAGACAGATTGGCTGACGCTATTTCAGACCTTCTCAGTACATCAGCGTTGTCCTGAGCTGCTCTTCTTTGTATTTGGCTAATGTCATTCTCCAGGTGCGATTTCCAAGTGTCCATGTCATTCAACCTGTCATTTATTCTTGACAGTTGGCAGGAGGAGTCGTCTCCAATCCTTTTTATTTCAGCAGACAATAAGTTCATTTGTCCTGTTAATAGGTTGGAGAGGGAGTCATTGACTGCCTGGGTGCATTCTCTGACTATGTTCCTCGTCATGTCATCCTGAGGCGTGCTCAGGGATGAATTTGGTGCTGGAGGTGTCGCCTTGTCTTCCTCAGAGGTAGAGTAGGAGTAGTAAGGCCTAGGGTTTCCTCCAGGTGGATTGCTATCAGGCTGTGGGTTTTGGTGCGGCCTTAGCAAATTGGTGGGATTAGAGTTGTCTTGCCACTGCTCTTCTAGAATACGGTTTATCCTGTCTAGAAAAACAGAGGGACTCTCACCACACTGGTAGCTTGGTGTAGCTCCGGTTGGTATCTGTTGTGCACGTCCTGTGTTGAGTCTGTTTTCTCTCCACCTGTGGATTGCTGAGTCTAGCCTGCTCCTCCAGTAATTGTCTGCTACTGATGGGTGGGCTTGGATGTCCGGTACAGTAAGGTTGTCCCAACTTAGGTCAGGTGCGCACTGTGGGTCAGAATTACTGCTGGGTGAGGGTGATCGGCCAGCAGCTTCCAGGGCTTCCTGCAGGCTATTGGATCTTTCCTCTAGATGGCTGTCTAGGTGGAGGTAACCTGGTGATCGATTTTCAGGCGTGCTGTATGTGGTACTTTGAAGACCACCTAATCTCAGAGGTGGTGATTCTGAGGGTGAATAACCAGGTAGGGTGAGGTTTAAACCTGGTGGTGGGGCTCCTGCTGGTGTGCTGGTGGGTGCACCTGTGTTGGTGTCTACTATAGTAGATGAAAAGGGTAAGGTATTTGAACTCACAGGTGTTTGTTTATGTGTGCGTCTATGGGCTGGCAGCACTGGGTCCAGCTGGAGCGCGTCTGGCGAGGAGTCTATCGGGTTGGTGTACTGTGTACTGGTGGCTTCTTGCTGATCTCTGTTTGGAGATGTAGGGATACGTTGTGGGGCTGGCTCCTTTGGTAGGGTCTCACTGTTGTCCATGGCTCATGAGAGGTGGTAACTGTGGGATGATACGTGAGGGTTTTCCACCATTGTCAACGAGTCCGTAAATGATGAATAAGGATGAAAACAGACGAATCAGGAATCCAGTTTGATATCCACTTTATTCATAGAAGTCCACGAGGTATAGATGGTGATACAGTATAAAGGTGCCCAACAGTGTCCAAGCCTAGCCCTTGAGCCAAGGGCCTTGGTCTCACGTGAGTGTGTGAGGTATGAAGTATGAAGGTGGAAAGATGAGTGAGCTGCTCCCTCCACAGGTATTTGTAGTAGGAGCTGCTCACCCAGCTCATCCTAAAAATAGTATCAGGTGAGCTAAATATAGTAACTGGGGAACTCCAGTGCAGGTTTGTAGGGGGGATCCCAAACATAGCATTGGGGTTCACAGAGTTCAGTGTGGTTCTAAATATAGCTGCTGGGAACTCCCGGTATGCTGTGAGCTGCTCATGATCAATGGGCATGTCCTCCAGCAGGAGGAGTTGTTTCTAAACATTGTCTGCTAGGAATTTCCAGCATGCAGCGAGCTGCTAGTGATTGACGGCGTATCCTCCAGTGGGAGGAGGCGGGGTCACTAAGTGCAGCTGACGCCGCCAGCCTTTGGTCTTTGGTATGGTTTGGCTTGTGGGTAGACTCGGACACTGGGTTACATGGTAGAGTCAAGGTGAAAAATAAATATGATAAGTACAATACCTATAACGGTCTACTGACAATAACTTGACCAGTGGGTGTCATGGAAGGCATAATGCATGATCAGATTCAAGAACAAGAAGGGCTGTCTCCATTGTTGTTTGTCTATGTACCATATCCAAATATCATGCATCAAGAGGTTTACCAGCCAATACTCTTTCAAAATGTATATACAATGTTGTAGATTATAAAAACACTCAGTGTTTTTTTGGTGAGAAAAGTCCAAAAAGTAACCTTTTTTGCTGCATTAATCTATAAAACAGCAGAATCACACAGACACCAGTAGATTGCAGCCCACATGTAAACATGGATTGGGGAAGGGGCAGATCTAAAGTGATACTTCAAATACTAGTTAGACTGATTTGAAATACTTAATGACATTGATGATTAGTATCTATGCATTGCTTTGACAGATATCTTATGCTGACCAATTGAAAACCTGATTCCTTTTTTTCCTATGTTAAAATGTATTAAGATAATAGAGATACATGCAGGAATACATGGGTGTCCATATGGGACATATGGATGTCCTTAAGTGACATACGGATATCCATATGTCACTTTTAGGACACTATCTGGTCGCCCTCCACCATGTACATTATTTTACAGGGACATCTGTATACATACAGACATCCATAGATTTGGGGAAAACAGGCCCCTGGTTATATAATGAAATAACTCAGGTGGTTATGTGTAATGTTTAATAATAGAATTTCAGAATCTTACCTGAGGAGACATAGCCTTTCGCCATGATAATGTGGTAGGAGGTGTTGCTGAAGTCTGCTATTGACTCATAATCTGGGCCATCCGAAATATCAATTTCAGTTTTATTACGAATGTAGGAAAATCGGCAACTGATTCTCCCATCAGCATAACGGATTGCTTGGGCATTGATATCCAGACCTAGGTTAACCTATAGATAAAAGAAGACAAAATTAGCCCAGCTTTAAACCAGCTTTTTTGATTTTTGAAATTCAGTGTATGGGTAAAACACTGAAACATATACCAAAAAATGCCTTGGATCTACTTTCGATGAGGAATCCAGTGGTATGCTCAGAAATTGTGCTCCTAGTGCATGTCCCCATATTGATCTCATCATACCTTAGTGATAAAAAATAGACCTAATGTTTTTTAAACTCAAAACACAGACAAAACCTTGGACTTAATTCGATTATTAAGGAGGCCTTATCTGTGGGGGGGGTCAAAGGGGTCACGCTTTATCCACAATAGATACAAGATAAAGACCAAGTTTGTCTCTGTATGTGCAACAAGCTATTATACAGTGTGCTATGGCTATGACGCCTACATTGACCAATAACAAGACTTGATATTTTGGCTGTGCACTCCATAAGTGAATTAACAAATCTGATTATTCTCTAGGTGTAACAACACAAACACTATTCATTATGCATAGCACTCTTTTGTTAGAAAAAATGAGATGCATACCGGAGTGAAGACTCTATTCCCAGGGGTAAATGTTGTCTCTGAAGACTGGATCTCCAAGGTTCCTGTATCTTCATTGAATACACAGTTAACAGCAAGAGCTGGGAACTACAAGTAGACACAAAAATGTAAGAATCAAGTGTTTCATCAAGAAATCAGTCTAGGACCTGTCATGATTTATTGTGCACATAGATATCAAGTGAAGGTACATTGTGCAATGGTCTGTGCAATTATAAGGACAAATTGGGTCAAAATTTAATGACTACAATATTTAATATCATATATATATATAATTTCGAGAGAAAATTATTGTCATAATTATGAATGATGATAGACCAGATCATACTGAAAACCTAGAAGGTCTGAAACTCATCAGTGGTGACGACTTTAGGTCTTCAGATTGACAATACCTAAATCTACAACTTTAGGAGGACAAAATGAGGACTTTAGGCATAATGACTCTGAATTGTTAGTATTGTCATACTGATGACTTAAATTAGTCAAGTTTGATATCATATTGGATATTTGAATTCAGCATAGAAAAGAAGTGAAGCACCAAATGAGCTGGGTATCTTTTTGTATTTTGACACATAACAAGAATATCTAAGGGTGTCCCAGGAGGGGCACTCAATTGCTTTGATATGCGTGTGCAGCTGGATCAATGGGAACCCTGGCCCTAGGTTTGGGGGATTTTACCTGAGAAAAAAACCCTTGCTATGGAATTTCATCAAAGAGTTCATGTTCTTTAAAAGTCTAGTAATAATAACTGAACTTTGTTTGGAAAGTTGACAGAAAAATAGTCTCTTTTTTGTGAAGATTTTTAAAATGTTTTAGAATATTCCTACAAAATCTGACACTTTGCCAGTCATTTGGACAAAAGTTTTACGTTTTTGGAGGAAACCTACACAGGGGTAGTCCCTTTTTAAGGTTATTTTGGTTTAAATGTGAATTTTGTTAGTATGTTTTAAGTGAAATATAGCCTTGCAAGCTGCACGTACATCATGTAAGCAAAATGTAGACCCCTCACCCACCTCTAAGGGACGATGGCCAAGAGTTGATTGCATAACCACAAGCCAACCTATTAATTAAGGCCCTCTTTGCATAACCTACCATTCCTCCATATTCTGAGAATCCAGCAGAAACAAAGTGTTGTTTATCTTTTACTGTGCCTGACAGATGGAAGTCGATGTACTTGGCACGAGGCACCCAACTCAAGTAGAATTCACACTCTTCCACTGGGCACCATGCAGGCTGCCTGAAACATCCATGTGTTCTCCCGCACTCCTCAGCTGGCTTCACACAGACAAATTCAACTTCATTAATATACCACCATTAAGGGCTCAATACAATATTATGGTAATAATGAAAACGAGAGGTTAGCCAATCCATTCGGTTGTTCTTAGTCAATCAATTAGTCATGATAAGTGATAAATAGTGATGCTTAAAGCACCAGTATGCATTTGGTAACATAAAGGACACTAAATTGACTTTACTCCAGTCAGCTTTTTATAACTGAATTGCTATTATTTTAGAAAAGGCTAAGGTAAGTCTGGAAATGCAACCTGTTCATCCCTTACCCACCATTGATTTTGACTGGAAGTGGGGGGAACTTTATCAGGAAGATTGCAGATTTGCTCCCAATTCAAAGTCGGGCAGATATCAGCTTCAGTGAAATCGGGGCTTTAGTGGATATAGCTTCATTCTACATAATCAACAGGATTTCATAATTTACATGGCCAGAAATACAATAGTTTAAGTTGAGCCTCAATGGACATGGCCTGGACTTACCACCGGGGTTCTTGAAGATATCATTGCTGTTGTTGTTGGCTCTGTTGTTGATGACATTGTTGTTGTTGATGGCATTCTTGCTGTTGGTGTCATTATTGGTGCTGTTGTCTTGTCTTTATCATACATGATAACACTTGACTGTATGGGACGCCAGTAAACCCGGAAGTTTTTAACGATGGTTACCCTAAGCAATGAAGAAAAACAATTACAACAGCAGTACTCTTCTGGAAATATTTTAATCATTTGTCAAATGATATGAAAATATGAGAAAAACCAGCAGCTGTACCCACTACATGCCCGGGAAACTTTGACATCAAGCAGAGGGGAAACAAAGATACAGATGTAGGTTGGCTCTTTATGGGTTCCATTAGTGTGACATTAAAGAGGTTAAGATTTGCCTATTTGTAACATATATTTCTATTATTCTAGACGTACACGTTGTTCTCTAATGATAAAGCAAACACAAAGCAACTGAATTCAACTCCAACCAATGCATTTTGTAGAGTATACTTTACCAAAGAACCATTATTGGAAGATACCATCACAATATATATTCTCAGAATGAAAAAAAATAATTCAACACAAAGAACTCTTCACCTGAAGAAGGTTACTACAGACCAAAACATCGTGGTCTCATGAATACTATGGTATGATAAAGCTTATTAATCTGTTTTCTGTTGTCTAGTTGTGTTTATTATATTATTGTGATTTTCTATATAGTTATGGATCATGCTCTACATTATGATGTTCATTAGGTATACCTATGTCAAAGAGTGTGCATACCATATTTTGACGTTGGTACCAGGGGATCCCATAGGTGCGACCCACCAGAATCGTAATGATGTTTTTTCTGTTTGCCTTGCTTCTGTGATATACCAGTCAAAGAGGGGATCTAAGAAAGGCACAGGAAAGATTGTTCAAGATTAGTGGCCTGATGACAAAAAAAAAGATATAATAAGTAGGTGCTAAATTTAATGTTATGAAGTGGTGATGAATAGTTGACAATGTGATGAATAGTTAGACTAGGTGATGAATAGTTGACAATATATGTTGCACCGCTTTCATAAAGATGGTTAAGGGAGGCGTTTGGGCTGCAAACAGCCCTTACTACTTAAGTTAACACACTCTTACATTACAGGCATTGTGCAATGTGGAACTAAAATTGCTCGTGCAATCACAATTTTCAACTCCAAACCTTTCCAAAGGTTTCTAGATGTTGAAAGACGTTGTGTCTTTTTGTGAGATTGCTAGCAGATCTATAATGGGCACTTTGACTTTGGTATATCTCCAGGCATAGCTAAGTTTCTCAGTACATCATGAAGAAGGGGGGGGGGCGGCTCAAAAATATTTATGATGGCATTTATGGATTTTATTTAAAATGAAAAGGTGTGCCTGTCTTGGAGATTACGTAATCTAAAAAAATCACACATTGCCTTTATGTGGCCCGATGTTATTCGCACGAGATCCTCGTGTGAATAAGACCTGCTATTCGCACAAGAGTTCATAATATATAGGACAAAAGACAAGATACAAGACAAAATAAGGAATGGTAAGACACAGGACAAAACATAAAGGGCATCCTGAGTACTGGTAAAATACTGGATATTATAAGATACAGGGCTATGCAAGGACATATCATATACAACACCACCCTGAGGAATGATAATACTATCATACAGGACACACTGAGTACTGGTAGGATACAGGACATTTAAGATACAGAACATGAGAGAACATATCATACAGCACCACTCTGAGGAACGGTAAAATAGAGGACACCCGGCGAAGAATAAGATACATGTATATCATTTGTCATTATCTTGTGCTTCCTGGTTTGGTGCTGTATCTTATATATGTCCTGTATCTTACCCTCCACTGTGGGTCCTGTATCTTATATTTATGTCCTGTATCTTACCCTCCACTATGGGTCCTGCATCTTATATATGTCTTGTATCTTACCCTCCACTGTGGGTACTGTATCTTATATATGTCTTGTATCTTACCCTCCACCGTGGGTCCTGTATCTTACCATGATGGAGTCCTGTATATTACTGCATGTCCCATTTCCAGCAAAAAAAAGTGAAGATTTTATAGCCTATACACCATAATTTTGCATGGCAGTTGTACCTTTGCAATGATTGTAGGTATTGTTTTGAGTCTTACCCCTGTGCAGGCATCTCTGGCTGTGATAACTCTATTAACAATGTATGTTCCAAATGAGAGTTCCCCATTTTGTCCTGCTGCATTGTCCGGTCGGACCTGAACTAGGAATCCCAAAAAGGGCTCCGCTGGGTTCAGACTGGTAACATTCACTTAAGGAGATGAGGATGTGTGGAGGAGAATAAAGATATATGAGGGTGTAGCCAAACCTTATTACTGCTGTAATGAAATTATCTTAGATAAAATGGTAAAAAATATTTAAGTCTATTAAGTCTATATTTGGAAGACACCTCATAGAATTATAAGATATTGACTCATTGACTCATAAGATATTGACTCATTTTCTCATACAGGTTAACATACCTATCATTACCATATATTGTAACTGAACCTACCGAAAATTCTTTCTCCATCAGTGTATTTGTATGTAGAAACTGTCAGTTGAACAGGAGGTCTCCCAGCCTAAGGGTTTTGGCCCATGTGTCTAGGCATCATATCCTTACATGCTGCGTCAGGTACCCCAAGCCTCAGACAGTTGTTGCTGTATGAAATCCTGACTAATGTTGCCAGGATGGACCACATGACCATACATTTTACAGCCATACCTTGCCAAAAATGTGAATGTCACTACGTTGTATATTCTCAGAATGTTTCTTTAAGACTTAGTGATAGTGCCATCACAACAGAATTTCTGAAGGTGCTATCATTAACTTGTCAGCCAAATTTGTGTAACATTAAACTCTTTGAATGGATGTAACGATGTATGATTTCATACATTACTCTATGTTAACGTGTTTGTGACTTTCAAAGGAACACCAATATATTTACCATCTGCTTGTGGTTCATTTACAGTGAGATGCAATTTCTGATCGAAGATGAATGTAAGATGTTGTTATGGTTGAATAAAAGTTTAAATCTTGTTAAAAGAAATATGAGTTTGTTTTGCGACCTGATATGTCACAAAGCTTGACGCTGTGCATATAACCTCAGCAAGTCCAAAAGGGTAAATTTGTGGCATTTCTGCACGTGGGTATAATACTATGCATTCTATTTTCAAGAAGCTAGGAAGGATTCATTACATTGAAAGAATAAAGTGGAAGCAGGATTTGAAATAATTGTATATCCCAAAATGATAGAATTCTGAAATGGGCTTGGAATTTCAGGTATGTATGTGCACAATATCACCCTCTTAGTTACCAGTTATTATGTATTTATACCACGATTTCTGGGTTACTCAGTGCTTTTTGCTGGATATTCCCATCCACATATCTGTCGATATTGCACACCCTGTAGGCTGTAACATCAATTTTGTAAGGCGTGCGGTTATCCATGGATAACCTGCACCCAGTGTGGGTTATCCATGGATAACCGCACACCTCTCATGTCCTTCCATGTCATATGTTACATGTTAAAACCCATGATATACTTGACCAGGGCAGGGCTCGAACCTGCAGCCTAAGAACCCTAGTCCAACTCCCTATGCAGTGCGCCACAGGGACTGACGAGAAATGCCTGGTTCGAACCATGTCTGGATATGATACACAGCCCGGGAAGGCGATGACTGTGGGTTGTCCACTACCACAACCGCGGGATGCATTCAAACATAGCCAAGCCGACACGTCCGCTGAAGAAGGAGACGCAGTGGTCTAGCAGTTAGCGCATTGCGCTCAGCCGTCAGAGGTCCGCGGATCGAGCCCCGGTCCGGGCGCATGTTTTTTCCGCCGTGTGCGCTGTCGCTGTCCGCTGCCGGGCGACGAGGTGTATATCTAGTCTAACAGTTAGTAACACGGTCCGGGCGCATCTTTTTTCACCGTGTACACAAACATAACTGCGAGACCCTTCAAAGCTTTAGCTGTCCGCTGCCGGGTGACGAGGTGTATGCATCGATTGTACACAAACATAACCACGAGACGCATTCAAAGCAAGCCAAGCCGAGACCGGGGCTGTTGCTGTCCACTGCCGGGCGCCGAGGTGTATGTACTGATCGTGTACACACAATGGCTGGCATCAAGTCCCGGGGAAGGGGAATAATTTTTGTTTTCAAATTGAATTTATTGGTATTCTATTGATTATTTATTGGTTTCATGGTATAAAATAAACAACCCATTTGTGTGTGTTAGCAAAGGCTAATTACACTCAGCCTACGGCCTTGTGTAATTATCCTTCACAAACACACACTCGTCATGAATTATCCATTGATTACTTGTTCACTAATTTATCTTTCAACAGTAAATACTAAACAATATCCAACTTGTTACATGTGATAACCAACACAAATGAAGCAAAGGCCTTTTACATGTTTAGATAAATATCAATGAATTATAAAAGTGTAACAATGGGTTGTGTTTTCCAGCAGCTTTTTATTCAGGGCTATAAGATCATGGCGTTTAATAACCCACAAAGTTTGCGATAGTGCCCCCGTTTTACCCTACATAGAGGTGATTTTGACATTGCTGTCTATTTTGATTCTAGTGAAAACCTATAGCCCATGAAAACCTATCACTCTTCCTGGGAGGACATCAGGCGTGATAATTTTGCAAAGGGCAGCTAATGAAGAGTTTATAATAGGTTGTCAAACATACCTTTTTACATGGAATGATCACACCATAGATGGATATATTCCCTTCATTTGACAACTGCGTACCATCCTCTTCTATGAAAGCCTATCACAAAGCCTGTGTAATAGGTTACATGTATCAGAGTCGTACCTGATATCTGTGGAACGTGTTCAAGGTTTGTCAGATTAGTCTGATAGGCCTGCAGCAAAACAAACATGTTTGATATTTGTTGTCGCGATCTTCTTCTCATCCCTTAATCCTTTATCTACTGACTGGCCATTTATAAACAGCACAGGGGGGGAGGTAGTGGACTTTTGTATGTCTCTCCCTTGTATGCATCTGAAATGTTTTAGACCCCTCCCCATATATTCTATTTCAATGTGCAGGATGTGTCACTAAAGCTTTTTTCTGTCCCTCAAAAAAGGGCAGTGCACATAATTATGACATCATCGAAAGGGTTGGGGGTGTTCACACTTTTGTGACAGACCAGAGGAAAAACCGGGGTGGGGGTGTCTGAGGATTAATGACACTTTTTTTTCTGGGACAAGAAAGTCCCCGTTTTTGGGCATTGGTGGGAACTCGTTATCCAGGCTGGACTTCTGGTTCCTTCATGCTTGTTCAGGGTTTATATCTGATTTTTTAACACACACAAGACTGATCATTTCAAAAGAAAGATATTTTTCTGTGTTATTATATTGTCACATGTAATGAGAGAAGGCCATCAGTTAGACTTGTTCAAAGCCCAGCTGAACTGTCCCCAGCAAATTGTCATTATCTGTCGCCATGATTGGTCATCAATGGTGACTCCTTTTTGAGTGATAACTCACTGCGTCATCTTTCACCACTGTGTGTCAGTCTCACATGGCATGGCAATTTATCACAACAGTCGCCAACATGAAATCACTCACTGCGTGAGTATGTGCCACTGCCTGTCAACTCTCACTCAGAATGGCGGCTTATCACAACCATCGCCAACATGGATCTGAATCACTGTGTAATTATGTGCCACTCCCAGTCAGTTCTCACTCAGAATGGCAACTTATCACCAACATCGCTAATATGGATCTCACTCCCTGTGTGAGTATGCGCCACTCCAAGTCAACTCTCACTCAGAATGGCAGCTTATCACCACCATCGCCAACATGTATCTCACTCACACCGTCAATATGTGCCACTGTCTATCATCTCTCACTCAGAATGGTGACTTTTCACCTGCATTGCCACATGTTTCTCACTCACTGCGTGAGTTGGTGTCACTCCTAGTTAATCTTCTCTCAAAATGGCGACTTATCACCACCATTGCTGACATGGATGTCACTCGCTGTGTGAGTGTGTGCCACTGTCATCAACTCTCACACAAAATGGCGACTTATCACCACCATTTCCAACATTGGTCTCACTCAATGTGTGAATTTGTGTCACTCCAAGTCAATGCTCTCTGAGGATTGCATCATCTGTCACTCACTCTCACTCAGAATGGCAACTTATCACCAAAATTGCCAAAGTTGTTGAGACAGCACCACTGTTCAACATGTAGCCTATCTAAGAAGTGTGGGCATGAAGTATAAGTCCCATACGTATCAAAATAATGTGCTTTGTTTCACACTGATTTCCATGTAGTACTTCAGAGTTGAATCAAACAAGATTATATAGAGGAAATATCAATTGAATTTAGATAGAGGTATCTCTAAAATGAAAGCAACCATCCATAAACACCTTTTCTCTGGTTGCAGGAAAAATACATAGGGAAATATCTACATGAACACCTTGTCTGTGGTTAGAAGGAAGATGCATATGGCAATACCTTCTCTGGCAAAACATACTTTGATCTGGCAGATGTGAGGCTGCATGATTACCAATGTCGATGATCATGAGCTTTTCATCTAAAAGGTGAGTGATCACCAGCATCGCCATCACTGGTGAGTCGGAGTGATCACCATTCTCGCCATCCATGGTGAACCTGTGCTATGACGTGGTGCGGGTTTCATCTAGCGAGGTTAGTGATCAAACGCCTTGCCATCCCTGGTGAGTGTGAGTCACCACAATCCTCGCCAACCGTGGTGAATGTGGTGGTGAATGCGCTATGCATGGTGTGCGTTTCATCTACTGAGGTGAGTGATCACTCATGTCGCCATCCCTGGTGAATGTGGGTGATCAAGATCCTCACCATCTGTGGTGAACCTGTGCTATCACGAGGTACGCGTTTCATCTAGCGAGGTGAGTGATCATCTGAGTGACCATCCCCCGTGAACGTGTATTATGATGTGGTGTGCGTCTCATCTAGCAAAGTGAGTGATCACTCATGTCACCATCCCTGGTGAGGATGAGTGATCTCTCATATCACCATCCCTAGTGAGGATGAGTAATCACAATCCTCGCCATCCCTGGTGAACATGCCCTATGACGAGGTCCGTTTTTCATCTAGCAAGGTGAGTGATCACCTGCATTGCCATCCCTGGTGAGTCTGAGTGAAATCCATCCTCGCCATCTTAGGTGAGGCCATGTGATCACCACCATTACTATTCCTGGTGATCTTGTGCTATAGCGACGTCGTGTTCCATCTAGCGACATGTGTGAGCCACTTCACACAGGTTGACGAGGAGTCATGACAATTTGCTGGGTCTATTGCTATCCTCACATGTGTGACCGTACTGCTGAAATTATTATTACAAAGATGGTTAGTTTTGATATGGTCTTTATATATCACATAGATATATCAATTTTGAGGGTTTTCACATGCAAAATCCTGTTCGCTTCCTCTAGGAATCATATCTCTTCATGGAACGTATAATCTCTAAATACGCTTTATGAAATCCCCCTTGCTTGGGTTTTAGAAGATAATGGGCCACTATATAAGCTTAGGTGTATGAATTATCCCTACCAATGCTTTTCCATGCAGTGTCATCTGAGATGAAGGACTATAATTTCTGCCATTAGCCTTTCTCCTGACTTGGAAGAAGTGGCATTGAGGAAAGCTGACTTCAACAAGAGACGGATGTTATCGTATACCATAGTCAATCTTCTGTCCATTGCAGAGTTTCCATACTTCAGTGGAACATATATGTGACCAGGCAGATGAAAAGGTCCATTCAAGGGCAGGCTTATAATCAAAGTTCATGTTTCACTCTTTAAAATGAGGTATCATTGGCAAAGGTATTCCCAGTAGTTTTTTTTCTCACACATTACTAATTGGTTATAAATGAAAAGTGCATTTTAACCCATAATAAATGACGAAACTCAAAATACATCCATTTCATTGAAAATTGCCCCAATAAAACACAAATAAATCTCCTATAACCAATTCTTATAACCAAATAAATTTGGTTATATGAGGTTTAAATTTGGTTATAGGAGGAATAATCAAGATATTTTTTTCAGTTCTGAGTAGCTAATGGCCTTTGCTAGAAACAAGGGTCAAAACATTTAAAGTGATGGAATGGTTACCATGTCGACCAGAAAGTGACATGTACTAATTTTCTATGGATAACATTCTATTTATCTTCCAAATATGGGATACAAGCAATTCAGATGGACTGTTCTAAATAGGCCTGTGCGAAAGAGGCAACGAAAAACAATAAAACTCTTTTTCAAAATGTAAATCTTTTTTTTGAACACTGGTCTATTTAAAACACTTTAACCACATCAGTAGGTCAGTCTAAGCTGAACATTGTTGATCTAACCCAATTTCTGTTGCAGAAAGTGAATGGTATTATCAAGATCATACATTTGCATTATGTACAATTTGTGAGAGAGACATGTACTGTTATTTACCTAAAAGCGTGCACACATGTAATTTCTGCATACTGAGAATTTGATTATACTTTTACTAGAATTATACTAGAATTTGAGAATACTGAAAACATTTGATTATGGCGGTCACTTCTCTTTTTTTTTAACCTTTAATCAACTGACAATGAATGGATTGCTGTACTTGACAATCCTCATCATCGAACATATTATGTATGCCTTCTTCCATCCAATGAATCATAAGTAATATTTTTCACTCAGTACCCATGTAATAATGTTGGTTTATTATGTGTTAAGAGATGGCAATGGCAGGTTGGGGGCTTACCTTCCCCCTCCCAAACTTTGAACATCTTCCCCTGTCCGTGATGTTTTCATTTTCACGTAAAAAACAACAACAGTTTATTTCAACTGACTCCTGGTATAGATTCACAGTTCTACATCAGAGCAGCAGAGAGGGAGGCCACTGCCAATGTAACATCAAATAGCTAGGCATAATAATGATTGATACAAGGAACAATCCTTAGACCCCTAAGGACCCCTAGTGGTTAACTATGCAATGTTTGGCTCACAAATGCCCCCTGGTAGACTTTATGTGTATTGTAATTGGTTGCCAAGGACATCGACTTGCTTGGAGACCATGTTCAGTGTTGATTTGGGCATAGCTTTAGTTGCAGCTGCATATGTTTGCTTGCTTAATGTGCTTCTAAATATTTTCCTTTCAACTTGATTTTATTTTACCTTGATTTTATTTACGTGGGTTCTTATCACGGCCCACGTCCAATTATGTTAGGTTCTGTCACTCCATTCCTTTACCAGGATCAATGAACAAATTCATTACAGAGGCTGTCCATAGGCAAAATTAGATAATTGCAAATAAAATTTTGTGTAGAAGGATTATCCATAAAGAAAATGCACATCTTAGGTTTTTACAGTGGCCAATAATTAAAATGTGACTTTAAACTAGTGTGATGGCCAGAGTAGGCATGCTCCTCTGAATGCTGAGGTCATCATCCACTTTGCTAATTAGCCACCCTTAGGTCATTGGACTTTTATCCCCTTTTTTAATATGTTACTCTACACACATCTGAAAACAGCCCAGCAGATTGGCTCCCCACAAAAGGGAGGCAGTGGGACAAGAGCTTCAGACAACGATGGAGGGAGAGAGAGATAATAGAGGCGATGGCGGATCCCTGGGCATCTCCAGTCTTTTGTAGGGACAACAATGGCAAGGAATTCAATGAAATAACTGTTGAAAAGCTATTCTCTGTCCAGGTCAGCTGACTCTCTCAATACTGTGGTTTGAGCACGCTTTTCCAATACATTAGATCTGGCCTTCAGTTATTTGCAAGAGGAGACAGGATTTTAAGAGGATCGAGAAATAACACTGTTTAGAACACATTATACTTGGCCCTAGAGGGCAGGTAAGACTTACTTCCTTGGAATGAAGTGTACAAGAAAATGATTGTTATTATAGAGGTATTTTATCTTGGAATGAGTGTTAACTATTCATGGAGGTGAAGAAACTAGATTCCTCCTCATTTGTGATGATTTATTAGACAGGATATTCTGACTGAAGTGTTGATAAAGAGTGAGATGACTATGATCTCTCTTCTCTCACTGTATAGTATGGTATTAAAGGATTGTATGAAAGGCTTTTTAGTTAGATTGTAAAGCATAGTGTTTGGTTTGGTTGATTTTACCTCCACTAATAGAGTAACTGGTATAGCATAGTGTCCCAGCATAGTGTGTACACAAAGATCTACAATAACTTATGTTTAAACCAGTCATACATTTTCGCCATTAATGTCTGTAAGAATGTACAGTTTATAAAAAAAAATAAAACTTTACACTGACATTGAAATGTGATCCAGTAATTCACACTGACGTTCTCTGTCAGTATGAAAACCATCATTTTCCCTAAGGAGAGTTATAATATAAAGATAACCTACTTTTTCTATGAAGCACGTTTAGCATTATTTGAAAAGCTCCCAATAAGCTCTCCGGTAAAGTCTAAACCCACAATTCACCATTTCCCCACTGGTGCCTTGATTCACTATATATATATAATCGTTACAGACAATTATTTCCTGAGAATACATAAACTTTGTTTTTATGGTTCAAAATATATCACATTGTTGCTTTGACTGTCATAATATTCAAGTACATTTCTGGTCAAAAAATCATTTAGACCTAGTGAATGAGACCAAATATCAGGTGAACACAGAGACACATCACACCGATGATATAAATCACTAACAGAACAATCTCCATGTGCAGATGTTTGTTAGTATTTTCCTTCTGCAAATAATGCCTTGGCTGTGTCTCTCCCTGAAGTAGAAAAGAAATTAATATATATATATATATATATAAGTGTTATGAAAATCACATGTAGATCATAACTATCTGTGCTTGTAGGTCACTGATTTCTTTTGTCCCTGCAGATTTGTGATAAATGCCCATAGCCCTTCAAGTACTTGGAATAATACCCCACATTTATACACAATGATAGAGCACTAATGTGCCAAATAGGGTTGTCCAACGTTGGGGGCTTGTAATATATGTGAGGTCATTATACAATTCAATAGCACTCTACTGGCTCAAACACAAGGTTCTCCTTCAACTAAGGGTGCAGTTAATACGTCCCAGGTAGCAAAACATGTGGGGCCCCAGTGTGGCTTACAGCGGGTGCCCAGTGTGGGCCAAAAAGGGCTGCCCGATGGGCACCCAGTGGGTTGTGTCCTCAGCAAAGTGTCTGGGCCACACTGGGCTAGCCTATTTGGGTACAGATGAGTTTTAAAGTGGGCTCATGAATTCGGGCTCAGGTTGAGTTCAACATGGGTTTCTGATGTGGCCCAAACTGGGCTGACTGATTCGGCCATATTTTTTTTAATGCAAATTCAAAAGAATTTAATTAGATATAGTCAATTATTGAACACGACTCTCCACCGCCTTACCAAGTATACCAATACCCAGTGGTACTCATCTATTCTACTGCACTGGTGATTGCATCAAAAGAGCACATATATCAGTTTGCACTCAATAATCCAAGAAACACCACTTTGAATTTAGTGACATCTTGGCCATCTTCAGTGCCTTTCTTCTTAGATGCACCGTGTAAGGCCATAGATCAGAGCATTTAAGCTCATAGTGTCTGTAGGTAGCATGTTTGAT
Source organism: Acholoe squamosa (assembly GCA_949317995.1). Taxonomy (NCBI): domain Eukaryota; kingdom Metazoa; phylum Annelida; class Polychaeta; order Phyllodocida; family Polynoidae; genus Acholoe; species Acholoe squamosa. The sequence goes on from OX439041.1 coordinate 16,834,541, forward strand.
CCTTATATCACATTCACTGCAATAGGAATGGTGTAGTCACCTTAGAACTACTAGGATGACCTTGATTTGCACATAATATAATATTTTAAAGGGAATATCTAAGGATTTCCAAACTATGATAAAGTCTCAACATTGTTACCCAATGTCTAATTTAGTAGTATACATCAGTTGTTCTATATTTTAGAGAATCAATTCTGTATGGGTAATAAATGTGTATGTGAGATAGCTGGACCATCTGGTGTCAAATCACAAAAGTCAAAGGTGAGTTTGCTTTATCTAAACCCACTCTCAATCCAGATTGGGTTAATTGCCTTGAAATTGATCTTCACCCATTTTGGGAGCCCATTTTCAGCCCAATCTGTGCCCAATGTGGTTGCCCATTTCAAAACTGATCTGTGCCTAAATTGGTGAACCCAATGTGGCCCACACCTTTAGCTTAGGATAAAAATCACTGGGTGCCCAATGGGCTCACGTTGGTTTGCCCGTTTAGGGCTGCCCACTGTGGCCCGGACTGAAAACCCAGCATCTGCCAAAACTGAGCCCATGTACCAAATTCTGCCCACTTTGGCCCTAACTGGGCTTGCTACATGGGACAGGGGATGCAACTTTCTATATGGCTCAAAGACCCCTAAAGTGTGGTATCAATAATAATGTGCTACAAAAAAGACATGGTACGGATTTTCTGAAAAGAAGAGGGGTTATGCCCAAAACGATTTTTATTATGTATTATATAGGCCAATTTCAAGTAAATCTTTGTTCATAACTGTGATATCATTGCTTTAGACATCATTCAAGATAGAATACTATACCTGTGGAACAACATAGATCATACGGTGCTTATCTTCTTTCCGAGGAACAAAAGGCATCACCTTTGCTGTCAATGAAGTGCAAGAAAGGTGTACATAGTTAGCCACAAATTATACATCAATACAGTCATAATAGCTATTTAGAGAATACTACTTTAGGTGTGACTTGTGATTTTCTGGGTTGATTTGTGTAATTGATGCCCACCTTCTGGAGGAAAAGTCAAGAATGACCTTCTGTGGCAAAATATTTTGATTTTTTAAACTACAAACACTTTTGCTGCATCCTTCATGTGCATGTACTTAGCAACTGTACAGTCATGCTGTTACTGATCCAATAAAAAGCTGCTTTTACCACTCAAAGCTCTATGCAATAATATGATCACCCATGTAAATTCTACAACATACCTGTAAGACCTTTAGACTTAAATATCACTTTGTCCACTTTAATCCATATGAGCAGAAGTTCTGTTAGAGTGTGCCACACTATGTATGCAAATACTGATGAGAGCATACTGCCATCCTGGCCCGGCATAGTGGTTGAGATTAAGATATTCAAGGCTGAAAATCAGACATGTGGGGTTTTATGCTGAATTATTTCAGAAGTTACATTATCCAATTTTCTCAACAATATATTTAGTCATTTACAAGGACTGCCACACTTGATGATAATGTAATGTTGACACACCAGCCTATTTTATTTATCATTTACCCTGGTAACAAGAGAAAGTTCATTCTGAGAAAACTCACCTGATGAAATAAAGGCCAGTTGTCCTATGAGAAAATGCACCCAACTCATAAACTTATTGAATGGTCTGTTTGAAGTGCCACGACATACACCCAATAGGAACTATGAGGGAATAAAAATGACTGCTACACACATACCTGGCCTAGATAACACAGCATATCACATGAATTCACTTAATATCACATTTCGATAAAATGTAGTGAATTTGGCATTTGTAAAGAACCAATAGCAGAATGCTGTTAATAAGGTTTTAGTTGACTGGGTAAGCACTCCACACATAAAGTGAACCTGCATATATAAAGCACACCATGCTTCTGAAAGAGTCGCAAAACATGCATCAGAATTGAAAAAAAAATTCAAAATTTAGAGACCTAATGATAGCCATAAAAAAAAGAAGCAAGAAGAGAAAATCACAAACATCAATATGGGCAGCTTTTGGAATGTAACATCAGTGGGGGCTGTAGCTACTTCTTCAAGTGTATAATAATTAGTAGCATTAGAATATGAGTAGGATAAAATATTTCATGGTAAAGAAAGTTTGTACACAGCACGTTTAGTTTGCTAACACAGAATGGTGAAAAATCAGAATGGAGGAAAGATAACACAACTTACAGAAAGGCATACAAGGCCCACAACAATGAGTCCCATAATCGGGTGAACATTCTGAGGGAAATGAGGATACTGAAATGTAATATAAAAAAACATGATTTATTTATAACAGTTGTTCAGCCTCATCAGAGCCCCATGGGTTTAATAGAAAAGGTCGATATGATGTACTAACAAAGCACCGATTGCTCATAATATTATACTCTGTATCAATCGACAGTATCATGACAACATTGAAATGTAAGGTTATAATATCTCACCTTGACAATGCGCCAATTATTGTGGAGAAAGATGAAGACAAAGCCAGTGATAGTCAATGCAGCAGTAAAGAACATACTGACCAAGTGCATCTGGAAGAATAAAAACATGTCACCATGCATCTTGATACATTTGTATCCAGTCTTTAATGGCTAGACAGAAAGGGCAGAAGAGCCTAGTGACAATGGAGTAGGCCCATGACACCTCTTGATAATGAACAGGAAAAATCATATATCTAATTGTCCAGCAGTGTTATCTAAGTATCACATAGTGCCGACAGATTTCCCCAGGCCATGGCTTGTTGACACATAGATATAGGCAAGATAGTGAACTCAGGAAAATGCAATAAAGACATAAGAAGAGCCTCACACTGTGATTTGATGAGGATGCAATATACCCATTTTAGATGGCAATATTATCTGATATGAAAGGGAAAATGCACCATAATGTCACCTTTAGTTAAAATTCATATAGCTAATTGCTTTTTACTCACCCACCACCATGATGTGTTTGTCATTGACCTTCTAGATGGGGATCTGTAATACCTTGAGATGAGGACCCCAGGACCAGCAAACACAACCCATGCTATGATCATCATCATACCTGATGAAACGCATAGTATCTATCGAATGATATTGACTTAAATTACCATCTTAAGACTGCATAAGATTTAATGCATTGTGCCCTATGATCTTCATGATGCATCAATGTAGCTTTGGTGAGTAACTCACCAGTACAACACCAATGCTTTCAGGAGCCAGCATGATACCTGGATTAATTAGCACAGCACCAATAAGCTGACCTATGGTAACTGTACTGCTGCATCATTGAGACAAAGTAAAAGGGACCTAGATGTTTGTGCTCAAGGTCTTCTTCATACACAGCCAGACATAGCTCTATACTTACCTAGCGGGATACATAAGACCTGGTAGCCATTATGCTGGCTGTTATTAGTGCTTATCTCTTGGGTACCAGATCAAGCAATGGTGCCCCCTAGCAAGGAACCTACAACCTCAGTATTGATGTTATAGATAATTAAGAATATTGTGCTTTACATGTGTTGAGCTGACCCCCCCCCCTCAATAGTGGTAAACCACAATGAGCCATCTTAGGCTGTTGTGGGGGACCTGCATTCTTGGCCATGAGTCTTGGTCTATGGCATATCAATTAGACTTTAAGCGTGCAACAGTATATTACATATAAGGCAAACCTAGCATATAAAGAGCCACCTGAGCTGATGCCCATTCAGTTTATATATGTCCCCACCACATTGTAAACATTATGTATGTATATACAGGTACAAAACATATGTGTAATACCATGTCCTTGAATCAAAACAGGTAGCCTTGTTGCAGCTAAATCCTCTAATTTGGTAAAATCTATTGCATGTGCTGATGCAGTCCGATCCTGGGTTGTGTTGCCATGGTGACTTATCATTCCTGGAATATCATTTGAAATACAACATATCATAACCTGACCAGTATATCCAAATATCCTGCATTAAGAGATTGACAAGGCAATCCTCTTTCAAAATGTCTATAGTAGATTGCAGAAACACTCTGATGAGTTTTTTGTCTCCTTGTTAAACTAAGAAAAGTCCAAATATAAAAAGGTCACCTTTCGTGCTGCATTAATCTATGAGACAGCAGAATCACACAAACAGTGGTAAATGTTAACAAGGATTGGGGAAGGAGGGAGATCTAGACTAATTTGAAATACTTTAAAGACATGGATTACTAATATCCATGCATTGCTCAGACAGATATCTAATGCCGACCAATTGAAAACCTGGGTCCTGTTTTTCCTGATGTGAAAATGTATCAAAATAATAGAAATACATGCAGACACATGGATGTCCATATGTGAAATGTGGATGTCCTTAAGTGTCTGTATTATACATAGGGACCTCCATGAAATAAGGAAAAACAGACCCATGGTTATATATAATGAAATAACTGGTGGCTATGTGCAATGTTTTAGAATACAATTTCAGAATCATACCTGAGGAGACATAGCCTTTAGCCATGATAATGTGGTAGGAGGTGTTGCTGAAGTCTGCTATTGACTCATAATCTTGGCCATCCGAAATATCAACTTCAGTTTTATTACGAATGTAGGAAAATCGGCAACTGATTCGCCCATCAGCATAACGGATCGCTTGGGTATTGACATCCAGACCTAGGTTAACCTATAGATAAACGAAATCAAAATCAGCCCAGCTTGAAACCATCTTTCATTTTACTTATAGAATTTATTTACCAGAATAGAGGTTATGTCATTTCATAATTTTCTAGCAGATCATTTCTAGCAGAGAGTGCCTTCTTTACCCCAAAGTAGTATGCACCCAGAAAAGACAAAAAAGTGTCTGCAGTGTATTATTTCGACATGAAGGCTTTTATCTCAGTTAACCACTGATTGTTAAGTAATTGATTCTCTAGGGATATTGGGCTCCATATCAATCTCATCATACCTTAGTGATAAGAAATAGACCTAATGTTTTGTAACCTCAAAACACAGACAAAACCTTGAGCTTGATATGATAGGGAGGCTCTATCTTTGGGTCCAAAGGGTTCATGCTCTATCTACAATAAACACAAGATAAAAATCGAGTTTGTCTCTGTATGTACAACAAGCTATTGTACAGCTGTTATGGCTACAGTTACAGTGGCTACATTGACTAATGAGGGCTTTATCTGGACTTATGCCACTAGCTCTATATACATTTTGTAAAAGGTGTGTGGAGATCTTTTGTTTTGAAGAATGAGATACATACAGGAGTTAAGACTCTATTGCCAGGGGTAGACGTTGTCTCTGTACACTGGATCTCCAAGGTTCCTGTACCCTCATTGAACACACAGTTAACAGCAGGAGCTGGGAACTAGAGGTAGACCCATAAATGTAAGAATCAAGTGTTTCACCAGGAAGTCAGACATGGACCTGTCATGATTTATTGTGCACATACATATAAAGTGAAGGTCCATGTTGCAATAGTCTATGCAATTCGAAGGATAAATCTAATGACTGGAATATCTAACATTATATATGTAATTTCCTTAATTAACTGTCTCATGTGAATAATGATAGACCAGATCTAAACAGTGTGCCTAATGTCAAATAGTGGACCCATGGGGATACAAGTTATATGTCATAGCAGATACGAGCGTTACTATAGAACAGTACTGGACATGTTGTATTCAATGGGGGGATGAAATACAATGTGGCCGTATTCAATGGCTGACTATCCTGTGACCTGCTGCAATGAACACAGCTAAATTTTGTTGAATTTCTCTACTTAAAAGCTTTCAAACCTATGGAGCCATGACATAAATCAATAGGCAAATGTCCACTTCCATTGCATATTTTTGGATCGTATTCCCCTCTGTGGGACTGGCTGCATTCCACTCAGCCACATAATGGCTTCATGGAATATGCCAGTCCCACCTCGGGGAATACGATCCAAAAATATTCCATGGTTGTGGACATTTGCCTATTGATATCATATTGGGTATTTGAATTTAGCATGGAAAAGAAGTGAAGCACCAAACAAGCTGAGTGACTTTCTGTAGGGCACTCCATTGATTTGATATGGGTGTGAAACTGGAACGATGGTAACCCTGACCCTTGGTTTGAGGGATTTACCTAAAAAAATCCCTTATTATGGAATTTAATCAAAGAGTTCATGTTCTTTAGAAGTCTAATGCTAATAATTAATAAACTTCATTTGGAAAGGTTACTGAAAAAAGTATCTTTGTCTTGGTAATAATACTTCAAAATGTGACATTTTGCCTGATGTTTGGACAAAAATTTATGTTTAAGGAGGAACCTCCACAGAACTAGACCCTTTTTAGGGTTATTTTGGTTGAAATATGACTTTTGTTAGTATGTTTTCAGTCAAAACGTACCCTTGCCAGCTGCATATACATATAAGCAAAATGTATACCCCTCACCCACCCCTAAGGGACGATGACCAAGAGTTGATTGCATAACTGCAAGCCTACCTATTTTTTAAGGCCCTCTGTAATAACTTACCATTCCTCCTGATTCTGAGAATCCCGCAGAAACAAAGTGTTGTTTATCTTTTACTGTGCCTGACAGATGGAAGTCAATGTACTTGGCACGAGGCACCCAACTTAAGTAGAATTCACACTCTTCCACTGGGCACCATGCAGGCTGCCTGAAACATCCATGTGTTCTCCCGCACTCCTCAACTGGCTTCATACATACAAATTTAGAATTGTTATACCATTGAGGGATCAATAGGCCTACATTTGCATATGATATTATGGTAATAGTGATGGTTAAGGCAAATGGATGCATTTGATAACAAGGGGAACGCTAAATTCAGGCAAAAATATTATTGTTTGAGTTGAACATCAATACATAGAGGCTCATGGAAAAACCTGCACTCACCATTGGGGTTCTTGATGATGTCATTGCTGTCGTGGTAGTTTTTGAGGTGGTTGTAGTGGTTGCCATGGTAGTTGGTGTAGTAGGCGTTGTAGTTGGCATTGTAGTTGGTGTTGTGGTGAGTGTTGTGGTTGGTGTTGTAGTTGGTGTTGTTGTTGATCTTGCTGTTGTGACTCTTTTATATATGATACGCCTTGATTGTATGGGTCGCCAGTAAATTCGGAAGTTTTTAACAATGGTTATCCTAAGCAATAAGGAAAAACAAACATTTTTATCAATAGTCTTCTGAGATTATTTAAATCATTTGTCAATGATGAAAACCAATAACTGTACTCACTATGGACACTTTGATAACAAACAGAGGGGATCAAAGCAGGAGTATGAATAAGACAGAACAAAATTTTTGTCCTACAGCTGCTCTCTTATATGATGGATAAAGAGCTCTGGTCAGGTATTTCAAGTTATCACAGATAGATCCATCTATCAAGTGAATCCTAAGTTATGCAAAGCATGTGTATAAATACTTAGATTACACTGTACAACTAATTTTCACTTTTCGAAAAAAAAAAACGGAGCTGAAACCTAATGTTCCTATGTATTTTGACCCGGGTAATTCAAAAATAACATCCCTTTTTTGCTGGCGGCTCTCAATTTTGAGATACCCATACTACCTTAGAATTGCTAATTTCCATCCTCAGTAGCCAAATCCATATTAGTGCAAACTATACAAACAGCAGATTTTACATCAAATCTGAGCAATTTATCCTTGACCACCATTTCCAAGCCTATATCTAATGAATTATTCAACCTTTGACTCTGTATTATGCAGTAAAAGTAGTAAATAAGCTCAAAATGTTGGCCAGTCGACACTTGTTTAGAACTGTTTTGCATGCCTCTTGTACACAATGTTGGGCTCATCCCACCTCAGACCCTATTACTAGCCTGGTAGAAGAGAGGGTAACCAATATCTTTGGTAGCATTTTTCCATCTGTAAGAGGCCCTGTTGGAATCTCTCCCCATGTATGTCACTTACCGAGTAACACATTTTTGGGGAAGATTGCGAGGTCAGATGAAGGAAGTGGATCTTGCATCTTGCATTTTGAGTTTCTAATATGTGCTAGGAGTGTATCCACACACTTTACATAGTCCTCAGCCCTGCTGTTTCACAGAAATCCTCTTATGACTGCTCTGAGGGCAAGCCATGAGTTCCATTTACTATGTAGCCTATTTGTGGTTATAATTTCAAATTGCCATCACTCGAGTCACATGATTATGGATAATCCTGATGTTAAAATGTAACCTGGTTGCTCTAACCCTGCTAGCACAACTCATCCAAATGATGTCTTTTTTACGTAAATAGCATGAGTTTTCACGTAAAAATGATGTAAATTGCACGAGTAGTGCTAGCTGGGAAATGATCCAGAAGTCAGTGTTGCAAGGAAATTAACATGGAAATTTGGCTGTCTTTTTAAGATGGCTCCCTTGTACCATAATGAAGCAATATGACCCAAAGACCAGGGGTTAAAATGCAATGTACATGAAATTGAGGCTATTTGGTGTGGATATATGTAAATCTTGACCCCTAGTGGCTTGATCCAAGTTGGACTCTCGCTTCTGGAGTACCCAAACTGCTTCAACTATGCATATGGAGCATGTTAACAGCGAACACATAAGATTCCATAAAACTGGTTCCGACCCCTGGAATAATAGAGGTCTAGGAGCCACTTTTGGGTGAAATATGATTTGCAGCAGTTTTTAAGTTATTGATATTACCAAGAGAAATGCCAGAAAAAAGTTGTTGCACAGGTTTGGACTGCACTACATAGGTGAACATTGTGAAATCATTGCCCTCGGAGGGATTTTCAGCATATATGGCACCCTATGGATATCTCAAAATTGAGAGCCAATAGGCATTTTTTAGCCTTATTTTCAGACTTGGAAGCCTCAAATTAGGTATAATTGGTATGTTTGGTCTCCGTTTCTTTTTGGCCGTTGTACAGTGTTACAGATGCAGCTTTCATCAATTGGTAAAGATACTTCAATGAATACTTATGAATGATTTCAAGCTGATAAACTATGAACTAAATTAATACTGAACAACACAAAACACTTTCTATGTAGATAGGGGCTGTAACACCATGTGGAGGGTCATCCAGTATCATGTAATTAGATAGGAGGTTGTCATTTTGTTAGGAAATGGTACAGGGGTAAAAGAAATGGCCGAATTTGATGTTTTGCATTATTGGAACGGCACATTGATGCCACAGATTATTATGTTATTAGGTGTCCTTATATGTCAGAGAATGCACTTACCATACTCTCACATTGGTACCAGATGGAGGTCCTTTAGGTGCAACCCACGTGAACGATACCGATCCCTTATTCTGTTTGCCTTGCTTTTGTGCAATACCAGTCATGTTGGGTACCTAAGAAAAGCCAGGGGGAACTGTTTAAGATTAGTGGACTAGAGGCAATAAGTATGATAGATATTATGTAGTGCTTAAACCTTTCAGGTCTGCTGATGCATTAATACATCATGCCCATTGGTCGTCATAATGAACCAATAGAGTGCTGGCGTGACTGCTCGCCAGAACTTCATTGGTGCATCATACCGACCTTCCGGGAGTATATGTATCAACCCCGTAGAGTTGTCATGATGCTCTGATGAAGTGCTTGTGAGCACTTCATTTCTTTGCATCATGCTGACCAATGGGCATCTGTCCTGGATCAATGGCATTTAAAGGGTTAAAATGTCAGCTGAAATTCTGGTTTGGTCATGCCACAACCAGACTTGCCTCTTATAACAGCAAATAATTATTCTCCAAATTAAAATCACTTTTAGAATGCCACGGCAGAGTGTACTTTGAGAATAGACTTAGATGCCAAATTTGATACTTTGACGCCTAATGATGCAAATTGCTGCCCCAGCCACATATTGTGACATGTACTGGGAAAAGGGGTCTTAGAACCCCTTGTACTAAGCCCCCTTTTCGCAGATCCTTATTGTGATGTTTTTGTCAGAAGTCTGAATTTCACAGGCTGAATATTAGATGTTTCTGATCAACTGCCGACCAGATGTCTTTGAATTCACCAATTTCAGGCAATTGGATTAGTAGGCAATGGACAAATCACCACTTTTAACTAGGGGCTACATTTCTCTCTTACGGATATGACTGGAGAGATTTTTGGGGTACAGCCCTTGCTACTTAAGTTAGCATAACCCTTCATTGCATATATTAGTGAATATAGGCCTACCTGGCAAGCTTTGTGAGATTTGGGTAATGCAGATTTCTCTCTGCATAATCCATGTGATATACAATACATGTTATGAAAAGAGTTCTAAATCTCAATGATTTTCATGCCTCTGATTCACGTCATAGAATTTGGATAATAACACATCTATAGAATGGACTTTGTTTATTAAGGAAATAAAGATTATCAAGAAAATTGGAAAATATCAAATAATGTGGAAAGAATAATGTGTATTTTATGTAAAAAAAAAGAAGACAACAACACCGGAATCTGTATTCAAAAGCAGTTTTTAACATTCCATAAAATGTTTTTATTTCTAGGCAATTCAGAGAAACTGTTCTGAGTCTTACCCTTGTACAAGCATCTCTGGCTATTAGGCCTCTATCGACTCTGTATTCTCCAATTGAGATTCGCCCACTCCTTCCTGCTTCATTGTCAGGTCGAACCTGAACAAGGAATCCATAGAACTGCCAATTTGGGTCCTTTTCTTTGGGACTGGCGAATTTCACTTGTAGAGATGAGGATGTGTGGTGGAGAAAAGTAATTTGAGTGTATAGGCTAAAATTTAGTACTGTTACAAGAACATGATCTCCATACAAAATGATGAGATATATTTCCTTAAGCCCCTAGGTCCATTTTTAGAGGACTCTAAAAGATATTATGTGAAATGGTCCAATGCCAACAAAATGTGCACCTTCCTTTTGTAAAAAAAATATTCAAAAGATTGATGCTGGTAAACTCATTTTCTCTTGCAGAAAACCATACATATCAATATTACAGTTTGTGACTGAACTTACCATGAATTGTTGAGCCATCAGTGTATTCATATGTAGAAAGTGTCAGTCTAATAGGAGGTCTACCACCCTGAGGTCTTTGGCCCATGTGTCTAGGTAACATATCCTTACATGCTGCATCTGGTACCCCGAGCCTCAGACAGTTATTGCTGTGTGAAATCCTGACTAATATTGCCAGGATAAATGACAGGACCAACCATTTTAAAGCCATACTAGGGAACTGCAATGAGGTAAGGCAGGGAAAACAATCAGCTTGGTTCTGATAGATCAAATTGTGCATAGGGCAAAAGCAGGTAGTCTCATACATGTGCAGGGGCAGGGCTAGTTGCACTTTGTAATAGGCGTGGTGAGGGTCCGCCCAAGTGTCACAAAACAGAAATGCTAAACAAATCACATGAAAAAAAAAAGACTCAACTATTTTAAACATCTTCATATGTTTCCTGTCAAATAGAGGGGGGGGGTAAAAAAAATAATACATATAGATTTTTAAAGCCTGCATTGTGTTGATTATGGGAATGCTTAGATATCTTGAGCCCTCATGAAGTAAGGGGGTGGGGGGGGGGCTCTGACCAATGTTAAATAAATAGGGAGGGGTTCGGTCATTTTGTGATGTGCTGTAACCAAGGGAGGGGGGGGGGCATATAATTGTGGCAGAATTTGTGTGGCGTCCCAGCAAATTGTCGTTATCTGTCGCCATGATTGGTCATCAATGGTGACTCCTTTCTGAGTGATAACTCACTGCGTCATCTTTCGCCACTGTGTGTCAGTCTCACATGGCATGGCGATTTATCACAACAGTCGCCAACATGATCTCACTCACTGCGTGAGTATGTGCCACCCCTTGTCATCCCTCACAAAGCATGGTGACTTATCACCACCATCGCCAACATGGATCTAACTCACTGCGTGAGTATGTGCCACTGCCTGTCAACTCTCAGTCAGAATGGCAACTTTTCACCTGCATTGCCACATGGCTCTCACTCACTGTGTGAGTGTGTATCACTCCTAGTTAATCTTCTCTCAAATTGGCGACTTATCACCACCATTGCCAACATTGGTCTCACTCAATACGTGAATTTGTGTTACTCCAAGTCAATGCTCTCTGAGGATTGCATCATCTGTCACTCACTCTCACTCACAGTGGCAACTTATCACCACCATTGCCAAAGTTGTTGAGACAGCACCACTGTTCAACATGTAGCCTATCTAGGAAGTGTGGGTATAAAGTATAAGTCCCATATGTATCAAATGTGCTTTGTTTCACACTGATTTCCATGTAATACTTCAGAGTTGAATCAAACAAGATTATATAGAGAGAATATCAATTGAATTTAGAAAGAGGTATCTCTAAAATGAAAGCAACTATCCATAAACACCTTTTCTCTGGTTACAGGAAAAATACATAGGGAAATATCAACATGAACACCTTGTCTGTGGTTAGAGGGAAGATACATATGGCAATACCTTCTCTGGCAAAACATACTTTGATCTGGCAGATGTGAGGCTGCATGATTACCAATGGCGATGATCATGAGCTTTTCATCTAACAAGGTAAGTGATCACCAGCGTCGCCATCACTGGTGAGTCTGAGTGATCACCACTCTCGCCATCCATGGTGAACCTGTGCTATGACGTGGTGCGTGTTTCATCTAGCGAGGTGAGTGATCACTCGTGTCGCCATCCCTGGTGAGTGTGGGTGATCAAGATCCTCACCCTCTGTGGTGAACCTGTGCTATCACCAGGTACGCGTTTTATCTAGCGAGGTGACTGATCACAAACCTTGCCATCCGTGGTGAATGTGTATTATGACGTGGTGTGCGTCTCATCTAGCGAAGTGAGTGATCACTCATGTCGCCATCCCTGGTGAGGATGAGTGATCACTCATGTCGCCATCCCTGGTGAGGATGAGTGATCACGATCCTCACCATCCCTGGTGAACATGTGCTATGACGAAGTGCGTGTTTCATCTAGCGAGGTGAGTGATCACCCGCGTCGCTATCCCTGGTGAGTCTGAGTGATCACCATCCTTGCCATCTGAGGTGAGGCCATGTGATCACCACCATTGCTATTCCTGGTGATCTTGTGCTATAGCGACGTCGTGTTCCATCTAGCGACATGTGTGAGCCACTTCACACAGGTTGACGAGGAGTCATGACAATTTGCTGGGGTGATATTTGAACCATCCATAGGTAATTTCGCAATTGTTGTATACTTTGCCTCTACTGATAACCTCACACTGGGCAGAATACCCCCACCCCTTTCTTTTTTTTTCTTTTTTTTTAATCAAAATCCATCTAAAAGAAACTTTTTTTTCTGCCACGTGGACCACTACATATCTGAATTGTTAAGCTGTTCCAGGGTAGAACTGCATTTGCCCCACCTAATGTATGTAAACTAGGAGGACATGAGCTGCTAAGGATGAGTTCATAATACATTGTTTTAAAACATACCTTTCTACATGAAATGATCACACCATAGATGGATAAATTCCTTTCATTTGACAACTGCGTATTATCCTTTTGTATCAACTCCTAGTACAAAGCCTGTGGAATGGATTACATGTATACATATATCAGAGGACTAAATGATGTCTGTGGAACATGTGCAAGGTTCGTCAGATTATCCTGATATAGTGCAACATCCATAATATATCCATGCTTATCATTTGTCCTTGTAATCTTCTTCTTTATCATGATACACCTTAGTTATGTAAGCAAATCTGCTTTATGTACATTACATAGATACTGGTTATTTACTAACAAGGGGTTAGGGGATAAATGGATCTTTGCGTGTGCCCAACAAATGTTTTTCCCATTCAATCTAGTAACACGCTGAACTTTTCACTGAAAAGAGGTGAATTCTTTTCTGTCTACTAAAAGAGGTCTTGAATTCCCTTGTCCCCCTAATCTAACACCACCCACTCGTTCCTAGACATGACCACTCCCTTAGTAGTGATATAAAGGATCATCACCCACATGACAAATTGTCACATGACTTATATTGTCTGGCTTTGCTTTACTTTAAAATGCATCTCCTTATTTGATTGAACATATTTAAAGGTTGACTGAAGTCAATCTCGTGAAGACTGTAATTTCTTAGATTAAAACTTGCTACAACAGCTTTTGGTCACACAGGTTATTTTCCAAATAAGTAAGTTGTTGTCCCCAGGACTAAAGGTACAGTGCTTTGGACTGGTAGGATACGTTCTGTAATGTCAAAAGTGGTTACTGTATGGTTTTGTATGTCCTGTAAAAAAAGTTTTTTTTCTTCAATGTTTAATAAAAGTAATTTTTACTTCATGAATTTGAATAAACCACATTTCTAATCTGAAATGTTTTTGAAATGTTAATTTCCAAACGTTAATCAAGAACATGGTAATAGGTCCTTCAAGTGTCACTGCAGTATCCAGTCTCGCATTTTCACCCCAGGCTAGTTATTAGTGAGTTTTAGCGCCCACGTAGTGGGCAATAAAACGCAGATGTACAGCATACAGCACTCCTACGTCTGTGTTAAATGGGCTACGGGGGGCGTACGTCGGGGTTGCTAAACCTCCCTATTGATACAGTTGGGTGCCAGAGACTGTGCAGTATATGGTGGAGTGCTGAGCCCTGGTGAGTGTCTCAGGTTCAGCTCTAGCTCCTAGCTATATCACATGTGACGATGTTTAACGTCTTTGTCACACTCCTTTTTTTCTTCTTCGATTTTAAGCCCTTTAAGGGCCGCTGATGCATCATGCCAATTGGTCTTCATGATGCACCATTTGGAGAAAAACTTGATGCACATCATGATGCACTGCAGCAATTGGTGATGCACTTGATGAAGCACTTCATTGGTGCATCATGATGACCCTCCAGGAGTTTCTGTATGAATCCCGTGATGAACCCGTATGTGTATGAACTTTGTTTGTATATGAACCCCATCATGAAGCATGAATGAAATCCTGGCGAGTCATTCGCCAGGGCTGCATTCATGCATCATGACGACCAATGGGCATGATGCATTAATGGGTTAACCTTTTAAGGTGAAAAGCGAGCTCATGCATCATGGCCAGGCGACTCTCTGAGAATGTATTTTGCTGACCCTCAGGGAGTGTATAAATCCTATAGGGTTATCATGATGTATGAATGTGACACTGGAGAGTGTATAGACCAAAAACTGTCCCGTGTAGAGGCCAAAACTCGTAGGAGAGGCGAACCCAGGACCCCTGGGTCTTGAGGCGGATGCTCTACCCCCTCAGCCACCTGACCAGGCTACAGTGAGGCAGGAGAAATGAAGTATATAAGCCAAACTGCCCCGTGTATGGGGTAGTTCCATGTTGAAGATAATCCGGTCTATGGTCCGTGTTTGGTCCTGGTGACATGTCCTGTGTATGCTCCTTGGGTGTATAGTGATCTTATACACCTGAGGAACTCGGGCGTATAGCACCTGGCGGTTTGGCCGGGCAGTCATCGTATGTAGTGCTGCACACACCACACTACAAGGCTGAAATGTCACTAAGTTAAGGGTCCCCACTATAAATTGAAGGTGAGCAGTCATACAATGTTAAGAAATGGCCTCCAGAACCTAGCCCCCAGTACCAAACAGTGCTTGGCACAAGAAATTGCCAAGTCATATAACTTGGGACTAGAATAGCAGAAACGTAGTCATAAGGACTGTCATTACTAATGGTCCTCTTGAGGGCATTTCTCAAGATGGTACGACTACACACATCCACTATGATATGAAACCCTCAGAATCACGGTGGGTCATAGCAGTGCAATCAAAAGTGACCACTAGATGCAGGGCTGTAATGGCATTAGAGTGAGGGATACCACTACCATTTGGAAGGGGTCTTGGTGTACAATCTTGAGAAATGCCTTCCCAGGCACTGCCTTGTAATGTTGAGCACTAGAATCGTAGCCCAAGATAAAGTTGATGTGTTTACCACCAGAGAAATCTAGTTATTGGTCTTGGGGTTCTTTTGCTAGAAACTTTGTGGTGTTGTACCACAATGTTGGAATTTCTGTTTCTGTTGCATTTCCTTCTTTTTCCTTGTCTGGGCTTGATGGAATATGCCAGGATGGAACTTCGGAAGTGTTATCCCGGTAAACACAGACACATGTATGAACCTAAATGAACTCTAGGTATCAACTACATAGATGTCCTACATAGAATCATCTGAAAATGTTATGTCCTGAATATGTGCCAGAACGTACAGAGCAATTTCACATGATTTCAGGTGCAAGGGAATATCAAAGAGACCTCTTGATACATCTAAGTCAATTACATTATAAAATGTTAAAATACACCCAGTGGGCACAGAATGTTGCATCAACATTGACAACCCGCAGATATTGTGTTGATGATATTGATCAACCTGTCTTCAAAACCTTTTCAATGATTCTATTTCAATGTTGTCAACACCAACACCATTTCAACATCCAATCAACAGTTGACATATCAATGTTGAAATATTGTTCTCAATTCAATGTTGACTCAACATTGATTTGTCAATGTTGAATCAACAATATTGATTTCAATGTTGATTCAATGTTGATTCAACATTGACATGTCAACAGAGAATGCCCTAACAAATATCAACGTTGTTTCAACATCATATCAATGTTGTGTCAAATTTGAATCAACATAGAAATACAAACGTTGAATCAGTGCTGATGGTTAGATGTTTAATCACAGTTGATTTTGATTATGTTGTGTCAACTTTCAAATTCAACTATATTTCAACCCTATATCAACCGTTGGTATTCAAACATTGCAAACATTGTTTCAAGACCCTATATCAACCGTTGGTATTCAAACATTGCAAACATTGTTTCAACACTGAATCAATGTTGATGTTGTTTAAATGTTTCGTATCTACCAATTTGCTATGTTTGATAAAGTTTTGTGTTGACTGGGGCTTTATTACCCCAGTGATAGCAGTGGAAAAATGAATACTGGAAAGTCAATAGCAGTTACTATTTATGAGTGAGCTACCACAGGCAAAATGGATAGTGGACTACGACAAGGTCTTAAAAAGCCCTTAAAAATCCACAAGTATGACCAACAATACCATCACTGGGGGTGGTGGTGATATAAGGCCATTTGGAATTAACCGCCTGAATCATTAGAGTTGTTCTTAGGATGTCTGTGAGATACCACTTCATATTATATCTCTGTCCCTATCAGGGTTATCACTGCTGGCCAGTGATGGCTGTGTCCGTGACCAGATAAGAGAGGTTCATGTCAGTCAACCCTTATTAACATCTAGTATACCGCAAACTGGGGCTACTTGGAGCTGTTTTACCCAAGTTTATCCTTTCATTTGTTGATAAACTGTCCAAACTTTAACAACCTCAAGATTTTCTCTCTTATACTTTGTCCAAAGTGATGCATATATATGTTAATGTTGATAAATTATTCTTCACCAAAATGGAAAAAAAGCTTTTTTTTTACAATGGGATTTGAATCTAACACATGCCGATGATCTACACATGGTTATTTCCACCAACAGCTGTCTCAGTAGTATAATGGCTAGCATGCAGGACTTTAAATGAGACACTGTGGGTTTGAACCCTGTACTCCTGTGTTGAGAAATAGTTTCCTCTTTTTTTTTTTTATCAAGGAAAGGTGTACTATAGGAGCAACCGTCAGATGTCCCATAGCTTCCGTCCAATTCCTCTGCCCAGATGCCACATAGTAGAATATGGAAGTAAAAATACAGTAAGAACAATTGGAGGGATGGCCAGATATATATCCCACTGGGCACATCAACATTGATTCAGCATTGAAACAACGTTTGCAATGTTTGCATATCAACGGTTGATATAGGGTTGAAATATAGTTTAATTTGAAAGTTGACACAACATAATTAAAATCAACTGTGATTCAACATCTAACCATCAGTGCTGATTCAACATTTGTATTTCTATATTGATTCAACATTGACACAACATTGACACAACATTGATATGATGCTGAAATTCGTTAGGACATTCTTTGTTGACATGTCAATGTTGAATCAACATTAAATCAACATTGAAATCAATATTGTTGATTCAACATTGACAAATCAATGTTGAGTTAACATTGAATTGAGAACAATATTTCAACGTTGATATGTCAACTGTTGATTGGATGTTGAAATGGTGTTGGTTGACAACATTGAAATAGAATCATTGAAAAGGTGTTGAAGACCGGTTGATCAACATCATCAACACAATATTAGCGGATTGTCAATGTTGATGCAACGTTCTGTGCCCACTGGGATATGGAGTATAAACAAGAGGCGACTATCATGACAGCATATTTCTCCTAACCATTTACCAGATCTGATAATGGTAAAGGGATATGACTTTTAAAAAGGCCAGATATCCAATTATTAGTATTTGCTGCTGTTTCTCTGCAATTGTCTCAACATTAACCTGAAAAGGAAACCTGCAAAAGTAGAGCTTACATGACAGCATTAATAGTGAAGGGCATTTAACATTGACATTATGATGAACTGTTGAAACACAAAGCTCCAATGTTAAAGAGCACATTTCCAAATGTTTTCCACGCCTAATAAATGTTATACTGAAATGGGAAATTGATTTGGGATAAATTGTAAATGTATCACAACTGGATTTCTAAGTCTTAAACACAAGATATCAATGCCCTTCGTACAATGCAAGGTGTCCCAAGTAACCCTGGTTGCTCCCTACACCAGTTTCTGACCCCGAATCATTAAATAAGGGTTTACATCAGCTCCTGCCAACACATGCAGGAGTTGAAGGGAGAACAACACCAGCAAACCTTCAAAATATCACAGTGATAATCTTTTGCTTAGATCCAGGGATAGAAATCAGGTCATTCCGAGGTGGTTTACTGGTGGTAATATTTGCTGTGATATGTACAAATATTTGTCAAGCGGCAAAGATCCTCTGTGTTAGCCATCAGTTTATATTATATGTTATATTATCTGTATTTTCTATGACAAGCTTTCTTACATTCTATTATAATTAGTAGCTGAAACAATATTGTTATAATTCCTTTTTCCAAAGTTGGTTTAGATTGTATAGAACTGTGGCTCCTCCCTAATATCCAATTTAAAAATCGATTTCATACTTAAAACATTTGGCATGGAAAAGGGAAAAAACGTAAAATGATAATTTTGTCTTTGGTTGTTGCAGATACTGAGATACAACACACAAGATGGCAGCAGCATCATGACAACAAATGATAATGCAAAGAGAGTACTTGACAGCATCCTTGGTTCTTCAAGCGAGGATGCCTCTGATGTTTTTACCTTCTTTTCAAAAGCAGCTCTTAGGGAATGCATTGAAATAGACAATGACCTTGCACTCACCAAAGCTATTGCTGATTTAAATTTCGACCTTGCCTTAATTGACAATTTTATCATAGGTCATTGTTTGGTGTTTGCAAGTCTGAAATTCAACCTTCCCTTTGTTGTTGTACCAAACAGCCATAACATGGAAATGACCAGATCAATAATCCTGCCATCCTTTATTCCCAATGAGCTCTCAGAGTTGACAGATGACATGACATTCTCTGAGAGACTTCTGAACACTTTTCATACTGTGCTAGTAAAGAGTCCCCCTGTGAAACGATTCGCAGGTAGAATAGATACTACATTGCTTAGCAAATATTCAAAAGACAAGAAACTGACCACATGGCAGGAACTAAACAAGAGGGCCGAACTGATTCTGCCTTCATGAGGGCACATCTTGCCCCGCTCATGCCTAATGTCATCAGCCTTGAATGTCTGACTTGTAAACCTGGCAAACAACTCTCTGCAGACATCGAATCATTTATTGCTGACTCCGAGGGCTTAATTGTAGTGTCATTTGGATCGCTCCTTGCTGATTTTCCAGATGATCTTGCTCGTAAGTTCCTGAAAGCATTTGGTGAAATGAAGGAACTTGTGTTTTGAAGGTTTAATGGTAAATATTCTGGGCATGTTCCTGATAATGTTAAATTGATGAAATGGTTGCCACAGAATGACTTGCTTGCTCATCCGAAGACTAAGCTATTCATCACCCATTCAGGTAATAATGGTCAATATGAATCTGTCTACCATGGTGTCACAATGCTAGCATTACCTTGCTTTGCGGAACTACCTCACAATGCTGTAAGAATCATTAAACATGGTTATGGTCTCAAGGGTGACAAAAAGACATTTACCTCAGGTAATAATGGTCAATATGAATCTGTCTACCATGGTGTCCCAATGCTAGCATTCCCTTGCTTTGCAGAACTACCTCACAATGCTGTAAGAATCATTAAACATGGTTATGGTCTCAAGGGTGACATAAAGACATTTACTTCTGATGAACTTTTGAGGAAAATAAAGGAAATTATTGAGAATCCCTCCTTTGAAGGAAAAACTGAGAAAGCAAGTAGGGTTTTGAAGAGTGCTCCAAAGAATGCCCAAAAGAAGGCAGCTTGGTGGATTGAACATGTTCTTGAGTTTGGCGGAGATCACTTAAAGAGTCATGGGCTTAATATGCCGTGGTATTCATTCTATATGATAGATATACTTCTCTTTCTTGAGGCCATGGTGTTTTTGTTTACCTGTGGTATCTTTGTTTGCTCATGGATGTTCAGAAGATTGTGTAGTACAAAGGCTAAACAGAAAAGATAGAAACCCTGTTAGATAACAAATCGTGTCTACGCAGCTGAATACTAGCACAATAGCTCACAATTTAAAGGCACTCCCCATGCATAAGGCATATACCCTGAACTACAGCCAGGCCCAAAAGCGACGCCTGGACATATTTTGGATTGTTCATGGCTGTTCTATAGTGCAGAATGCCTGGAAAAAAGATGCACCCCTTACTTCGGCAGATTCCGACATTTAACTTAACCTTCTCTGCGTGGTATTATGTGGTATAAGATTATGTTTCATGATCAAATCCATATCAGTAAAAGCTAGGGTAAATATGCTGCTTAGGTTAGAAATGCAGGGATAATGATCAAATGATCTCTCAGTGAGAGATTTCACTTATATTTACCTGTTGTCAATGTATCCGTTAGTACACTGTTAAAATTTTTTTTTTAAAAGGTTTTATTGGGTCTAAAGTTAAATACCAGAATTCGGTCTGGCCGTTCTGCCATCTGGGCCCACATTTCAGCCTCCTATGTTGACAATTGGTATGGCGGCGAGTAATCATTATTATCTTCAGTGGACCATAAAGCAGAGAAAATAGCTTCTAACAATCGTATTCACACATGATAGATCAGAGAAATCAGAAAAGTTCAAGACTCCAGGCAGTCGCATTATAGTATTGGTGAAACCACTCAGTGGTCTTTGGGTAGGGGAGGTGAGTGGCGGATGAGGGATGAAAGGGGATTGAAAATGTGGAAGGAGTTTAGTATTCTGTCATAGTGTGATATTTTACATCCTGAAGTAGAATACCTGCAGCTCATAGAGACTCCAGTACACTCAGGTTTGGCTCAATCAGTGCCGGAAGATCTACATGTATATGTATATATATTGCTGCTAGCACAGTGACATCAACATATAAACAGAGATAGAGGGAAGCAGAAGAAAGTTATCAGGAGGAAGAGATCTAATACTGTGCCTGGAGAATTCAACTTATCATATGGTATTTTGAAAAATAAGATAAGTATAGTGTAATGATATGTAAGTGTGCATAGTATGAACATCTGGCATAGTAGTAAATACTACATTACCAAAAGACCTCTTATCATAGGAGAAAAGCCCATATCAATCTCAAGCGTAAATGTTGATTCACCATAATGTGGTAATACCACATGACATACCCTAGGATGAAAATAGAATACAATATTAAGGACATGAACATAGATATGGAGAAACAGTAAAACAGTGATAATATCATAGATAATACAGCATGAAAAGACATAGATGACACAATGAGCAGTGGTAACTACCAGCTGCTGCAATGGCAAATTATAAGATTATTGTCTAGAAGTGGTAATACCAGCTACTAGACTTACCTAAACCAGTTTGTATCAATTAGTATAATAAAACAGTTTGGAAAATCTTTTTGGATTATGTTTTTGAATAATTCTTTCTCCAGAATATTAGTGTATTTTGCACAAAGGTTATTCCAGCAGTTTATCGCTCTAAACCTGGCTGATTTACCATATACAGGATGATTGATACGAG
Source organism: Acholoe squamosa (assembly GCA_949317995.1). Lineage (NCBI taxonomy): Eukaryota > Metazoa > Annelida > Polychaeta > Phyllodocida > Polynoidae > Acholoe > Acholoe squamosa. The sequence continues at coordinate 16,856,540 of OX439041.1, forward strand.
TGTAACGGTACCTTGTACCGTCGAAATGTCTGGTTGGTAAATCCCTATTGTCAATGAGATCAACATTAATTTTTAGATCATAGGCATAGTAAATTAGGTGAAAATACCTTCTTTGTCTGAGACTTTTTACATTGGCCCTATCATGAGTTTGTCTTGTGGTCATGCTTGGGTTAGGTCGAAGCCTGACATTAAATACTATTCTCAACGCCTTGTTTTGAAGGAGCTGCAAGTCTTTGTGTTGGTCCTTACAATTATCATCATAGATTACATCACAATAATCATAATGAGGAAGAATGGTGCTGGTATAGATATTTAGAGCAGTATTAACATCTGTATATTTTCTTATTCTAGCTAACTGTATAACCTTGGAGTTTACCCTAGACAGTACTAATATGCTTATTGAAGGATAGGTTATTATCTAAAATTACTTAAAAGTATTTGAAGGCTTGTACTTCTTCCAGTTGTACTCCCCTAATATAGAAATTAGGATGTATGGCCGGTGGTGGGCCTATGAACATCCATTGTGTTTTTTTTTCTGATTTATAGTAAGACTGTTCATAATACACCAACTTGACAACTTGTTTAAAGCAACTTGTAGCTCTCTCGGATCAGTGGAGGAAATCACAGCATCATCAGCATAAAGAACTATATTATAGTTTCCTACCTGCTTCACCAGGTCATTTATATAGATAATGAACAAAATAGGACCTGCTGTTGAGCCTTGTGGCACTCCATACGTTATAGGCAAGGTCTTAGAAACTTCCTGAGTCCTATTTGTCAAGTAGGACTTAAACCAATCACATGTATTGTCACTTAGTCCATAATCAGATAATTTTTGTATTAGTATAGGGTGAGAAACAGTATCAAATGCCTTTTTATAGTCAATAAAGATAGAGAAGGTAGTCTTCCTATTGTTAAAGTTTTCATAGACCGTATCCAAGTAAGCACTGACAGCAGATAATGTAGAGTGATTTTTCCTGAAACCATGTTGGGCACAAGTGATATAATTTTTGCCTTCCATATAATTTTTAAGCCTTGTAATAACTAATTTTTCAAGAATTTTGCCAGGTAGCGGGAGTTGGCTTATAGGCCTTAGATTGTTTACAGATTTGCAATTGGATTTCTTTGGTATGGGGGTGACAATGGCATGTTTCCACACATCAGGAAAACTTGCATCTAATAGGGATTTGTTAAAGATCATCCTAAGTAATAACTGCTTAATGACAGAGGATTTCACATTTGTGATAGCAGATGACTTAGTGACATCAATTTCAACAATAGCTTTTTTTTATATCACTTCATCAAACAGGGTAAACAGTAGGTCATGCTTTACATGTATTTGTGGTATATTGCTCCTATATAATACCTTGAGTAAAACATCCGCAAGTTTTTTACCAATTTTAGTAAAAAATTCATTGATATAATCAGGGATTTCAGCAGGACCATATTTGTGCCCAGTCTCATCATCAATAAGTTGATTTATACAGTCACCTTTATATTTATGGAGCAACACCTCTCCAGAATTCACGAGGATCAGTTTTATGCTTATCCAACAGCTTGCTCAGGGTATTCTTTTTATTAACAGCAATAGCAATATCAACTCTCTGGGCAAATGTATCAGCGACAACCCAGTCACCTGGGTTATTGTATAGCTTGGCTTGTTTATAAGCATTGTCGCGGAGCCTCATTGCACCTATGATCTCATTTGTTAACCATGCTGGCTTATCTACTGACACATATGTTCTCCTCAAGCGGGCTGTGGCACTTAATGCTTTAAGGAAATTAGCCATATCGATCGAACATAATCCATTAACATCTTGGTGATAATTGTAGTCAACCCAATTGCTATTGCAAAAGTCATGGTGAAAGACATTAATATCAAAATTTCTGTACACCCTAATAGTTTTTAATTCCTTAGGAAATTTGTTTCTTTCACGTTTTAAGATTAGAAACACCGGCTTGTGATCACTTAAGCGAATATTAAAGATCGTATCCCAACTAAAATTCTCTCATTTTTCAGTTGTGCCATATTTGTATGAGTTATACCATCCTATAAATCCTCCTTGAGTTTTAAAACATTCTGCAATATATTTCAACATGAAATAGGCTCATTATCACACATAAGTTTTACTGTAGGTCGACACTAAAACCACCGGATAACATAGCACATGTTTTGGTACTTCATGGATGAGTAATCACCTCTGTAGTCTACAATCCTAATGGCCCATTAGTGGCACCTTGTGGCTAAGGTATGCACTGCATTCCCTTAGCACATGAACAAGTTTTGTTTGAAACAAGGGTTTACATAATATTGCTTGTATTCCAAATTGTTATTGCAAATGATATGAGACAGAATGCAACACTTCACAAGTACCAACAAACAACACAGGACACCCATTAAGGCAGGTACTAAAGCAGGTGGTATAATTGTAGAGGCCAGCTGGTGGAGCCCCCCTTCTGTTATAGTCCTTACCTGCCCTGGACTAGTGAGAAACCTGATTTACATTTCCCGCCATAGATAGGAGGTATTGTACATCTGGGTACCTCTCATATACAGAAATAGAGAGCATTCACATCAAAATGCTATACATCATTTGTTTCAGGAGTAGGTAATAGTGGACACAGTGTGTTTAATTAATGACTTTCCACCTGGTCATTTTAGTTGAAATTGCATCTTTAACTGTACCATGGTGACTTATATAATCACAGTTTGTATACATATGGTCAATAAGGGTTTTAGATAAACCTTTTATTCTTGTTGGGATCGTAATATACTGCTTAAGACCATTGACATTAGTTATTCTCTTAATACGTTTTTGATCTATGTCAGACAGTGTAAGTAAATCAATATTAAAATCTCCCATAATTACAATCTTTCGAGTGGGTACAGTTTTATCAAGTAGATTAATCAAGTAGTCAATAACATGTTGATTTCCTACCTCAGGGGGCTTGTAGACTAGAATCACCTTATATATAGCTTTATGGATCTCAAGGTCAATAGTCAAAACTTCGTAAATTGGAGTTATTGCTAACTCAAGTGGACATTCAGTTATGATAATATCCTCTTTGACATAGAAAAGTAATCTGCCACAGTCTTTATCAACATAAGGGCGTCGATCCAGCCTTACAATATTATAGCCAGGGTATGATATCATTGATGTATCATAATGTTTGTCAAACCATGTCTCACAGACACCCATTACATCGGCATATGGAAGAATGTATGAGATTTAAATGGTTTTCCCATATAGACTGCATATGTTACAACCAATAAACTTCAACCCTTTATGTTGACCTAAATCATTTACCTCGAAGCACTCACTTATCAGGGCAATTTATGCCATTCTGGCAGATAAGACCATATCTGTATCTTGTAAGTGAACAATGGTAATGATGAAAAATGAAAACACATAGGGGGGGGGAGGGGGGAGAAATAAATCGTTTGCATGGTGTGCTGCTTATAACTATAGGTATGGAACCACAAAGTTGTGATATAGTCGGTGTGTGTGTGTGAGACTGCACACAAGTGTTCCCTAAAGAAAACTGGAAAACAAGTAGCATTAAGGTCTTGTTATGTAGTGCACTGGTTATAGTGATAAAGAAAATATAAGTGGTGATACATAGAGAGCCAGTGATATTCACTGTTATATGGCAATTTCAGTTGCCACAGTTAAACCTAAGGAACATATATTCACATTTACATAGTTATCATTTGCCAAACGTAAGCAATGAACAGTAATCATTGTGCAATAATCTCTAGTGATCTATTGATCAAATGATCTTAGATACTATAGATGACCTTATATAGATAAACTGACATAGATTAGATGATGATACCTGCAGGTATGACTGGAAACAAAATAATCATTAGTACTGGAAATGATTTGTAGCAATGTACAGCTTGTCGATCGCTTTTGTGAGTTCATTGGCATAGTAGAGGTTGCCATCATGATCTAAATGGCATCCATCATTCAACGAATCATAGTTGTGGATTGTCCTTCCTTGTCCAACCCCTTTATGAAAAAGGGTAGCTGTCCAAGGAGTGGGCACATCATTACTACAGTTGTAATGTGTGATCTCTCTGTTAACATCCAAAATGACTTGATTCAATATCTTCTGATGTGGGTGCTCATATAGTAAATCATTGTAGTGGAACAAGTCAACTCCTATAATTGGGCAGAACATGATATGTGCGTCAGTAACAACTCTGAATTTTGATGTGCAATTTATCATGGCCTGAATGTAGTCAGATATAATATCTTCAGGGCTGGCTCTGAGCTCGACAAGACCAGTTTCATAATATTTCATGGTTATGTTGCACAGGCCTGCAGCCATGACAATCAGTCTTGGGTTATACTTGTGGAGCTCCCTGATCCCTAGGTTGGTCATTCTACCGATATCTGCTCCACGCCGATAATCAAAGAAATAAGTAATCCCTCATGATTGTTCATATAATCTGGGAGGAACTCCCCCCTAGAGTCGTGCAGTGTGTAAACTGACATCGCTGCTGCCTGGAGACTGCCAATAAAAACAAATAGGCCAGGAGTTATCAGCTGTCTTGTAACATGATGTGGCACATTATGTGGTACGCAATGTGTTATTTACCCAGGTAAGTATTTTTGTGGCACTATAGTTCAATTCCCATGCACACCCAGGGCATTGACATGGTTAAAAAAACAGTGACATTGCTCAATAGTAATCTTATAGTATCTAACATATGTGTATACACATTAGTCAATAGTTGAGGAAAAAACACTAATAATTCCAATGCAGTATCATTTTTTTTTGAACAACTTTGAACTTTATTGGTCATAGACATATGAGTCAACGAGCAGACTATACATTAGTTAATTGTACACAGATATTCGTATATGAAGACCAATAAGTTCCTGGGTCGAGGCGTATCAAGAGATATTATTATGCCTCTCCCCATGGTATGTAACTTTACATATGTAGATTCCTAGAAAAGTTTGACATTGAGTTTTGGTACATGGCGGTATATATAATTGTATTTAAACAATAGATGCGTGTATTTAAAGAAAAAATTGTTATTTCTAATCACAGTCACAATGTTGCATCAAATATAATTGATCATTATTAAGGGAATTATTACATTTTTCTTAATTATGGGATAGTATCCATTAAATTCTTTTTCATCAGGTTTTTGAAGGTGCGTACCTCTTTTATATTTCTAGTATTTGTAGGTAGGGTATTCCAGAATTGTGCACATTTTACTTCTGGACCTTTTTCATAAGCTTTACAATTAATATTACTATAGAAAAGTACAGGTGCATCATGTAGACGAGTCTGTCTATTTGCAGCTCTGACATTAATACCTAGTCTCAATATTTTATGAGCAAACATCTTATAATGGTATTTGCTTCTATAAATAAGTTTAGGAAGATTTGCTATATGATGAACCCTATCTGTTGAAGTTAAAATGTTCAAGCCAAGGCATGTTTTAATACATTTGTTCTGGAGTCGTTGAAGTTCTTCGAGTAGGGTTCCATTGGCAGTATCATAAAAGATATCAGCATAATCAATAATTGGTAATACATAGGTTTTATACACCTGTAGGAGCACTGCATGTGATAGCATATGTCGTATTTTGTACAATAAGAATGATTTGTAGCGAACATTTTTCATTAATGTCTTCACATGTAAATTAAAATTCATTTCCTGGTCTATCAGTACTCCTAAATATTTATACGAGTTGACATTCAGCAGCATCTTTCCATTTATTTCTATGTTAGGTTTACGTAGATTTTTGAGAGTTTGAGCTGAAGAAAAGGTCATAATTTTAGTTTTGCTCTCGTTGATGGTTAATTTGTTTTTGTTAGCCCAGGTTATAAATTTGTTTAAAGCATGCTGAAGAGTTGTCTCTAATATATCAATACTAGGTCCGGATACATATAATACACTGTCGTCAGCATATAACATAGTTTTGTGTATATCATCCCTTTGTATGCAGTCATTTATATATAGTAAGAAGAATAATGGACCCAAAATTGATCCTTGGGGTACTCCACAGGTCAAGGGTAATTCTGCTGACTTAATATTATTAGCCATGGTACATTGTTTTCTATTTGTTAAATAATTTCTAATTAATTCCAAGTTTTTTCTCCTTATACCATAACGTTCTAATTTTTGTAGTAATATCAAATAATTAACCGAGTCAAAGGCCTTTTTAATATCAATAAATGCAGCTCAAGTTATGTATCCTATGTTTCGACTTCTTAATACGTCATTTACAAAGAAACTTATAGAGTCCGTAGTAGATTTGTCTTTCTGGTACCCTCCCTGGCGTTCAGTTAATATTAAGTTAGCAGTTAGATGCTGGGAGATAGCATTATGTATTAACCTTTCAAAGATTTTTACTGGTACAGGAAGCACGCTGATTGGACGATAGTTAGATACATTTGTGTTGTCTCCACCCTTGGGTAGGGGGGTGACTACAGCAATTTTCCAACTGTTTGGAATTTTACTAGTTTCTATACATAATTTGATTATTTTTTCAAATTTTTCAATCATACACAGAGCTGCCTCCTTAAATATATATGTAGGTATATAATTGAGGCAAGAAGATTTTGATGTATCGATATCCTTCAAACACTTTATAATTTCATCTCTAGATACTTCAAAGTCAGGCATATCGGTTATACATGTAGTACCATCAAATGACCATGGGTCAGTGTGTTTACTAGCTAGATTCGGTCCAATATTAACAAAAAATTCATTAATAAATGAGGCAGTGTCAGATATCTCTACTGGGTCGTTATTTTCATTTATCAAATTTATTATACTATTGTTCGACTGCTTTGATGGAATAACTTTCTTTATGCTGCGCCAAAATGCTTTGGTTTCCTTGATGTTATCATCACATTCTTTTTTAAAGAAATTTTGCATTGCAGTCTCTTTCTAACTTGTTAACTTGATTTCTAATGGTTCTAGCTCTATGCCAGTCGAGTACAGACCCAGACTTTCTAGCAGTTTTTAGCATTTCATTTTTATCATTAATCCGTTCTAATAAATAATTTGTCATCCAAGGCAAGCTTTTGTCTTTAATTTTAAATTCTCTGATGGGGCACATGTCTTCTAAAGCATCGTATAGATTTTTTTCAAAAATATTCCAACAGGCTTCAGAGGTTTGTGAGTTTTCAAAGTCAGTCCAGTCTAAGTTCTTAATTTTATCCAGGAAAGCAATACTGTTATAATTTTTGTAGGACCTTCCAGTGAAGTATCTATGACCAGCTTTAATTGTGGCATTTTTTCGTATAATATAGATAGGGAGATGGTCACTTAAATGAATATTTAGTGGACCATATGATAAGACATTGTTACAGTTTGTGAAAATTAAATCTATGCACGTATTATAGCCTGCAGTAGTTGTGACACAATTTATAAGTTGAGTAAGGTGGAAATTTTCCATCATTTCATATAGCATGGTCTTGTCGTTATCTTCTGTAAGTATATCGACATTAAAATCACCTATACAAATAATATCGAAGTCATCAAAATTTTCTATCTGAAGCAAGGTTGCAAGCATTGTATCACAGAAAGCAGTTAGATTACCATTCGGTGGTCTATATACATTGCAAACTAAGGTTTTATTTGCCATGCCCTTCTGTATAAGAAGCCATTGAGTCTCTATATTTGGGTTACCTCTGTTTAAGTGTTTGTATGCAGTGGCAGAACATGTTACAGTATCAAGTACATGCGCAATCAGGCCTCCTCCTCTAAATTCACTTATTCTATCATGTCTATACATGTTATACCTGGATAATCTATACATTCCATCCTCATCAGTATCGTTTAGGAAAGTTTCAGAGAATAATAATACATCAATGTTTTTGTTATCTAACTCGTCTTTCAGACCAGCAGGCTTATTTCTTATAGATCTAGCATTTAGATGAACAACAGAAAAACCTGATTTAAAATTGGGGGTATTATACAGGTTTATATTAGGTATTGTAGTTTGACTTGTGCATAATAATTTTTTTACTGTATCAGTTGATACCATGGATATAAATGCGACAGATATGCTGGGATTATAGAAAAAAGAAAATGATAATAAAACGAAAAAGAAACCCAACGGGGCATACAGCTCTAGTGGCCGCCCTGGGGTGGAAAATATGACTTCTAGATTATGGTAGGAGCACTCCAGTTAATTTGGACGTTCTTCTGTTTTACATGTTTTTGTAGAAATAAGTATTATTTGGTAGCTATTTGTTACTAAACATAAACAGATTAATATACTTTATAAATACTCATGAATTTTACAAAATATACGTTGGTGTAGTTTCTATCAGTCCTTATATATAGAAAAGTTTATAGCTGTGGTTGAGCGGGTAGCGGGTCGACATTAGGAAGCTGGTCAGCGACATGCCCTGTGTCTCGTGCAGGAGTTGTGGGTTGGGTGTTTGTCAAGGAGTGTCTAATCCTCATCAGTAGTTTACCCTGTATGTTTTCTCCTTTCAGATTGTTAATACGACATAAGTTTGCTTGACCTAGGTGATATCCTGATCCATACACTGGATGAAAGTTTCCTTCATATAGGTTAAGATTTCCAGTTGAAATCAGGTATTCCTTGAGCTCAGGTGTAGTGAATTTAATCGTATTGAGTCTATGCATGATTTTTTCAGCTTCCTTGCCCCATTGGGGGGTTTGCTGTAGAGACTTGGTCTCTGATATCATGTCGTATGGACTAGATAATTCCATGATACGAGCAGCTTTTTCTGGGCTATCACATAGGATGGCTTTGTGGTACTGAAACCCTTGCTCAACGCTGGAGAAAGTATTGTCCCCATCTTTTATTTCTACCGGGTAGAGGTTTGACAGTTTATGATAGCTGGAGCGGTACATAATTCCATCCGGTGTTTTAGCTTCATTTGCTTTTTCCAATGTCATTTGGTACGGTAGATTATTCAGATTCTTGTGACCATAGGTCTTCCCCTCAATTATGACTGAGTGTTGTCTTAGCTTGACATCAATTTTGTTTGCGCGACATAAGAAGAACACTGACCTCAGGTCTATGAAGTTTCTAGTTTCCTGCTCATTTAGTTCATCGCCTACTGAGACATAGTCCCACGTTCTATTGTGTTTCAGGTGTTTCAGACCTTTCATGAGCTCGGATTTGCATTGGAAATTTAGAAAAGTTAATCTGATGGGACGATGTTTACCTTCTTCGACGCCATGTTGGTTTTTTCTCCGTAGTTTCGGACCATCTCGTCTAACAGAGGCTATCAGCTCTTGGTTCCATTCCAGTTTCGTATCACTGAAAAGCTGTCCCATTTTCTCGTATAGGTTTTCTCCTTCTGTCTCCTCCACTCCTTAGATGATAACTACCTTCTGAGCTTCTAGTTTGTCCATTTTCTCAAACTTGTTTTGGTTCGTTCGAATAATACGAGTGGAGGCCGCCGCGGTTGCTGTCAGGCTTGACAGTGTGTCTTTGACTCCATTGACTACCGCTGAGTTTTCGGCTAATTTGATGTTGACTTCTTCTAAAGTATTGTTTACCTTAGTGTTTGAAGAGGTGCATTCTTTTATGCTAGTCTGAATGTTCATCAGAGTTTGTAGAGTCGTTGAAGCTAGGGTTTCTTGTGCAGTCATTCGCTTTCCCAATGAATTGACAGCGTGTATAATCTCCCCAAGGGTGGCTTCTTGACTCAGCAATGGCGGGTCACCTAGCACTAGGCCCGGTGGTACGGGTGTTGAATCTTTTTTTTGCCTTCCTTTACCTCTATTGGAGTCAGTTTGGGCTGCCATGGTTAGAACACGTAGTCAATGTATTTAGACGACCGAAAAACATACACAAAGCAACGTAGTAGTTCGACAGTGGTGATAAACTCATAAAGTTGTGGAGCGCTCCAAATCTAGCGTCTTAGCATGTTGCCGCCATGACCCTCATGAATATAGTAAATCACGTTTTCACAGTGATTTAATAATTTACCTAATGAAGGGCAGTCAGTAGGTCAATATGGTTTCTAGTGGTAATACCAACTACGCTTGGCACATCAACTGATCACATTTAATTGGGTATTCAACCCTGTGGTGCTCCTGGGTCGGGGAATGGCAATGCAGGCTGTGGTGGTGCTGGATTCAGATTTGGGTCGGGCCCTGGTTGTGGTTGTTGTTGTGGTTGAGGGACTGGGATTGGTGCTGGTGTTGACCTAGAGGTGGTAGGTAGCGCCTCATTAGTTCAGCACGCTCTTTTTCAAGTACCGCCCCCCCTCTATTTTGACCCTTAAATGATCTGTCAGTAATCATCTTGCTCATAATAGCACATTGGCTCCCCCATACAGGGTCCGGCGTACTTTCGACTAATTGCTTGTTGGCCCTTTGGTCACATAGTAGGATTGCTCTAAGGCCCTTGTTTTGTTCAAACTTGCATAAGTTATACCTGTACAGTAGGTCCTCTGCTGTGTTTTGCCAATCAGGGATTGTAATCGATTTCACCTTGCACTTGACCTCAAAAGGGTCCGCACAAGAGAGCACTTGTTGTAGCTTAGCTGTAGCCCCTACCATTCTACACTTTTCTGCACACAGCGCTTGCTCTACTGAGCAATAAATTATACCATCCATTTCCAGTCGACAACTGAACATGTTTGAATATGGGCTCTGTGGGCAATGTTATGCAACAAAGTCATTCCCCACTCTTGTACGTGCATTTTCGAGTCTGAGATCCTGAGGGAGGTCAGAAAGGGTACTGTGGTGGTAGAATCTACATTGATATACAAGCCCACGACCCTTAGGCGTAATTTGTTTGCCAGCGATCGATGCTAGTTTACCAATTGTCCTAATGTCTAATTTCTGTGCCTTTATAGTGGGATTTGTATCCTCTGAGATGAAAATGTTCTGTGTATCGAGCAGCTTTTGAAGCCTGCTTTTGGACGCCATGATTTTGTCCCTAACTTCCGCTCTTACAAAGGTCACAGTGATGGGCCTATTGGCCATGTTATAGGGCCGGTTCTGTATGCAAGATCAATGCTAGTATATGTTAGGTTTGGATGAACCTTAACTAGTATATCGAAAGCTATGTCGTGGCAGTTCTCGTGTTTTGAGTAGTCTACACCTTCTATAACTACATGTTTCCTCCTTGTATTATGATCCAGGGTTATAATAGCCTCTTTATTACTTGCAATGTCACTGCACACTGTACCAGTCACTGTCACTAACCCTGGGTGCCACACAGAAAAGAACAAAAATACCACTTACCCAGTATATTAACAATCTGTCTCCAGTGTCTGTGTGAAGCTTATGTGCTTATAATAGTCCTGTCCAAAGCTTATCACACTCCTTGTAGTATAAGTCCACTAATTTGGGAGTTTTGTGGTAACCCGTGCTCAGTGCGTGCTACTCGTGGTTGAAATAACGAATAATCTTTCATCCCAAAGTTGACAGAGATCCTTCACTATTTTTACAGAGATGTCCTTGTACCACCATACTGCCACCTGGATTTTCGTGTAAAAACTACACTAGCCCCCTGTTATCTAATTACGGTGTTAACTGTTCACAAGGATCCCTCGTAGATTCAACAGTTTTTTTTACAGTGTAGTATGATTGAAAGGTTGTAGATATAAATCTGTGTCAAATTGTGCTCCCCTTGTTTCAGGGAAATTAACCACTTCCTTACTTATGCTGCATTGTGAAAATTGGTATGTGTCCCCATCAATCTTGTTTACGTGCACTTAATACCTCTTCAGCTGAGGTTGATCATGATTATTATCTGATTTTGATGTAAGTGTGTCAGGTCAAACTCAGTATCCATGGGCATAGCGTTTGTCATTACTATTTGCATAAGCAAAGGCTGAAAGTTTGAATCTGATAAACAATGTGTCTACTGTTGTTCATCTATTGACAGAAGTTGATGCTTCTGAGAATGATGATTTAATCTGAGTAGTATTTGAAGAATTCAACCATTAATCATTGTAAGATAACCGTCTCACTTCAAACTGAAAATGAGTTTGAATGATTCAGTGCAAGCAAATGCCCTATTGCATATGATTATACATAGATTCTTTATGAAACAGAGGTTGCATAGTCCCCTGATAGCTCTGCAGATTTGGCAATGAAGGTCAAAATAATGGGCAAGTACCCTCCTGCTTGCCTCTTTCTATTGAGGGGTTATATCCATGAAATGATCCCTCAAATCCCTAATTAGAGTTCAATTGACAGATAGTTCAAGTTCAAGTATCAAGATTTTATTACATCTTAGCCGTGAGGCATCTTACTTCCCCAATACCTAGGTAGCCACTCTAGTCATACATCAGGATATCATGTATAACAGATGATACATTACAACAAAATTGTTACACCAGTAAAGCTAAGTTTAAATGTACCAGTGTCTAAATCAAGTTTCACAATATAATAATAGGCAGGTAAATTACAGATGGGTATACTAAGTGATCAGTCAAAGCCAAAAGACTGCAGTATCTAATGTACCATGTAAGATAGAAAATTAATATTAACATCCTGGCGCTTTACAGTAACATTGGTGAGGAGTTCCTTTCATATCTCATTGATACGGCCGGTATATGTGAATAAATCAGATGTAGGCATTACATACATATTAATTTTGTACGGTCAAGTCGCATGGACGCCTACTATATTAAGACAATGATATGAAAATATTACACTCATCCCAAGAATACAAACCAAGGTACATCATCAAATGTAAACTTGCCATATATGTTACTTAATTCCTTAGGCCAAAAGATGCTGCCCTTGGGTAAAGAACCTAGTCTCTAGGTTCATTTGCCTAGTCACGTGAATATCTTGCATGGTCCTGACCATCGGAAATAGACAAGGCAAAGTTCTGGGCAGAGAAAGCTCTTTTTAACAAAAAGAAAATTTTGTTCTCGGGTTCTTTATTTACTTCTGAATTTCAATGTAGGCAATATTAATTTCTATAAGGTGCATCTTATACGCAGGGTTTTAGTCGTTCCTGGATCCACAAGGGGGACACCAAGAGCTTTCTTTTGATATGTTACATTCATTCTAAGTCATAGAGGTGTCCGGGGGGGGGGGGGTCCGGGGAGACTAGGGTGCACATTGGTTTTTGAATTTTGAAAATCCATTCAGTAGAACCAAATTTAAGATCTTTTATTTCTTTGACCATATTCTAAAAATCTTGACTAATCTTGACTAATTACAGTAATAATTCCCTTAGAAGTGAGGAGAGAAATCATGTCTCTCACAAGTTGGTTACCACCATTGTTGCTAGTGGCAATATTGGCTTTGACATGTACAAATATTTGTCAAGCGGCAAGGATCCTCTGTGTTAGTCATCAGTTTGGATCCCACCAAATGATGGTCCACACAGTGGCTGAAGGTTTGATAGAACATGGACATGAGGTATACACCATATACAGTGACCGTATGCAGGTACCAATGGGACTTGAGGAGAAGGGATTTAAGGTACAATACTATCTTTTAAATATCATCTATTTCTACTGGTTAGCACAGGATGGGTACCATGCCCCGGAAATTCGGGTGTTCTTGAATGAGGATGAGTGAGGTCTTGGCGAGGGTATTCTGAGCTATAGCTCGAGGAGTCTGTGTGAGTGAGCTGTGAGCGAACTCCCTCGGACCTAGCTCATCTTAACCCAGGCTTTCTCATGCAAGTGGATGAGATGGGGTGAAGATGGGCGAGATAGAGCTAGGGATGAGTTAGGTATTCGGCAGGCTCACTCATACTCGCTCATGCTTATTCATATGCATGCTTATATCATCTCATTCCTGTTTGGTTCATTTTCAAGTTTGAAAGTTCTTTGTCCACAAGGGAGATTTCCCTCTGTCAGTTGGAACTAACAGTTACTGGAGGAAGGTTGTGAGGTAAGTTAGCTTAAGTTGTCTCTTACCTATTTTTGGTTCAATAATGACATTTTTTTCCCGAATTTGATAGGAATTTACACCCCATCTTACATGCATATATATGCATTATATATAGCTAACGAAATAATGTATCTGTCCATCTTTAATGCAAGTGATCTTTATTATTCTGTGTTGCTCTTTGAACATTTTCAGATAGCAATGCCAATTCTAAAAAAACATAGACACGCCTTAGAAGAGAAAGAGGCAAAGTAACAGGGAAGTGTATGCTAAGGGGTACTAGGGGACCACACAGTGCTGGGACTGCCTCCTCCAGGGAGGCACCACATATACTGACAGCGCACAATGTCAATACACATGGTGACGTCCTGGAGGAGGCTGCACCGGGAGATGATGGCAGAAGGGGCTGACGGATTGCCGTCACCCTGCCTCTGTGAGCGGGCACTGTTACAAGAGGGGCAAGTCAGTTGGGAAGGTCAGCTACTGGAGGAAGAATGCAACTTCCAGTCCAGGAGGTCATTGCACAAACAGCGAACCTTCGTTACATCGAGAACTACAAAGATAGGATTCCAGACCTGTTGCACAATTATTCTGCCTTTTCCCAACGTGAGTCATTGTCACAAAGTAAGTTAATTTTTCTTCCTGCAGGGGAACCAGCAAAAGTTGACCCAGTTCTTGTTCTTCTGGGACTTGAACCCGGGACCCTCCAACTTTGAAGCGGAAGCTCTACCCCTGAGCTACTTCCCCCGGCCTGACATTCTCCACCTTCCAGCTACACCTGGATTGGTATGATACACACACTAGGGGGCAGTGATTACCTGGTACTGAGCTCTGTAGAGATCCCCCTTGCAAGGCGGGACCACTCAGTATCTCCACCAGGTACGTGGAATTACTGCCCCTACACTCCTCCCCATCAGCTTCAACCACCATCCACTAGCACCTGGCATTACCCCTCAATCCAGTTACCTAGGAGTCGAGGCTTTATCAAGCAGTGTTGAGGCACTCCTGACTTCCCAGTGGATGTACTGGTACAAGTACCAGATTGGTCGAAGCGTCATCTGTATCATATCGGCCCAGTTCCCGAGTCCTCAATCCATGATTGTGTTAAGATACAGGGTTCCCATACCTTCAATCTCAGATTGCGTTAGGATGCTCAGTTTCTCCACCAATGTAGTGGTCAGTGGAAAATGTCATGGAGAAACTGGGACTCTAACCCAGGACCTTCCAACTTCGAAGCAGAAGCTCTACCCCTGAGGTACTTCCCCTGGTCTGACATTCTCCACCTTCCAACTACACCTGTGGTCTTTTTCACTGAGGGTGAAGATATCTTCAAAGGGTAACAATAGGTGAATGTCATTTCCAAACTGAACTGAAGATATCTTTGAGTTATTGGAGATATCTTGAGAAATCTTATATCTAACCTGTCTTTTGACTGATATACTTGCATTTCTAACACATGTCTTTAGCCTCTGAAGATGGCCTGAAGACCTGTCTTTAACCCCAAATATGTCATTTCACAAGGCCAGTCTATTGGGTGGATGGTGTCACCTCTAGACCTAAAAAGTCTTTAATATGCACCTCAGATAAGGCAATTAGTATATGTTTCCAATGCACATACTCTTTCAAATGATTTTAATCATAAAAGATAATGTTATACATAGTTTAACAGCAAAATTATTAGTACAACAATGCAAGTTATCTTTACTTGTCTCTAAAAGTGAAGAGAGGCCGGGAAAGAGAGGTCCTGGTTTCGTAAGAGCAGAAGGTGGATGGCAGCATGGGTGGGGGACATCATGAGACGGGCTGTTTTCACTCTCTTCAATGAGGTGATTGATTATATTCATTCTCTATGCATTTTCTCCCTATTATTACGGTACATAAAAAACTGCTTGATAAAGTTGGTTCTACCATAGTGGTAAGGAGCTGGGCAGTGTAATCCCATTGAAGCCTGTGTTAACCAAAATGAGACACTGGCCAGGTGATCTGGTAGATTGCCCACCCAGTGGTAGAATCATATAGAAATACTCTCAAACTAGAGTGCCTTGGGCAGAGTGCATGACTCGATACTGTGCATAGAAATAACGTTCTCAGTCCACTACCATAATGCCCACTACCATTAAGGTCGAATCCCACATGGCGAAAAATGGCTGAAATATCTCTGCGATTTTGTCCTTTGCGTTCTAGCTGTGTTCCTGAGCCCCTAGATTGCAAGGATAGCTGCATATTTACTGTGGGATTCAGTCAAAGTTGAACAATCCTTGTGATCTAGGGGCTCAGGAACACCCCTAGAATGCAAAGGACAGAATCGCAGAGATATTTCAGCCATTTTTCACCATGTGGGATTCGACCTTTACCATACTACCTCACATATAAGGCACAGGTTACATGTGAGGATGAACCCTTCTGTGCCTTTTAGAATCAGCAAAAGTTAGGGGTACACCTTATAGGTGGTGATATTGCACCACAGAACAGTACTGAACTGCTCGAAATTAAGACCAAACTGTACCTTATAGTATTCCCTTCAATTCTGGATGTCCCATACTAATTACATCGATATTTACCCTTTTTCTGGTAGGGGCACTCAGTTTAAACTGTGAAAATATAATTTTTTTCTAGCGTAATTTTGAAGACATCAACAACCCTATAAATACTTGGAGTGCTCCTTATACATGAGGTATTACAGTAGGCCCCTTCCCGAACTACCTAGTCTATTCCCGACCCCCCGACCCCATTTCTGACCTTTCTTGCCCATTCCCTATCTTCTCAGCCCCACTCAAGATCTACCAGGCCCTTTCATGAAGACCTGTCTTCAGACCTGTCTTCATGCAACTCTAAAAGTTATGATGATGTCACTGATGAATGGGACACCCCCCTAGCACAGCTATTTATAGTAAGGAGACAGGTTCACTTTGGCATGAAAGTGGTGAGTGGCCCCCCAGTTTTTGTAAAAGATAACATGAACCAGAATAAAGGAAAGGGGAAGTGATAGCCTGAAGATATGCCTATTTAAAGATGACATATGCCAAGATCGATGACAAGTGAGTTATCCTCTGGATGTAAATCCATGACTAGTGAAGACAACTTATATAGAAACAGAATTCTGAAGATATCCACGAAACCATCTTCAGCATATCTTCATTTGTGCCTATCGTTAGTAACGATAACGCTCCACCAGTGAAAAAGACCACTGGATACACACACTAGGGGGCAGTGATTAACTGGTACCTAGCTCTCTAGAGTTCCCCTTGCAAGGCGGGACCACTCGGTATCTCAAGTGGTCTAAGTGCTGTGTTTCATCCTTATCTTCATGTCTGTACTTCATAAGGTAGTTGTTTCAGTGAAAAAATAGAGTTACCTCAGTTTTTTCTGAAGCAGGCTTGAGCGATAATAAGGGAGAAAGGGCCCAAACCTAAGTGAAACGTATTCAAGTTAAGTTTGTGTCAATATGCCCCCTCCCCCTCCCCTTCACCACGTCTTTTTTAGATATCCTATACCTCGCTTTAATTTTTTTTTTGTTTATTTCAACAGCGAGAAAACCACCATTTACGCTGTTTGTGCAATGACCTCCAGGTAGATCCTGTCTACTATCCCTATCTGTATCCCTATCAAATATTAGAAAGTGCCCATATTCAGATGCATGTGTATTAGAAATGCACATCATCAGTAAGACCCCCCTTCACAACATTACCTATACATTTTTGTTTCTTTATAGGTTCAAGACACAGGCACTGGATCACAGGCACTGTATGCCATAAGACATAGGGACAAAATAATTTCGAGGCAGCAGTGAACCAGGCACCTGCAGCAGTTTAATAATTTTTACACATTACATAATGCCACTACAGCCCTATACCTTGACCAGTCCTCCCGATTTACTGGACTATTGCCAATGACACTTGTATGTGAAACAAGAAGGCCAGTAAATTCAGTGATCTGGTTCACTGTTGCCCAGATTGGTGACCTGGCAGCTATGGTAGACTTGGGCTATAGGTAGACTAATAGTCCCATAGCATTAGGTGGGAGTGATCTGATGGTGGTTAGGTTGACCATTGATAGCTGGTCTGGTTAGCTCAAATGGGAGGGCACATCACTTTGGATCTGGGGATCCCTCAATAGGTATTTTAAAGACAGTTTTGTTTTGAACCATGTTGCTTTTTATTAAACAGGGAATCAAAATATTTTACATAACTATTGAAAACCTTGTCTATTTTTTATTTCAGCCAAGACCTATTTTCATATCACGATTAAGTAAGCATTACTGTAAACTGTGCCATGTGTATAACATACTAATTGCCCTGCCACTATGTTATATGGCCGTCAAGTATCTACCATCGTAACAAGTCAAGTTAGCTCCATGGCCAGAGCATTGGACGGCAGATTCAAAGGTCCTGGGAATGATTCCCATATGATGTGCCACCCCATTTATTTTTACAATGAAACCAAATTAATGCTTCCCATTGTATTTTTCACTTTTGGAGTATGTAATAGATGTTGTTATGTTTAACCTATCTTGTAAAAGCTTCCATATTCAAGAATCAGCCTAAGATAATGATAAAACAAATTAATGTGAAATTCCCTTAGACAAAAGAGTCAGAGTCCCAAAATATAATGCTACTTTGTGCCTAAGATTGTTAGTTAGTCCTGATAATCAAGTGGTTATGCTCTTTGCCTTTAACTTAGTAGGCTGGGGTTCAATTCTCCATACCGGCATAGGGTTTTCACAAGTGTTAAATTGGCTGCATTTTACTTGTATATCATTATAGCTATTGGTCACATGACCATACACATAGTAAAAGTATGCAAATAAGCAGTAAAACCAGTTGCAACTAGGGTTCAAGGCCAGGTCAAATTCTGTTACCCCTGTCTCTATGTTATATAGACAGGCTAGTCCAGTCTACGAAGTATGTGCCGTGAGTCTGCCCCTCTCGCTTCCTTGCATCTCCTCTTGCCAATGTGCTGGGTGGTCCCCTGTCCACTTGTTTCTATCCTGATTTGTCAGAGAGAGCCATGTTTCAAGATAGCCATTGAATCAATGTTTTATTAATTCCCCAACCCTCGTCTAGAGTTGTTATTGAAAATCTAGAATAGAAATTCTAGAGTAAAACCACAGGTCTCGCGGATCATTATCATCTTTTGTGATAATTAAAAATGAAGATGTATTTCAATTCTGGCAACTGGCATCATCTTATATATATATATATATATATATATATATATATATATATATATATATATATATATATATATATATATTAGTGTAGATCGTCGTATGTTGTTAGTTCCTTCCTGCTCAGATAGGTGTCACTGCTGATACCTAGCTGACCAGCTTCTACCAAGAAGTCGAGAGATCGACAGAAGAGGACTGGACCCTGTCCACATGCATTACCAGATCTTTTGTACCAACTGAATAAAGTCATGCTCATCCTGAACAAGTCGTGTTATGTGATTTCTTTTAGTGGTCAGCAAACCAAAAAGCCACCAATAATACGAACCATTACAAGTACATTGCAAGTGCATCTAATTTAGTATATTATTTTGTTCATATATCTACCATATACAGTCATATGTTAAAAAATTGGTATGGAAAAATATAATGAGTAAATTAATGACGGAAATATCTCTTTGTTCCTGCAGATACTGAGATACAACACACCAGAAGGTAGCACCATCATGACAACAAATGACAATGCGATGAGAGTACTCAACAGTGTCCTTGGTTCTTCAGGCGAGAATGCCTATGATGTTTTCACCCTCCTTTCAAAAGCAGCTCACAGGGAATGCATTGATATGGATAATGACCTAGCACTGACTAAAGCCATTGCAGATTTAAGATTTGACCTTGCCTTGATTGACAATTTTATCGTAGGTCATTGTTTGGCATTTGCAAGTCTAAAATTCAACCTACCCTTTGTTGTGGTACCAAACAGTCATGACATTGAAATGACAAGGTCTCCAATCCTGCCGTCATTTATTCCCAATGAGTACGTAGAATTATCAGATGAGATGACATTCTCTGAGAGACTTTTGAACATGGTTCATACCTTGTTTGTAAATAATCCCACTGTTAATCGATTTCCAGGTAGAATAGATATCACATTGCTTAACAAATATTCAAAAGACATAAAACTGACCACTTGGCAAGAACTGAACAGGAGGGCCGAACTGTTTCTGCCATCACGAGGGTACATGTTAGAATATCCTGCCCCTCTCATGCCCAATGTCATCAATCTTGAGTGTTTAACTTGTAAACCTGGCAAACAACTCTCTGCAGACCTTGAGTCACTAATTGCTAACTTTGAGGGTTTAATTGTGGTTTCCTTTGGGTCTCTCATTGCTGATTTTCCGGATGGTCTTGCTCGTAAGTTCCTCCAAGCCTTTGATGGTATGAAGGAATTTGTAATTTGGAGGTTTAATGGTAAATATTCTGGATATATTCCTCCTAATGTTAAGTTGATGAAATGGTTGCCACAAAATGACCTACTTGCCCATCCCAAGACTAAACTATTCATCACCCATGCAGGTAATAATGGTCAATATGAATCTGTCTATCATGGTATCCCAATGCTGGCATTCCCATGCTTTGCAGAGCAACCTCACAATTCTGTGAGAATAATGAAACATGGCTATGGCCTCAAGGCTAATATAAAGACATTCACTTCTGAAGAGCTTTTGAGGAAAATGAAGGAGATAATTAAAATTCCATCCTACAAAGAGAAAACAGAGAAAGCAAGTAGGATTTTGAAGAGTGCACCAATGAATGCCTAACAGAAGGCAACATATTGGATTGAACATGTTCTTGAGTTTGGTGGAAGTCACCTTAAGAGTCATGGACTCAACATGCCATGGTATTCTTTCTATATGATAGATATAATTCTATTCCTTGAGGCCATGACCGTTGTGTTTACCTGCGCTGGTACCTTTGTTTGCTGCTGGACCTCTAGAAGATTGTTTGGCGCACAGTCTAAACAGAAACGAGAGTAGCTCAATTATTACAGTTCATTGCACCATGTAGGTCAGCGATGGTTTTGATAGTATAATTATCATGGATCATGATAAGTTTTAGATATAGCAGCATTTCTACTTCTGAACCTTAGTGCATCTGGACATAACGGTGAGTAAACATGATGTACCTGGTAACAAGCTGCTCCTGGGTGACCAGCTGTTAGAATAGCATGTCATGGTAACTAGGTGTGATAATCATTATAAGGTTGAGATAAAATGGAAGGACACATTAACAGGTTGTGTGAGAACATTATAGTGGAACGTCATTGCGTTATATACAAAGTGTTTGAGGTGCCTAAGAAATCAATAACTCTGATGAGTCTGATGATTTTACTGTAATGATTGTACAGGCAGTCATACACTGTGATCTCTACCAGTCCAGGAGCTGCCAAAATCCAATCTCCATGCAGTGGAGGTTGGATCCAGCTTGCTTTAGAATGCCTATCCAGGTGGCAACAAGTAGTTGTGCTTGCTTGTGTGTCAGGAACAGAACTGGATAGGCATGCTGCACTCTCTGTATTTATGGGCCAGAGGCATCGGTAGACAGACGCTGGATAAGTGTGATCAAAACTTACCCCCTGGGAGTTAATGGCTTGAATGAACCTTTTAATACAGCCAAGATATAGGCCTATAAACAAAATAAAGTCTTATAATGTAATGCTCAGTTTAACTTGTTGACTCCCTGACCATGGTAATGGTAGCGGATTGGGTTATATGTATACAAGTGTGTTGTGGGTGCACGAATTGCCCGCATGTGGATTTCGTAGCTTCCACTACAGCTGACACACCTGTAGGGTGTTGCTCCTATTGTAAAAGGAAGAGCTGGCTAAAAATGCCCTCATTTCCAGTCCTTTCTTTCCATGTAGCTACAACTTGTCCCTTTTGTTGCTTACAAGTGGTCATTCAAGTATGGTACTAAAAAGGGGTAGGTACCTAGTTGGGAGAAGGTACCTAGTTGGGAGAAGTTAGTCAGTATAGTATACTTTAGAGTGTGTGACATGAGTAGGTACCTGATAGTGCTGCTCTCTCTGTTTTAAACAAGGCAGGTGACTTTTCAGACTAATGTGGTGAGTGTAATTTGAATGGTAAACCACAGCATGACTTCTTTTGAAAAGAGTGTACCTACTGACAGCTCTTTTTACCATAGGAGCAACACACTCCAGCAGTTATTGTTTGTGTGGATATGTGGACCGCAGGTGCCAAGATCCCAAAAGACCTTTCGGGCTCACTGTGGTGGCGTGAGCACTTGTTGGGAAAGTGTTCTGGTCAATTTGATCACTGGCACTTGTGAGAATGTTTTTAACCTGCTGCCCAGTGTTAGTGTGTCAACACTGAGGCATGGTCATGCGTTACTTTGCGGGGAAGCATGCTTTTATATTGTTTGGGTGAGGCAAGAACAGGTGAGCTGAATCCATGAGGAGGTATTAGCTATTCGATGTGAGATATATATTCCTTGTGTCCATTTTAGATAATAGGTACCATCAGAATGTCACTTTAAATTAGTGTATGAACCTTCTCAGTATCATATAGATATGAAATTGTTTCCTAACTGTCAATTCCTCAACCTATCCCAAGTGTGGCTCAGTCCTTGCAGTGGAAAGGGCTTGTTGCTAGGCAAAAGGCAGCTTTAGACAGGGCAAAAGCTGTATTCTACTAACCACGATATGTACTTTATATTCAAGGAGTGGGTCCTACTCAGTTTTTTTCCAGAGAATCCAAATCTGCCTGGGGCCATTTTGTATTTTGCATATTAAGGCCCCTAATTTGCATATTTAATTAGATAGGCAAAATTCGCTCATTAAGCCTCAGAATGATATCACACACGACTACAATTATTCCAAAATTATCAGTTTTCAATGAAATAGGTTCTGGCAATAGGACTTTACTATTTTAGAATTTTCAGTTCAGCCTTATTTGCATAATTTATGCAAAACATTAAAAAATGAGGTATTTTCACTTTTATTTTGATAAAAATATGAAATCAAGAAAATAAATCAATGAAACTTGTCAGATGCATGATTTATGATTAGGAGAATCATGTGAATGTTAGGACCTTTCTGTGCAATAGGTGTATCCATTATGGCTGCCTTGTTTCAATATGGCTACTATCGAAATCTTCTAAAAACCTTTTTATATTTTTGCTTCTAATTCTAATTCACTTACAAAATCAAATAATAATGCTAGCAGTACTATTCTGGGGTCATGGAATTGAATGTGACCATTTATGAGACTCTCTGGGGCAGCCATCTTGGATTTAGATCACTTTTCTCTCAAAAACCTGAACAAATCCAGATTTTATCTCTGAAATCTACAAGAATACGAATGATTCTTAATAGATGCATAATTATTGATAGAAACCATCAGAAATATGGTACAATCTGGCAGTTTAGTGTAATAAGGTGCCATCATGAGTCTATTCCTCATAATCTGCAGTTTAGTGTATTCTGTATTTCCGTATTAGCTCCTAAATTGGATTCTCCCTTTGGAGTGGGACCTTTGGGCAGAGTGCATGAACGAGCAGACTACCCTCATTAGGGCCTTCCATAGTAACAATCATTATACTAGGCACCCATGTGTCCTTATACATGGACCGTCACCAAGTCTACATGTTGCTCATGTGCCATGGGATTCCTCCTGAACAAACCAAGTTTGAGTGTTTAAAGGTGGTGGTTTGCCTGATTCTGTCCATTTCTTGGTATTTAGCCCAGTTTGTGATCAGGTAAATAGAAGTACTACCCCTAACCTGAATGCACATTTTTCATTATGAGTGAATGGCCATTCTTTGTATCAATAATTGGAAACATGATACCATCCATCATGTTTGAATGTATAGTTTATATTCTAAAGTTTATACCTATCCACCAGAGATTATCAATGCCAAAGTAGTCTGGGGCTTTGGTGGTATGCCCTAAAAAGAAAATCTTGACCATCTTGTGTTAAAAGATCAAAGCTGTGGACTGAGTGTATAGTCATGAAATGAAGAGAGAAAGATGGGTTTAGGGCATACTACTTATAGCTATACAAATAGGCTATGCAAATCATCCATAACCTAAGTCACAGGATCAAAGGAACCTTTGCATGTTCAAGGTAAATGTGCCCAGCCATTTCATTCCCTCATTCTACAATCAGGTGCACTTTGTATAGATTTATGTACAATATCTTTCAGTTTTCTGTTTGTTAAATATTTTACATAAAATGGTGTGTCAAGAACCAAAGATAAGTGATCATAATTTAATAGTGCATTGAGCTTTGATGGTGTTTGGGAAGTCATGGTGTGTTGCCCTCAGTCTGCCTTCCAAATACCCTTGAAAAACAGTTGTTGTCTGAGGCATGTGCCAGAACTGAGATTCCAAGCTCATACTTGGTGTTGTTCCCTAATACTTGTATCAGGTTTGGTCATTCTGGAAGTTGTCTCTCTTTCCTGTGTTAACACAACCTTCTAATTCATATTGCTACTTTGAATATACATGATCCATAGGCAGTCAAATACACTGCACACTCAGTTCTCAGGGTCTCAGTCATGTATAATTGCCCTATGATTTCCCAGGATGGTTGATTGTGTTGTGTCAAGCCTTGAATGCAATTGACCATTGCCTAGCTTGGTTCAGTATTTACAGGCCATGTTAAATACCTCAGGATTATCTATCTTCAAAATTGCCAAGTAGATTAAGGTTGGTCTTGTTGATACAGGGGTGAAGAGGTACCTTATTAGAGACACACACTGATTTAACTTTAGGGAGAACAACACTAAGTATGTCCTTTGTAGTTCCCTGACTGTGGTCTGAGGGCCCCACTCTCTCATGCTGGTATACCTTTATCACAAAACTGGTGTGGCTTTGGATCAACAAAACATGGTTCTACATGAAAACAAAGGTGATATGACATATATACAATGTGATACTAGATGACACTGCTAAGGAAGTGGCCTGAGATGCAGAGCTCTAGAACTAATTACACTATGGATTGCTACATTTCTGGCCCGGAAAGTGTCAATCTTCGGCATGCAAGTGATGAAAGCCCTAACTGCATTATTGAATTGGATCATCTATCATTCTGCACTAGAATTTTGTCCATGTCCTCCTCGTAGCCTGTCATGTTCTTGCCATGGTCTCCTAGCTATTTTCATTTTCATAGCATTGGTTCAGCACTACAAAACCCATCAAGTAATGCTGACACTTGCCCTGTTCAAGTCTACTACCTGCTTACCAGGTATTCTTAGCTCCACAGATGGCTTCAGTCATTATATACTTGCAATACAGCCCTGGTCCGTCTGGGCTGTGTGGATGGCCTGTTCACAGCTCAGCAATCCCAAGGAGCTATTAGATTGTATGATTATATACTTGTACTAAGTCCCGGTCTCTCTGGGATGTGTATACTGCCTAGTCACGGCTCAGCACTCTCAGGCTCACATAGCTATCAGATTGAATTATATACTTGTAGTACATCCCAGGTGCATCTGGGCTGTGTGCACTGCCTGGTCATGGCTCAGCAGTCCCAAGATGCTATAAGATTAAATTATATATAAATTTGTATTACTATGTCCCATGTCCGTCTGGTCTGTGTATATTGCCTAGTCATAGCTCAGCACTACCAGCACTGTTGCTACATCATAATCATTAACCATGACAATATAATTCATCTCAGCTATGCCAAGCTTAACTTGAAATATCAAATGCACACCTCCTTGTTTCCACCATTCTGGCCCAATTCCCATTCTGAACCTTGATACATCTAGGGGCATGATGGTCAGTGGTGACTTGTACAAATACAGTCCTCTCCGAGCCAAAGTCAGAGAGTCTGCCTCTCTGTTGGTCACGCTGGAGTGCTTACATGCAGAGAACCATAGCTTTTCCCTCAGCACACCTACCTTCTGAGAAATGCTGGAATCTCCCATAATTGACTCGGCTTCTGGAAAAGCTGTAACATCCTGTGTCCATCTGTGGCCATGATCATCCAAATAATAAAGCTATTACAAAAACTGTGAGTATTTTGCACCTTCAGACTCTGTTCCTGGGTTTACTGTTACATAAGACTGGTAGAATATTAAACTATGAGTCTCTGCACAGGCAAGTAAAACATGCTGAGTTGATTATACTTTTTAGATTTCTCAGACTCTAATTTTGACTAACATTTTAAGTAGTATAAGTGGAGGTAAAACTGAACTTCAATACAATCTGATAACTGAAATGTACTATGACAATTCAATAAAGGTAGTCAGTGGATACTGGGCCAAATCTTGAGTAATTTACAAATCAGGCAACCCATAGTCTTTGATCACTAGGTCATGGTTCATTGAAGAGGAATCCCATGGCAAATCAACAGCATGTAGACTTGGTGATGGCCCATACATAAGGACACATGGTGCCAATGTACCTAAAGCAAATTCCATGGAAACTGAAGATTTCACTAGCCTTTCATAATTCTAGTGTATCAATTGTTACTATGGAAGGCCCCGATGAGGATAGTCTGCTCCTTCATGCACCCAGCCCAAAGGTCCCAAAGAGAGAATCTAATTTAGGAGCTAATACAGAAACTGCAGGACCTGGTGACAGACTCATGATGGCTGCCAAACTGCATAAGTTCAGGTTGTATTTTCTTGAGTTGAATCAAATGACTGGCACCTTTTCAATGTAGGCGAGCAGTTTCTTTTTCACCGTTTCTCCATACGTTTTTTTTCACCGCTTTATGCTCCATGTTTTTCTCCCTCTCTATCATCTCGTCCAACTTGTCCAGTATTTCTCTGGAAGCATCTTTCACTGCAGCACCTATGTTGTGACCTAAAATATTTATGTGTTCTAGCACCGACTGCACCAAGGGATTGTCGTGTCTGTTAGAATGTCTCACAAAATACACTGGCGTGGTGTAACCAGGGAAATTTGAAGCAACATTGGCGGAAAGGGGAACATGGTCTTTTTCGATGACAGTGTTGTTGGCTTCCTTTCCTTGAACGTGGTGCTTCACGAAGAAACTTTCAAAGTCAAAGACTATTTTATACAGGTATATTTTCATCTTCGAGTTTTTTTTTTCATGCCCGACTCCTCCAAGAGTTGAAAAACAGATTTGGTGGGTATAAAGATGCCCCCTTTGTACCTGAAACTCACTCTGGTGCACTTTCTTGTCACACCCCTGTGCCATAAAGAGATGTCAGGGAACCACTTTAGACTGAATCTCTGTATTGCCATGCGACTTAGGGGGATATCGCAAGGGTTGATTTCATATCTCTGTCCATAACAATGCTATCAGTGCTAGATATTGGGGTCTTTGTTCTATGAAGAAGTGAGCCTACCTTTGGCTAGTCCTTATTACATTATGTACCATAAGCAGGGGCTGCTTGGCACAGCCTTTCTTTCCATATTCTTTTTCCATGTTTTTCTTAAAATCTTTGATTCAAGACCCCTGTCTATCTGATGGTCTCAGGTACAATGCTGCCATCAGAAATGCGAGAAGCTTGTGTTATGTCATGACAACATATGCTACTCAGGTCCCTTTACCACATCTGACGATAGTAAGGGATTTGACTTTCAAACTGACAGAAATGCCATTGTGCGCTTTTTATACTGTAATTCTGTTATTGTATTTAACATAATTATACGGTCAATAGGCACCACTCGTCGTGATTTAAGCTGGATTGGACCCAAAAATAAATATAATAGCATGGGTTAAAAAAATTGTAGGTGTATACTACAGTGGTTGGACGATAAAATCCATATATGGGGGTAGGTTAAAAGAAAAGACCACCCCTTTTTCATGATACCCTCATTTGGGAGTAATTGTATTGAATAAAAGGATTATGACATACTGAGTAGCAAATGTGGTAGTGTAAGAGCACCTCATAGCACATGTCCACCAGGGATGGCGAGGATTGTGATCACTCATCCTCACCAGGGATGGCGACATGAGGGATTACTCATCCTCACCAGGGATGGCGACATGAGTGATCACTCACTTCGCTAGATGAGACTCACACCACGTCATAATGCACATTCTCCACAGATGGCAAGGATTGTGATCACTCACCTGGCTAGATGAAACGCACACCATGCCATAGCGCATGTTCACCACAGATGGTGAGGATCTTGATCACCCACACTCACCATGGATGGCAAGGCTGTTGATCACTCACCTCGCTAGATGAAACGCGCACCACGTCATAGCGCAGGTTCACCATGGATGGCGAGAGTTGTGATGACTCAGACTCACCAGAGATGGCGACGCTGGTGATCACTCACCTTGTTAGATGAAAAGCTCATGATCATCGACATTGGTAATCATGCAGCCTCACATCTGCCAGATCAAAGTATGTTTTGCCAGAGAAGGTATTGCCATATGTATCTTCCCTCTAACCACAGACAAGGTGTTCATGTTCATATTTCCCTATGTATTTTTCCTGTAACCAGAGAAAAGCTGTTTATAGATAGTTGCTTTCATTTAGAGATACCTCTATCTAAATTCAATTGATATTCTCTCTATATAATCTTGTTTGATTCAACTCTGAAGTATTACATGAAAATCAGTGTGAAATAAAGCACATTTGATACGTATGGAACTTATACTTCATGCCCACACTTCCTAGATAGGCTACATGTTGAACAGTGGTGCTGTCTCAACAACTTTGGCAATGGTGGTGATAAGTTGCCACTGTGAGTGAGAGTGAGTGAAAGATGATGCAATCCTCAGACTTGGAGTGACACAAATTCACGTATTGAGTGAGACCAATGTTGGCAATGGTGGTGATAAGTCGCCATTTTGAGAGAAGGTTAACTAGGAGTGATACAAACTCACGCAGTGAGTGAGAGCCATGTGGCAATGCAGGTGAAAAATTGCCATTCTGAATGAGAGTTGACAAACAGTGGCACATATTGATGGAGTGAGTGAGATCCATGTTGGCGATGGTGGTGATAAGCTGCCATTCTGAGTGAGAGTTGACTGGGAGTGGCGCATAATGACGCAGGGAGTGAAATCCATATTAGCGATGTTGGTGATAAGCCGCCATTCTGAGTGAGAACTGACTGGGAGTGGCACGTAATCACACAATGAGTCAGATCCATGTTGGCGATGGTTGGGATAAGCCGCCATTCTGACTGAGAGTTGACAGGCAGTGGCACATACTCACGCAGTGAGTTAGATCCTGTTGGCGACTGTTGTGATAAATCGCCATGCTTTGTGAGGGATGACAAGGGGTGGCACATACTCACGCAGTGAGTGAGATCATGCTGGCGACTGTTGTGATAAATCGCCATGCCATGTGAGACTGACACACAGTGGTGAAAGATGACGCAGTGAGTTATCACTCAGAAAGGAGTCACCATTGATGACCAATCATGGCGACAGATAATGACAATTTGCTGGGCTGTGTCGCTCTGTGTAAGACCCAGGATCCCAATTTTTTCATGCATAGTAGGTAGATATTCAGGATTATTATGCTACATTCCATTCAGGATTATTATGCCACATTCCATTAGTCCATGTAGTCTATTTATATTAGTTCTTGGTCTCTCTCTTTGGGCGTGGGACGATTCTCCTCGAAAATGAACCAAATACATTTTTGCTTACAGCATGTGATTAATCATTCTTTACAAGTCATGTCCAAAAGGTCTTGAAAAAATCGTTAACTATTGCTTAACATACCTAGACATATCCACCCTCCTACCTTTTATTTATTTTTTGTTCCTCTTCATATGTCATATTAAGGTTTTATCGATAAAAAAAGAGAATTTTGGGGTACTTTTAGACCCCTCTCTCCCAATATATGCCTCAAATACATGTCAAATAGGATTCTCCATGTAGCTCTAAGCTATGCCAATCAAAACAACCGATAATGTTTCATTTTGAATGATTTATCCAGCATACAAGTTAAATTGGGCAAATCACCACAAGTAGTGCCCATCGACCATACGTCGTATGAAAAAGAAACACAAGAGTAGACCTTGCAAGGCAGCCTTACTATATTATAGTCCTAAATGCTAAGAATCGCTTATTACATGTAGCAATTTTGCATGAAAGTTATCCATTCCAATAATGTGGGTTAGTATTAATTTTACATTATACTCTATGAGAGATTGTATAATGATAAGGCCATTAGCATTTCTATAATGATGGATCATCAATGCCCTTTGAAAAAATACAAGAGTGGATAAGGCCTGGTTTATACTATGTATTTATTAATATAAGATGTCCCGTAATACGGAGCCCTGGAGGTGACATGGTCATTTTTTTTCTGAACTACTGCAACACTATCTCTAAATTTTGTTTTCCTGAGATTCATTGTTAGAAAGTGTCCTAAAACATTAAGGAAAGTAAAAAAAGCTACAGAAATGTCAAAAACGTTAAATCAAAGTTCAAATTTGAAGCTAGACCTTAAAAATGATGTTTTCATTGTTAGAAAGTGTCCTAAAACATTAAGGAATGTCAAAAAAGCTACAGAAATCAAGGATAGTATAGGTTCCCTAGGATGTGTTACTTCATAGAGTCCTATAGTGCAGACCACCCCCTCCCTCTACCCCCCCCTTAAAAGTAGGCTCCCTTCTATGTTCAGTATTGAGTCCTATGTAAGATAAGGGGTTTATGGAGATGCAAGGAATCTTTATCAGACTGATATTAAATGCAAACAAGGTACCACCTATACTAAAAAAATCCTGCCGAATCCAGAATTTGTGATCTTCATTCTCAGAAATTGACTGAAAGTACCTAAAAATGAGGTTTAATGATGAGAATATTTAAAAAATGTACAAAAGTAATATTAAAAATTATTGGGACCTTTTATAAATACAACATGCTAATGAAAGTCAGTACCTCAATCTACATATCCCAATGTCTTCCTATCTCTTAACCTGACAAAATACTGCCTGTGTATGGCTCTGCCTATCCCACATACTGCCTATCCCTTAGTCTACCTATCACTCATAATACCTCTCTCTTAATATCTAGAGTTTAATCAGGTTTTCCCTCAAAAGGGTTAAAGGATCAAAGTTTGCCTCTTACCTTTGTACCTACACAGAGAGAAGAACACTGATTGCTTTGACGCATACTGCACAGGTCACAATTTGTCTCCAACATGACATGTATAAAGGCATGTCAAATGAGGTTGACCCTCTCATATTTGGTTTGTCAACTCCATTTGACATGCGTAATGAAGACACATCACATATTTCTGATCCATTCACCTGAGTGCTAGGTAATACTGTGAGACAATTATGTAAGGGTCAAGAGCAGTCAATAACTATGTACCAATGGTTCAATCAAGGGAGGCCTATAATAGAAGGCAGGGGATATCATAGTCCCACAGGCCTATAACACTAAGGCACTTTTTCCTATCTACAGAACTCTTACTTGACTGAGGACCTCTATGCAGTTCATAAGACAAGGGCATGGAGGTGCATGGCAATGCCATATGTCTCCCTGTACTGTAGATACCAAGATTATAGATTGTGGGTTAGAATACAGTCCTTTGGTATTTTCACTGACCCACACATAAGGTGTCTAACCACTCCAGTTGGAGTATTCAGGATGGTGGGTGTCTATTTTGATATTCAATAACAAATGCAGATTTAAAAATGAAATAGAATTCACTACCATTTATTGATAGTATTTACAGACCTTAGTGATATATTCTTTATGTAAACAAAATGACACAGATACATCAAATGTCTCAAGTGTTTGTAGAACTTCTTGGTAGTGATTAGTCCTGGTACCAAAATGGTTGTTTGCTCCATCTAGTGGAATATCCTAGAACAGTTATGTATGTCAAACCATCACATGTCAAGTGCCTTCGACATGGCCGTGACCCTAGTCAACTCACAGATGACATGGCATTTTAAGGCATGTCAAATCATATGAGGATTACTGTGTGCTACAGTTGTCATGGTGACATATGTGCACATGTCCCAATGACGTGTGCTCTCTGTGTCAAATCAAGTTGACATGGGTATACATGTCATTTTGTCAGGAAGACTTTTTTTCAGTGTAACTTTATCTGTACATTCCATCAGTCTACATATCCTCAATCTGCCTATCATTTATTTTACCTATCCCTCATGGTGACTATCCCCCAACTCTGCACATCTCTCATGTTTGACTACCAAACAATCATATTTCCTTTAAATGATGCTCACCTTAGAAGGTACTTTCCATGCCTCTCTCTTAAACTGTTTTGTACACATTCTACCTATCCCCCTTGTTGCCCATCCTTTGAAATACAGGTCCAATCTCTCATGGTCACTTTATAGTTTACCTGGCCATCTCGACCAATCTTCATTATGATGAGCAAATCTAAGTCAACCTATCCCCTAAGGTATCAAGGCAACAGTCTACCTCAACCATACATCTACCTATCATCCATAGTACATATCCTTCCGTTAACCTATCTTTCAGGTTGCCTATCCTTCATGGCATATATCCCACTTGGCAAAAAAATGTTTTCTTCAATGTTTGCAGACGTTTTTATTAGGTTTGGGTAAAAATCTTGGTAAAAAGAAATGTTGAAAAAATGTTAAAAACATTACGTCAAAAAACCTGAAATAAAACAAGATGTTTTTATAATATGTGAAAAAATGTTTTTTGAGTACATGTTTTGACGCTATTTCAACATTGAAAAAGCATTAGGCAAATTTAGGAACCAAATAAAACATTATTTTAATGTTAAAAACATTTTTTTTAGCCAAGTGGGATCCCTTAGTCTACTTGCCAAGTAGAGGTTTAAAAAACAATTTTTGGAGTACATGTTTTATCTACGTTTAAAACAAACTTAAGATGCTGAAATGAATGTTTGTTTTATATTTTTTTTGGCTAAGTAGGATAGATCCCATATGGCAAAAAAAATTGTTTTCAAATGTTTGAAATGGGTTTGGGTAGAAAAATATGCAAAAAGAAAAACATTTATTTTCAAGTTGAAAATATGTACATTTAGAAACTTTTGAACATAATAAAAAGTCTTCTGATGTTTGTTTTTCAACATCTGTTTAATGTTTGTAAAATGTTTTTTAATGCTTGTTTTTGTTTTTCCCCTACTATAAAACCTTTTGATAAAACATTAGTTTTTAGTGCATGTTTTAAACAAACATTTGAACAATTTAGGAACCTAGAGAACTTTTTTAACATTAAAAAAAACATTTTTTGCCAAGTGGTATAGCATGAGTAATATGCAGCATGGGGGATAGGGAGAGAGGAATAGACATCAAGAGGGATGTGAAGCAAGTTGGATAGACGGCTAGCATAATGATAAGCATGGCAGGGCATATACAGATAAGCATGGTAATTCAAGAGGCTGAGGGATGTGTAAAGTAAGCATGAGTGATATGCAGGCTAAGGGGATAGGCACCATGAGGGTTGGTTAAACTGAATGATTGACAGATTGAGGATAGGTAGACTAAGGGAAGTAGGCACAGGGAGGATAAGTTAAGGTGAGAAGTCAGCTTTAGCCTTTATGCCTTTTGGATATAGCCTTACTTAACTCAAGGTGCTTTGAATTCAAGAGATAGGCAGTATGAGTGATAGGTAGACTAAGGGATAGACAGTATGTTGGATAGGCAGAGCGATGCGCAGGCACAGTCCTTGCCAGATTGAGAGATAGGCAAACATTTGGATATGTAGATTGGTTATGAACTTTGGTTTATGTGTTTTATTTATAAAGAATTCCAATATTTTTCCAAAATTATTTTTGTACATTTTCAAAATATTTTCATCATCAAACTTCATTTTTGGGTAATTTTGATCAATTTCTGAGAATCAAGACTATAAATTTTGGATTCAGCATTTTCTTTTTGATTTAGTTGGTACCTTCTTACCATCTGCTATCAACCTGACAAAGGTGCACCACAGTTCCATAAACCACCTAATCCTCTAAGGGAATCAACACTGAACACACAAAGCAGTCTACCTTTAAGGGGGGTAGAGAGGGGTGGCCTGTTACACTCTTCCCATAGACTATGCTCTCAGTAACACATCCTAGGGAACCTATATCATCCTTGCAGAAATGTCAAAAAACAACGTTAAACTTAAAATGTAGCTATACCTTCAAAATGATGTTTTCAATGGTAGAAAATGTCAGAGAAAAAACACTAAGCAATGAGCATGGAAGCAGCTTAAAAAATGTTAAATGATGTTGAAAAACGTTCTTCACATTGTCATAACATATAGCCCTTTAAGGGCCGCTGATGCAGGAGTGCATCATGCCATTTGGTCGCCATGATGCACCAATGAAGTGCGGTGCTGGCAAGCTGTCTCACCAGCACTTCATAGTGCATCATACCGACCAATGGGCATGATGCATTAAAGCATCAGCGGCCCTTAGAGGGTTAGAAAAGATGATATTCAAGGTCTACCTCGATTTCAATTTTGAACGTTGCTTCCAAAGAAATTCGTTATCTCTACATAATGAATATCCTGGCATAATTGTCATCCCCAGATAAGAAATATCTCTAGGTATTTGGTGGTAACAATTATCCCATGATATATTTCTTATCTAAGGATAATGATTATCCCAGGAAGTTTGTTATCTAGAGATAACAATAATCTCAGGATATTCCTTATCTGAAGATAAGAAAGATCTAGAGATAATGAATACATAGAGATATTTCATAGCTTGGGATCACGATTATCCCAGGATATTTGTTATCTAGAGATAATGAATATCGAGAGTTATTATACGATTTCTGTGATTCTGAGTGCTTTTCCTGGATATTCCCATGCACATACCTGTCGATATTGCAACAATGATGCATGCAGCATGACTTTTGTAAGGAGGCATGTTATCCATGTAATGAGGCATGTTATCCATGGATAACATGCCTCCTTACATGTCCTTACATGTTATAAGTTACATGTTAAAACCTACGAAATCTTTCATTGCCAGGGAGGGGTCGAACCTGCAGTCTCAGATCCCAAATCAAACTCCCTATGCAGTGCACCACAGGGACTGACAAGAAACGGTGTGTGTTTGCTTCGTTAGATTGTAGATTGTAGATTCGCGTCCGAGCGATAGACCATCGGTACACACACCTCCACGAGTCCCAGGGAGGGGGAACAATTTTTGTTTTCAACTTGAATTTATTGATTGTTTATTGATTATAATATGGAAGGGAGGTGGAGGTAGACAGGGGACCCTCGTTGCATGTTATTGTTGGATAACAGTCACACGTCATGACATATCCATTAGTTACTTGTTCAATATTTCTTATGTGGGGATAACGATTATCCCATGATATTCGTTATCTAGAGATATCCCTTATCTGGGGATAATGATTATCCCAGGATGTTTGTTATCTCTGGATATTATTTATCTTCAGATAACAATTATCTACCAGTCCTCTACCCACCTCCAGTCCCCCGCCTACCTCCAGTCCCCCGCCTACCTCCAGTCCCCTGTCTATCTCCAGTCCCCTGTCTACCTCCAGTCCCCTGTCTACCTCCAGTCCCCTGTCTACCTCCAGTCCCCTTGTCTACCTCCATTCCCCTGCCAACCTCCAGTCCCCTGCCAACCTCCAGTCCCCTGTCAACCCACTTCCCTTCCATCCTCCAGCCCCCTGTCTACCTCCAGTCCCCTGTCTTCCTTCAGTCCCCTGTCTACCTCCAGCCCCCTGTCTACCTCCAGCCCCCTATCTACCTCCAGCCCCCTGTCTACCTCCAGTCCCCTGTCTACCTCCAGTCCCCTGTCTACCTCCAGCCCCCTGTCTACCTCCAGCCCCCTGTCTACCTCCAGCCCCCTATCTACCTCCAGCCCCCTGTCTACCTCCAGCCCCCTATCTACCTCCAGCCCCCTGTCTACCTCCAGTCCCCTGTCTACCTCCAGTCCCCTGTCTACCTCCAGTCCCCCTGCCTACCTCCA
Source organism: Acholoe squamosa (assembly GCA_949317995.1). NCBI lineage: Eukaryota > Metazoa > Annelida > Polychaeta > Phyllodocida > Polynoidae > Acholoe > Acholoe squamosa. Next base: position 16,892,193 of record OX439041.1, read on the forward strand.
GTCCCCTGTCTTCCTTCAGTCCCCTGTCTTCCTCCAGTGCCCTGTCTACATCACCCCCCTGTCTTACTCTACTCCCCTGCATTCCTCTACTCCCCTGTCTACCTTCACCCCCTGCTTTAGTCCATCTGTTATCTCTAGATATTTCTTAACTTTGGATATTGGTTATCTCTGGATATTTGTTATCTTGAGATATTCATTATCCTGAGATAACAAATATCTCGGGATATTTGTTAACTTAGGAAAATGTTAGAAAAAGTGTTGCATAGTAGTTGAGAAAAAAAGATGACCATGTCACCTCCAGGGCTCCGTGCAATAAACGCTGGTTGCTCCCCATTATCACTTTCTGACCCCAATCATTAAACAAGGGATCACATTTGTCTCTCTGGAAATGCATATGGGTTCCTTGAAGGGATAACTGCACTTCATAGCAAACATTCACCATATTACAGGGATAACTTGCTTACCATTAAGGAGTGAAGTCATGGCTTTCCGAGATGGTTTACCAACAGTTTTGTTAGTGGTAATATTGGCTTTGTCATTTACAAATATTTGTCAAGCTGCAAAGATCCTCTGTGTTGGTTATCAGTTTAGATCACATCAATTGATGCTGCATACTGTGGCTGAAGGTTTGAAAGAACACGGACATGACATATATACCATATACAGTGACCGTATGCAGGTACCTAAGGGACTTGAGGAGAAGGGATTTAGGGTATGATATTTTATCTGTATTTTTAGGAACTTATTTAGAGCCTGCTGCATTGAAGGTTGCCAAGTGGATTGATGTTATTAGAAGTCCTCTAACCTTTACCAAAATTGCTTGAAATAACACATATGTGACATGTACTGGGAGAAGGGGTCTTAAAGCCCCCCTGCACTAATCCCCCTTTTCGCAGATCATGCCACATATATAGATATCTCATACATTTACATAGATTCCCTTCTCTTGTAAGTTCATGACAAAACTAGTAATTGGATAACCCATTTATTTGCTAGGGAAAGAAAGCTTGTTGGTATGTTTTTTTGTATATATACATATCGAGCTGCCTGTCTTATGGATGTCCACATGTACATACGATGTCCATATGTGACATGCAGTAGTCTGAATGTCACATATGGATTTCCATATGCATCTTAGGTCTGTATTGTTTTGTACTAATTCAATACCTTTTAACGTAGGGAAAAACAGGACCCAGATATTTGGTAGAGCCATTTGGCAGCTAAGAAAAGCATTGTAAGGATTGTACCACACCAGCTGGCGGCATCATCATGGCCACAAATGACAATGCAAGGGGGGGCACTTGACAGCATTCTTGGTTTTTCAGGCATGTTCTCAACTTCTTCTCAAATGCAGCTCTGAGGGATTGGATTGATATGGATAATGACCTGGTACTCACTAAAGCCATTGCTGATTAAGAATTTGATCTTGTTCTTATTTACAATTCACCCATAGGTCATTACCTGGCATTTATATGTCTAAAATTCAACCTTCCATTTGCTGTGGTACCAAGCAGCCATGATATGGAATTGACAAGGTCTCCAATCCTGCCATCATTTATTCCTAGTGAGTTCTCAGAGTTGACAGATGACATGACATTCTCTGAGAGACTTCTGAACACTTTTCATGCACTGTTAATAAGAAGTCCCCCTGTGAATCAATTCCCATGTAAAATAGATACCACATTGCTTAACAACTATTCAAAAGACATAAAACTGACAACTAAACACTTGTTAGAGTATCCTGCTCCAATCATGCCGAATGTCAATAACCTTTAATGTGTAAACCTAGAGAAAAACCCTCTACATACATTGAATCACTTATTGCTCACTCTGAGGGTTTAATCGTAGTTTCATTTGGGTCTTTCATTGCTGATTTTCCGGATGATCTCGCTCGTAAGTTCCTGAAAGCATTTGGTGAAATGAAGGAATTTGTGATTTGGAGGTTTAATGGTAACTATTCTGGGGATATTCCTGCTAATGTTAAGTTGATGGAATGGTTGCCACAGAATGACTTACTCGCTCATCCAAAGGCAAAACTCTTCATCACCCATCCAGATTATAATGGTCAATATGAATCTGTTTACCATGGCATCCCAATGTTGGCATTCCCATGCTTTTCAGAACAACCTCACAATGCTGTGAGAATGATCAAACATGGCTATGGCCTGAGGGCTGACATAAAGACATTCCCTTCTAACAGGCTTTTGAGGAAAATGAAGGAGATAATTAAAAATCCATCCTACAAAGAGAAAACAGAGAAAGCAAGAATTTTGAAGGGTGCTCAAATGGATGCTCAACAGAAGGCAACATATTGGATTGAGCATGCCCTAAAGTTTAGTGGAGATCACCTTAAGAGTCATGGACTCAACACACCATGGTATTCATTCTACATGATAGATATACTTCAGAAGTGTGAGTCACCCATTTAAGTAAACACAGTGCATGCTATGCAGCTGAATACTACAGCCTACTTAGATTATGTCTTATAATCAAATCTGTATCAGTAAAAGTTCAGTTTTTCTTGGGAGGGGGGCATCAATCCCCATCAATCTATGTAGGGTTCATGTTTTCATCATTGTTCCATGTACTCTAAAACCTCCTCAGCTATGGTTTGAGTAAAGGTTTTCATGGCTATAATCAAGGTCCATCTTAATAGACACTCAAGTGCATCCAGTTATACTCTTACATATTAGCCAGCCAAGCGTAGCACTATATCTTCCTGTGCCCCGTCAGAACAACTCTCTGCTTATTTTACCATCAGGCACAAACTGATTAATAACATAGCCTAATATACTTGTGGGTGCATGATTGCATGAGCAGAATGTACATTGTTTTGATGTAGTCTATCTGCTGAGCGGATACATTTGCAATAGATTGATTTTAACTGATTATCATTTGTAGAATTTATTTTTGATTATTACTTTCATATGGTGTAACCAACACAATTATAAATAAACGTGTCACCAGAAGTTTCCATCTGTCACCAGAAGTTTCCAGAATTCTTAACAATAGCTCTCCTATAAATTACAGAATATATGAGTGAAGAATTGTGCCCCCCCCGAGGGAAATGTCAGGACTATATACCGCTGAGACTCTAGGATCTACCAAATGGCTTTGCACATTGTAGTGCATTAAAGACAAACGCTGCCCAGTACACAGAAGCCACCTGGTGGCAGAAATTAGAACTCATCGGTTATACGATTTTAATGATTTTCCCCACCCTAACTGGACCACTTTACCTGTACATATTTTTTTCAGATCATTTCTGATCACTGTAGTTACACTGGAGACATTTATATGCCATTTGTATTCCCATAAGACCCTATAGTTAAGGGGAAATTAATATTTTTGAAAAAAATCACAACTTTTTCATTTCTACCGTGACCCCCTATTTTTCTTTTTTCAAAATGTTTGTATAGATGTCCTCTTTCTATCCAGAGGATCTTGTAGAAATATCAGCAGAGGGTCAGTATTTATGATAATTGATATGAAAAATAGGTTTTACCATTTATCACTCAATGTGTTCTTCTGTAAAAGTAAGCACTGTGACATAGGGATTTTTTTTTGCACTTTCTTATTGTTGATATATCAAACTAATGTAATCCAGAGTTATTTGAGATTATCAGCAGCGGAACCCGATCTTGGCATCTGCTAGCATTTGTCTTTAAATTTGATAGCACAGAAAAAAAACTCCGAAATCCATTATATACCACTGTTTTTATTTCAGTCGTTTTGAATAACCATTGACAGGCATAACATCACAATATGTGCAGGCATGAAAGATACTTCGAAGTGGTCATAACTATCTCAAGCATTTGTTCTTTATTACACAGTTAGATCTAGGTGGCCACTGACACACACCATGTATTTAACCAACATTTAATAGTCCTTGGGCCCAAATGAGCTTCCAATACCTGAATACCAATCCTAGATAGTAAACCAGGCAATGTCTTTTTTTTTTGATTACTACCTGTCTTAGGAACCCAAATGTCGAGAATGACCTTTCTGTGTGATGCTGCCACCTGGTGTTGGATATTGGTAGTATTACCATTGGCTAGTCAATAATGCTTTGCATCTTGCAGGATCCCGAGGCTGAGCTGGGCAGCCCAAAGGTCTAGCAATGTGCTTTGGGGACTTTGTTATGTCCTAAAACCATTGTCAGGTTTGCTATACAACATTGGTACCGAAAGGTATCTGGGCCCAAGGACATAAGTGGAGGGCAGGTACAGTACAGCAAGGGCTGACCTGTACTTTTAGGCAGCCCGGGTATTCAGGCACCTCAGGCTTGTAAAACAGGCTGCCCTGTATTTAAAGGCAGCCCAGTTCTTCACCGGGGACTTATGTCCGGCAAATTCTTTAAAAAAATTCGCAAATTACATTCATTAAAAGGTACAGTGAGTTATGGCACTATAAGATATGAACTGTACATACTTTCCAGCCTGTGCTCTGTTTTTCAACCACAGTTTTCTATTTTTATTCGACACAAGCTTACTGCATTTATCACAATTATCTTATTAAGGGGGAAATCCATTTGTATACACATTAATTGTTACATATTGATCCATGTAATAAAATTCAACACTAACTTAATTGGTTGTTCCAGATTGCTCGTTTCATTTCAAAGCATTATATGCAACCAGCCAAGTTTCTTCATAATGCATTTAGACCTCGTTTTCCATTTTTAACATGATAGAAATGTGATAACTATGGCACCACAGTCTTCCTTAGTAGTACAGTGCTGTAGTTCTTAGTTTAACTCTCATCAATACTGAACTTCAATCATCTTTCTTTTTTTCAGAAGAAAATTGCCTGGGCCAAAAAGGATTACCCAGTAATTTTTAGAAACTGAGCTAAAGAAAATAAATGATTTTAGACTGATGAATGTCTCCCATTATAATTAAATTGGCTCTGGCTGTGTGGATAAAGTATTCCAAATAAAAATTCATTTTAAAAAAAGACACCTTTAAAACCAAAACCTTTGTTGATAATTTCTATATGCAGTGATCATGCGAGTCCACTGACTCATCTCCCTGGTCCCACCTAAAGATGAAATAACCGAGTCCGAAGCCAACCACGACTGTCAAACATAGCCATAGGTTAAAGGTCATGAAGACCAACATAAGGAGGTAGGAAAGCCCCATCTGTACCATGTGTAGCAGCGTCTGTATCACGTGACTGCAGCTACACATCCTCTGTCTGAAATTAAAGGGGAAAAACAGGATTCATCAAAAGCGAATAGAATTCTATGGTAAGGACCACAGGCTGAAACAACATAGTATATGAGGCTACTGATGGAATATGTCGGATGTAATGGTGAAGGCGAGACACTGTCGTCTGGGTCAATTTGTATTACAGGTGGCACCCCTCTGGGGAAAAGTATAGACAGTAGGGCCACCTACAATTTTACCTAGAGCAGTGTGTCTTGCCTCCATATATACTATACTTAAACATGAACTAGCAGCATATAATTCTTTCAGCTTGTTGTCAGGATTCCAAATTCAGACGTCTTAAATCTAAAAAGTAATTGACTAGTACTAAATATAGACCATACTTTATTTGCTAACTACTCTATCTACTCCTTTTCCCCATGATAATCTGGCTATTGTTTATCTTAAAGAATGTGAGATTTTCACCTAAGATGCTACATCTTGGGTGCACACAGTCATTAATTCCACTCGTTGGATATACATGTAAAGGCCTATGGCTATAGGCCGATAACACCACTTTTCTAAGTTAATAATGAACTAATAATGACATTTAATTGTCCGCCAACATCTACCAACACATTAATTTGAGGTTAGATTAGTGCGTGAACAACATTTAAGTAGGATGCAAAATTAATTGACTATGGTTTTTTAAGCTTCTCATGATTAATGGCAAAGAGCAGATAGATCTATGCCCATTGGTCATCCTGTTGGGTAGCCATGGTGAGTAATTCAGCTGTGCTGCATGCATGCTGGACCTTGAGCACTTCCAAATAGTTTGGCATGATGCACTTGTGCTGGTGAGTAGACATGCCAGTTTAAAGAACATGCGGTTTCTTTTTGCCAAGTGGGAAACCTACTTCTGGTGCCACTACCTTACAGGCTACACTACACACTGATTATTTCTCAAATGTATGTAAATTTATGTATGTATCCATATATGACAAGTGCCACAACACAGAAATTATAGATGTACTTACGCTATAGATGGTTTGATATTCTTTGTGTTCCTTAACTTCTTCAGTAGGTAGGACCTAGAGACCTTGAGTCCTTCATATAGAACCGTGGCCACGAGAATCACGATACATGATCCCAACAATCCTGGAGTAAAATTTCACAAACAATGTTGTAGATATCATTGATGAAAAAAGATCTGATTTAAAGGATGATATAGTAGCTCTATTTAGGGTAGGCTAACCATGAGATACCCACATGCATTCAGACATGGAAATCCTTTTTCGGGATCATGGGCATCAAAATTGGCATCCCCAAGGCAAAAATTTAAAAGAATTCTGAGAAAAGAATTTTTCTCGACCCTGTTACCCGAAGACTACAATCTTTAAATATCTAGAAATATTTACATGATAGAACGACTCACCTTGCCAGGTGCTGGTCACCCATTCCTCAAACAGAATCACCGTGTTATAAGTTATATGGAAGAAACCCTATATATATATGAGGACAAAGAAAGGGCATCAGTATAATATTCATCCCAATGAAGTCTAATCAAAGTGGTCAAAACGTTGATAATATAATATTCATCTCATCACAATATACATTCTAACTGTTAGTATTTATTCAACAATAAATGCTGTGCCTGTTTTTTTTTGTGCATCTCCCGACTATAAAGTATCAGTAAACGAATTGCAAATCTGTTCCAAGATGCATGGTCAAATCATCAATTGATGACGATGAGCTTTCAATGTCCCCAGGATAATGGGGCATGCCTTACATGTCCACAGGGGAACTGAGCCAAGATTTTCTTTAAAGTATTGAATATTATTGTTTCATCCACCCCTATGCATCAGGTAATGAGGGAGTAAAGGGTCCAGACATCCTTTCACAATAAATGAAAAAGTTAGATATATTTTTATAGCAATACCCTTACCTAAATTGAACTTGGATTGATGCTTACCTAGGCTCTTAAACAACCACTTATCTTAAGTCTGTTTCAGTCAATATCGTCATTGAAAATTATACTTTTCTGCACTTACATAATGTCTGGCTGCAGGAGCTCCACCACTGCCATGTCCGGCCCCATGCCCGCCTCCTGGAATACTGTCTGAGACAGTGGTACCGGGCTCCATGTTGTGTCCAGTACCATGCCCATTACTGTGCCCGCCGCCTGTGTTCAATGTGTTATCTGTCACAACATGTGACCCGCCATGGTCCATTGAACCTACACACATTATTTATGTAGAGCTGCATTTAGATAGTATCAACAGCAGATTTTGAAAAGGAGGTATCATGGCCCCATCTCAATAAGATAGGGGCACACTAAAGTACTTTTGGGAAGTAATGGGACACAAAATTTAGACTTAAACTCTTGAGATTGTCAAATAGGAGGGGGCCTCCCTTCTCCCATTTAAAACACCACTGCATACATGTTTTATTTTGCTTTACTCAGTGGGGAGTTGTATAATAATTACCATTAATAAGACATAATTAAGATACATTATGGAATTTGGCTGGGATGATATTGGGGGAAATCTTGAAATATGGTCTCAGTGGGTCCTCTTCATGATAATTATGACACGCTTAAAGTATCATAATTATGGTTCGGCTATGCTAATGATATAATCAGGTAAAATGTTTACAATTATCTGGAGTATCAAATTAGAATAAGACTTTAAATGACTTTAGATTAAGAAGAAAGGTCTCTATATATATACCTGATGTGTCTCCTGGAGTCATTGCCCCATGGCCTCCTGATGTAGTGTTAGAGCCCATGGTACCATGGTGTGTGGTACCACTAGATGTACCATTGGTATTCATACCACCATGATGCATGGTGCCCCCAGAGGTTCTGTTTGAGTTTGCAGTGTTATGGTGCATGGTTTCATTGGTTGTAGCAGGGGCAGAGTGCATCATGTCTCCATGATGATTGCCCATGGCAGTGCTGGCAGTGCTACTGTCCATAGTCATGTTTGACATTGAGTGGGGGTCCTGAAAATATAAAGGGAAAATAATAGTATACTTAAAGTTTAACAAGAATATGCTATTCACAAATACATCAGCTATCCATGACTAGTGAGAAAGGATGTTGCTTGAAGGTGTTGCTGGTAAAACAGGCAGGGTAAGAGGACGGTAGAGGAGGCTAGGTAGGATCTAAAAGAAGAAGAGCAGAAGTAACAAATGCAGCAACAAACAGAGAGACAGGAAGAACAAGGGAGTGATCTTTTTTAAAGGGGAATGAGGGGCATCATATTTTTCTCCTTGTTCTCATGACTCTCTAGAAATGCACAAACAAACTAAGATAAAACTTTTGGTTCTAAATTTAGTCCGGTTAGCTAAATTAGCCAAAGCTCGAACCTTATATAAGAACACAGAGAATGTGTGTATGGTTGGAAAACCGACCAACTCAATGGGTATAGGGTCACCGGTGGCTGTGAAGGGTTTTAACCATTATGTCTCCTCTTAATTTTGATGGTTCCTGTGGTATCCATATAGCACATCAAAATTGTAGAAGTTTATTCAATGATAGGCATCAGTTTTTCCTAGAAATTAAGGACATGCATATTAATTGTTTAACCCTTTCAGAAACTTGGTATCACCAGGATATCAGAGATGGAGACATTGCTGTACCAGGTTACCAATTTATACGGAATGGCAGGCAGGCACTAAATGATAAAGGTGAAATCAAAACTGGAGGTGGACTCATGGTTTACTTAAGCAATGATGTCACCTACAGCCGCTATGCCAATGGTACCCATGACAATAATGATAATGATCTGGAACTACAAATGTTCACCATTTCCAGGGTCATGTCCAAACCAATTATGCTTCTAAATGTGTACAGACCACCTACTGACAGTGATCTTCCAAGGACAGTAAACTTATTAAAGGAAAAAATTTGATGATTTAGATCATAATAAATATTCTGAAATCATCATGATTAGAGATTTCAATGTTAATTTCAAGGCCCCAAACCATGATCAGGATAAGTTAAGGTCCATGACCTCAGCAAGAGGGTTACAACAACTTATAAATAATATCACTCACTTTAATCTAAATGGAAATCATACTATTATTGATCTGAATTTACAAATTCTCTCCACATTACTGCCTCTGGTACCCACAGAGTTGTAATCAGTGATCATGAAGTGATATATGTTAGTCGTTGTCACATATCTACACCAAAGATCCCACTAAAATTTTCAGGTAGATCATACATGCATTATGATAAGGATAATCAGTGTGACAAAACGTGGGAAAACCTAACATTATGGGGATTTAGTAACCTATCAGAATACTTTCTATCGGTTTTCTTACATATTTGGACAGTTACAGACCCTGAATATTGGTCAAAGGCCTCTTATAAAACACTGCTAAGCATGTCATCATGTCCAACATGGAAATTACATCTGCAGGCTGACAGAAATGTGATATCCTTAGTTCATGTATATTTCTATCTGATTTAAGTAAACAGTTGACCAAGATATATCAAATAAACCAATTAGACCATAGTTGTTTCCATTGAAATGAGAATGTCTCAATGATCATTTTGATATATGGATCATCAAAATATGACAAAGGGAAGCGGGAGAAAGTTCCATGACAATGTGTGAGGTTATACAATATTCAGCACTGATTGTGCCCCCTGGTGGCATTAAAGAGTACTAAATCCCCATAATGTTAGGTTTTCCCACGTTTTGTCACTATTCTTATTCTTGGATTAAAGAATCTCACCTGGAATAGCTTCTGGGAATCAAATAGCCCCCAAGGGCCTGGGACATATTAGTTATGTATATCACAGACCTATTGGACATCATGTGCCCCATTATAATTTTAACATAAAGCAGCAGAAAACGCCCTGGGTTAAAGATGACTTGATGCAAAATATTGTGGACAAGAATATTGCAGTTGCAAAATCCAAAAGGACCTTAGATTTGGATGACCTCAGAATTGCTAATATTTTGCAAAAGAGATGTAGGGCTCAATGTAGGAGAGCTAGGCACGAATTCCATCTCAATGAGGTTGAAAGAAACAAAGACAAGCCCAAAGCTTATTGGGTGAGTATTAATAAGGTAATGAATCTTAAAGTTGGAAATCCACACCTTTGTTTGGTAGACAAAACTAATAACATTGATATACCATCTGATAGCACAGCAGGATTCATTAACACCCACTTTGCCACCATTGGTGACAAGCTTGCTGCAGGCCTTCAGGAACCATGGATGCCTTTAAATGATGCTATTGACCCAACCTTTGAATTACACCCTATTAACATTGAGGACTTACTTTTATACATTAAGAAAAAATCAATATCAATAAATTGTCTGGAGTTGAGCACATAAAAATCTATGTCCTTAAGGATGTATTATTAGAACTTAAAGCCCACTTCTTCCATATTATCAATCTGTTACTGAGAACTTCAACATTCCCTGATAGTTGGAAGATAGCATTAGTTTCACCACTTTCAAAAGGGGGTGACACCACAGATGTTAACAACTTTAGACCCATTTCCACCTTACCACTTCCAGCCAAAATTCTAGAAAAAATAATACACAAACAAACTCTTGATTACCTAAATAATCATGATCTTTTATCAGAAAATCAAGATGGCTTCAGACCAGGACGCTCTACCATTGATAGTCTTGAGAAATTAACCGACAATGTATTTCAGAACTTATACAATAACCACTGTACAACAGCTATATTTCTAGATTTCAAAAAAGCATTTGATACTTTAAACCACTCCATTCTCTTCCAAAAACTTCATCTTCTTGGCTTTATGGATAGTACTTATAATCTTTTCAAAAATTATCTCACAGAAAACAATGAACAAAGGCAAATAACTGCATCTCAGATGTACATCCCATTACCTGTGGTGTCCCCCAGGGCTCCGTCCTTGGTTAATTATTATTTCTGATGTACATTAATAACTTTGGTCAATGCCTTAGTATACTAAACGTCCAGCACTATGCAGACAATACTGTCATTTATATGTTGCATGTCCCTAGTGATCAACTAGCAAGTTTAACAACGAACCCAGAACTGAAATCAGTTAAAAAATGGTGTGATAGTAATAAATTCTCACTAAATGCTAAAAAAACTAAAGCTGTCACCTTTGCTACCACGGCTTTAAGAAAAAGGTTGTTGAAGCCAAAGTTAAAGTTGGGAGGTGATTACATTGACCTGGCACCACCTACAACTACCTTGGGGTCACACTAGACAATAGGATGACGCTAAAAAAACAAATAGGTATTACTAAAACGAATGTTGAACATTTTCTTGTTCAGGAAGGTTCGACCTAACTTCTCTGAAAAGGTTAGCCTTAATGTGGTTAAAACAATGTTATTGCCTGTATTGGATTATGGTGACCTGGTATAAAGTATTGCTCCTGACACTACCTTGACACACTACAGCCTTTAGCCAATAATGGATTGAGGTCAGTCTACCTTAGGAAAGGAACCAGAAATCATGAAAAACTATTAAAGTTAGCAAACTTAAACCTATTGAAGCATAGAAGGGAACAACATCTTTTATCCCATTTTTTTTTTTAGAAAATCCCTTATTCCTTCAAACCAAGATTTAAGGTCCATTTCCACAAGAGAATAACAATCTGATACACTTGGGGGATTAAGATTTTTACGGTGTCTTTTCCTGGGTTTCAAGCCACGACTCCTCTACCTGCAATTATTCAGGCCAGTTTAATTGATTTCATCACTCACCACAGTCTGAAATCTACTTAACACATGACTACCCTCAGATGCACGTATTGTACCTAACATTGCATATCTGCCAAACAAAGTGTTAACAAAATGTTAACAAACCCTGACATATGGGGGTATTCCACCGAAACCGATTCTTGGCCGATAGTCCATCTCCGATGCATTTCCGATGCATCGGCGACAGAAATAGAGAATCGGACCCTTATCGGGTGGAAATCGGGTATCATCGGCCAAGAATCGGGTCCAGTGGAAGAGGTCGTGAAAAAAATCGGAGACCATCGGAATCACGTCGGGAACGCATCGGGAATGATCGCCGACGGTTTCACTTTGGACCCGATTTTTTCTGTTCAGACAGAAAAAATCGGCCAGGAATCGTTTCTATTTTTTGTCGGCCCGGCAATTTTAGTTTCCGGGGAAGGCGGTAGGGGGGCGTACGCGTCGCCGATCACATGGAAATCACGTGACCTGCACTTCGGCCGTACTAGAGGAAAACATCCAAGATGGCTCCACGGCGTGCAACTAAGCGCAAGACGCAAAGAAAACCAGTAAATACAACAAATGACGAGGGGAATGAGGGCCAACAGCCTGAGGATACCTCGAGGAAGGGCCAGGGAACACGTTTCACGGCAAGAGGTAGGCCTAGGCTTGAAATAACAAAGGAAGATGAAGAATCTGCTCGACGTCTTCTCGACCGTACTACCGGTAGTAAATCTGGAGCAGTGGAGGAGTACAATGAAGACGACGACAATGACGAGCCCCAAGACCTAAGTTGCACACCTTCCTCCCGTTCCAGGGGAGGCTATTCTGACTCCAAAGGTCCCTACTCACGGCTAGGTATGGGTGGCAGCCGCCTGACCAAGAGAAAACTCATCCCCGATTACGATGAAAACAATGAAGATGAAGAGGAAGAAGGCAGTCCTCGTCCTGCCAAGTCTTTTAAGAGCCCCCCTACCTCTGCAGGTACAGAAATCATTATTGATCACGACGAGGATGATCCCTGGTATATGGACCCCGATTATGATTCACAGGAATTTTCTTTGGACAATGAAGACGAAGAAGAAGAAGAAGACGATCCCCTCCCTACCATAAAGCCACCCAAAAAGAAAAGACCTGTAGCCCCCACAAACTTTGACATGACTAAAAGAAACCAGGAGGAGGCCAAGGTCACCAAGGTCACTCCTAAGAAGACTGTTAGTGAGGTTAAAAAGAGCCAGGTTACTCCTAAAAAAACTATAGGTCAGTTAAAGTCCAGACCAGATGCCCCTGGAAGTGGCCGACAGTACTTCAAAGACAATGCGGTGTTGGAAAGGTTGTGTGAGCTATGGGAGGCTGTTCCATACCTGTATGACAAAAATCACAAGCTGTATAAGGACCCGACAGCAAGGTGGGCCGCCTTAGGAAAAATTGGCGACGACTTAGGGATACCAGGTAATTTATTCAAGATTTTCAAGAAAATATATTTTATCCTAGACCCACATATTTCAAATCGTCCTAGACAACAGAAAAAATCCAAGATAAAAAAGAGAGAAATAATTCTGATTATTATTAAAAACAGCTTTCTTTCATTTCTACTTGCTCTTGTGTTTAAAACAAATCTGAATTACTATGAAAATAAAAAAAAATTCTATTTTTTTCAGCCTTCTTTGTGAACACAAGGATGAATTCGCTGAGGACAGACTATCAAAAAATAGTCTCAGGCAAGGTCAAGTCGGGCTCTTCTGCAGCAGACGGGAAGCTCCCATACAAGAAGGAGTTAATTAAGCGGCTTTGCTTCTTCTTGGATCCGTATTGCAAGAAGGAAGCAAGCATAACTAACTACAGGAAGGTAAGTTCTCCCCTTTCTTGATTTTTAACAGGCCAATGATGCTCGCAATGGATTAAAAATCCCAAATAAAATAATCCCCAACAAAAAATTATCTGAAATAAAATAATCCCCAAAAATAAAATCCCAAATATATAAAATAATCACAAACAAAATACCCCAATATAAAATTTGATTATCTATTTGCCTGCTACCTTGATCAATTAATCAATCAACGACAATTATAAAGTAATGCATCTTGGATAATTTTTGCTTGCTATTACCCTGATTAATAGACTACCAGGCTATCTTCTCTGCTCATTTACTTTTCTTGTTTTTTCAAGCAAACCCAGGTAGAGGAGGAATCACCAGAACAGGAGGTCGACAACGAGGACCAGGACAAGGGCCGTAGTGAGGAGGAAAACTTGGAGCCTGATGAAGGAGGGTTGGAGGAAGCTCATGTAATCCCAGATGAATACGAAGAAGAAGCTGTTTCATCCAGGACGCGTAGTTCTCCCAACAAACAGAACATTGGTAAATCTAAGACCCCCCCCTCTTCTGGCAAGGGCAAAGGTTCAGGTAAAAGCTCTTCCAAAAAGCCAACTCCTGAGGCTACCACTAAACCCCCCCCCAGAAGGGCTGGCAGCACAGGCAGTTCGACGGTACAGCGACCCTCCTCCTCTGAAGGTAGGAGGACATACAGGACAGATTACCTGGCTGACAAAGATAAATTCTATACGAATAATGAGGAGGTTTCCACTGAATATTTCAAGAACAAGGAGCCTCAGCATCTCCGAGAGAAAAAAAACAAGACTGTCGCCGAGGTCCTTGAAAATCGAGAGCAATATTTTGAGAAGTGCACCAACTCTGTGGTAGAGCTGACCCAGCTTGCTGCAGCACGCCATGCTCAGCCCCCTCCACCTCCTCCTGTGGCAGAACCTGAGACGGAGGACTCCCACTGGAGTAAGATGATCTTGTTCCAGTGTCAGAGAATGAACCAGAGAGTACGAGAAAAGTTTAAGCTACACGTGCACAGCTTGGCTTTAGACGCTGTGAATGGGGACTGGGTCCCATAAAAGACATAAAAAACTGTTTTGCTCGCGACGAATTATCCCAGATTTGTAGTTAAAAGTTATATATCCCAGACATTTTTTATATAGGATCCGAGCGATGATCTCAACCAATATTCTTACTGTTAGTGCACTTGACTCAAAAGACTTGAGGATTGCTATATGTTCTGTTCTAGTGCATAAAAAAACAATATGAGACAACAATTTTTCAGGATCGCAGAGATTGAGGGAAGTGTATGATAATATTTGTTGTTGCTATTGTTGTTGCTGTCGCTGTTATTATCTATCAAGGACTGAAGACAAGGCTTGTATAATCCTGCTTTGTACTTTCTTGTAGTAGGCGATTACCTCATGGAAAAGGAAAATATTTTTTTTTATTTCAAGGAGAAGTAAAAAGCCTTCTGGTTATCATGGAAACAGACTAGACGACTTTATTTCTAGTTTACTACATGGTTTTATATCAAGTTAAAAGTTGCTTCGTCTGAAAGAGATCATAAAAGTTAAAAGTTCATCCACTGTTGTGTGTTCAATAAAAAGAGGTTTCTACTTTTATAATTAATTCTTCCCTTCAATGACTTTGAAAACATTTATAATCTCCATATATGTATAACAGAAACAATACATGTCGCTCATAAACCCAAAAGTCCTCTTCCCAGATTTGTTTGTCCCCAATAAAATTATCTTGGACATTTTTTGTCAGAGATTATTAGTCATCCTCCTCTTCCTCAACTTCTGCTACAGCCTCCATCCGCCTTTTGCGCATGTACTTGTCTTGCCATGGTACCTTACCGTGCCTGGAGTTGAACCAGCGGCACAGGCTTTCCCGCATGGCTTTCGCACTCTGAGGCATGTTCCTCCCATGATGAGACCTGTCAAGGCCATCCAGGCCATGATCTTCATCCCGCCACTGTCCAGGATGGACCTCTAGCTCTGGCCCTTCATAGTCGACGGATCCTGCTGGGATGTACTCTGATGGTGCTCGAGTGCGAAGGAAGTTGTGCAGGGAAACTGCTGCCATGGTTACCATTTTAACTCCCTTCGGTTCCATGTCCTGTGTACGCAGGAAGAGGCGGAATCTGGTAGCAAAAATTCCGAAAGCATTCTCAGACATGAGACGGCCCCGAGATACTCTGTAGTTGTACACTATCTGCTCATCTCCCTGGTCTTTTACCGCATACGGCTTCATGAGATTGGTTGCTAGTGAGAACGCATCATCCCCTACCATGAAGTAAGGTAGCAAGTCCCGCATGCCATTTATCTTAGACGCTGGTGGTATGTTCAGAGGGTTCGTTGGGTCATTAAGGTCAGCGTAGAGGGGCCCTTCCTTCCATATGCGGGAATCACCTGCCTTGCCTTCTGACCCTATGTCTACATATATGAACCGGTAGTAGGCGTCTACGACAGCCATTAACACTACACTAAAATACTTCTTGTAATTGTAGAAGGTGGTTCCACTCTTCCGGGGTTGGCGAATACGAATGTGCTTCCCGTCCACTGCCCCGATCATGTGAGGGACTTGCCACTCCTTCCAAAATCCATCTGCGATTTCCTTCCATTCCACTTCGGTTTGTGGGACCTGGAGGGAGGAAAGGAAAGCATATAATAATTGATGTAAATTATTTAATATATGTTTCTTGTATATATCCCAGATTTTTTTGTAGCAGACAAGACCTTCGGCTAGGTGAAATCCAAGATTTTATATTTGAAACACTTTATAAATAGAAAAGAAAACAAAGAAACAAACCTTCAAGAAATCTTTAAGTACGGCAGTCAGGGCAATGCAGGTGTCTCTTATTATAGGGTAGACTGTTGACCCCCCCACTAAATGACCGTGGTGTAGAGTTTGACTGCTGTCTCCTACAAAATAAAAAGGAAATTAAGTCAGGTGTCTCAGATAGTTGAAATCCCAATAAAAAATACGCTATATTTAAAACACACATTTTATCATTGATATTCTACCTTTGTAAATTTCACGGGATACTTTTTATATATCATACATTTTATAGAAAATAAAACAAAAGCTCACCTAAAGCCAAATACCGTAGGGTTATGTCTAGGCGTTCCTCTGGCTTAATAGACTCTCTGAAGTTTGTGTCACGCCTGTATATCAGGGGGTAGACCTTGCTCAGGAGCTCTTTGTATTCTCCAGGGCCCATCCTCAGAGTGTGGCGAAACTCATTCACCTCGTCCATCTGAAATTATTTTATAATATTTTTATCTCTGATAAATTTTATCTTGGACAAATAAGGACTCACATCTGTTTTTTTATGACCACGAGCTGCTCTTCTCCTCTTGATCTCTTTAAAATAAGTGAAAATACCACCACCCCATAGAGCTCTACTCCTGTCAGGGGAACATGAAGCCACAGACCGGTACCCCTTGACTCCTACCCCCCAAGTAAACAAAGAAGACAGAGTAGTACTTACTTCCAGTAGGTCCCTGTGCAGTTTAGTGAAGGTGTTTCGCTGCAGATTGTCTGTCCGGTCCTTCAAGTATGGAGCCACGTGGTACTTGTGCTTCCTCTTCTTGCCCTGAAGTATGTCAGCATCTTCCTCATCCAGTTTCATGAGCATTAAAGTGGCGTGAGCGACCACGAGCACATCTGTGGGCTCCATCTTGGATTTGCTCAGTATGTAGGTCATATGGTTGATACTAGGTCATCGCCGATGAAGAGGCCTCTGGTGGAAGAGGGTGGAACCATCCGCGATGACTGTCGGCGATGACAATCCGACAATTTTGTCCTCGGTGGAAGAGTGAATTTTTTGGTGATTTTGAGACCCGATTTCACTGTCCCCGATAAAATTTGACTATCGGGCCGACAAAATTGTCGGCCCGACAGGCGCCCGACGACCGTCGCCGATAGCAAAAACCCACTATCGGGCCGACAATTCTGCCGGTTTTGGTGGAATACCCCCATACACCAAAAAAATCAGTCCAAACTGTAGGTTCAATATTAGATTTATAGAAGCACCTTGAAACTTATGTTGAACTGCAGTTGTGTTGTACAAATATTTTGAAATGTAAAGAAAAAAAAAAGAATCCACAAAATGTGTGTTCTTTAATCTGGGGAGTAAGGATTTAGCCTTTTCCAAATAGATTCTAAGCTCTAGAGAAATACGAAAGCGAAAGCTTAAAAGGGAAAGGTGGGGAGGGATGAAGGCAAGGTGGTAAGGAGGGGTAGTGAGGGAGACATACCAGTGGGTAGGTTAACCCCTAGGTGCCCAAGCGCGCTTTAAAGCACGGTTTTGGGCTTAAATGTGGCTTAAATACATGTTTATTGAAGGAAACTATCATCCAGATACTTCTACTGGTCCAATCTGCAAAGTTAGACCCTCTATAGAATGGCCATGACCTCCCAATCAAAGTACAATCATCCTGAAAATGAGCTGTCATATTATGTGAGTCATTAGAGGGCCACCCTCCAGTACTGTGATTGGGAGGTCATGGCCTGGTGTTGTATGGTGTTGCACTAGTGTTGTACTGGTGTTGTTTGGTGTGGTACTGGTGTGGTATGGTGTTGTTTGGTATTGTATGGTGTTGTACTGGTGTTGTATGGTGTGGTACTGGTGTGGTATGGTGTTGTATGGGGTCGTACTGGAGTTGTATGGTGTTGTACTGGTGTGGTATGGTGTTTTTTGGTGTTGTTTGGTGTACTGGTGTGGTACGGTGTTGTATGGTATTGTATGGTGTTGTACTGGTGTTGTATGGTGTGGTACTGGTGTGGTATGGTGTTGTATGGTGTGGTATGGTGTTGTACGGTGTCGTACTGGTGTTGTACTGGTGTGGTATGGTGTTGTATGGTGTTGTACTGGTGTGGTATGGTGTTGTATGGTGTCGTACTGGTGTTGTACTGGTGTGGTATGGTGTTGTATGGTGTGGTATGGTGTTGTACGGTGTGGTATGGTGTTGTATGGTGTTGTATTGTGTGATACGGTGTGGTACGGTGTTGTATTGTGTGGTACAGTGTGGTACGGTGTTGTATGGTGTTGTACAGGTTGGTACGGAGGGGCAGGGGGTTACCGTGTATTTTAGTACGCCTTTCAGTCCAGGATAGTGTTGAAAATATTGAAAATGGAGGTTGGATAAAATGATGTTTAAGTATCTGTCATTTCGGCCATCTGTCATTTCGACCAAATGACATTTCGGCCAAATGTCGTTTGGGCCATAAATTTTTCGGCCAAGTGTCATGGTGCCATAAGACGCAGGGCTTCTTGGGATATAGGCCATAGGACTGGAACCCGTGGGCTAAGACCAGACTTGCCACCAATATTTTGCTATATCATATACATCCAATGTCCCAAACTCCCATTAGATTCTTCAAGAAATGTTCTTATCCATAGAGATAATCCATGCATTGTTACTCTCACATTATGTCTCCTGAGTGGTAGTACAAATCAGCTTTGAATGAGGCCTCAGAATTACAAGTATTATGCATGGGGGGGGGCTATATATTACACAAGAGAGACCAAATACTACCAAATGACAACAAATGGAATGTTTTTGTAACCTTGGTTACCAAACCTGACCAATAAATTCCATGTCCTTAACTGAAACTCTTCACTGAGTTATGAGTATTCAGGAAATGTAATACAGAGCCAATATCAAAAGAGAAGATCAAAATAACACATGGGCTTATCAACTAAGTAATATTTCTTATTGTGAAATGATCTAAAATCTTCAAATAATCCTGGGCACCAAAAGGTTGGGGGGGGGGTAAGGAAAAAGGGATGCGGCAGGGAGAGGCTTAAGGGTGGAAGGAAGGGAAGGATGAAGTCAGCATTAAAAAAGAAATGTGAGGAAAACAAAACAAACAAACAAAAAAAAGGTTTATAATTCTACTAAGATTCCTATAAAATCTTCGTATTTAGTCTTTCTCCACTTTTCGAGAACCAGTGAATCAGTGATCTTGTGAGAAGTAACAGTGTTTTTTGTCTTTCCACAAGAGAGGAACAATCTGATACACTTGGGGGTCGAAATTAAGATTTTTACGGCGTCCTTACTACATGAACAAGGAAGTAAAGTAGGTGTCACAGAGGCTCGTAGACAATTTACTTAAACACTTCAATCTGCCTTCACCAGCCTATACCTACAGGAGTGGATGCAGCTTTGAACCTCTACCAAGAACAGACTACTTACAATATATACCAATATACCAATACCAGTGTCTGAAACCATACCACAAGTGACTATTACCAGTGAACTTAAGTATTTCATGTTGGTGAAAGGGAGAAATAGAACAAGTGTGTACATGTAGTACCACCAGCAGTAGACCTACATGTGGTGCTGTGGGTGTATACTACAGCACAGGTGTGTGACTCCAGTGCATAGGGCCTACGTACAACTACCCGTGTGCAGTACCTATAGTCCATATACCTATACCTGTATACAGCTACTATACCCTGTACTCTACTACCTGTGTATTGCCATTCTATAATACCTATACCTACATGTGTGACTTTGTGTGCTGATACCAACTACCAGTGTATAAGGTACACTATGGCTTCCAAGTATCCAACCATGAACTGGGACACTCCCAACAAGTCAGACACATTCAAGTTATTTAAGCAGCATATGACATTAGTGTGTGAGGACAATGAAGTTACCGACAAGGTTAAGTTGGCTTATAAAATCAAAATTGGTCTAGGGGATAAAGGTCTTTGATGGCTTAATGCTTCAGCCCTAAGTGACACTGATCTTAAAGACCCAGACAAAATTTGGGGATTTTTCCACGCCCAGCTAAATGTTACCGTCAACTTTTGAGTACACCACCTCATGCTCATGAACAATTACGCTCAAGAAGCGCACAAAACCCTTGATGATACAGTGTCTGCATAGAGTTGTGTGCACAGTTTGCAGGATCTAGTGCCTGACCTGTTAATTATAGCTTGATGTGTGTGTATGTGAGTAACAGCCCTCTGCACTGGTGTTAAATAAGCTGTTTACAGTCATCAGAGGGCCTGATGTTATCTGGAATAAAAACTAGGATAGGAATAAATCCACCTATAAGTGTTCAGCTAGTTTTCCATAGGAAAACTTCAAATTAAGTCTTGATATTTTAACAGCTTGTTCTGGGCACTAGAAACATCACATCCATCAGCAAAATAGAAAGTCGTTCACACATTAGCAGAGATGCCCACTTTAATGTCACTAACAGAACCTCGGAGGCAGTAACAAGTTCTATTTATATAAAATCAATAAAATGAAAGGTGCATAGACACAGGTGTGCATTATTAAAGAACATAAGCTATCAATGTAAATTTACTTTTTGATGTAAGTTCCCCTGGTTATGATCTGTAGTAACAGGTACATGGGCTGTATATGTCACTTAATGGTAAATATAATAATAAAAAAACTGGCTATAATACAGGTACTATGATTATAAATATAGCTGGTACAAAACACTTTTATTACCTCACAGATCGCAATTATCTGGTTCGAGGACTTTATTTATAGCTAACAGTGACTTTATCTTGCGTAAAGCTTTTTTTTGGAGTTGCTTGCCGCGTAGCGGCCGGGAGCGCAGCGACCGTAGCAACTTCATTATGTTTTCCGTTTGTCAGTGACGTCACTGTCACCTTGTGACGCAATTTATGACGTCATACGTCGGCCGTGACATCACACATCGCCGCAGAGTGGCAACTCCTATCTGTGGTCCTTGCCACATTCTTCTTGTTTGTTTTCTAAAATAAGACTGACAAAATCGGAGGATAATAAGATGTTTTTCCTTTAGCATTGTCACCTCTGTGATATTTTGTTTTAACAAGTGATTTTTTTTTTCGGTAACCCACACATCGGCTGCATCAGAATGCATGAATCTTCAATGTTTCAAACTCACTTATTCTTTTTTGATGCACACAATTTCTGTAGTACCTGCTAGCTAATGCTACATCCTGACATCGTGCCAATATCTCAGGTAAATTACCCACCAGCACACTTGGCAGAAAAAAAACCACGTAAATTTGTCCAAAAAAAAGATTAAAAAAAAAATTTCTTTTACCTTGAAAAACCTCTTCCCCCTTTTTTTCCTTTTTTGTTGTTGTTGAAATTTGAATGCAAAAACTGTTAATCTGCCGTGCATTCCTATCTTTATGCTGGTAAAATTTAATGAGTTAATGGGACTGCACCATACATTCTCCAGTATAAGCCTCATGTCCGACTTGACAGGGAGCTATAAGCCACACCTTTACAGGGTCAAATACCCGCCTTTAAACCACATCCCCCTTGTGGCTGACCCAATGAGGCATGGGGAATTTATATTGTTCATTTATAAGTCACAGCATGTATGTACATGGGAATTTACGGTAATTCATAAGGTAGGAGACTTCTCTGTCACACCCTGCATGATAATTTTGCCTTTTTATAGCTTTAGTCAACAATATTCCAAGAAAAACTGGGACAATTGGCAATAAGACAATGGAACTGGAGAGTTATAGGACACACGTGTATCAGAATCTATTATTGTGTATGTGATACCAGATACTTGTATGAATTAATGAGGCTCGTGTTCTCCTAGTCCTACTGTTCAGACATTGCCTGTGGCACACAGTGGATGGTTCATATGACCGATGTGGTATACAACATTCACAACCTGATGGGGAATAGGAGTGCTTTAAACATAGCTATTAGAAATATTAATTAAAAAAAAAAGATAAATAGGTTCTCTTGTAATAGTGATAAGGAACTCTAGCTGATAATTCAAAGGTGGACGTTCCCGAAAGGACAGATTGAAATCTCTTTACTTGGACTCAGTAGAACTAGACTAATAAAAGTGAACACAGCCTGTATAAAAGATTTTGTTCATATCAAGACCCAATCCTGGTAGTAATAAAGCATGTACATGTACTCATGGAAGATATCAGCATTGACCCAGTTAGGAACATATTAATGGAGAAATATGTTTATAGGAACTTTGGACAGATGTTAATGGCCCATAATTGACATTTGATGATTTTCATCCAGGTCATTTATGTGATTAAGCCACGTAGGCCTAGTTGATGGTTTCATCAGTTTTAGGACCTGATGAGTTATTGCACTCCTGTTGGGTTGGCACGATGCATTGATGCAGTGCAGGTGGGTTACCTGCATTTCCTGCACCCCAAAAAAGGGAATCTGAAGCAATATGCAAGTATTGTGAAAGTATATATAGCAAGGTTTCATGTTGATTGTATGTGCACAGCCATGTTAGTTCAGTCCACGGTTCAAATCACTGGTAGGGCTATAGGCAGGTGATTTTATCTTTGTATACACAACAAACCCCAGATTCACGGCCAACTGACGGCCGTCACTGGTGTAGGGACAGTATCATTAGCCCTTTAATTGTTTCTAGTTCTATTAGAGATTGGAGCATGATTATTTGGTTCCATAAGGTCGCTATACTGCTAAAATTAACAATGAGCTCCCCTGTGGCTTTTAAAGGTATAGTCACTACCAAAATTAGAGCATGGCATATGGGTAGGCAAGGCTAAAATATTGTACCAGCACAAGAAACAGACAGTTTTACTAGCAGTGTGCTCTGGGATGGACTATAATGGAAACTGAGCTCCCCCATCCCCCCCAAACACACACACGCTGAGCTTCAGGTCAGTCATTGCATACTTGAAATCATCCTACACATGAAATAAGGCCAGTCCCCTTTGAACAGACATCCCTTGTCTCTAGCTCGCACCACTGATCTTATCTCGGCCGTAACGTTATGGGAAATAAAATCACTGGTAGGGCTATAGGCAGGTGATTTTATCTTTGTATACACAACAAACCCCAAATTCACAGCCAACTGACGGTCGTCACTGGTGTAGGGACAGTATCATTAGCCCTTTAATTGTTTCTAGTTCTATTAGAGCTTGGAGCATGATTATTTGGTTCACTATTAATCCCTAATCTTTGTAATTCCACTATCACTGCACACCGCCATCCCTGTGTGTGACATCATGACCTCTTGAGCTAGTTGGGCCTCAAAACGAGACTTACCAGTGATTTTATTCCCCATAGCGTTACGGCCGAGATAAGATCAGTGGTGCGTGGTAGAGGCACATGATGTCTATTTAAACACCTGAAGGCCATCAGGTAAATAAATAGCATTCAAGAACGGCAAAATGGTTTGCGCACTCAGAGACCTGTCTCCTAACTTTGGATACCAAGCAAAAACAAGAATTGGTGGGGGGAGGGGCATTTTTTGGGCCTGAATCAAGGGTATTCAAAGGCCTTTCATAGAAAGTGCATTTACAGTATGCACTATTCAAAGGGAAGTGGTACCGTTTTTCTTTTTTTTCCCCTTTAAACAAAAATATAATATATATATATATATATATATATATATATATATATTACCTGTAAAAAGAATAGGATAAAATGTATCCACAGTGGTGACACCTGAAGGACCGTATAGTGCTCTAATTCTTTGTGTTTTGGCGAGTAACTCGCCAATGCTATTAGATCCATGCCATCCCTACGGGGTTGATGCCGCACAGAATGCTCATTATATGGTGCAAGAATGCAGTCCTGTTGATGCACCTGCATGATGTATCGATGCAGTGCCAGTGGGTTATCTGCCAACGTTACATCATTACATCAAAATGGCAAGCTATTCCTGAAGGATAAACAAAGAAGGCAGATGCTATAAGTGACATTCTATTGGAACCTTTAGATTAGAACCTTTACGATTATCATGGCTCTCTGTAGTTGTGTTTGATTGTGTTTTCATCTTTCTATATCAATCATGAGATGAGACAAATGCGAGGCAACGAGATTGATCTACCTTTTGCTTATTTCTGTCGGGCTTCCCTAGCCCACTTAAAAGGGTCTACTTCTTATCTTTCCTATCCCCTCAGGATGTGTGTGGTGCACATATGCACGAGCTCTGACACATTCCTCTGTGAAATTGTGTAATGTAGTTCTCACCATGAATATGACCTTAGCTGTCGAAATGGCGTTAAACATCTATTACTCACTCACTCACTTGCTTATTTCTGTATCGACGAGCGATAATTAGACAATGTGCCTGGACCATGTGTGCACTTAGTGCCTCACCCTATATGTATCATTTTTAAGAAACACTCTTCTCTCTACTCTCTTTTGAGGATTCAACACAGCCTGGGAAGAAGGTTTCCAAATTTAAAGCAGGTGTTCTGCCAAAGGCAATTCACAAAGCCCGATTTAGATGAGATTTGAGGAAAATAATGGATCAAATTCACAATTTTTAAGGTAGATTACTAATGTATTTCCCCGACGATTTCTAATTTTAAATCTGACCCAAAGCAGGCGGAAATGCATTGGGAAGAGCGCCGATTCGCTCCCAATTAAAAATTGGTCTGCTTTACGTGGGTATTCCACTGCCGTCGGTGGACCGAATTGTTGCTAATCCAACTGATATTTTCTATTTTGCATTATTAAAAATAATAGGATTAGCAAAATCTTGGCCTACCGACGGCAGTGGAATGCCGACTTTAGGTAGGTTCATCACCGATTGAACCTCCCACCATCTGACACATATACAGAAGTTTACGCAAGTGACTCATCAAGTCTACCTTTAGAAATTCCTGGAGAGAAGATGTGGCAAAAAGGTGCTGCAAAAAACCTTTGCTATTTAAAATGAGCTACAACAAATGCATCATGTATGACATTAAAAAAAGTCTCTTGTACCATGGTCATTGAGGATAGCATGGTGTCACAAAACTTGATATATCTTGCATGGTATCAGGATTATTTGACATCACTGTACTCGAAGGTTGTGTGCTTTACTATAATCGCATCCCTGCATATCATGCTTGCCATTTATGCTATAAGTGTAGGACTATACTCACAATGAGAGAGTTAGACAAGGACAGTATTATGCTAGAATGCAGAAGTATCAAAGTTTACTGACCAGTCGCTCCCTATATGTTAATCTCCCAAGTTCATGTAATTTATGTGCAAAAGGGCCAGAGTACACGAAAGCATAACATCATTAACAATGTTGGCTACTACTACTACATGCCCAGGGTATTACGATTTAATTGGCGGTGCATACAGTCACCCGCTGCCATGTTTGAACGCATCTGTGGTAAAGTGGCAGACTTCATCAATCTGTAATATCCGAAGTATTACCGACGGGTTGATAATTGAACCCATGGGTATGGAGAATTCTTAAGGGCACTTTCTTAAGGGCACCTCATGCAGGATTGCATCATACCCATTGGTCGTCATGATTCACAAATGAAGTGCTGCCGAGAATGTATGCCACACTGAAAAAGTTTTAGATCTGTAAAGTTGTCTTGTAAGAAGACTTTAGGGTCTTCTAAGTGATCAGCATAAAATAAACGAGTTAAAACCCGTCAAAGTGATGACCTTTGCTGCTATCCTTGTCAGGGTTGTCACTAATCATGTAAGTCAAAGTTGTCAGGCTTGTCAGTACTGCAAAAGCAGTACTGCCACTGGAAGAAACGTACAAAACACTCAAATATAGTTTTATGATGATAGCCTTTATTCCAATAAAGAGAATGTGGCTATTTATACAAAAGGGCATGTTGATTATGTGTACAAGTATACTCCAAATAGTGATAATTCAGTGATTTAGTGATAAAGCAAAGCTTTATAGACAAAAAGGTCAATAACACAAAAAACATTATGTCATAATTGCATGGATTTATATATGGTTGGATGTTTATCTATGATTCTCTAAGATAATATCATCTACCATGTTATAACCTAAACCTAAACAGGCAATGATCAATCCATGTTTTACATAAGGAAACATAAGCTATAGACTATTTACCCTTGCCTCTTCTAAGTGAAGACCTTTGCATAAAACTTGTCACACTGACGACCTGTCTGAAGACTAACCTGTTTGACGAAGCAAGTTGGACAAATCTGACAACCTTAGTATCGTCTTGTGGGAGAGTAACCTGTCAGGTAAAGTTTAAACCCCTTTTATTTTACAGTCTTCAGCTAAGCACATTTGACTTTTGAAGTTTTCACACTGCCTTGAACCATTTGTCTTGATTACAAGATGATAAACACTGAAGTTTACTGAATACAGTCATTATGATGGAGAGAAAAAATGCCTGATTAAACATAATGACAACAGAATGCACCGAAGCACCACTGTATCTCAGAAAGTCTGAATGAGGAAGCAGCTGAATTGTATTAGGAATTGACAGAACAGGTCTTCCTGCTTTATTCCTACACATGTATCAAGTGAATATAATTGTTAGATATCCTCTATAAGGCTGCCATTGACTATAACTGTTCAAGAGATAAATGTTTCTGACTAATGGTTTCTGATCAGCACAGCTAAATCTGTTCCCTGTTGCCCAATTTTTATTATTTACCCCAATACTACATTACATAAAATAGTCAAGATTGTTCAAATTAGGTCAAATTGTTTCAAATTAGGTAAACTGGCCAAAATGGGTCAATTGCATCAAATGAGGTCATAATGAGTCAAAATAGGTCATAATGGCTCAAATTACCATAATACCTCATATATAACGCACGCCGCATATAAGGCGCACCAACACTTTAAGGATCTTGTAGAAAATTTCAAGATGAAATATCTTCTGTTCTAATCAATGAATTTTTACATTTGTGGGAGAAATTGGGAATATTTTATCCTTACCTCTTGCTAATCATTATAAGGCACACTAGGGGCTTATCCTCACATATAAGGCACGCCTTATACGCGAGGTACTACAGTAGGTCAAATTGGGTAAAATTTGACCAAGTTAGTCAGAAATAGGTCAGTTACGTCAAATGATGTCAAATTACCTGAAAATTGGTCAATTACATCAAATTAGGTCAAAATAGGTCGACATTGGACAAATTGAGTCAAAATAGGCCATAATAATCAAAATTTGCGAATTACACCAATTCATGTAAAATGAGGTTAAAATTGGTAAAATAGGTTTACGTGAGTCAATTAGGTCAGATAGGCCAAAACTGTGCCATCTACATTAAATGAGGTCAAATCAGGTCACAAAAGGGTCAAAATAGATAATTTGGGCCTACTTTGACCCAGTTGGCTCAATTTTGGCCATTTTACCTTTTGCTGACAGAATTGGTTCAATTTGACCTACATCCATCTACTTTGACCTAATTCGATGCAATTGACTAATTTTTTGTGCAATCTGACCTAATTGAAGTTTTTACACCTAAATTTGACTTGATTTGAGGCAATTGACCCATTTTTGATCAATCTGACCTGATCTGAACCAATTTGACCCAATATGACCTTTTTTGTCATGTGATGTGATGGTGTCATTTTTGCCAATTTGGCCTAATTCAAACAAATTTGACCTATTTTTGCCTAATTTGACCTCATTTAATGAACCTTTTTTTGGCTGGCCTGAACAAGTTTGATCTCTTTTTACTTATTTTGACCTAATCTGACTTCATTTTATGTGATTGGCCCATTTCTGGCCTATTTGACCCATTTTGATACATATGACCCTGATTTAGCCCACTTTGTTCCTAATCTGACTCAATTTAGCTCATTGTGACCCATATTGACCTAATTTGACCCAATTCGTCCACTACAGGCTACTTTAACCTATTTTAACTGAGATTGACCTGTTTCGAACTAATTCATCAACTTTGGACCAGTGTTACTGTTTCATCTTGATTGACCTGTTTTGATCTAATTTACTTCTAATTATTAATTTTGTCATACTATTATGCCCCCCTGCCATAATTTTGAGAGTAAATTGGCAAAAAATTATACAATGGGCAAGCTAACATTATACTGACCTTAATTAGTGGAAAAATATATACTCTTTTATGACAAAACTCGAACAGCAGTTAATTATGGCAGCCAGTCAAAAACCTTTGGGCAGGAAACTCTGGTCAGAAACCTCCAGTTAGAAAGCTCTTGTCAGAAACCTTTATTTTTTATTTGCATTACTTAAGGAGACCTGTATTTGCGTAACACCATTACTACACAGGACAAGAGTTAATGACATACTTGTGGCCCCAGGCCCCTGTACTTTGTCATCGTATGGGACAAAATTTCAAAATAATGGACCCTTTTCAGGCATTTCCTATGTCCTTGAAATCCCAAAAGAAGGGTTTTCTTTTCAGAAGTTCTCTGTGGATGTGAAATCTCTCAGAAATTCTATATGGATCTTAAGATGACTACTATATGTACAAAGGAACGGAGTAGATATAGGGGTATATTTCCCCACTAGATGGACCTCCCCACCACCTGGGTCAGGTGGTACTGTGCTGCCACACCAGATGGCACTGCACTGAGACTGAACAAAGGAACTGAGTCATGGACTCCATGGACATTTGGTTCCCTCAACCCTGGCACCAGATTGCCAGATACCCAAAAAATTTTTGAGGTATGTTACTGGGGTTTGGGTAGTCGAACGCTCTATGGTGCGTTCGGGCCCCTGCAACCTCAGTCACTAACTGTTTATTGTCAGGACCTGCGAACTCTTCTTCAGCTAATTCCACCACCGTCGATATGACTAATTGTGTCGCTTGTAGTACCCCGTATCATGGGAATTCCTCTAAATGTCCACATTGTGGTGTGGCGAACCCAGGGAAAGCGGGAGATACGTCCCATAATATATCGGATTCATCCAACCGTGACCCTACCGGGCAGGAGGACCAAGCCACCGGGGGTGAGAGCTCTCCGCCCAGCCCGCAGGACGGGCAGGACGTGCAGGACGATAATTCTGACGATTATTTGGGAGAGAATGGGGACTTGCTGAGGCAAATTGCTGCAGAACGCTCACGTAAAAAGGAGATTGTTCGTTTATCTAAGCGCAGAGAATTAGAATTAGAGTTAGCTAGTATCCGTTCAGAAAATAATAGGACATTGCGTGAATTGGAACATGGTGAGCGGGCTTGGCGAGGCGCCATTTCGGCGCTTGATAAACCCACATTTATTGGCCAATCAGAGGCCGACGTCAATATTCCGGACAAGTCAACTTCCCGGTATAATCAACCGCACACCCAGGGAAATCAACCGCACAGCCAAGCTACTATTCCCCAGTCCCGAGTTGATTTAGACAGTGAATACCATGAATTTCTGTTATGGAAAGAGTGGAAGCAGGGCAGATTGTCATCTAATTCAGCTGTGGGTCAGTCTGTTGGTGTTAAAGTTGAGCCCCCAGGTAGACAACCGACTGGCAGTGTTGAGGGAGCTGCACCCTGGGGGGATGGCCTGGCCCAACACCCACAGTTGTTCTATCAGGATGGTAGTCCCTACATTCCACAGCAATCTAACTCTCCTGTTCGACATCCTCAACAACATGGTGTCTTTGTACAACAACAACAACCAGCATGGGTAGGAGCTGGTAGGCCTATGCAGTCAGCTGATGGTAGGCCCCTGTATCCACCTGCCCCCTTGGTTAATGCTCAGCCATCTGTTTCTTCAATGTACAGTGCACCGGTCCCATCCTTGAAGCAACAGCAACAGTCTAGGCAACAGCAACAGCCTCAGCAGCAAGTCCCACCTGTGGTTGTTTATGCTTCAAAGGACACCAAGAGTAAGTTTACTACTTTTGATATTGAGCAGCACATGCCTCAGAGTAAACACAAGAATCCATCACTAGGAGATGTGATCTCGGCTAGTATGGGCCTTCTCAACAGTATGATGGAACGCGGCCACCCATGTAAAAATTATGGGATGCATGTAAAATTTCTCACGGACAAGAGGGATATTTACAAGGAAGATGCTCTCATTACCTATGATTTTGCCATGCGAGAACGTGGCGATGCTTTCGGTGAATTCACCTTTTGCTATTTTGATCATAACATGTTCGCCCAGCATGTGGGCCTAGAAAACCTGGATAAGGGTTATTTGGAGAAGTTGTTAGGTATCCAGCTGTCCTCCTCTCAGAATTCAGGTAGCTCTCCCGGTACTAGTAAGAAAAAGAAAAAGAAAAAGAGATTTCTTTCTTGCAATGCCTATAATGGAGATGGTTGTAAATCTAAAGAATGTAACTACCCACATGTTTGTCAATTGTGTCAGGGATCACATACAAAATTTAAATGTCCCAACAAATCTAATGATTGAAACACAGATGCTCCTGGTGGGAATTTTCCCTCTCGGGAGCCTAACATTGGCTCGGTAATTCATGAATTACCAGGTGAATGTGTTTTTGTGTCTGACCTTCCCGATGCCCCAGACATTCCAGTCACTCATATTGATGATGTTATAGATTCCGGTTCAAATTGTGTCGATACCGATTGTGTCAATTATGTATGGAATTCTGCTGGTCAATGTAGTGAATTATTTGGTAATTTGGACAACCTGGTTAGCCTTGGGATCACCCCTGTTACTGTCAACCCGCGCACTGACGGAGGTGCTCAGGTGGAAGTGACTTTAGGCCGTGACAACAGATGGGAAAATTTACCAGAATCTGTCAGACTCAGTACGGATAAGGAAACTTTAACTAAATTCTCAAAGAGGTTTAATGTTGATGTTCCTATTTGTTGTGTAGATGTAGCCCCTGGCATTCTCGTACCTGTGTTCAACGAATGTAGCGATAAAACCTGTCATTGTGTTTATGTGCTAGAATCTGTCGTTACACAAGTTAAACCTTGCGCCTTTGCTTGTAAGTTACTGGAATTCGGTGACCTGGCAACTGAAAGTGACTGGTATGTCCTGACTGGTATTTACCGAGGATTTAGGGTTGTTGATCATGACTGCCCATCTATGTATAATTGTAATAATTATGCTTCTCTCACAAACAGTGCCTTTTGTTCAGAAATGACTGAACGTGTAATTAGTGAGCTTTCTGAGGGAAAAGTCAGGAGAGTGGATTCTCGACCTAAATGCGTTCATGCTATGGGTGGCGTTCTGAAATCCGACAACACCTTGCGCCCTATCACTGACTGCTCTATGCCTGAGCATATCAATATCAACTGTTATATGGAAGATTCATGTGAAAAATTCCATTATCATTCTGTAGATGATGTTGTGTCGGACTTGAATCAATTCGATTTCTGCGCAGTGACTGACATCGCCGATGCTTATCGTTCTATTAATGTATTGCCTGCCCATCGTGACTTTCAGGGGTTTGCCTGGGATGTGGGCAATGGCAGTGAATTCTTCCAAGATATGTCATTATGCTTCGGGTTGCGCTGTGCTCCCTTCATCTTCACCCAAGTTTCCGACTTCATAGTGAAGTGTGGGGCCAGCGGCAGTTATCCACGCTGTACCAACTATTTAGATGATTACCTCGTTATAGGGAATTCAGAGTCTTCTTGCCAGGAAGCTCAGAGCCAATTGTGTGCAATGTTGAATGGCCTGGGTTTCAAGGTAAAAATGAACAAGCTGGTCCCCCCGTCTCAAGTTACTAAGTTCCTTGGGATTGTTATTGACTCAGTGAACTTGACCTTGTCAATCGATAATGAAAGACTTGATCGTGTGAAAGCGGAGGTCAATTACTTCAGGGGCCGTAAATCATGTACTAGGAAACGCTTGGAGAAATTAGCTGGTCTCCTGGGCCATTGTTCGACTGTCGTTAAAGGCGGCCGCACCTTCTCCCGTCGTGTGTATAATGAGCTTCGAGACCTTCCACCCGGCATTCACTGCTTCAATTTGTCTGAAAGTTTATTATTAGACTTGGAGTGGTGGTACCAATTTGTAACTTGGTTCAATGGCAAGGCCCGCATGATAAGAACTGATACCCCGTCCCATACTGTGTATACAGATTCTTCAAAATATGGTTTTGGCGGTCACATCGAAGACGACTTCTTCTATGGTTGTTGGTACAGGGATGACAAGTGTTGTGGCCATCATGAAAATCCCCCGCAGGATGAGTCGTACTGTGATCATATTAACATTGAAGAAATGTGGCCTGTTGTAGTATCTGTGCATCGCTGGGGCAACGAGTGGAAAGATAGCTTTGTAGCTGTGTATACAGATAACACTCAGGTACAGGGCATGATAAATTCTGGCAGGAGTACAAGCCCCCATGCCATGCCTTGGTTGCGGGAATTATTTTGGTGCTGCGCCTTATACAACATTCATCTAAGAGCCTTCAGAATCAGCTCTGAAGATAACATATTAGCTGACGCCTTGTCTCGTCTGAATAATGCCGACCATGTAATTATTTGTGGCTATACTATTGACACCTTCATCGATTGTTGTTACAGAGCGGGAGGCACTGCGACGCAGTTGGGAGGTTCTGAGATCGAATTGCTAGTCTGCCACCACTTATAGGACAAGGAAATCCCAATGGAAACAATATGAGGACTTCTGTGAGGAATATGATCTGTGTTATTTACCAGCCTCAATAGAAACCGTCTGTCTATATATAACTCATCTTGTTAGTCGCGTGGCTTATAACACCATTGAGAACTACATCTCGGGCCTATGGGCTCTGCATGACTTTATGGGCTACCCTCATCCCACAAGAGCATGTTTCCTTATCAAATCTACCTTGGATGGTGCGAAACGATTGTTGGGCTCAGCATCTAAGCCAGCCGAACCCCTGACAGCCTCTGACTTATTACGTATAAAGGCTGTCCTGAACTTATCTAAGGCTAAAGACAGGAAATTCTGGGCCGCGCTATTGTTGTCCTTCCGTTGCTTGTTGCGCGTTGGGCACATCACAAATTCGATACATTCCCTCTTAGTGAGTGATGTGAAATTCTGGGATGGTGGACTTGACTTATGTATTCGCAGCTCGAAGACGGTTCAATTCCGTCAATATAAACAAATTATTCCTGTTATTGCATCACCTGGCAGTAATCTCTGCCCTGTACAGCTGCTGAAGGATTATATTCTGGAGTCTGGGCTAGAACCCAATGACCAACTATTTTCATGGACTTATAATGTTTATTCATACAAACTCAAGGACTCTTGTCGGATCGCCAAGCTGGAAGGGGATTTCACTACCCACAGTGTGCGTCGGGGTGCCGCCATGTTTTTGGCAGATTTTATGCACCTTCACGACGTTAAAAGCTATGGCAACTGGAGATCCTGGGCGGTTCTGATTTATTTATCAGATTCTTACCGCTCGCGACGTGTTAAAGACTTACGTGTGGCTCATGAATTGAGCAGGTATTAACTGGGCAAAGTGTTTTTGTATGCCGTGTGCCGCCCCAATTGTCAGCGATTGTCAGCGACTTGGGCAAAGTGTATATATGTTGTCGTGTCCATCCATACAAGGAAATATGACTACTATATGTACAAAGGAACGGAGAAGATATAGGGGTATATTTCCCCACTAGATGGACCTCCCCACCACCTGGGTCAGGTGGTACTGTGCTGCCACACCAGATGGCACTGCACTGAGACTGAACAAAGGAACTGAGTCATGGACTCCATGGACATTTGGTCATAAAATTTTTCTTTTTGTTTCTGACGTTGTCTGTTAGGTTTAAAGTTTAATAAACCGCCCCAATTGTCAGCGATTGTCAGCGACTTGGGCAAAGTGTATATATGTTGTCGTGTCCATCCATACAAGGAAATATAACGAGCTATTTCTATATTAAGAATATAAGTGGATTTCAAATTCAGGGTTGTTCATTGAAAGGGATTGCATCTTTAGCGGAAATGTTAAGTATGTTGCTCATAATTCATAATGACTAAGGATACATGTATACAATTTACTATAAAAGGGATGCCTTATAAGACAAATGTATGTCAACATTTTTTTAAAAAAAAGGTATAATTTTAGTGCCCCACAAATCATTGTTTCTTGAAGTAAGGGGTGTAATTGTAACCAAGAATCTGTGGATAAGGGGATATTTCTGCTAAGCTGGTGATGCAGGTGATGGAGAGTGCAGGGGCTATGAGTCGCTGCTTGTGCATCATACAGGAAAAAGTCATTCTTGAATTGAGTTTGAGTTAGTGATGACATTTTATTACTTGTGAATCATGTAAATGGTCTTCTCTTATGCAGCACAATTCAGATTACACTTCCCTCAAGTTGTTGTGCACCTTATCATAAAAGATGATGTTACTCATGTTTTTCATACATTTTCAACACCTTGATATTGGTAGTCAACTAGACTGGCAATATATTACATGATTACCTGCAACAACTTGGGAATCAAGTTCCACTTCAGTTTCAGGATTTCATTATATATGAATGCCATTGTACACTAGTTCTTTGATATATTTAACATTGAATAACTATATGAGGTATGCACAAGGATCAAACATGGTGCTGGCTCGGATGAGTAATTTCCTATCAATGGGAACTTCTGGATACACTGCATCATCAAACTGGGTGTATGATTTGCCACTCTATAGAGTAAAATGGGTACCAACATCCTTCTGAAGAAAGGAAAATAAAAAGCTTTAACACTGTGCATGATTGATGATTTGTGTTTTTTAATGTCATTTAGAATTCTAGTTAGACCTCCTTTCTCTGATCCCGTGGGGGTTTATATATTATAGTATAACTCTTATAGACCTTTATATTTCTGATTTTTAGTTTTCCTTACTTAGATTATCAAGTCTCACAAAACCCAACTTCAGTGCAAAGTTGTGTTTTTATTTTATTTTTTTCAAATTCAAATGTATGTAGTGGTACAGACATTGTAACATTTGTAGTTGATGATGAATGGTTGGGTGTAGGTTTCATTAATATCTGACATTAGCTAGATCTTAAGTGAAAATTAGAGACTTCAAGATGAAGGCAAATTTATAACTTACCATGTGGATTCTGATCAACTCATCTGGCTTCTCGCTAAGGTGTACTGGCAAATGTAGAATAGTTGTATAGCCCTGTAGCACTGAAAATGTGAAAAGAAAAATATCTCTTTATGTTCTTTGATTTTCTTATGTTTATATATATATATATATATATATATATATATATATATATATATATATATATAGAATGAAATTTAAAAAAAAAACATATAACAACATGTTATATGCTCATCAATGTTTCTGTGAACATTAGCCTTCCTTCAGGGAGAATAATGGCCTTTGGTGCCCCATGTGAGGCCCCTTAGTCTCAAAATACCCTTATCTCTAAAAAATTTGTGGTATAGGGCCCATTTGAGATTGAGGCCAGACCTAAAGCACCTAACCTACAAAACATCCTTATCCCACAAAACTTTGAGATATAGGGCGCTATGTTTCAGAAAGTTACTAACTCTCAAAACACCTATCCTTCAAATGGATTATCAATGTGTTTTTAATTCACTATAGTTCCCACACTCAGTAGCAAAGGTCAAACTGGATCAATTCAGAGTAAACAGGTGAAGTTAATTCAAAATAGGCTAATTGGATCAAATTGGGTCAAGTGAAGTCAGAATAGGTCAAAACAGGGCAGTTTGGACTTTTTCTGGGTAAAACAGGTCAAATCAGATATAGGCTATTAAGGTCAAATTAGGTCTAATTAGGTCAGAAGGATTTAAAGTAGGGCAAATTGGATCAATTCTGGATAACACATGGCAAATTAGGCAAAGATGGGCTGATCCGGTTGAATTAGATTAAAGTTGGGAAAAGGAAGTTAGAATGGGTCAAATTGGATCATGAGAGAGAGGTGGCCAAAAATATAGGTCAAATGGGATCTGGGTATAACAGGTATAATTAGTCAATTAGGTCAAATTAGGTCAAAATGTGTCCACATCTGGATAGAACAAAACCAATTTCACCCAAAATAAGTCTTGTTTGGATCACTTTTGGTCAAAAAGCTCAAATTAGGGCTAATTGAGTTAGATAAGGTCAAAATAGGTCAAACAGGTTAAAACAGGTAAAAGCAGGTATATGTAGCCAAAGATGTGTCAATTGGATCAAATTTGGTCAAGTCATGTTAAACTAAGTCAAATCCTGTTTAAAACATAACAAATTGGCCAT
The DNA here is from genome assembly GCA_949317995.1 of Acholoe squamosa. Lineage (NCBI taxonomy): Eukaryota > Metazoa > Annelida > Polychaeta > Phyllodocida > Polynoidae > Acholoe > Acholoe squamosa. The sequence goes on from OX439041.1 coordinate 16,928,693, forward strand.
AAATAGGCCATATTTTGGTTAAATCATCTCATATTAGGTCAAAATGGGCCCTGAAATGTTGGCATGTATGAGGAGCATTTCTACCGTGTATATAGCCAAAGTGTCATTAAAATCTATGACTAACTTCCATTAAAATTTGTGATGGAAATTCTCTCATGATGTCATTCCTTAAAAGAAAACACCTATAAATCTATTTTTAGCCTAAAAACCAACGCACTAGAATTATAGTATGCCTGTAATGAAATCTACGATGATTTCTGCCAGGCCGCTGGGCCATATATGTAATATTTATCACATGTTCAATTACTCCTGTTTGTCTTACTTACTAACAGATTCCCTTTCCCCTTATACCCCATATAAGTCAGGGGTTGAACCATTGAGTGACTACTGGGCCTCCAAGTCCCAAACCATCAAGAGACTATACAGGGCTTCCATGTCCCAAACCATTGAGAGACTATACAGAGCTTCCATGTCCCAAACCATCAAGTGACTATACAGGACTTGCAAGTCCCAAACCATTGAGTGACAGTACAGGGCTTCCAAGTCGCAAACCATCAAGTGACTATACTGGGCTTCTAAGTCCCAAATCATCGAGTGACTATATAGGACTTCTAAGTCCCAAATCATTGAGTGACTATACAGGACTTCTAAGTCCCAAATCATTGAGTGACTATACTGGGCTTCCAAGTCCCAAACCATTGAGTGACTGTACTGGGCTTTCAAGTCCCAAACCATTGAGTGACTGTACTGGGCTTTCAAGTCCCAAACCATTGAGTGACTATACTAGGCTTCCAAGTCCCAAACCATTGAATGACTATACAGGACTTCCATCAAGGATCATACAACATATCTACACTCCTTCTCGCCACCTATTATATAAGATTTGGTTGGATTCGAGACTGCATGGATGCTTGGTCATGATATCTTTCCCAATTTTGGCCCAAGTTTGGTAAGTTGAGTCAAATTGCCCAAAATGGGGTTAATTGGCTCAATATCTAACCAAATTGAGTCAGATGGCCCCAATAGCAGAACTATGTAAAAAAAAAATCTCCTGGGGCCAATGGCCCCAACAGCAGAACTATGTAAAAAAAATCCCCCGGGGGGAATGGCCCCAACTGCAAAACTATGTAAAAAAAAATCTCCCGGGGGGAATGGCCCCAACTGCAGAACTATGTAAAAAAAAATTCTCCTGCCCAAAGACCTTAAATTTGTAGTTCTTATTCATGCTCTAGAAAGGTTTAAAACCTACATCTATAAAGCCTCTAGTGAAAATGCAAATTTGTATGGGGGGGGGGGACTCTAGGGTGAATGGCCCTAATAACAGAATTATGAGAAAAGGTCTCCTGCCCCAACACCCTAAATCTGTAGTTCTTACTCATGCTGTAAAAAGGTGTTAAACCTATATCTAAGGTGTATGTGATCCAGAACAACCCTCATTTTACATATGCCTACATTAGTTATCACCTGTCTCACAGGAAGGGAGAATGTACACACACAGGTAGGGGAGATGAGGGAGGAGGACCAAGTGAGTGCACTCAGACTGCACAGTCTATTTGTGGATCCATCCCACAGTGTGTCTTGGATCACAGCCCCCTCTCTAAACCATTATTCTAAACAAGAGACACCTCTTTACACTATTAGGAGACTGTATTTTACTAATAAGAAACCATTTGTAATGTGTGGATAGATGTATGATTTATAGTGGACTATGTACACACATGGGCTGGAATAGTGCCAGCCCATGTGTGTACATAGCATGTAAATCCAGCATGGGGAGAAATAGAAAGGGCACCATATACCCTTTATATCATGATATTGCACAATAATACATATGCCAATGGTGTCTACATATATTCAGGTGTCTACTACAGTATTGAGAGCCATTGATGGCTTTTTCATGTTATGAAAAAGGGGATATAATTCACTCACCTGATGATTGGATCCTCCTGCCATTTTGATCCTGGTCCGAGAGGCCTTTCAGGGATCCAGTTAGTGAATACAAAGTTCCAATTCTTGTGAGAAAAATATTGGAGTAAAAAGTTGGCAATCTCTCTGCATAGTATTCAGTCTTGTTGTGTGACATAACCACCCAGGCTGCTAAATCAGTTTGATAGTGTGATAAAGAAGCAATACACATTTTATCCTTTATTGATTTACAAGACAGGGGAATGAAACCTGAATCTCAGTAGATCAAGTAGATCAAAAGACTAAAAGGGACCTCAGTGAGTGACCTTTCATAATTTACTTTTAGCTTGGTGATCCAATCTAGTCTAGGTGAGGGAAGAGTTTAGGGTTGGCATATGCCAGGTGGGTCTTCTAACTGACGACCCTGCTGTACCAGGCCCTAAACTCTTCAGTTAGAACACCCTGGACCAGGTTTGACGACTCTAGATTTCTTTGTGCGCAGCACTAATTGGAGCATCATGCCGACCCTACAAGTTGTATCAATCCCATAGGGTCGGAATGCTGCATGAGTGCAGCTACCCACCAGGGATGCATTCATGTATCAGTAGGCATGATGCATAAATACATTAGCAGCACTTAGTATGTTTAACTACTTATATTAAGGGCAGCACAATATATTAATGGCTAGACACGTTGACCATTATGATGCATGCATTCAGCCATGGTCAGTATTCTCTCTAATACTATATTCATGTTGACTGTACTGGATTGATACATTCCTACAATGTCAGCATGATGCACTGCATTGCTGGTGATTACATCAATGCATTGGTGCATCATGGCAACAAAGGAAGACGAACTGTCGGGCATCATGTAGCTTGCCATTAGTGGGATAAGGACTTTATTTTATGTGAATAACTTCTTCCCATAGAGATAGCATTGGAGGGCCGATCCGCACACCCCCAGTGGCGTAACGTGTGCCGATCCACCACAGCGGCTGATCCAGTACCATAGCCTTGTTCTGGCTGCGTGTAAACATTCAAAATGGCAGACCGGCGCTCGTGCGGTGAACTACGGTAACGGATTTTGCTAATTTTCAGTTAATTAAACCCTCTAAAAACATAAAATAAATATAGAACTAAACTCCCCTGGTGTCCTTGGTGGCCGATCCACCTCTCGGGAGTTGTCCTCAGGGGAGACAACTCCCGAGAGGTGGATGGCCACCTCGTACACCATGGTCGTTTAGTTCTATCTATTTATGTCATGGCAGATACGAGTACAGAGCAGTCATAGTGCATTACCTACGATCACCGACTCCTGTTTTGAGGGCTTTAAATCGTACTGGATGTGTCTAGTCGTACCATCTTGAGAAATGCCTTCCTACATTATAAACGGGTAATTTTCTATATACTGATGTGGTATGCCATGGGGCAGGGCAGTAAAGATGGACCTGTAGTTAATTTAAAGTTAGTACATCCGAAAATGGGATTTTCTAAGTCCTGCTTATATCTGTTGAAAACACTGTATTAATTTCATATCAAAAGGATAAGTAATGTTAAAATGTGATCCATTGTAAGAAGAGATTCAGGCCTGGGGAACTATATTCACCCTCAGGCTTCCTCCAGTGCATTTCTAATGGGTGGAACTTAATTTGTGCCCTCCAAAATGTGCACCTTAGGCTTAAATCTATTAATAACTTCTAATTTCAATGGAATTACTGAGAATAAGGCTGATCAAAGTTTACAGTTGAGTAATGATTGTCTATTTGAACATCCGGTCACATTTTGGAGAAGATTTTCTTTGAGACCCAATCATCAGATATACTTTAATAGGAGAAATGCACATGGTGCCAACTTATGAATCATAATCACTATTGGACACTCGATATGCTGTAGGGAATGGTCTTAAAAGGGGGCGTCATAGTTTAGTTTATAATATTCCAGATTAGCTGTTCTCTGGTCTATAGAAAACAAAGGATAATTATCACAAACACGAGAATCACAAATGTTTTAGGACAGTTCTTTTCTGTTTACCCTCCCCATGTTGAAAAACTAAAATGAGAAACTAATTTCACAAACCATGGCATTCCAAAATGTAGCTATCTTAAGTATCTTAAACCCTATCAAACTATTAAAAGAGCAACCTTTGTTTTCCTATGTTGGCCAGCAGTGATCCCCATCCCCCAGCCGCCCCCCCCCCCTTACATCTATTCATGGCCTGGTGACAAGGACAGACACTTTAATTTTGGAATGGCCTGCTGAGCTCACAAACCAATGTTTTCTGTGCAGTGGGTAGAGTATACTATTGTTGATTTAGAGCATAAATTGGCTAACTACTGTGAAACATGACGGCATTCTATTTCTGCATCGTATTTGCGAAATTTAAGGTCTCATATCATTTTGGAGAAGATTTTCTTTGAGACCCAATCATCAGATATACTTTAATAGGAGAAATGCACATGGTGCCAACTTATGAATCATAATCACTATTGGACACTCGATATGCTGTAGGGAATGGTCTTAAAAGGGGGCGTCATAGTTTAGTTTATAATATTCCAGATTAGCTGTTCTCTGGTCTATAGAAAACGAAGGATAATTATCACAAACACGAGAATCACAAATGTTTTAGGACAGTTCTTTTCTGTTTACCCTCCCCATGTTGAAAAACTAAAATGAGAAACTAATTTCACAAACCATGGCGTTCCAAAATGTAGCTATCTTAAGTATCTTAAACCCTATAATATTCCAGATTAGCTGTTCTCTGGTCTATAGAAAACGAAGGATAATTATCACAAACACGAGAATCACAAATGTTTTAGGACAGTTCTTTTCTGTTTACCCTCCCCATGTTGAAAAACTAAAATGAGAAACTAATTTCACAAACCATGGCGTTCCAAAATGTAGCTATCTTAAGTATCTTAAACCCTATCAAACTATTAAAAGAGCAACCTTTGTTTTCCTATGTTGGCCAGCAGTGATCCCCATCCCCCAGCTGCCCCCCCCCCTTACATCTATTCATGGCCTGGTGACAAGGAGAGACACTTTAATTTTGGAATGGCCTGCTAAGCTCACAAACCAATGTTTTCTGTGCAGTGGGTAGAGTATACTATTGTTGATTTAGAGCATCAATTGGCTAACTACTGTGAAACATGACGGCATTCTATTTCTGCATCGTATTTGCGAAATTTAAGGTCTCATATCATATTGTCCCCTGGATACTAGGCCTAAAAAAAGGTCTGTTTCCAGTTACCAGACTGACCCTAGCAAAACAGGGCCGACCCTGGATTTTATTTTAATTGGGAATTATTTTACATTTTTGCGGATTTTTTAGGATTTTTTTTTCTGTAATTTTCATAATTTTTCATCAATTTTTCGGGGAGCTCATATAGGCCCTCATCTATTAGTATACTGTTCATAACAGTCATTCATATCTTTTACATATGTTTCACATTTATTGTGTTCTTAATATTTCTACTGTAAAATCATATAAAATCCAACACATGCCTGCCCATAAATTTCTATACAAAATAAAAAAAAACAACCAAAAAAACCAAAAAAAAACTCGACCTACCGACCCTACACTTTTTAGTCGCGTAACTGGAAACACACAATATTTTTTTTGGCCCTGGTCCTATTCCATCATGAAACACCCAATTTGAGTCCAGTAACATACTGGTACCTAATGTCCACCATGATACATGGACACAATACAGGTGAGTTACGTGCCATGGCTAAAGCCTTCACTTTACATAACCAGCACTGTAAAACCTTATCATTTTACCTCATGTGCATCACGTTTTTAAATGGGAAACTAAAAGAATATATACTTGTGGTCCATGGACCCTTAAGATCATGTTTCTTGGTTTTCAGTGATGTACCAATGCAGTAATGGTGAATTAGTCCCCAGCATATCATTGATGCATATTACAGAATCTTCGAGGTCAACCCAGTAGGGTCGGCAGGATGCATGAATGTAGCCCTATGATTATAAAGGTAGTTGTTTGTATTTGTACCACATGATAATAGACGGACATAATGTATAAACACACCCTGCAGTCCTTCAAGAGCTAACAGGCATGACCTGATGTTAGATAAGCTCAGGAAAATGTTGAATCTTTATTACTATTTATAATTATTGAATAGATCGGCAGAGGCATACACGTGAATTGATATTATTTCTGAAAATCAAAACTTTGGTCTTCATAGCGAGTAACATGGAAGTCAATAAAAATGGTTAAACCTGTCAGATTTGACCTAGTAGATTTTATGGGGGGAATGAATATATAAGCGGACACTTACATGAATTCATACTCAGATGTATCATAGAGATGGACAATAACTGAACCGAGACCATAAACTTAGTGCTAAAGCAGAGGGCTATCTTTTAAATTCTACCATCCTTTCCATGTCATCCTCATGCCCCAGAAATATGGTTACCTCTTATGGTAGAACAGAAGAGCTGACGTGTTGGTCCTTTTTAACATTTTAAGTGCCCTAGCCTAGTACTAGTAGGCCCTAGCACATAAAGCTTTCAATACCAGTCTGTACCTAGCGTGTATAAAATACTGGAGCATATTTAATGTGTATGCAGTTTTAATGCTGTTGAAATATTCATTTCATTAACCCCCCCCCCCCAATCTGCGGTTTCTCATTGCATGGAGACCATTACCTTTTGAATACCCGATTATTTGATTGGGTGGTTAACTAAGGAATCAATGAATCTATTAATTAATTGAATTATTTTTTGCTTTGCTGCTTAAATGAAGTCCTATGACTGAGAGAACACACATTAAAATGATTTTGTTGTGCGCCTGACCTTGTAAACCTAAACGATCACCTTGTAGTCTTTTCTACTAGATTCTAAAATTTTGGTCGTAGGCCTATTTTTTTATCGTTTATTGTTCTGAAATAGACCCCTAAATGGTTGGCATGGTGTGTGAACGTAGCCCTGACAGGAGTTGATGTAGTATATGACAATTAGAGGGTGGAAGGGTAGTGGTACATAAAAATCATTTAATTTAATTAATAAAATTGTTAAACTCACTTGTGCATTTACTGCATAGAGGCACATTAAGCTGAACAGTGCCATGGACAGCATCATCTTCTCTGTCCTGGACCAAGTCATCTTGATAACGCCTGTACCAGCTCCTCGGGATGTGGATATATTAGGTGATGTGTAAAGTTCCTGTTTGTTGTGATCATGTATAATAATTACTACACCTCAAGGTATGTCAATACCAAGGCAGGTGAATAGGCCTATATACAACTGTAATACCCAGTGTTAAGCTATGAAGAGCTAAAAGGGATTGTTCCCTAGTTGTAATGTATACAGCCCAGATAGATGAATAGCAGGCTCCTTAGGTGAAGACACTATGCACAGTGAGAATGTTAATGAATCATTGAATAATGTTGTATAGAGATGAATTTCAAAGTCAGAGCCCAGCAAGTTCTGCGTTGTGGTGTTTCCTCAGCTGTGTCGGAGTTATCCCATCACCTTAGTAGTTCAAGTCTGCTTATTTCTAAGTCTCTGTCACGTATATCCTGATGTAGCTATCCATCCATGGCAGGTACATACAAAACCCATATATTATATTATGTGTCTCTATATATACAAGCGTTATACCAAAGAGTGTTAAAGGTGTCAGCTCTGACTGTATTTCTGCTATTATCCACCACTCACTGTATATAGATCACAGGAAGGACACCCAGGAAAGAGACAACTACTATATTAAAATGTTGTGGCCTCAGAGTCCCAGCTATTCACAATCACATTAGTGGTCTGTGTTTCCTGATATCAGTAATCTGTTTATAGATGGTATGATTCCTGTTCCAAATAGGAGTAGTATGCGGGAAGCTGAGAAAGGTATCCTTAAGAGTAAGGTCACCTACCACTGAGAGTTGCCAACTATGACTACATGTACCTACTAATACTACTACATCTACTGTCGAGTGTAGACAGGTAGAAACTGAACCTACCCACGTGGCTACAGCCTTCAGTGTTGTCGTACTGGTGGCACTGGGTGGGAGGGAGGGTGGGAGTGGGGATGACTTGCTTGTGGGGGAGCTAGATCCTATAGGGTTAGGAACTTCGGAATCCACCAGGTGTGCTGCTTGGGTGGAGCCTTTTTCTGTGCACAGGCTGTTTACCAGAGCCCCCAGACACTGCAGTGAAACCTCTCCTATGGGAAAGTTTTTTTGTACTACCCCTTTTTAGTCAATGGCCTGGTTAGACAGTAAAAAGAATTCTGTTTCCAGCCATACCAAACACCACTAACTCAAGAGAAAAGATATTTCCATTTTTTATTTGTATATTTGAGTAGTTTATTTTCAGAGCATGAGCAGAGTATGAAATTCTTGCTGCTGTAATTGGTTGCTTATTTGGATGTGCTCTAATAGGTACTTGATATGTGTACAAAGTCTGAACACAATAGAGGAAACTCTCTAGATAGTGTTCCAAGGTCATGAGATGTAGGTAGTCCTCTTGCCAATTCTGCTTTCACTGTAGGAACTGGGCCTGTACACAGCACTAAACCTACACCGTTAAAAAAATCTCTTAAAATATATTGAATCACTGGCAAAGGCAGATGCCCTGCCCCTGCGCTCCCCATTTCAACTGACACCATCCCAGTTACGGGAAATGAAAAATACCCCCTATTCACTGATTTTGGAATTGAAAAAGTACCCTATTTGTAGTGAAATCACTGGTTTTTGGTGCTGAAAAATTACCCTATCGTCAGGAAAAATGGTAACATAAAAATACTCTAAACAAAACAATGATAAGTAATGTTTTCTCAGTTAGGGTGAATCATCGAAAACATTTATGGAGTTTCCATACAAAATTTAGGCAAATCTATTAGAGAAAAGGACTTCACACCTAACTCCTGGAGGTTAATTCAAAAGATCATGGGATTTCTACCCCTGCAATCTTAGTGTAGGCACATATCATAAGACCTGGCCAGTCTACCCTATCTAATGCAGTGGTTGCAGGCCTGTCAGGAATAGCCCTGTCCTGAGATCTCTTCACTATTCCCTTTCCAGCGCTAAGATCACTGCGATCTTAGTGAAAGAATTGCATAGTGGTTTCACCTGAGTAAAAGAGCAATTACAGGGAACACTCCTGATCAGGGAGTGAATAGCCTGCTGCATACATATAGAGGAGAGGGAGGACTTTTGCTGAGTGTCCTTGAGGGCTCTTAGGGCTACTCATGCGTTAAGTGCACTGTAAGGTAATTCTTCCCTTCTCTCTGTTTGTCCTGGGGGGGCACAATGCTTCATATAGACAAGCATAAATCATACATTCATGGGAACAACTCTTGAATACTGTACGGGGTCAACTGCACCCTGTGCTCTTTTGTTAGCCCATATGGGGACGGGGAACGATGGTATAAACACTGTTGTGAAGAAGAGTGACTCCCCAGCTATTCCTTTATTTTGGGACTCTTACCCCTGTGCCCAGTCAGTACTTCTTGGAATAGTGTAGGAGGGCTGAGGCTAAGATTGATGCGATCTTAGTGCTGGCTAGGAAAAGTGAACGCAGTCTAATCTTAAGATCGCATAATAGGATAAGGCAGAATACCTCCTAAGATTGCTGAGGTTGCGATCCCAGGATCGCAACCTCCAGTACCCTCTGTGTTGAGTGGAGGGGGGGGGGTGAAACATCAGAGGCGTGCCAGGACCTATATCAGGAATACACACCCACCCCCTGGTACCCCCTCCCCCATGTCCCTGGTTATTTCAAGAAGATGTCTAATGTCACTATGGCCTATTTTCCAAGATGGTGGAAGGGGAAATGATGGACATCTTGGAGATTTATGCTGGTATTATGCTGCTAGACTAAAGGCTATAATTTGTTCATGCTCTATGTTGACAATTGTGAATAATTTGTGCAATTTTTCTGTGTTATTTACTCATTTATAGAGTATGAATTGGGGAGCTATTTGGTATGCATTCTGTCAATACTGAGGATGTCTAAATTGCCGTTTTGATACAATGAAATTCGTTTACAACAAACAACTAATCTTTTTGCCTTTCCCAAGGAGTTTGTTATAACGGAATTTTACTGTAGTATAAACCCGAAAAATGAAAAAAAAATTGACAACTCTAAAGAGAGTCGTTATCATTATTATTATTATTCTTTTATAACATGTATTTTATCACACTTTTTTTCCCTGAGCTGAGTGATCGAATACAGTTGAGTCACTATAATTTATACATATCTATTTATGACACAATAAGGTTTATGAACACATAGTGTGGATTACTAGTTACTGAAAAATACTTTTATGGATACAAACCATAGTGATCTTGTATTCCATTACAATATACACATAGCAGATAAAATATATCACCTTTCTAAAAAATAATGTGAGTAGTAAGGAATACAGGTGTCTTACCAATGTCACCTGTACAATAATAAAATACTTCTGGTGAACATGGATCAACTGGTTTCTGCAGCTCCATTCGTGACAGTTTTGTGGTGGCAAGCCACGTTGCTGTTGTGTTGTGCCCTGATGAGGGTGTGTAGATGGAGCCTCCTTTTGCATGGTTACCCAAGAATGGTTCGGATGGTTTCCATCTGTGCTGCACCGTTTCGGTCCAGTCTGTCGGTTCCGGGTAGTATTATGAGAATAATCTCTTGCATAAAAATATGCCTTTATGTAAACTGGGATACATATGGGCCACCAGGAGAGGTACACTTACAGATCTGTAGAGTCATCGTCAGTGTCTATCTTCTCAGCTGACTCCTGGCACCTCTTGCGGAGGAGTGCCTGCTATTCACTCAAAAGATTGTTTTGGATCTTACAAGTTAATTCATCTTGGTGGTCGATGAATGTTTCTGGATCCTGCAATCCAGCCAAGGTATCTTCCACCAGTTTCATTATGGGGACCCGAGAGTCGCCAGTCTTGGTGGTGGATGGTACCGGGGTAGACGGTGTCGGCTCTCCACTTGTGCATACTGCAACAGGTGGTGTTCCTGCACTAGGGGTACCAGATCCCTCAATCGTTGCACTTCCTCATCCACGACCATAGCCCGGGGGTGGTGGGTGGACTCGCATCCACCACGGCCTCTCCCACAAGCTTTGGTGAACTCAGATCTCACTTTCCCGGCAGGGTTTAGGATCTGAGATTCGGGTCCTGCGGGTCCTATAGTAGGGAACTTCACCAGGTACTCTCTGTACGCCTGGCGCTGGTCCTCAGTCATCTCCTATCCTGCCCACCATCCTTCGTGTCCAGTACATCTGCCCTGGAACCGATGCCACCCACTCGTGTGCGTCTGGTAACCTGGCATATCCAGGGCTGACACTTGTTGTCCGGCCTGGCGACGATCAGCTGGGTTCGCTGGTCTCGATTGTTCCTTTGAACCAGCGGGGCTCTCGGAACGATCCAAACAGGTGGGTTTTGGGCAGCAGCTTGGGTCTAAACCCCGGCAGCCTCCTTCAAACGAGCCTGCTCCTCTTTTTCCCTCTTGTCTACACCATGTACTCTGCTTGATTTCAACTTAGAGTGTCCCTCTGTTGAGCCCTAAGTGTTCACTGCAAAGTAGGTGGTGATATTGCCACTCTTCCAAGCACAGAACTCGGGTTCCCATGCAAGTTTCTTTACTTGGCTTGCTGGAATAGAGGGCCAGACTGCAAGTAGCTCGTTAAAGAACTTGATCGCTCGCTTCCTAGTCTTTTCCAGGCCAGTTCCATGAGCTTTTTGCAAATGCGAAGCCATGCCCCTGCGCCTGTTTGTGACAAAGCTGCCATCACACAATCTACTGGGTCTTTCACCAGGCACACACCTTAGCAAGGGTTTGTGGTACAATATGCCTTGTGAACAGAGGCTTCATTTTGAAGATCTTCTCCCCACTAATAGAGAGTTGGCAAGACTTGAACGGGCACTTGTGCTTATTGCCAGTGGGTCCCCACTTGGTCATATCCCATTGCACCTTCGTTCTCCCTTCGTAGTTGTATACACTTCCCAATTTGGACTTAAGTTGGTCAATCCAAATCAGGTAGAACTTGCCTACTGGTGTATCATTAGGTCCAGATTTCATCCATTCCTCATCGTCACTATCCCTGTCTTTGTTGATAGCACCCGGACACATATAATGGATAGTATCATAAGCACAGTCGGCAAAGCAAAGGGGGATTCAGTCTTTGAATCCCTCGGCTGCATTCTTCCACATCCACTTCTGATTTTCATCTTTAGGGACATCTGTGGTCATATCTTCCCATGTAGTCATCCTTTCAAGTCACTCTTGGCTGACTCTGGTAGTTCTGGGTCCAATGCCAAACATGGAAGGATGCATAGGGATATAAGTCCCCCAACTGGTGTACACAATGCCTTCCTCCTCATTGACATGGGCGAGGCGTTCCATCTTCGTCTTATATCCCGGTGGGTAGAGCGGGATACTTAAGATGTTCTGAATAGATTCCATCTTCGCTGGCAATGTCTTGGTCAGGTCCGCAGAACTCGACAAGGATGCCACAGGGCCCAGAGGTGGTGGAGGAGGCATTTTGTTCCTGTCTGCCTCGGCAGTAAACAACGCAGCGGGACAGCTGGCGGCTTCCTCCACTTCTGGCTCGTCTCGGAGTCCAGCATCAGAGGTTTCCATTGTTTTCTCCACCCAAGACTCGGTTACTGTAACCTTGTCTTCGTCCAATGGTATGTTTGCAGCAGCTTGACGCACAGCATCAATCGTTCCTTGCACCATTACAGCGGAATGCCTTCCAATTTCAAATTAGCGACAATATAGTTGGACTCCTCCCGAAGGATTTGTCCAACAAAGAGTTTCTTTTATTGGGGCTATCAGCTGCGGGGGCACAGAGAGCAACGCAAGTAAAAAGAATGGCGTCTACACACCACGATTCCGCCCTAGTTCTAACCAGGTCAAACCAATATGGCGTCAGTAGTATATACATGTAAACTGAGCCCATTGCTTCAGCTACTAACTAGGTCGTGACCTACTTGCAGAATGGGAGTGACCCCATTAGACCTAGTTTTAACCAATCAGAAGCCAGGATTTGACAGGATGTGATGTCACGAGGTCATGACCTAGTTTTTTTCAACCAATCAGAGAGCTGGAATATATGTCATGACCTAGTTACATAAATTACATATATTGCGCAATACTTTGATTTGACCTACTTTCAAACCGGAAGTGACCTCACGGAAACGTATATGCTACTTAGGAACAGGTATTGTGCAATATTGCTAGGAAGCTACAAAACACCCATGACGAAATAGCAAAGGGGCATTGCACAACTTGCTGATGAAACTTTACTAAGGATTTACGCAATGTGACAAAGACACAACACGATACTTTGAAATTTCATTTGTTTTATTTTACACTTCAAGCAGAGTACATGGTGTAGATTACATGTATTTAAATTGATTACATTATGACTATATGGAAAATGAGTTTTTGTTGCACTACCAACTGCACCCAGGCTTAGCTGGAGTTGAACTTTGGCTACGATCCTCTAATGCTGGCATTCTCTCCATTAAATCCTTCAGGGCAGTTCTTCCTATGCTGCTTTCCTTGATTTTCTCCATTAAATCCCCCATTATGGACAGAACTTTGTCTATGACGTTTTAGCTAATAAGTTTTGTACTTGTTGTTCGTTGAACATTCCATGACCATCTGACGACTTTTGAATAAACCTCTCGTGATATTATAGTTAATGGAGGCAATCCATAAGGGTCAAAGTAGTACACATTCCCTTTGGGTGAAACATAAAGTCCCACCCAATGTTGTCCAGGTTTAGAACTTGGGTGAGTGTTACTAACAAAACATGTGGATGGAGATGGTTCTTTAGGACATTGGTTGCTGGCAAATTTTCCCACGTAGAAGTGCCTGGTGTGCGGATGGTTGGCAAGTACTGCAGTAATGTCTGAAGTCTTCATTCTCTTAGTTCATGTGGTAGTCTGTGACAGGAAGACAGTCGGCAGTATGTTGAACATTGTTGTCGTAGAAGGAGCACAGGACTGTAAAAAATGGATTTGTAGGTAGTTTTGGTTACCACCTGACTTTTAATGATTTGTTTTTGAGTGACAGGTAAGGCATGTAGGTCTAGTTCCCCTACAGCACATACCTGACCCTTGGGATAAAGGAGACTGATAACTAGAACAAAGTTTTTCCTAGTACTCTTTGTTGACCCTTATGTCCTCCACATTTGGTGGTTTTGGTCGCCGTTTGGCTGGAGAAGGTCCAGATCCACCTTTTATGTACCCTTGAGCTGAAGCAGCAGCCCTTTTGAGTAACTGTTGACCTGTTGCTTTGCTTCTTCTCACTACAGTTTTCTTTAGATTTTTTTTCCTGCTATGACATCAGCCTGAAGAGAGCAAAAGCCTTACCTGCTGATTTGGCAGCTGAGCACCCTATAGTACTGAAAAAAGGAACAGCACTTTTCAGTAAACCTCCTATTAATGAACCCAGTCCTTCGAGGCTGGTAGAAGTCTGTGTCCAAACTGTGATTTTTTGTAGTATTGCAGATACTGACCCTTGGGGGCCAGGTAAGGAGGGGTTCCGTAGTAATGAATCATGGCCATACTTCTACTGTAGAAGAGGTATGAAGGCAAGTACCACAGACATCAATCCGCTTTCAAATGGTATGGGTTCACCTGTGTTGTCTCTTAAATATATCCATATCTGTCTGAAGATGGTTTGGTGACGGGTACATATACTAAATTTTGAAAACTTAGGGTTTGAATTTCACCGTTGAAGGGGTTGATGTTAATTTGTCTGAGAAGTGGAGCTTTAGAGTCTCCCACTAGACTGTGTCTGAGTAGATGAACGCCGATCGACTTCTGTACTGGAGGTCAACCACATAGGGGCTTTGTCTTTTACCACTGAGAAAAATACTTCCCCCGAAACCTAGTTGTGTTCCTAAGTTTTTTGGAAGTTGTAGAACTACCCTAGGAGGCAAGGAAACCACACATTTCATTGTGTATTTGTTGTAGTTAAACACGGTAGCTTTGTTGTTTTTTCTGAAGGTTCTCAGTTTCCTCAACAGCAAGGAGTTTTGTTTGTTGATGCACCTGTTCAGGTATCCTATTAACTCTGAGTTGTATTCCAGGTGAACACCTTCTAAGGAGAACAACCTGTAGGTACTGCCTTTTTTAATAAATACTTGGAGAGAATTCTGCTTATTTCTTTGAAACGTGTAGCTATTTTAACAACCTGTAACTGACTTGCAGACAGTTCAGAAACGATGGCAGAGTCTGTGAAAACTGCATTTTCTTTGTAATAAGACAGTGACCTTTTGTCCCTTTCATCTAGGGACATTACTTCAGCTACAGCTCGAAATATTTCCCTCTTTTCTGTGTTCGTCCTGGCACGTACCTTCTCCTCTGCCTCCTTGTCCCCCTTTTCTTCCTCCTTTGCCTCTGGTGACGACGGTTGGTTAGAGGTTGTTTCTCCAGATGGCGTTTTAGGCACAGCTGGTTGGTTCCCAGTACCAGGAGCAGCAGGAGAATCGGTTCCAGTAGGAACCACAGGATCGACATCACGTAGGTACTTGATTATTTCTACTCAGCGCCTCAAAGCAGACTTGACCGTGATGTCGAATGTTTTACTTGAACTCCCGCTGAAGACACTTTGGACTCCTGGGGTTCCTTCAGGAAAAAATTCTCTCCTGCGCTTGTTCAATAAATCTACTATGTTTCTGAGATTGGTCTTAATGTCGTTTTCTCCCTCTCCAGTGAGTATGGCTTCTTCTCTGACGTTGTACCACATGGTAGGACAGGTTATTTCTTGGAGAGCACACTCTAACTGCATAGGTGAGTTTATGCATTCTGCAAGAAGAGTGTTGTAACTAATTTAGGTGTTGTCAGGGAAAACGTGCATTAATGAATTGCTTGGTAATGTTAAGGTAAACGCCATTTTCCTATGTTCTTGACAGGTTCCCACGAATTAAATTTTTCTCCATAGCCCTTCCACTTCACCAAGGCCTCTCTTTTCTTACCTCCTCCTCTGTATTTCATGATTTTTTCTATGTCGTACCTTCTCCCTTGATGTGCTTTCACCTTCTGAACATTAGGTTTATAAAAGCTTCCTTTTATCTCCTTGCCAAGAAGGTCTTTCAGATGATACCCTTTGGGGGAAACATGATCCACTGTGTATATTTCCTCTGTCCGGTTAGGTTTGTACCCCCTGTTGAAGGTTTTTTTTTGTACTTAAAATTCATACTGGATTTTTCTTCTTTGACATAAGGGCAGGGAAA
Organism: Acholoe squamosa; assembly: GCA_949317995.1. Taxonomy (NCBI): domain Eukaryota; kingdom Metazoa; phylum Annelida; class Polychaeta; order Phyllodocida; family Polynoidae; genus Acholoe; species Acholoe squamosa. The sequence continues at coordinate 16,944,807 of OX439041.1, forward strand.
AGTTTTTCTTTAGGTTGCTAGTATAACCTGTAGAACAAAGCTTCCGAGTTGGATTTATTTATGTCAGAAGGTGTGGCTCCTAGGGTTTTATGAAAAGTTATACTGTAGGACTTTGTCAAGTCAGGCAGCAACTCAACCCATTTGTAGTTATTGAAATGAGAGATACATCTCCACATCTTTCCTTGAAGGGTGGAGTTGAAGCGCTCAGCTAAGGCAAAATTGATGTCGTCGTTTTCACCGGTGAAAAATTTTATACCTTTCTCGTCGCAGTGCTTTTTGAAGGTTTTGTTCACAAACTCCTTTCCCTTGTCAGTTTTTCTTTCTTTGGTCATTTTCTTGAAAGCATCGATCACATCGTCAGCTCTCTTACTTTTAACAGGTTGAGCAAAACCGTACCTGGAGAAAACGTCTATTCCCGCTAAGATGTATTGATAACCTTTGTTTTCCTTAGCAAACTCTCCAGTGCCTTGATGGCTTGTCCTTTTCTTCATGCGGAGCCATGCTTTCTTTTTCTTGAAGGGAGAGGCTTTCATAACAGGACTGCCTTCACCGAAAGCCGACTTGTTTTTGACATATTTCAAGGTGGGATTCAGCTTTTTAACGGCTTTGATGGACACATGACTTTCTAAAGGGATGTCATTTTTTTAAAGACCTGGGTCTGGCTGCGAGGGCTAAAAGATCTGTTATGTTGGTTCCCTGCAGACGTTGCCCCTTGACAATTAACTCTCCCTCTTTGTTCCGGTTCAACAAATAGCTGCCTCAACGTGACAAAACTCGGTACAGTTGCCTGGCTGTGTTTCGAAAAGTAACAGGAATTTTTCTTTTATGTCAGCATCCATGCCCATGGTGTTGTCTTTTGGCATGCGGTCCAGGTTCAACCCCAGGTAGCTCAGGTATACTGTTCGAGTCTGAATTCTCACTCAGCGGAGGATGATCTGGGGCATCTGCGAAGCTGTAGTCGTCGGTTTCATGGAGATTAACCTGTGGAGGTGGAAGTTGTTAAGGTGGTTGTCCCATGACAGGAGCTGTATAGGGGGCCTTCTTACCTTGACCTAAGGCCTTGACCTTTTTTGTTAGAATCGAGGACTTGACCATCAGCTGATTGTACTGTCTTAATTTCTCCTTCAAATTAAGGTCAGGAGACTGAAGGACCTGATGAGCTTTACCTGGTGACCTAAAACTTGAACAAGGCTGGAATCTGGAGTTAAACCTTCTCTTAAAAGTTGAGTTTGAAAGTACTTTTCCTGAGGATAAGGGAGAGGCAGGCGAGAACTGGAGGAATCGGTAGGTGTAGAAATAGGATGAAGAGTAGGGGCTTTGTCTCTGGAGTCGGGAAGAAGGTCCGCTCTGACAAGGGCCATTCTTGAATAACACATTTTCTTATCGACGGGCTCCTATAAGACCTGTGATGAGAGGTAAGGCTATAGGCCCAATATAGTTCCCAGGAATCCACCTTTTTGCTCAAATGTTTTCCTCTTCTGCTTGAGAGATGCCTTGGGTTGAGTGACGGCCTTGAGTTGTTTCTTGTAGGGCGTGAGTCGTTTAACTGCATGAGATTCGTTTTGAGGTATTTGTTCATTACATTGACACAAATTTAACTCATTAACCTTATTACTTCGTGACTTAATCCTTTGATGATGTGGGAGCACCCTGCAGTTGAACATTTAGAAATGTGGGAATGTTTACTTAAGAGTGCAAACCTCCCTTTGTTTTTAGATTTTTTAGTTTCTTTCACCATCTTTGTTTTTGGGAAGAGGAAGTTTTAGGAACAAAGACCAAAGTTTTCCAAGACGTGGTGATGCTGTTTAAAGTCCAGGAGGATATATATGAATGTTTCTCCTGAGTTTCTAAGTTATATACCTCCATCAGAAAGGATTTTTGACCAGGGTAGGCTTGTTTGCTAATGTGTCCTATTTGACCCATGTCTCTAGGGTTCTTAAACACCACAAGGTAGTGAGCGTTCAAGCTCAATGTTCTTTAGGCAGCATTGTTGAAAAATAAGTTTTGAGTTATAAAAATTACACTTAAACTTCGATGGTGTGATCCCACAGTGAAAAGCTTCATGACGGTAGGAACATACTCTGATAAGAGACCTTTGTGGAACTGAACTCCTATCTTGACCATTTCGTCAAAGTCATCTTGCCATTGACTGTAGCAGTAGTAAACGTGGAGTAACTAAATGATTTAAGCCTCTGATTAACTTGAAGACAACACTCTTGCTACAAGAAGTAGGTCCCGCCATTATCATAGTGAAGGGACTTTGTAGACGTGGGTCAAAAGTTACCTGCTCTACCTTTTGATCCATAGTGAACAAAAGCTGAAACCAAACTGACCAAAGGTACGCCAGTCAAGTCTTTAAGTCAGGATAAACCTCTCTTAAACCTTCTATGTAAAGGGCTCCCTTAAAGAAATCCATGCTGTTTAAAGCTGCAATCAGACAGCTGGGATTGGATATTTCTCTATGTTTCCAAAAAATGCCCAAATTTTTCCAGTCCACAGACAACTTTTCTCCCAGCTCAACAAACAACGTTTCTACTTTCCAAACCTCTGAAGGTATTTCGCAATGATCCACCATGTCGTAATAATCCATGAACCATCTGCAGTGATGACTTAAATGACCTATGTCACTTAGAGCATGTCTTAACACCATCCACTTGCAAGGGACGTTTTTCCTGTACCAGGATATCAGCATTTCTCTGCCCATAGAAGAAAGGGTAGTTCCACTTTTCATGTACTCCATTAGACTCAGTCTCAGTCCTAAATGAACCCCTAGCCGAGTGTAGTTTTCCATAGGAATTTGTTCGCTGACTTTCATTAAAAAGTTATCCGAAAGGTAATTATCCAGGATTTAACCTGGTAGGTAGGTAGACAGGTAGGCAGGCAGGCAGGATATGACAAACTAGAAAGAATACAAGAGGAATATATAGCGTAGGTAGGTTAGGTGGGTGGGTTTTACTGGGTTGGTAGGTTGGCCCCCTGTAGCCCCCCATACTTGAGGGGTGCCCCCAGCTCCCAACCCCTTTACTTTATACCCAACCCCCCCAACCCTACCTCTACACTGAAACGTTCCAGGGACATCGGTGAGATATTTAACATGGGGGATGGACCAAACAAAGTTTTGGTTTCTAAGCTGTGAGCCAGAACGTCCAAGAGAGACATGAGGAAATTAAGACGAGGATAAACCCACCGGGTATTTTCCTTGGCGTGGTGATTCTCTGCACCTTTCCAAGCTTCCAGGTGATGGGGATTTTTAAGTGGTGTATTCCTTTTTCTCCCATTCATGAGGGCATATCCCAGGGTTTCCACGGCTGAAAATTTTATCATGAAGCAAAACCATTTTCCTCAAACCTTTTCTGTCTCTCACTTTCAAACTCTTTTCCACTAACAAAAAAACAAAGTAGATTCTTTTTCTTTGAAGAACAGTTTGTTTTAAATGATTACACACATATTTGTAGAAGAGCAACACACCACTTCCTTTCTTTGCCTGACATATTTCAAAACTTTAGTGTTGTCTGGGTGATGTTGTTCAAGAACACGCTGCAGGGAGTAACTCGGCATGTCTGTCGAAAGAAAATTTCTTAGAGCTACCCAAAGAAACAGAATGCATTGCCATCAGGTGTATCATTGCACCCTGTCCCAAAGAGACTCCCAAGAAAAAAGTTTCCCCATTTCCTGTAAGAAGTTTTTTCACAGAGGGTCCACAGGGAAGCAATGGAGTAGTTAGGGGGGGTGTAGAGGTCTTGACAACTGGTTTCAGGACAGAAACGCCACACAGCCCACACCTTACCTTCTTCTACGCCCCTCCTTATGTCTGAAATAAATACCTCCTGGCGTCTTTTGTGACCAATGGTCAAGGTGAAAGGCAAAGCAGAACCCTGAGCCATGTCTACTTGAGAGAAGCTCATTTTAAAATGACGAACGGTCTGCGTTTAACAAAAGAGCAGTTACAGACATGCTCATGTTACATGCTGAACGATAAGGGAGCCATATCAGTTTTTTCCCGAGAAGCTGTATCAATGTAAAATGCAGAAAGAAGGGAAAAAAGTGTTTCTATGACCGATAAACGTGGTTATACATTATCTGAACAAAGGAGAACGTCTCAGGATCGTATGAGAAACACTGCTAAGAAGTAGGGGCGAGCTGCTCATAGAGAACCATACCTACTTTGACAGTCTGCCACTGGTCTCCAACCTGCTGCATCTTTTTCTCCTGAAACGACCTTCTGCTGGTAGAATGCCTGGGCATATGAAGACTGGACCTATCAAAAGGATGGCTGCCAAGAAACTTTCTCCGCTCGTCATACCTAAGTCCAAGTTGGTTGTGTCACCGGGCATAGCCCCTCCTCCCAACTCCCCTATTTCTGCTGATCGACCACCTGCAACACCTGCCCGGTTGGTCACTGAAGCTCCCAATGCTGGAGGACAGGAAATTGCTCTTGCAGCTCTTTATGGTGAAATCACTAATTTTCTGGATAGGGTACAGGATCGGCCTCCTAATGAAGAGGATGATGCGAACTTTGTCATCAGCGAGTTCAGTAATCCCCCTGCACCTGACAACTACCAACCTCCAGAAGAAACGGTGGCAACTGCCTCACCTGTAGGGGCATCATCTCCACAGGTCACCCCTGTAGTGATTGACCTGACTCAAGACTCTCCTTCACCTGCAGTCCACCAGATAGAAGTAGTCGACCTAACTCAAAACACTCCTCTGTCTGGGGTGCATGCCTTCCCGGGGGAACAGGTGGACGTGATTAATCTCACCTCTCCCTACTTTGTAGAGCAGAAAGAAGGGGAACAACCAAAAAATTCCAGTGCCGGTAGTGGACAGAAACGCCACACAGCCCACACCTTACCTTCTTCTACGCCCCTCCTTATGTCTGAAATAAATACCTCCTGACGTCTTTTGTGACCAATGGTCAAGGTGAAAGGCAAACCCTGAACATGATCGTATGAGAAACACTGCTAAAAAGTAGGGGCGAGCTGCTCATAGAGAACCATACCTACTTTGACAGTCTGCCACTGGTCTCCAACCTGCTGCATCTTTTTCTCCTGAAAGGACCTTCTGCTGGTAGAATGCCTGGGCGTATGAAGACTGGACCTATCAGAAGGATGGCTGCCAAGAAACTTTCTCTGCTCGTCATACCTCCTCTGTCTGCGGTGCATGCCTTCCCGGGGGAACAGGTGGACGTGATTAATCTCACCTCTCCCTACTTTGTAGAGCAGAAAGAAGGGGAACAACCAAAAAATTCCAGTGCCGGTAGTGGACCTGCAGCAGACACCTCCCGAAAAAAGACCCTGTCCTGAGTGTGAAAAAGGGGAGCCTAAAAAAAAGAGGCGAAAACATACCTACAACAAGAAAACCCCTGTCCCTCCTTCGCAAGGGGCTTCAGAAGACACCACCGGGAAAGTGGAAGCTCCTCCCAAGTTCACATTTGGACAAGTTTTCACCTCCATAGAAGAAAGCAACCAGCGTGTCAGTAAGCTTCTGGGGTTTAGACTGGTACCCCTTGTGGAAAATGGCCTTCTCGTTTCGGATTTGAAAAGAATTCTCCAGTTCCAACCCAAGTTCTCTATCCAGAAGGAGACAATAACACAGGGATAGAGGTGTACAGAGAACCAAACATCAGTGCAGTGTGCCTTAGATCCTACCTAAACAAACCCTATGAACGCTGCATTAATTTGCACGCACGTGAGTTCAGGGAACTTGTTAATCAAGTTGACCTTGGTCACTACAAGGAGCTTCTTCAGAAAGCAGCTGTAGGAGAAACCGAGGCGGACAACCTGGTTCTGAGCTTGAAAGAGGTCAGCACAGACCCTTGTGGAGGAAAGGCTCTTGTTCTGGTTAATCTCTACAAGGGCACACCAAAGGTGCACATAGGAACCCACAGCTACATAGAGGAGATGAATGCCGCAGTGTTGTCTAGCTTCCGGATGCCCACCTCTACCACACACTGTGGTCACACTGTGTCTCCATTTATTTTGGAGGACATTAAGACACATGTGGACCCTTTCCTGGAAGAGTCCACAGATTTCTACAGTAGTTAGAGGGTAAGTGGCCAACTTTTTTGTGTCTGGTCAACAGATCCTCTTTATAGCTTCATCATATACATGTATGTTCAGTTAGAGGTTGTCATGTACATAAGGTTCAATTAGGTTAGGCTTAAGCAGTAAAAAGGAGTAAAGTGAGAAAAAGAAAAAAAAGAGAGATATTAAAGAAAACAAAATGCCTAGCAAAAAATAAAAAAAAGTTTATACAGTAAACTGGCCAATGTGTAACACACCTAGACCCCCACGTTTGGTTACAGTTGAAAACAGTGGTAAAACACTATGTAACTCCACCTCTTGTAAAAGAAAGTTTTTTACAGAAAGTACCATTTTTCCAAAGGAACTAGAAAACAATTCTTCTTACAAAAATAACTACCGTGACAACTTTAAGTCTATAGCCTCGGGTTTGGCTGTCCTCGGAAAAGTTCAATCCATCTTCAATGAGAGAATGACAAGTTTGGACAAAGACTTGGGTGCAAAACAGGTCATAGATGCTTTAACATCTATTCATGAAAATCAAGTTTTGTCCTACAAAGTGGCTGTCTCTTTTGGGAGAATATTAACTTCCTTAGACGATGGAGAAGAGAAGGTTATGCACTTCCATGCTTCTGTCAACAACTCGTCTTTGTTTTATGACAGTGACACACATCGCGACCCTTACGTTTTGATTCAAAACAATCAAGACTTTGCAGAGTGTGTAAATTTAATAAAAAATGTCATAAAAGAAGACACTTAGACCCTCCACCAAATGGAGGGTGGTAGGCAACGTAAATGCCAATATAACCCTCTTAAGGGTGTCTGGAGGTGACCTTCTTTTAGGTCGAATGTTAACTGTTCCTCCAGGTTTAAGACAAAGAGGTATGTTTCACTTTCACAGAAACATCTCTAGCAAAAGAGCATACAAAGTCAACTTGTGCTTCTTCAGATGTCTGTCTCACCTCCTGTATCGATTTTTTTTATCAAAACTCAAGAGCTTCTCCTTAAAGCCTACTAAGGTGTCAACAAGGAAACTTTTGAGTGTGTTAACTTTAAAGACTAAGACAGGTTAGAAAAGGTGTTTGAAGTTAACATCAGAATCTTTTCCCTTCAAACTCTAGGAGATAAAAAAGGTTGGGTTAAAATTATAAAGTCAAAAATGTGTTCAGGAAAAAACATAATGAACTTAAACCTAAACAGGAACCATGTAAGTTTGATAACAAACTTGGGACTGTATGGCAGGTTTTACCCTTGTGATCTGTGCCATAAAGTTTTCACCCATAGTTTCCTTCTCAAACAACACAACAGGGTAAAAAAAGATTGCACTAAAGTAAACTTCAGGTACAAAGGCAGAGTTTACAATCCAACCAAAACAGTTTTAGAACTAGTAGAGGAACTGGGAATAGTCTCTGAGCCTGAATTAAAGATATATCCTTACAAGATTGTCTTTGACTTTGAAAACTACTTCATTAAACCTGAAGTTCCTTCCAAAGAAACCTCTTACACTGTTGTCGTGGTCAGTAAAAACGTCTCTGGAGACACCGGGATTCGAACCCGGGTCTCTCGCTTGCAAGTCCAGCGCTCTACCGCTGAGCTACATCCCCTGGCCTGACATACCCTGTCACCAACACGGCCCCACTGACATTTCCACCTTCCAACTACCCTGGATCGGTATGGTATACATAGGGGGAGTGACACAACCAAGTGAACAGTCCCTCTGAAGGCTCTGCGCACCTGACGGGGGAACGAACCCCTACACTGTGATAAAAAGAAACATGTACCCCTTTCTGCCAGTGTAGCTTCTGATTTTCCAGGACACACAGAACCTGTATGCTTTGTTAGAAGTTAAAACAGGGAAGATGACCCTTTGGTTAAGACTGTGTTGGAGTACATTAACAACTTGGGAAAAATAATTGGGGAGTCTGTGAAAGAGAAATTCAGTCAGGTTTTGAATGAACTGAACTCTCTCGCAGAAAAAGAAAAAAGAATTAGAAGCAGAAGCTTCCAAAATTTGTCCAACAGAAAAAAAAAGATTTAAAAAAGAAAGGTTCTCATGTTCTTAAATTAAAAATTGACTTCTTGCCTATATAGAAAAAGTACCTGTTCTAGGTTTCAACTCTGGCAAGTATGATCTTAATTTGATCAAAAAAGAATTTCATTCCTACTTCATAGAGACAGACAAGTCAGAAATGAACACCATAAAGAGGTGCAATCAATACATAGCAGTGTACACCGATCACCTTTTTTTCCTTGACATGTTCTACCTGGCTCCAGGGTATTCCTACGCCAACTAGCTTAAAGCCTTCCTTAAAGGTAGTGCTGAAAAGGTTTTTTTCCATACGAGTGGATGGACAATGTAAGAAAACTATAAAACACAAAACTTCCTTCAAGGTCGTGCTTTTACAGCGCTCTCTCAGGTCGTGGGTTAACTAAAGAAGAATACAATAGTTGTCAGAAGGCCTGGTCGGAAAACCACATGAAAACTATGAAGGACTACTTGATATATTACAATAACTTGGACGTGAAACCATTTGTTTTGGCCATAAATGAACACAGCAAACCTTTCATAGAACGAGGGGGGAGACATGTTCAAAGATGGGCTAACTTTACCAGGCCTTACCTTGAAGTTTCTCTTTAACAACCCTGCCTCTAACGCCACACCTTACGTCCTTTTAGGTGAAAAAGAAAAGGATGTACATTCCTTGCTGATACGCAAATTGGGGGTCCTTCTATAATTTTTCACAGCCTCACAAGCGTGGAAAAACGAATTAGACAAAAGAAATACGGTCCCCAAAGCAAAGTTTGCAGACACGTAGTAGGGGTGGACGCTAACAGCTTGTACCTCAAGTGTATGGGAGAAGCTCACAGCACAGTATTTTATGTCGTGCGCAGGAAAGAAAATGATTTTCAAGCAGTGTGTAGTCAACAAATCAGCTACTCAGCCACAGAATGGTTACGTCACAAAGCTTTAGCAGACAACGTAAACATTTTACATCAATATAACTATGGGGAGATAAGTTTAGGTTCAAGGAAAATAAAGGTGGACGGCTTTGTTCCAGCTCAAAAGAAAGTATATCAGTTTCATGGGTGCTACTGGCATGGTCACGTGTGTCACCTTACCAAGTGAGTATTAAAAAATCCACAAGGAAAAGAATGGTTACAAGAAAAAGCAAAAAAAACTGCGTTTATAACCCTCTATTTAAAAACATTAGGGTACGAGGTAGTTGAACAGTACGGTGTATGTGGATGAAAGAAAAAAAACAAATGACTTGTGCCAAAAAACAAAAAGTCAATGGGAAGTTTAAAGGCCATTGTGTCAAGGAGGAAAAAGTCAGGATGAAATACTGAGAGGGGTTTCAGATGGAACAACTTTTGAGCTCATTCAAGTGGACATAGAAACACCTGAGCACTTAAAAAACAAATTAAGTGAAATGACACTTGTATTTAAGAACTGTCTAGTAGGCAGGAAAGATGTAAGTGACCACATGAGACATTTCTTGGAAGCCGCAGGTAAGCTTAAACAACCCCAATATCAGCTCATAGGTAGTTACCACGTGAAGGGAATACTGTTGGGAACTCCTCTCTTACAGTGGTACCTGAAAGAAGGTTTGGTAGTAACCACTGTCCACCTCCTTGTAGAATACACCCCAGAAAAAAAGTTTTTTACCCTTCATGGAAGAAGTAACCAGAGCTAGGAGAAAAGGTGATGAAAACTTAGACTGTAAAATCCTTTCAGATCTTTACAAGCTGCTGGGAAATGGTTCATATGGTAAAACCATATGCAACAAGCAAAACTTTGTTCAAACAAAGTATGTGTCTCCCTCTAAGGCAAGAAGGTTAGCCTTGCACTGGTCAGTTCAAGATGCACAAGACTTAAGTGACAACACGGTAGAACTTTCTTGTTTACCCACCTCCATCACCTACGACCTTCCGGTTCAAATAGGTTTCATGGTGTACCAATATGCCAAACTTAAAATGTTGGCTTTCTATTATGACTTTCTTCTTGAATATATAGACAAAAAAGACTTTGAAATGTGTGAAAGGACACCGACAGCTTCTACTTTGCTTTGAGTGCAGAGAATCTAGAAGATGTCAACATACCTGAAAAACGTGAGGCTTTTTTTAGAGAACGTCACAAATGGTTGCCCTCTGAATCTCTCACCACAGAGAAACCTATGTTCAGACCAAAGCATTGGGCAATTTATGGTTGCCTCAACCCTGCTGCCAGAGATGTCTGCTGTTTGATAAAAGAACCCCCGGATTGTTAAAAGTAGAGTGGCAATGACAGCATTAAACTCCAAATGTTACATAGGCACTGGTGAAAAAGTGTCTGTTAAAATAAGTTGCAAAGGTGTAATTCAAGAACAAAACACCTTAACAAATGAAAAATTTAAGAAAGTGATAGAGAGTGAAAATGTTGTCATGGTAGTTAACAAAGGATTTAAAGTAGTTAACCACAGCATTACTACCTACTCTAAAAAATACAAGTGTTAAGCTATCAGTATATAAAAAGAAAGGTATGTGGAGATAGAGTAAGCACCTTACCGTAAGCACCTTACCCCTTTCTATTTAAACTATGGCTTTTGCTAGTGTTTGCATCCCTCTAGTTTTCTTTTTCTCACTTTAGTTAAAATTGTACATTTTAAGTAAAAAAAAGTTTTGTTCGTTTTTTTGGACATTTTCTTCAATCAAAACAAACATTTTTTTTCCCCATAGAAACACGTGTTAAAGTATAAAATAGTGCAAGAAAAATAAACATTTTATGAAAAAAAATTAACAATTATAAAAAAAAACTTATAAACATTTTACAGAGTTAACGCAAAAGTGAACTTTATCACAAAAAAAAACACAAAAAACTATTCAAAAAAGGTGAAAACTATACAAGTTCACAACAAAAAATAAAAATCCGGCGCTGAAGAAAACAACTTAGGTGTATTCGACAAAAAAACTACAAGGTTTATTCTTTGTGTCAACTTCACCAGATAACTGATTGTAACAGTTCATATCTGGTTACATTAAGTCATTATTTAAGATGGAAAGTTTAGAGGCAATGATAGTAGAACAAAGCACAGAAACTCCGCCTTACAAATATTAAATGCAGCCAGTTCTACAAAGTGTTGCTCTGTACAGCAAAGCTTCTGCTGTAACACCTGACAATGATGTTACTTCTGTTGCGTGTGGATGTTCAAAAAAATTTTGGGAAGTAATACCTGCAGAAAACATTGGTTATTTTAGAGGAGCTGAACCATACACTGTTTAACCCTTAGGTGCCCAAGCGCGCATTTAAGCGCGGTTTTTTGCTTAAATGCATGTATATTGGAAGAAATTTTCATCCAGACACTTCTACTGGTCCAATCTGCAAAGTTAGACCCTCTATGGAATGCTTATGACCTCCAGATCATGATACAACTTTGCCTGTATCTGCTTTATATCAGGCACAGTGTGTCAAAACTTGAAAATGAGTTGTCATTGTATGTGATTCATTAACAGATAACCCTCCAGCTAAAATCTGATATGGTAGCAAAATGATGATGGATCATACACACATAGGTTCCAATATTCCAATTATATTTTACAGCAATTGCTCATATCCTAAAGATAAGCCATGCATTGTTTCTAGTACAACAAATCATGTTTCCTGTGTGCCAGTGTATGTAGATGCATGCAGGCAAATCAGCTTTGAAAGGTCTCAGGATTGGAGGAATTATGGATATATAGAGACCAAATACCACTAAATGACAACAAATGGAATGTTTTGGTGACTATAGTTACTAGACCTGACCAGTAGTATCACATCCTTAACTGAATGTCTTCACTGAGTTATGGGAATTAAGAAAATGTAATATGCCAAGCCCTTATCAAGGAAGAAATTCGAAATTACACATGGTCTTATAAAACAAAAAATGAAATCATGAAATAATGTGAAATAATATAAAATCTTCAAATAATTCTGGGCACAAAAAGGTTAACTAGTGTTAAAATGTACAAATATTTCTCTTCAGCTTTCTGGGACGCGCACAGAAACTGCATACACTATTGTCGAGTTAAAAGTGTAAACCTAATAACGCAAGATTGGTGCATAGGTGTATATCAGTTACACACTGAACCTAACTGTCCGAGACACTACACAAGATACACTTTAGGAAGTGTGAAAATGTTTGCTGTTACAATGCAGCAGTTAGAGTGTAATCCCATTGTAGGGGTGTTTTGCCAGTGTAACTGTAAACTGCAAGTATCTGCTATAGCTAAAACCATTTGTTTCACTTGTCTACAGGTCACGTTGGAGCTTCACGCCTTAAGTATACCTGGGGTGAAAAAACATTTCTCTTTTAAGGTAAACTGTAAGGATGGTTTTCTGTCTAGTCTTTTACCAGGACCTAAAAACAATGAAACTTACTTCCTGGCACAGGTTTTGTTTGAACATGCTTCAGCTATAGCTAAACTGAACAGTTATTGTTTCTACAACACATGGAAAACTAGTCTCACAGGTCTAAGCTGGTATCAAGCAAGTAAGTTTACACACAACAAATGCTTCTGTTGTATCTGTGCATGTCCAAGTAATGGAAGAACTGGGTAAATATTGTGTCTAATAAAAGTACCCTGTAATGAAAATGAACAAGTTGTGTCATATTTATTACATGAAATAAACAGAGATCTGCACAACCGCGGGTAACCAAATGTGGCCTTTGTTTCCCTCAAACTGGCATCCTCGGAAACCCCATTTGGTTCCCCGCCGTTGTGCAGGGCTCTCTGTCATTATTGCACAATTCCTAAGTAATGTTTCATCAGCAATTGCAGAATACCCATTTGCTATTTCGTCATGGTTATTGTGCAATTTTTATAAACCCTTGCACAATACCTTTTCAAACATATCTCATACATTTCCATGAGGTCACTTCTGGTTTGTAAGTAGGTCAAATCAAAGTATTGCACAATATATGTAATTTATGTAACTAGGTCATGACATATATTCCAGCTCTCTGATTGGTTGAAAAAACTGGGTCATGACCTCCTGATGTCACTTCCTGTCAAATCCTGGCTTCTGATTGGTTAAAACTAGGTCAAATGGGGTCATTTCCATTCTGCAAGTAGGTCATGACCTAGTTAGTAGCTGAAGCTATGCGCTCAGTTTGCATGTATATACTACTGGCGTGGAAGCTCTTGTCTCGTGAGACCCTGCTGCAAGCTATCCGCTGACCTAGTTATTAGTTTTCCTGCCACACTACTGGCGCCGCCACGTTGACTAGTCCCGATTAGGAGCTCGGCTCAGTACACTAATCGTATACTACTACCAAGATCTTCTGGAGCTTGATGGTATTATACATTGCTAAAAAGCAGATGTACCGGGATATACTCCATCGAGGGAATATACATTCGGTGGCCTGACCCGCTACAAACACATACTATACACAGAAAGAACAGCACACGACATAACACTCGTTGTGTACTGAGTTAGGTTACGGCAGCCCTTAACCTAGGGCTAGCCACAGCAGGACCCTTCCTATGTGTTATACCTTCACTCGGCGAGACATTTTTCCATTTCTTACGATTTGGCCGTTTCCGACCCGTCTTCTCCTTAACCGAAGCTACATTTACCTTAGGTCGACCTGTAGGACATTTTTCAGGTACATCTGCCTCCATCTTTTTCCCGGTCGGCCCTGTGGGTCGATATCCAAACTCTCTTTCTGCTGCCTCTTGACCTTTCCACGGTCTGAGCTTCCCTACATTGGTTTTCCATTCTCTACCGGTGAAGCAATCCTTCATTATAGATTCAGAGACAATACTTGTAACCTTAAATGGACCTTCCCAAGGTGTTACGAGTTTCAAACTCTCGAGTGGTTCATAGTATCTTAACACTTTGTCTCCTATATTAAAGTGTATTCTTTCTACATCATAGCCAACCTTCTGCCATTTAGCATTCTTAAGTAACTCATTTCACACTACTTCGTATGCTTGTGTAACGGGTTCCTTTCTCCTCTATTCTATTGGACAGACAAGTCAACAAGAGGAGGATTCGGGTGTATGCGAACAGGGTTTTATTTCAGTTCGGATGACACAGACGGCTACCCGGAGGTAGCTCGGAGAGATTGTATGAGATGCCGGATTCTCTGTTCTAGGTTAGAGAGCTTCGTACGGCGATGGTCTCACTATCTCTGCCGCGGCGACTGAGCCCTGTCCTCCTCTCACACCACCCAAACAGATGCTGCCACCTATCCGGGAAGTGGAGGTCGAAGCCCGGGTGGCTGACTCACCCACCGCGCCAAAGGACCATAACGTAATATATATTCATATATGTATACCTCTACACTACCCCCACTAGATAAAACTCGGGGGATAAATAAACTATTTAACTAACAATGGGGTTATGTTATAGTTATATCTATCTCATAATAATAGAGGTAATTAACGTTATGGATATGTGTCCTTAGACGACAATATGTGAACATATATATAACCGGATAGAAGTGATATTAAATTGTATATCACAGAGTAACAATAGGTTTACATCCGGAATGGAAAAATACATTACAATATAATATTTAATCGTCATACACCCTTTGAGTTTTTTTTACAAACATACTATGAATAGTTATCAACAAGAATGACATTGTCATTATAGTATATGGATATCATATATTCATTCGGATCGCAGATCCGTAATCACTATCCAGCAGAGATCAAAAATGAATACGGATGAACACAGTCCTGTTAATCCAGGTGGTGGAACAGTCCAAATGATAAGATATATGTATTGATATTATTGCTCTGATAATAGAGCAGTGTCCATTTCATGTGATGTGGAACTTGTGTAATTAATCCATGTGTCTATAGTATGTAAGATGATAGGGCAGCTACCCTAATCCTCTACCGTGTGCTAAAGTCTTGTTTATTAATATAATATAGTGTAGGAAACATAATGACGCTATCCACGATTGCGTTATATGTTCCTATATCCGTTATATTGAATAGTCCGAGTGAAAAAATATATCAGGAATGTAACAATCATAGGATACCACAACGGCACTATCCACGAGTGTGCCATGTGTCTCCTCACAGATGTATAGTTCCGGTTGGATATCGGGTTCATCCGTGTGCTGCAGTCCCTTTTATAACTAGGTTGTAGATGTCATATGGTGAACATCGGACCCGCATGGGTTAGTAGTCTAGTCGGGGCCTCGTGAATCATTCCTGGCGGGTCATCCGGTATCCTAGTCCGAATGGATGAAGAATACTGTACGGTCTACCAGATTACACCAATAGACTTATCGGATCCCTTAGAGAGGGCTGCGGTTACTTTTTGCCATATTTGTCTTTTAGCAACCGCAAGGCATGTTCCTTTGTGCCATCCCACTCATCGAGATTGACACCGAAGACTGTCATAAACTTACTATGAAGTTGGACATTCTTCATCTCTTCCGCGTCCAATTTCTTTTTCAGGACGTGGACCGCACAATCCGATTTCTGTTGTGCTTTTTTCCGCCAGGTCTTCCTGATATTTAACATCGTCCTTGACCTGTTTCTCCACACGATCCTTTTTGGCTTCGTGCAGCTCCCGGAAACACATCAGAGTGTCATTAATCATCCCTTGATGGAATGCTATGGCCCTCTGACGTTGAAGTTCTTCCCACGCCTGATAGATGGTGCTTTGGACTTCAGCCTTACCCGGTTCGCAACTGTCGAACCAGGTCTCCGCCCTCCGCAACGAACAACAATTTTGTTTTTCGGCGCTTTGGGCGGTTCCTTTTTCACTTTAGTGGGTGCTGGTGGAGCGGTTGGGTTAGTTTTTTCAGTACTAACCACAGCTTTCGGAATGGGAGCAGGCCCGGATTGGCCTGGTCCCACGTGAACAAAGGGTACACCATCCGGAGTAGGAGGGATGTGTACCTGCAATCCCAATTTCAGATAATGCTGAATTTGCTCGTCGCTGGTGAGGGGTTTATAAGTACCTCCAGCGATAGGACTGCCTGCCACCGCAGACGGCTTCCGGCGCAGTTTACCCTTGTTACCGGGTGTCAAAACTTGACTCTCCGGGACATGTGCTCCCAAGTTGGGAAATTGGCTGGAGTCAAGCTTGCTGGGTATGGCTTCAGCAGCGGCCTTATAAGAACTAGGCCTGCCGGAAGCGCCCCTTAACACCTGTGACGGGTTTTTGAAGGTCACTTCTTTCGAAGACTTCTCCGCATCATGATGGTCCAGCGGTGACCTTGATCGGTCCATCCGGCTGTGGGTACCATCCGGAAGTCTTGGGGATCCCTCCCACCTGACATCTTTTCTGCTACGTCCGGTTTGAACTGGCTTCCTCCCGGAGTTGCAGCACTCATTCCACTCTTCGTTGTGGAGGTCCAGCTTACACCGACCTTCGGTGAGCACAAACCTCGCCACGAGCTTTTTCCCGTGCGTGGTGTCCGTGGTGCCGAATGATTGATCACTCGGCTTCACGTTCGCCCAACGCTCGTTGTCCATCTTCCGGAACTCGGCCATGAGCTCCTTATGCAGGGCCATAACTTGGTCACGGGCTCTATTGAGTCCGTCAGCGTGAGCTGACTTACCGTGACGACATAAGTCACCCCGGCGTTTGTAGCTCACGTGTTTAATGCATTTAGCACTCTTCTTGCCCTCGTCTGGGTTACACGAGTACTCGGGGTGGTGGTGCATATGCTCCTCCACCAGGTGGCGCTGGAACCGGATCTGGGTATCCCAGACGCGTTCCTGTTCCATGTCGCTCTTATCCATACAGATGGAGAAGGGGCATGTCTTCCGGGTCTTGGAATACCATTTATCCAAGGCCCACCGCAGCTTCTTTTTCTGTACCTGACTATAATATGTGTCGGCACAATTGTTCAATAAGAGCCAGATACTCTGGTACATCTTATTCGGGACGGGATCGCTGTCGGTCTGACGCAACCAGTCCTCATCGTCGGAATTGACGTCCTTGTTGTACCGTTTCGGGCAGGCGTATTTTACCGTACCCTTTTTGGTGACACCAGTGACGCAGTCCTCCATACTTTAAAACCCCCTTTAGCATTGGCCCATCTGTCCGCATCGGATAGAGTTGGCGGGACTATGTTGTCGTCCGACTCATCCGAAACATTCGATTCGGAAACAGATTCCTCTACTTCCATAGATTCTACGGGTTCGGGGGCTCTGTTCCGTCGTTCAATGATGGCTGAATCCGGAAGGTTTTTAAGTTTCCGGAGTTCAGCCTTCCGCTGACGTTCGGACTGGGTCTTAGTCCAGCTCCCGTAATCTACCTCCATCTTTTTCCCGGTCGGCCCTGTGGGTCGATATCCAAACTCTCTTTCTGCTGCCTCTTGACCTTTCCACAGTCTGAGCTTCCCTACATTGGTTTTCCATTCTCTACCGGTGAAACAATCCTTCATTATAGATTCAGAGACAATACTTGTAACCTTAAATGGACCTTCCCAAGGTGTTACGAGTTTCAAACTCTCGAGTGGTTCATAGTATCTTAACACTTTGTCTCCTATATTAAAGTGTATTCTTTCTACATCATAGCCAACCTTCTGCCATTTAGCATTCTTAAGTAACTCATTTCACACTACTTCGTATGCTTGTGTAACGGGTTCCTTTCTCCTCTATTCTATTGGACAGACAAGTCAACAAGAGGAGGATTCGGGTGTATGCGAACAGGGTTTTATTTCAGTTCGGATGACACAGACGGCTACCCGGAGGTAGCTCGGAGAGATTGTATGAGATGCCGGATTCTCTGTTCTAGGTTAGAGAGCTTCGTACGGCGATGGTCTCACTATCTCTGCCGCGGCGACTGAGCCCTGTCCTCCTCTCACACCACCCAAACAGATGCTGCCACCTATCCGGGAAGTGGAGGGCGAAGCCCGGGTGGCTGACTCACCCACCGCGCCAAAGGACCATAACGTAATATATATTCATATATGTATACCTCTACACTACCCCCACTAGATAAAACTCGGGGGATAAATAAACTATTTAACTAACAATGGGGTTATGTTATAGTTATATCTATCTTATAATAATAGAGGTTATTAACGTTATGGATATGTGTCCTTAGACGACAATATGTGAACATATATATAACCGGATAGAAGTGATATTAAATTGTATATCACAGAGTAACAATAGGTTTACATCCGGAATGGAAAAATACATTACAATATAATATTTAATCGTCATACACCCTTTGAGTTTTTTTTACAAACATACTATGAATAGTTATCAACAAGAATGACATTGTCATTATAGTATATGGATATCATATATTCATTCGGATCGCAGATCCGTAATCACTATCCAGCAGAGATCAAAAATGAATACGGATGAACACAGTCCTGTTAATCCAGGTGGTGGAACAGTCCAAATGATAAGATATATGTATTGATATTATTGCTCTGATAATAGAGCAGTGTCCATTTCATGTGATGTGGAACTTGTGTAATTAATCCATGTGTCTATAGTATGTAAGATGATAGGGCAGCTACCCTAATCCTCTACCGTGTGCTAAAGTCTTGTTTATTAATATAATATAGTGTAGGAAACATAATGACGCTATCCACGATTGCGTTATATGTTCCTATATCCGTTATATTGAATAGTCCGAGTGAAAAAATATATCAGGAATGTAACAATCATAGGATACCACAACGGCACTATCCACGAGTGTGCCATGTGTCTCCTCACAGATGTATAGTTCCGGTTGGATATCGGGTTCATCCGTGTGCTGCAGTCCCTTTTATAACTAGGTTGTAGATGTCATATGGTGAACATCGGACCCGCATGGGTTAGTAGTCTAGTCGGGGCCTCGTGAATCATTCCTGGCGGGTCATCCGGTATCCTAGTCCGAATGGATGAAGAATACTGTACGGTCTACCAGATTACACCAATAGACTTATCGGATCCCTTAGAGAGGGCTGCGGTTACTTTTTGCCATATTTGTCTTTTAGCAACCGCAAGGCATGTTCCTTTGTGCCATCCCACTCATCGAGATTGACACCGAAGACTGTCATAAACTTACTATGAAGTTGGACATTCTTCATCTCTTCCGCGTCCAATTTCTTTTTCAGGACGTGGACCGCACAATCCGATTTCTGTTGTGCTTTTTTCCGCCAGGTCTTCCTGATATTTAACATCGTCCTTGACCTGTTTCTCCACACGATCCTTTTTGGCTTCGTGCAGCTCCCGGAAACACATCAGAGTGTCATTAATCATCCCTTGATGGAATGCTATGGCCCTCTGACGTTGAAGTTCTTCCCACGCCTGATAGATGGTGCTTTGGACTTCAGCCTTACCCGGTTCGCAACTGTCGAACCAGGTCTCCGCCCTTCCGCAACGAACAACAATTTTGTCTTTCGGCGCTTTGGGCGGTTCCTTTTTCACTTTAGTGGGTGCTGGTGGAGCGGTTGGGTTAGTTTTTTCAGTACTAACCACAGCTTTCGGAATGGGAGCAGGCCCGGATTGGCCTGGTCCCACGTGAACAAAGGGTACACCATCCGGAGTAGGAGGGATGTGTACCTGCAATCCCAATTTCAGATAATGCTGAATTTGCTCGTCGCTGGTGAGGGGTTTATAAGTACCTCCAGCGATAGGACTGCCTGCCACCGCAGACGGCTTCCGGCGCAGTTTACCCTTGTTACCGGGTGTCAAAACTTGACTCTCCGGGACATGTGCTCCCAAGTTGGGAAATTGGCTGGAGTCAAGCTTGCCGGGTATGGCTTCAGCAGCGGCCTTATAAGAACTAGGCCTGCCGGAAGCGCCCCTTAACACCTGTGACGGGTGTTTGAAGGTCACTTCTTTCGAAGACTTCTCCGCATCATGATGGTCCAGCGGTGACCTTGATCGGTCCATCCGGCTGTGGGTACCATCCGGAAGTCTTGGGGATCCCTCCCACCTGACATCTTTTCTGCTACGTCCGGTTTGAACTGGCTTCCTCCCGGAGTTGCAGCACTCATTCCACTCTTCGTTGTGGAGGTCCAGCTTACACCGACCTTCGGTGAGCACAAACCTCGCCACGAGCTTTTTCCCGTGCGTGGTGTCCGTGGTGCCGAATGATTGATCACTCGGCTTCACGTTCGCCCAACGCTCGTTGTCCATCTTCTGGAACTCGGCCATGAGCTCCTTATGCAGGGCCATAACTTGGTCACGGGCTCTATTGAGTCCGTCAGCGTGAGCTGACTTACCGTGACGACATAAGTCACCCCGGCGTTTGTAGCTCACGTGTTTAATGCATTTAGCACTCTTCTTGCCCTCGTCTGGGTTACACGAGTACTCGGGGTGGTGGTGCATATGCTCCTCCACCAGGTGGCGCTGGAACCGGATCTGGGTATCCCAGACGCGTTCCTGTTCCATGTCGCTCTTATCCATACAGATGGAGAAGGGGCATGTCTTCCGGGTCTTGGAATACCATTTATCCAAGGCCCACCGCAGCTTCTTTTTCTGTACCTGACTATAATATGTGTCGGCACAATTGTTCAATAAGAGCCAGATACTCTGGTACATCTTATTCGGGACGGGATCGCTGTCGGTCTGACGCAACCAGTCCTCATCGTCGGAATTGACGTCCTTGTTGTACCGTTTCGGGCAGGCGTATTTTACCGTACCCTTTTTGGTGACACCAGTGACGCAGTCCTCCATACTTTAAAACCCCCTTTAGCATTGGCCCATCTGTCCGCATCGGATAGAGTTGGCGGGACTATGTTGTCGTCCGACTCATCCGAAACATTCGATTCGGAAACAGATTCCTCTACTTCCATAGATTCTACGGGTTCGGGGGCTCTGTTCCGTCGTTCAATGATGGCTGAATCCGGAAGGTTTTTAAGTTTCCGGAGTTCAGCCTTCCGCTGACGTTCGGACTGGGTCTTAGTCCAGCTCCTGTAATCTACCTCCATCTTTTTCCCGGTCGGCCCTGTGGGTCGATATCCAAACTCTCTTTCTGCTGCCTCTTGACCTTTCCACAGTCTGAGCTTCCCTACATTGGTTTTCCATTCTCTACCGGTGAAACAATCCTTCATTATAGATTCAGAGACAATACTTGTAACCTTAAATGGACCTTCCCAAGGTGTTACGAGTTTCAAACTCTCGAGTGGTTCATAGTATCTTAACACTTTGTCTCCTATATTAAAGTGTATTCTTTCTACATCATAGCCAACCTTCTGCCATTTAGCATTCTTAAGTAACTCATTTCACACTACTTCGTATGCTTGTGTAACGGGTTCCTTTCTCCTCTATTCTATTGGACAGACAAGTCAACAAGAGGAGGATTCGGGTGTATGCGAACAGGGTTTTATTTCAGTTCGGATGACACAGACGGCTACCCGGAGGTAGCTCGGAGAGATTGTATGAGATGCCGGATTCTCTGTTCTAGGTTAGAGAGCTTCGTACGGCGATGGTCTCACTATCTCTGCCGCGGCGACTGAGCCCTGTCCTCCTCTCACACCACCCAAACAGATGCTGCCACCTATCCGGGAAGTGGAGGGCGAAGCCCGGGTGGCTGACTCACCCACCGCGCCAAAGGACCATAACGTAATATATATTCATATATGTATACCTCTACACTACCCCCACTAGATAAAACTCGGGGGATAAATAAACTATTTAACTAACAATGGGGTTATGTTATAGTTATATCTATCTTATAATAATAGAGGTTATTAACGTTATGGATATGTGTCCTTAGACGACAATATGTGAACATATATATAACCGGATAGAAGTGATATTAAATTGTATATCACAGAGTAACAATAGGTTTACATCCGGAATGGAAAAATACATTACAATATAATATTTAATCGTCATACACCCTTTGAGTTTTTTTTACAAACATACTATGAATAGTTATCAACAAGAATGACATTGTCATTATAGTATATGGATATCATATATTCATTCGGATCGCAGATCCGTAATCACTATCCAGCAGAGATCAAAAATGAATACGGATGAACACAGTCCTGTTAATCCAGGTGGTGGAACAGTCCAAATGATAAGATATATGTATTGATATTATTGCTCTGATAATAGAGCAGTGTCCATTTCATGTGATGTGGAACTTGTGTAATTAATCCATGTGTCTATAGTATGTAAGATGATAGGGCAGCTACCCTAATCCTCTACCGTGTGCTAAAGTCTTGTTTATTAATATAATATAGTGTAGGAAACATAATGACGCTATCCACGATTGCGTTATATGTTCCTATATCCGTTATATTGAATAGTCCGAGTGAAAAAATATATCAGGAATGTAACAATCATAGGATACCACAACGGCACTATCCACGAGTGTGCCATGTGTCTCCTCACAGATGTATAGTTCCGGTTGGATATCGGGTTCATCCGTGTGCTGCAGTCCCTTTTATAACTAGGTTGTAGATGTCATATGGTGAACATCGGACCCGGATGGGTTAGTAGTCTAGTCGGGGCCTCGTGAATCATTCCTGGCGGGTCATCCGGTATCCTAGTCCGAATGGATGAAGAATACTGTACGGTCTACCAGATTACACCAATAGACTTATCGGATCCCTTAGAGAGGGCTGCGGTTACTTTTTGCCATATTTGTCTTTTAGCAACCGCAAGGCATGTTCCTTTGTGCCATCCCACTCATCGAGATTGACACCGAAGACTGTCATAAACTTACTATGAAGTTGGACATTCTTCATCTCTTCCGCGTCCAATTTCTTTTTCAGGACGTGGACCGCACAATCCGATTTCTGTTGTGCTTTTTTCCGCCAGGTCTTCCTGATATTTAACATCGTCCTTGACCTGTTTCTCCACACGATCCTTTTTGGCTTCGTGCAGCTCCCGGAAACACATCAGAGTGTCATTAATCATCCCTTGATGGAATGCTATGGCCCTCTGACGTTGAAGTCCTTCCCACGCCTGATAGATGGTGCTTTGGACTTCAGCCTTACCCGGTTCGCAACTGTCGAACCAGGTCTCCGCCCTTCCGCAACGAACAACAATTTTGTCTTTCGGCGCTTTGGGCGGTTCCTTTTTCACTTTAGTGGGTGCTGGTGGAGCGGTTGGGTTAGTTTTTTCAGTACTAACCACAGCTTTCGGAATGGGAGCAGGCCCGGATTGGCCTGGTCCCACGTGAACAAAGGGTACACCATCCGGAGTAGGAGGGATGTGTACCTGCAATCCCAATTTCAGATAATGCTGAATTTGCTCGTCGCTGGTGAGGGGTTTATAAGTACCTCCAGCGATAGGACTGCCTGCCACCGCAGACGGCTTCCGGCGCAGTTTACCCTTGTTACCGGGTGTCAAAACTTGACTCTCCGGGACATGTGCTCCCAAGTTGGGAAATTGGCTGGAGTCAAGCTTGCCGGGTATGGCTTCAGCAGCGGCCTTATAAGAACTAGGCCTGCCGGAAGCGCCCCTTAACACCTGTGACGGGTGTTTGAAGGTCACTTCTTTCGAAGACTTCTCCGCATCATGATGGTCCAGCAGTGACCTTGATCGGTCCATCCAGCTGTGGGTACCATCCGGAAGTCTTGGGGATCCCTCCCACCTGACATCTTTTCTGCTACGTCCGGTTTGAACTGGCTTCCTCCCGGAGTTGCAGCACTCATTCCACTCTTCGTTGTGGAGGTCCAGCTTACACCGACCTTCGGTGAGCACAAACCTCGCCACGAGCTTTTTCCCGTGCGTGGTGTCCGTGGTGCCGAATGATTGATCACTCGGCTTCACGTTCGCCCAACGCTCGTTGTCCATCTTCCGGAACTCGGCCATGAGTTCCTTATGCAGGGCCATAACTTGGTCACGGGCTCTATTGAGTCCGTCAGCGTGAGCTGACTTACCGTGACGACATAAGTCACCCCGGCGTTTGTAGCTCACGTGTTTAATGCATTTAGCACTCTTCTTGCCCTCGTCTGGGTTACACGAGTACTCGGGGTGGTGGTGCATATGCTCCTCCACCAGGTGGCGCTGGAACCGGATCTGGGTATCCCAGACGCGTTCCTGTTCCATGTCGCTCTTATCCATACAGATGGAGAAGGGGCATGTCTTCCGGGTCTTGGAATACCATTTATCCAAGGCCCACCGCAGCTTCTTTTTCTGTACCTGACTATAATATGTGTCGGCACAATTGTTCAATAAGAGCCAGATACTCTGGTACATCTTATTCGGGACGGGATCGCTGTCGGTCTGACGCAACCAGTCCTCATCGTCGGAATTGACGTCCTTGTTGTACCGTTTCGGGCAGGCGTATTTTACCGTACCCTTTTTGGTGACACCAGTGACGCAGTCCTCCATACTTTAAAACCCCCTTTAGCATTGGCCCATCTGTCCGCATCGGATAGAGTTGGCGGGACTATGTTGTCGTCCGACTCATCCGAAACATTCGATTCGGAAACAGATTCCTCTACTTCCATAGATTCTACGGGTTCGGGGGCTCTGTTCCGTCGTTCAATGATGGCTGAATCCGGAAGGTTTTTAAGTTTCCGGAGTTCAGCCTTCCGCTGACGTTCGGACTGGGTCTTAGTCCAGCTCCCGTAATCTACCTCCATCTTTTTCCCGGTCGGCCCTGTGGGTCGATATCCAAACTCTCTTTCTGCTGCCTCTTGACCTTTCCACAGTCTGAGCTTCCCTACATTGGTTTTCCATTCTCTACCGGTGAAACAATCCTTCATTATAGATTCAGAGACAATACTTGTAACCTTAAATGGACCTTCCCAAGGTGTTACGAGTTTCAAACTCTCGAGTGGTTCATAGTATCTTAACACTTTGTCTCCTATATTAAAGTGTATTCTTTCTACATCATAGCCAACCTTCTGCCATTTAGCATTCTTAAGTAACTCATTTCACACTACTTCGTATGCTTGTGTAACGGGTTCCTTTCTCCTCTATTCTATTGGACAGACAAGTCAACAAGAGGAGGATTCGGGTGTATGCGAACAGGGTTTTATTTCAGTTCGGATGACACAGACGGCTACCCGGAGGTAGCTCGGAGAGATTGTATGAGATGCCGGATTCTCTGTTCTAGGTTAGAGAGCTTCGTACGGCGATGGTCTCACTATCTCTGCCGCGGCGACTGAGCCCTGTCCTCCTCTCACACCACCCAAACAGATGCTGCCACCTATCCGGGAAGTGGAGGGCGAAGCCCGGATGGCTGACTCACCCACCGCGCCAAAGGACCATAACGTAATATATATTCATATATGTATACCTCTACACTACCCCCACTAGATAAAACTCGGGGGATAAATAAACTATTTAACTAACAATGGGGTTATGTTATAGTTATATCTATCTTATAATATTAGAGGTTATTAACGTTATGGATATGTGTCCTTAGACGACAATATGTGAACATATATATAACCGGATAGAAGTGATATTAAATTGTATATCACAGAGTAACAATAGGTTTACATCCGGAATGGAAAAATACATTACAATATAATATTTAATCGTCATACACCCTTTGAGTTTTTTTTACAAACATACTATGAATAGTTATCAACAAGAATGACATTGTCATTATAGTATATGGATATCATATATTCATTCGGATCGCAGATCCGTAATCACTATCCAGCAGAGATCAAAAATGAATACGGATGAACACAGTCCTGTTAATCCAGGTGGTGGAACAGTCCAAATGATAAGATATATGTATTGATATTATTGCTCTGATAATAGAGCAGTGTCCATTTCATGTGATGTGGAACTTGTGTAATTAATCCATGTGTCTATAGTATGTAAGATGATAGGGCAGCTACCCTAATCCTCTACCGTGTGCTAAAGTCTTGTTTATTAATATAATATAGTGTAGGAAACATAATGACGCTATCCACGATTGCGTTATATGTTCCTATATCCGTTATATTGAATAGTCCGAGTGAAAAAATATATCAGGAATGTAACAATCATAGGATACCACAACAGCACTATCCACGAGTGTGCCATGTGTCTCCTCACAGATGTATAGTTCCGGTTGGATATCGGGTTCATCCGTGTGCTGCAGTCCCTTTTATAACTAGGTTGTAGATGTCATATGGTGAACATCGGACCCGGATGGGTTAGTAGTCTAGTCGGGGCCTCGTGAATCATTCCTGGCGGGTCATCCGGTATCCTAGTCCGAATGGATGAAGAATACTGTACGGTCTACCAGATTACACCAATAGACTTATCGGATCCCTTAGAGAGGGCTGCGGTTACTTTTTGCCATATTTGTCTTTTAGCAACCGCAAGGCATGTTCCTTTGTGCCATCCCACTCATCGAGATGGACACCGAAGACTGTCATAAACTTACTATGAAGTTGGACATTCTTCATCTCTTCCGCGTCCAATTTCTTTTTCAGGACGTGGACCGCACAATCCGATTTCTGTTGTGCTTTTTTCCGCCAGGTCTTCCTGATATTTAACATCGTCCTTGACCTGTTTCTCGAACCAGGTCTCCGCCCTTCCGCAACGAACAACAATTTTGTCTTTCGGCGCTTTGGGCGGTTCCTTTTTCACTTTAGTGGGTGCTGGTGGAGCGGTTGGGTTAGTTTTTTCAGTTCTAACCACAGCTTTTGGAATGGGAGCAGGCCCGGATTGGCCTGGTCCCACGTGAACAAAGGGTACACCATCCGGAGTAGGAGGGAGGTGTACCTGCAATCCCAATTTCAGATAATGCTGAATTTGCTCGTTGCTGGTGAGGGGTTTATAAGTACCTCCAGTGATAGGACTGCCTGCCACCGCAGACGGCTTCCGGCGCAGTTTACCCTTATTACCGGGTGTCAAAACTTGACTCTCCGGGACATGTGCTCCCAAGTCGGGAAATTGGCTGGAGTCAAGCTTGCCGGGTATGGCTTCAGCAGCGGCCTTATAAGAACTAGGCCTGCCGGAAGCGCCCCTTAACACCTGTGACGGGTGTTTGAAGGTCACTTCTTTCGAAGACTTCTCCGCATCATGATGGTCCAGCGGTGACCTTGATCGGTCCATCCGGCTGTGGGTACCATCCGGAAGTCTTGGGGATCCCTCCCGCCTGACATCTTTTCTGCTACGTCCGGTTTGAACTGGCTTCCTCCCGGAGTTGCAGCACTCATTCCACTCTTCGTTGTGGAGGTCCAGCTTACACCGACCTTCGGTGAGCACAAACCTCGCCACGAGCTTTTTCCCGTGCGTGGTGTCCGTGGTGCCGAATGATTGATCACTCGGCTTCACGTTCGCCCAACGCTCGTTGTCCATCTTCCGGAACTCGGCCATGAGTTCCTTATTTGAGGTTTGAAAATGTTTTATTGTCAAGTCACTATTCATACAGAAAGTGGTAAAATTAGACAATAATGTGAATCCTCGTTCAGTTATTACATTAAGTAGTTGTTTGCACATAGTTCAATGAATAAAGATGGGAATTTATACAATGAAGGATGAGAACAATAATATAAACAGAAAAAATAAAATCTATATAACAAACAGTATATACTATGTACACAAATAGCAACCTCTATAATCTTACAATAAAATTTCAAAAAGAAGGGCAGCAGGCATGGTACACCAGTTTGTTACTATCAACAAGTTTTATACTAGCATGTATTACACTATATCAATAGGATATATATGGACAGATCAGTAGGTACAAAACATATCTTAAACAGATGATCAGCAGATATACAGTATGAGAGTATAGTCACTGTGAGCTCATGGATGAAATTCATGCAGTGTAGTCTTTCAACAGCTCCACATGAATAAATTCTAGTAGAGGGTGTAGTCAGCAAACAACAGCTCCCTCTACTCAATCAGGATAAGGTGTAGTCTTTCAACAGCTCCCTAACCTGTATCTATTTTCATATTACTCATCCAGCTCATTCAGCTCATCACCCATTAACATCATCTTGGACAAGTCTTGTATCTGCCTAATTCTTGCTTTAAATTTAAGTTTACTTTCACTGTGTTGGACATCAGCTCGGAGATTGTTCCATAACTCAACTCCTCTATATAGCGGTGAGTTGTTGAATCCCATGTTACGTGCTCTGGGAATGACTATCTTGATCTTTGATTCGGACCTCATACCTGGCCTTCTGATTTCCTCATCGACCCAATCTGGATTTCTTGATAATTTGTACATGAAGCTAAGCAATAATTCTTGTCGTCTCCTCATCAGGAGTGGAATATTAGCCCATTCATGGAGCTCTTCTTCATTAAGATCCAAACCTCTGAAACAAATTTTAAGGCCTCTCTTCTGCATTCTGTCCAACTTTTTTAACAGGCCTTCATTAGCCCCCTCGTAGGCAAAACAAGCGTAATCAAAAACAGACATTATGGTGGTTTTATAGACTGTTACAGCAACTTTTTCAGATAACATGTTTCTGAATTTACTGAATCTAAAAAGACGGTGGTTAATTTTAAATTACTATTTAAATCCTTTAGCGCAGGTTCAAAACTCAATAGACTGTCTAACTTTAGTCCTAAGTAGCAGTAGTTATTCAGGGTTTCAAGTTCTTTGTTATACAAATATAGTTTTTGGCCCCTGGACTTTGGTAACTTTTTGCATGAACCATACCACACAACTTTAGATTTATCCGTGTTAGCAGTAAGCCTCTTGGTTACAAACCAGGATTGTAATCGATTTAATGCCGTTTGTAACCTATTGGTTATAGTTTCAATTTTGTTGTTTGAGCTGTATATTACCAAGTCGTCTGCATAAAGATAATGTTTACAATCAGCAAGAACATCACTGACATCATTTATATATAGTATGAACAAGAGCGGTCCCAATACAGACCCTTGCGGGACACCAAATCGTACTGGGGCTTCATTAGAAACAAAGGAACCAATTTTAGTATACTGGCTTCTCCCAGTTAAGTAACTCATTAACCAATTGAGTGTTGTGTCATGTAAACCAAGTTGTCCTAAAATTTCAACAAGATAGGCGTGATTAACACAATCAAACGCCTTACGTAGGTCAAGATAACAAACTCCAGTCAAATGGCCTCTATCTCTATTTTCATAGATATCACTCAGGAGTCTGAAGACTGCATCTGCAGTCCCCAGTCCTGATCGATAACCAAATTGTTTTGCAGAAATAACATTTTTCTTTTTTAGAATTTCATTTAGATGGCAATACATTATTTTTTCCGCAATTTTGGAAGGTACAGGTAATAGTGATATCGGCCGCCAATTGGTGATTAACTTTATATTACCGGGCTTGGGTATTGGATTCACCCTTGCCCTTTTCCATTTTTCAGGAAATATGCCACCGGTAAAGCTCAGTTCGTACAACCTAGTAACAGGATCTAACAAAAATAACAGTGCTGTTTTCAAAATATCACATCTAATACCATCAATTCCGGAAGTTTTGTTAACATTTATTTCTTTTATGAGCATCTCAACAAAGCCTTTTTCAACTCGCACAGGAATTTCAGCTGGATCAACAGGTTCAGTCATTAATACACGCTCAGGATAACCATTATCTGTGAAAACTGAAGACAGTTTAGCACCAATATTTGAGAAATAATCATTTAAATAATTTACAGATTCGTACTCTGACTTGATAAAACCATCATCACCTATCAATTCTGGAGGGGCAATTTGCACCTCTGGTTTCAAAACTCCATTTAAAACTCTCCAGAATCGCTTTGGGTCAGACTTAGCATCCTCCAGTGCAGACTTGACCTGGTTGGCCTTTGAGTACCTGATAGCCTTATTAACCCTTATGTGCCCAGAATAGCAAAAGTGCGCTCTTAAGCATGTATGTATGTTCAAGAGACCACCATGGGTCTAATATCAGTCAGAATAAGATGATTCTAGCACCAGAAGACTCGTAATGTCAAGGGCTTTCCAACAATGCCAAATTTCTTGTGGTTTATCAAGTATATAATTATTAGTAGGGCCTATTGCAGAAAATATTGAATTAAAAATAGGCTTTAAATACATTAAAAGTGCGTTCTCTGGCCATGAGAATAAGGGAAAAAATACAGAAAATTGACTAAATTCACAAAAATATTGAAAAATATAACAAATATATTGATAAAATATTCTCCATGTGATTTTCTCCAAGGAATCCATTACAAAACGTTTTTCTCTTTCAATTTTCATCAGTATAGCCTTCTTTGAAATGTATAAATTAAGCTTTATGAATTAAAAATAGCCTATTCCCCAACAAAATAAAAGAAAATAAGTTATTCCATGCACTTCCATCCAAATCAGCCCATTTCAACTTTTGTGCCTTCATTATCCCCTTCTGGTTGATATAATACCCTAACATATGCTTCATATTACATTTCTGAAAGCTATTTTGCTACCCTTTTCATTATCATTTGAATCAATACTTAAATCTAGACATGATGCAGATAATAACCCCTACTATATAAAGTTTGTTGAATAAATCAGCTTCCTCAAATAATTCTGGGCACCAAAGGGTTAATTCTACAACGTAGCTGCCTGGCTTTATTGAGATAATAATCATCTTTAATTTTCGAAAACATTTCCACATTGTCCTCACGTTCATTTATCATTGACAAGATGTCATGTGTCATCCATTTATTTCTTCTGTCCACAATCTCAATTTCAGACCAAGGACAGTACTCATCTAAGTATTCAATTATCAAGTTTTCAATGAATGACCAAGCACCATCAGGGTCGTGCAGTTCATAAAAAAACATCCCAGTCTGCCATTATTAGCCACTCTTTGAGAGTTTCTTCATCATAACCTTTGTACTTTCTCACCCAAACTTTCTTTTTGATATAGTCAACCTTCTCTCTTGTTTTTACAGCAAACACAGGCAGATGATCACTTACTAAAAAATTCAAGACACCAGATGTAATAGACTCATTGTAATTAGTCAATATATTATCTAAACATGATACAATAATCTTATAGGGTCTAGTGCACTGATTAATGAGTTTATGATAGCCGTTAAATCGGCAAGCATCGATTAGCTTTACAGTACTAGGTAGTTTTTCACGCAAGGTATTTATATTTATGTCCCCCATAATCCATTGTTCAAGCCCTTCTTTATCTGCAATTTCCATAACACGAGACAAATGTAGAAAAAACTTATCTATCTTGCCAGAAGGAGGTCTATATAGAGTGACCAATTGTAAAGTATGTGTCTTCAAGACTAGATCTAATACTAGACATTCAATATCCTTGTTACTACAACTAATGTCATTGCGTATCTTAACATCAAGATTAATGTCATCTCGAATGTAAACTACTAAACCTCCTCTTTTCTTTCTTTTTCGGTCCAGCCTGAACAAATTCATGCCTTCCCAGTTTATTAAGTCATCATCATAGTCTTCATGTAACCAAGTTTCACTCATTCCAACTATATCAGCACCATCTAAATGGTCAAATATTTCCTGCCTTTTGTTAAACATGCTTCGCGTATTTAGATGTACCATTTTCAAGCCCTTCATATTTAGAAAATCGTTTAATCGTGTAGTTGTTGCCATTACATAAACAAATACAAGTAGACAATAATTTATATACAAAAAATAAAGAATTATAAATTAAAAATAAAGGAGCCCCTGGCTAAATTCTAGCCAGAGGCTCAGATATCCACCAACAGAAATAACCAACTTAATGTTCTGTGGGTGGAATACAACGAGAGAGGGAGCTAATACCAAGTTACTTATAAGATAATCTCAGCTCCGTGACAAAAGATAAAAAACCATGCATATGCAATATTGTGTTGTGTCAATGAGTAAGTAAACTCTGGGTTTTTAACTTAAATTTCTATATATTATTGAATATTATCAAATCAGTAAATTAGTTAAATAAATTGCAAATAAGCACCTAAAGGAGGAGGGAAATAAAGTTAAAGTTAGAGGTTCAAAAAGGTTTTAAGCCCTTGGTTATTTTGATTCTAGTATAGAATATTTTCTTAGTCATGTAGAATCACATGAAAAGTTAGGGATTAATATTGATAAATTTATTAATAAGTTACTACTAATGAAGGGTTAGTTAGCTCACCCAGTGTTACCGGACCTTGTACTAGTTTGGTCATAGATCTTATCTATGTATGCAGGGCCATAACTTGGTCACGGGCTCTATTGAGTCCGTCAGCGTGAGCTGACTTACCGTGACGACATAAGTCACCCCGGCGTTTGTAGCTCACGTGTTTAATGCATTTAGCACTCTTCTTGCCCTCGTCTGGGTTACACGAGTACTCGGGGTGGTGGTGCATATGCTCCTCCACCAGGTGGCGCTGGAACCGGATCTGGGTATCCCAGACGCGTTCCTGTTCCATGTCGCTCTTATCCATACAGATGGAGAAGGGGCATGTCTTCCGGGTCTTGGAATACCATTTATCCAAGGCCCACCGCAGCTTCTTTTTCTGTACCTGACTATAATATGTGTCGGCACAATTGTTCAATAAGAGCCAGATACTCTGGTACATCTTATTCGGGACGGGATCCCTGTCGGTCTGACGCAACCAGTCCTCATCGTCGGAATTGACGTCCTTGTTGTACCGTTTCGGGCAGGCGTATTTTACCGTACCCTTTTTGGTGACACCAGTGACGCAGTCCTCCATACTTTAAAACCCCCTTTAGCATTGGCCCATCTGTCCGCATCGGATAGAGTTGGCGGGACTATGTTGTCGTCCGACTCATCCGAAACATTCGATTCGGAAACAGATTCCTCTACTTCCATAGATTCTACGGGTTCGGGGGCTCTGTTCCGTCGTTCAATGATGGCTGAATCCGGAAGGTTTTTAAGTTTCTGGAGTTCAGCCTTCCGCTGACGTTCCGACTGGGTCTTAGTCCAGCTCCCGTCGTCAGAGTCTGCAGGTGTTACCGACTCTTTGGCTTTGGGCTTAGGAGTTGATTTTCCCGCACGAGGGCCCTTAGGTGAGGGGTCCTCCCGTTTGCCGGTAATGACAATCTTCTTAATCGGAGGAGCAATGGCGGCTTCATCATCCAGACGCTTCCTCTCACTCTCCTCGCTTTTGCTGCGGCTCGCTCATCCTCCATTTGTTCCCGGATGAGACGACGGATAAGTTCGGGTCGAGTCCATGTTAACAGGCTCGACTTCCGCCACTTTTCAATGTCGGATTCCTGGAGAGTATAACCCGTAGACCAGGAATCAAACGCTTCAGCAGCTCTCCGGTACTCACTGATGTTCAATAAGGATGTCTCGTGAGAATCCGGGTTAGGGTAACGGTGGCTTTCATGCCGTACAAAAAGCCCGATCCTGTCCACCTTAAGGTCGTCGATGCCCCATGTACTACGATCGGGTCGTGGCATGAGGTCAAGCTCCAGTGTCATGGCAGCATCATATACTGCCTTACGGAATTCTTGGTGGAGCATGAGTCCCCGTTGAAACCATCCGTAATCCGTCAGCCATTCCTGAGGGATTTCCGAGTATACGTGGTTAGGTATAACCTCCAGAATACTCCGTCGGACTTCCGGGTCAATCAGAATATGACGACCGTCCTCATCCATCTTCATCAAGTTCGGGTGAACGAAGAGGTACCTACCATCGTAAGATGGGTAGTAGCTTTCGCTCACTCTGTGGCGTCCAAGGGTTCGAAATCTGTCATCAGGGTTTCCACTGCAGTCGTCCGCCCAACTGCTGGTAGACGGGTTACCGGTGGCTCCACTGGATTCCCCCATCGTCTCGGGTGACGAATCCGGTGCAGGAGGGCGACCTCCCCCTGCACTGTTGTCGCCTGGGGAAGACGGTAGCGGTGAAACCGGTCTACTGTCCTTCCCCAAGTTGAAGTTCTCGAGATCATCGTCGAACTCCATCATTTCTTCTTCCCGCGGGGTAACCGGGGACAAAGGCTGTGGGCCTTGCTCAATGTCGGCATCCGGGAGGACGCTATCGGGAGTCAAGTTACCCGGCTCGCCGGACCGCTTCGACTCCACCACGGTTTTCTCAACTTCAGGGGTAGGTTGACTCTTTCCCCGCCGAACACTCACCTACTTGGTGTTCATCCTCTCCTGCGCCAGAGGGTTTCGCGTGTTATGTAGCACTAATGGAAGAATTTAAAGAGACACGTGCGATACTCTTCGGGAGACTCTCAAGGGATTCATATGGAGCCTTTATGGATAGTCTTTACTTACCCATCGAATTTTTCGTCCAATACCAACTGGTATGTCTCCCGGAGGTCATAACAGCAACCTATAGCGAACCGTTAAACAAAAGGACAACATATAACGGATTACAGGACGATACACTCATTGTGTAACGGGTTAGGTCACTGCAGCCCTGGCAAGTCGTGGACTGCGACGGAGCACTACACCGTCTCCAGCTGCCTTATTCAAGCTGGCAGACTTCCGAGCCTTCTCTAGGGATTTCGTAGCCAACAATTTCCCTTTCCTCTTCAGTCCGCCTGCACCTGTCGAGACTTTTTTTACTACACCGTGCCGAGATGGTGTTGGAGCTGGCATTACGGTCTTACCCGGTACCTTTCTAGGTCTCCCGGGACCTCTACTTGGTAATTTCTTTAACCGGGGTACCCTATCCATATTAGATATGGATTTGGAACCTTCTCCATATTTCTTGTCGGAATTCTCTCTTCCTAACCAAGGACGTAGCCTATCTATATTGGATTTGTACACCCTTCCTATATCGGGTTGTATTAATACCGTACAATCGCTGATCACAGTAGTTACTGTAAACGGACCATCCCAATTGGATGCCAGCTTAACATGCCTGAGGGGTTCATGTAATCGTAAAACACGATCTCCGGGTTTAAAGTGTCTTATCTTTAAACCCGTATCGTATCCGTCCTTTTGCCAGCGGGCACTTTTATGTAATTCTAGACGAACCACTTCATATGCCTTTTTAAACCAGTCTCGTAATGCTTCCACAAAAACTACCTGACAAGGTAATTCCGGATTCATTCCAACGACACCAAATACCAGATCTGCTGGCATTATTAAATCTTCTCCAAATACTAACAAATTTGGGGAGCAGTTAGTACTCGAATGAACAGTGCCATTGTAAACGTGTGTTACAAAGTCACATTGTTCATCCCAATCATCCATATTGTCATTTACAAGTGACTTTAGGACTTGTATGAGGGTTCTATTGAACCTTTCTACTAGCCCGTCACTTTGTGGATGATACGGATTGGTCCTGGTTTTACAGACGGCGAGATATTCACACAAACTTTGCCAGAGATTGGATTCGAATTCCCTTCCCTGGTCACTGTGAAGCATTAATGGCACTCCAAAAGTCAGTACCTAACCCTTCACAAAAGCTTCCGCACAAGTAACAGCCTTATGATCCGGCAGTGGGAAGACTTTAGTATACTTGGTATAATAGTCACACACTACCATCATGCACGTATTGTCATTCGGCGTTTTATTTAATCCGCTAATAATATAAATTCCTATTCGGGCGAACCTTACCCCGAATGATTCTTGGGATAAGGGCAACTTACCGGGTCCGTGTCCGGGTTTGTTTTTACAACAATCCGGGCAACTAGCCACCCATCGGAGTAAGTCTTGCGACATACCTGGCCAGTAGTATCTTTTTGAGAGACGAGCTAAAGATCGTTTCTTCCCAAAGTGACCACTTGTTCTGTGCTCATGACAATAATACATGATGTCTCTACGCATGGCAGATGGAATGACAACTTGTATCTGCTTTCCACCATTGTTACATGGTTTCCAGTGGTACAGTATTCCTCTCTTGACTTCCAGCTCCGTCCATTGAGCTAGAAATCTTCTCATTTCCCTATTCTCCAGCGAGGCTATAGGCCTAGCTGGACATATACCCTTTGGTACCAATTGCAGGAGCCTAGCAGTAACCGAGTCAGCTTCCTGGAAGTTCCTTATGGTTTCTAAGGACCAATCCAGGACACTGCCAATACGTGTTTCGAAAGGAATTCGAATCGAGGCTGCTACCGCTTTATGGATCCCACAATCAGTACAATTCGGATTGTCACATTTCCGAATTGGTATTCGGGATAAGGCATCAGCATTCACGTGCTTATTTCCGGCACGATGCTGTATCTGGCTATTTTCTAGTCCGAATTCCGACAGATGGGCTAGCCATCTCCCTATCATTCCTTCGGCATCCCGAAAGTTTAATAACCATCTTAAGGAGGAATGATCTGTACGTAATGTAAAGTTAGTACCCCACAAGAAGTGTTTAAACTTTTTGGTATATACCACGACAGCTAGTAATTCACGTTTAGTTGTGCAATAATTTCGCTGTGTTTTACTCAGTGTATTGCTAGCGAATGCAATCGGAACCTCCACTCCACCTTGGACTTGGGAGGGGGCTGCTCCGATACTTTCATTGCTAGCATCCGTATCCAGTATGAAATGCCCATCCTCAGATGGGTATTGCAGTACTGGAGTACTCGTGAACAAGGCTTTCAATTGTTGGAAAGCTTGTTCCTGTTCGGTTCCCCATGGGAACTTCTCTTTCCTACTACCCGGGGTCCATGTTGTTAGGATTTGTAAGGGATAACTTACCCGAGAATAATTCGGTATAAAGTCTCTGTAATAGGAACAGAATCCTAAAAAGACCTTACTTCCTTTGGACTTTGCGGTACTCCCCAGTCCGTTACTGCCTGGATTTTCTCAGGATCAGCTTTTATTCCTTCTTCAGATATTATCCGGCCCAAATAATTTATGGACTTTTTAAACAAATTACATTTCTTAGGTTTAAGTTTTAAACCGTTAGATATTATTCTTTCTAATACTAACTTGAGGTTGTGTAAGCATTCGTCAAACGTTTTACC
Organism: Acholoe squamosa; assembly: GCA_949317995.1. Lineage (NCBI taxonomy): Eukaryota > Metazoa > Annelida > Polychaeta > Phyllodocida > Polynoidae > Acholoe > Acholoe squamosa. The sequence continues at coordinate 16,981,447 of OX439041.1, forward strand.
GAATACTATAACGTCGTCAAGGTAAACGAGGCACCTTTTCCATAACAGATCACTGGCTTCAAAGGTTGCCGGAGCATTACATAAGCCAAAAGGCATAACATTATACTGAAACAAACCTATATGACTTGAAAAGGCAGTCTTTTCCATATCATCCGGGTTCATTCCTACTTGCCAGTATCCGGACTGCAAGTCCAGGGTACAAAACCATTTATTACCCCCCAAAGAATCGATTGTCTCATCAATTCTTGGCAATGGGTATGAATTTTTCTTCGTTAAACCATTTAGTTTCCTATAGTCTATACAGAACCGGATAGACCCATCCTTTTTCGTCACCATACATACCGGACTACTCCAAGGACTGCTAGATGGAACTATTACATTCTGTTCTAACATCTTAGCTATTTCCGCTTCCGCTACCCTTTTCTTAGGTAGGGGTAGCCTCCATTACGGGATCTTAAAGGGCTGCGCCTCCCCCGTATCAATGGTATGTAATACCTTCGTAGTCTTCCCGAGTGGTTCACCTGGAGCGGCAAACGCCCTCTGATACGTAATCAACAACTCTTTGAGTGTATCTTTCTGCGAAGGATCTTCTAGACTTGTATCTTCATACATTGTCTTCAGATATTCGGTCCATTCTTGTTCAACTGTCTCAACCGGAAGGTTCAGGGAACAACTAGTCACTGTCTCAGCCAATGTAACGGTACCAAAATTGGCTCCTTTCTTTAAATATAAGGTCTTGTTACCGGTGTTGGAAACTGGTATGACTGACCAAGCCCCATTGGCTACTATCCTGTCAACCGATTCCAATCCTATACCAGCCAGCATAATCATATCCGGCTCAATTACTGCATCCTGGTTCCTTAACTCGGAATTACTCCGAACCAGAACATCACAGGCCACTCCCGGAGGAATCTTTACAGTCTGAACGACGGACGCCACACTGCTAACTTGTCTCAATACACATTGTACTTTCACAGGATAAGGATGCTCTACACTCAGTTCACCAGTTCTCGGGTCCAAGACTGCTCCATACAGGGCCGCAAAGTCTAATCCTAATATCCCCTCATCCGCTATACCAGCAATCGTAGTGGTTATCACATACTCGTGAGTACCCTCAAATTGCAATTTCACACACATCCTACCATATGTTTGCATCTTACTACTGTCGGCCGTTTGGGCGTTTCCTCCCAATAGGAGAGTATCGCGCACATCCGGTATAAGATCCGCTATCTTCCGAGAGACACCCGTATCAACTAGGAATTCAGCGGGTCTTCCATTGATATTAAGCGAAACATACCACCGCCTTCCATGCAACATGGAAGGTACATCAGTTATTGCATAATCCTCATTATTCACACCCGGGTCCCGTCCACATCCTTTTAAGTATTCCAGACAAGGATGGCCCGGGGGTAGGTGAGCACTACCAACTCTAGCCAAAAATTGACCTCCTACCTCCAATCCGGTACCGGGTTTCCCCTGTGCTCCCTGGGCACTTGTTATACCGGATTCCCCAATCTCCTGAGTGGGCTGCTCTACCACCTCAGTATTGGGTGACTGTGTTACTCCATTCGCATCTGCACCACTGCTGGTGGTATCATGGCAAGTGACTATTCTGGGATCCTGTTGCTTGCCCGTAACAGAATCCTCCCTCAGTTTTCCTTATCCTCTACTGTGAAAAAAATCATCTGTGCTCTATACACCGGTTGCTCACATTCAGCAGCGAAATGGCCTAATTCTTTGCACCTGTAGCACCTTCTCTGGGACTTATCTACCCTTGGGCGTCGCAGAGCGTTCGTCAACCGGGTAACCAGATTCTCCATAAAATCCCCCTGAGCAGTTGACACTGCCATCTGAGGAGTAGAGAATGTGGGTAACTGTGGTACCGGTAAATGCGCCACCGGTTTCTGTGGCACCTCTAGTTTGGGTGCTACGGGTAATGCATCCCCTATGGATTTCTGGAAGTTTGTTTTCTTCTTGAAACCTCCCTTTCGGTACCTTTTCTGTCGATAATATTTACTGGCAATTTGTACAGATCCGATATATTCTCCATTATCTTCAGAGATATATTCGTAATCGGAGTCCATTGAACCAGACTCAACCGCAGCCGTGTGTTCCGGTATGGGCGGATCACTTTTAACTGCTGAAGCTCTTGCAGGGGGTGCATTTGCGCCTAGCAACCGCTTCTTTCTGTCATAATTTTTGATAGCCAGGAACAGATCACTGAAGGAGGTATCGTCCTTCCATTCATCCCAGGCCACAGTCTTATGTTCCGGATCACGGAGTCCGGCAATGAATTGAGTGAATAACTCTTGTATCCAACATTCATTGTCATATTCCCAATTAGGCCTAGCAGGTTCTGTAGTTCCAATCCAAAGACTTTATGTGATTCTCTGGGTTTCTGTGTCCGTCTCTTAAATGTGATCCAAGGATCTTCTCGGACAATAGAACCGAATAGGTAGCAGGCACACTCCAACAATTCGTTGTAGGTACCTTCTATCCCATATTCTTTTCTCCATCTGTTCAGGGCCACTTTACCTCCCTTACTAAGCCAGCAGACTAAATACGGTAATGCTTCGTCTTTAGTCCATCCGCTACAATTTACCTCGTCTACAAAGATTTGATAGCTATCATTCCAAGGTTCATTCGGATCGTACGGTGGAGGTATCCGTCCCATACGACGCGCAGGGTTAGAACAACCCCTAAGCCGATTGGCTTCTTTTAGACTCCAATCCATTACTTCGACAACATCGGCTCCTTTACGATAGCAATCGATTCCCAATCCTTGAATGCATTTACTATTGTCAAAAATTTCTTGCATTCCGGGAGACATAGAAGAACGCCTGTTCATTCTCTTAGGCTTTCCTCCGTCTCCTTGATTAGCACCGTATGGGGTATTACCCCCTCCTCCTGGTCCTTCCGGTGGATATCCTCCACCTCCGGATCCTCCTAATGGATATCCTCCACCTCCGGATCCTCCTGATGGATATCCTCCACGACCGGATCCTCCCGGTGGATATCTTCCACCTCCGGATCCTCCTGATGGATATCCTCCACCTCCGGATCCTCCTGATGGATATCCTCCACCACCGGATCCTCCGGGTGGATATCACCCACCTCCGGATCCTCCTGATGGATATCTTCCACCTCCGGATCCTCCTGGTGGATATCCTCCACCTCTGGATCCTCCCGGTGGATATCCTCCACCTCCGTCATAGCCTTGGCTGCGTCCTTGCCCAAAATAATTTAAATTTTGGGTATTGGTATAACCGGTATTACTACCGTCATAGCCGTAGCTATTCGCTTGGTGTCTCCTGAAGCTATGGGAGTCACCGGCCGGAGGTTGACCACCATCGGCATACGTTTCTGTATGTGGGCTCTGTGCATTTTGCATACCTACATAAGTTGGACGAGATGGAGCATTCCGATAATGACCATCAGGCATTGTATTCTTTGTGGGAGGACGTGGTGTACTTGCTCCGGGACCAGGGGTGGGTTTCGGCGGGTCAGGTTGTTTCAGGTTATCATTCCGATTCCTGTCTTGTTTACCCTAACCATTGTTATTTGAATCCGAAGGATCACCTGCTCCACCAGCGGCTGTCTTTGTATTCATCAAGAAAGGTAATTGAGGTACTGGTGGGGCTCTCACATTATTTCCGGGTGGAGTAGTATGGGAACCACCTTTAGTGGGTGATCCTGTCCTTTTAGGTGTGGAATCCACTCCATTTGGCGGTTTATTGGGATTATAAATACCGCCTGCCACAGGCTTATCAGCCCCATCGGTTACGAAAGGATTATACCGTGTGGGGCCGGCAACAGGTGTCGCACTCTGCGATCCTACAGCATCATTATTATCTACTGTAGTTCCTGCCTGTAAACGACTAGCTAATTGTACGATTATTGTATCGTCTAATGTGTCAATTGCTTGTTGGGTTTGTTCTACATAGTCACCCAATGCCGCTGCAGTATTTTGTAAATCCTGCAGTTCGAGTAGATACTCATCCCGATCATTCATCAACTGTTCTTTATATCAGAGGATACCTATTCGGACAGTTTCATTATCTTCGGCCTGCTTAACACAACATTCTTTCAGGCATTCGTATTCTGCCTGCAGTGATTCTTTTGCCTCAGAAATTGGTTTTCTTCTTCATGCAGTCGCTGCTTCAGAGTTTGTTTTTCATTTTCAAACTCAGCTCTCATATCTCGGAGATTTTCCAAAATATCCTCCTTCTCTTCGAAAGCTTCATCTTTAGCTCTCGCTATCAGGTTCAGTGTCTCGTTCATAGCCAGATATTGCTGGTTCATTTCATCCATTTCCCGATTGTATTTATCGTGATCCGGAACGGTGAAAGTAACATTCCCAGTGGTAATCGCACTACAATCAAGTGGTGGTAAATGCCCTGGGACATCGTAGGGAAGCTCACCAAAGGTTACCTTCCTTGGCATAGGAGCCGGATGATTTGGGTCATGGCTTCCTCCAGTTTCGAACAACGAATCTGCCAATTCTAAATTGACAGAATAATGTTGGTTAACACGTTCAGTCCGGTGTTTTACCAGGATTGATTCTGGGACATTTTCTTCACTATCTGCATAGTGAGGTATCGTGTCCCTCCATTGCTGGTCCCTGGAGGGCGCATTAAAATGCGCTGGTTCCTGCCGGGTCTCATCTGGATTGGCGTTATACGCCAATCTTGTACTCGCCTGTTCGGACACTATGTGTCCGGGCTATACATTTCGCCGAACCCACTGGTCATGGCACCAGTGTAACGGGTTCCTTTCTCCTCTAGTCTATTGGACAGACCAGTCAACAAGAGGAGGATTCGGGTGTATGCGAACAGGGTTTTATTTCAGTTCAGATGACACAGACGGCTACCCGGAGGTAGCTCGGAGAGATTGTATGAGATGCCGGATTCTCTGTTCTAGGTTAGAAAGCTTCGTACGGCGATGGTCTCACTATCTCTGCCGCGGCGACTGTCCTCCTCTTATAGGTAGGGACAGTGGCGCCCCCCCCCCTGTGCCTCTCTCACACCACCCGAACAGATGCTGCCACCTATCCGGGAAGTGGAGGGCGAAGCACGGGTGGCTGACTCACCCACCAAAGGACCATAACGTAATATATATTTATATATGTATACCTCTACACTTGTTTGAATCTATCATGTAGTGATTCGACAAACAGCACGCTACAAGGGGCTTCTGGATTAATTCCTACTACCCCATACACCAAATCAGCGGGCATTATAATGTCCTTGCTGAACACCAAAAGGTTGGGTGTACAATTGGTAGATGTATGGACAGTGATATTGTAGGCGTGCACTACAAATTCACAAACTTGCTACCCACATGAGTGTGGGTAGCAAGTTTGAGTGACACCTTGAAAACCCCGAGGACTTATTTTGGTTACGAACATAGGACGAAGCTCGAGTATGCAGCTTCGAACTAGAGTAGCCGACGGAAGACTTGTCCATTCGAAGTGTGTGTGAATATTCATGAGACTGAGAAGAAGTGGTCCTCTAAGGATCGCTTCTGTAAGGGTTTGTGGCCTTACGGACCTGGGGGGTTCGGGTCTTACGGTTCGAAAAGAAAGAGTAAGACAGTATTCCAAGTGTATGCCAACGGTTAGTTTTATTTCTTATTGTACACTCACGGCTGCCGGATGATGTCAGAGAGGCAGCTAATATCAATGAATAATGGTTTACATGGTGTGGAGGCCAGAAGGGCCTCTGACGTAGCGGCTGAGCCCTGGGCTTTATATACGGACCCAGGTGTTTGTCGTCAGATGTCCCCACAGACCCGGATCAGTGCTGCCACCTATCCGGAACCTGAGGAACGTCCGACGACTCGACTCACCCGCCACGTCAGACGGTACCCAACTCCTATGGTTTAATAACGTGTACCTCTACACCACTCCCCCAGACATTTAGGAGGGTGTTATAGTTATAATAATATTACTAGGATAACATTTCTATATGTCTAAACCTTTAGTAATAGAGGTACAACCATAGGTATAACATTAACACCAAATTGAGTATGAAACGAATGTCATATATATATATTCGATAGTGAATGTAGTTACAAATAACAATTAGGATGTCAAAGTATTATACGAATTACTTGAATAAGGGACAGTTATGTGAAACGGAACTGTCAGTTAAATTACTATACCATATAATATCATATTATATCTACGGTATAATCAATAAGACAAGTAATATGAATCGTATACATGTGATAATGACGGTTATATGTAACGGAACCGCCGATAACAAATAAATCACATAATAACATCCGTATGTGTGTTTGTAGTTATTAATACCACATTTAAATACATATAGTCTTGAAGAAGACTGTTATAGTAACTTCACTATATAATGACATGTCGTATATTATTAACATACGAATCCGTTAAGGATTCCGTGAGTAGTACGAATAGAACCATTTATACCATACACTCGAAAAGAAAAGAAAAAAATCACGGTGTAGTAATGAATATAATAATAATATATTATCACCGTGTACCTAATAATCTTTATAGCACCAGATCAATATACTTATTATACAGTTTGCCTCACAGGACAATAATGTGTGTATTCTGGTGAACTTTAACGGATTCTTATAATATCAATATTAATAATAATCAGTGATCCGTATCAAGAAATATCTATGTACCTGTATCATAATATGTATCTAGTGAATATGCACATACATATATTATTATAGAAAAATAGAAATATGACATTATATACAATATACAGAAATTATAGGTGCTGCTGGAGTCTTCTGCTGTATCCTCCGGGTACTAGTAGGTAGGTGTGGTCAGCTAACCACCGGATGGACGTGCTAAAGTTTATGGTTTCCATATATAGAGTGAACACGGTAGATGAATTTGGGGCAGCTACCCACAATCCTCTAGTAGTGCTAAAGTTTATAAGTAAATCCGAATGGCGTAGAATGTAGAATAATAGTCCGGATGTGTCAACTATGTAGAAAACGTAATTCCTTTTTAAGTTTAGTTGACATAAGTAGAGAATAGTCCAGTATAAGTTGATCCGGAAGTAATAGTAGTAGTTGGTATGAGTCCATTCGGGAGTATAGATGAGTTGTAGAGGTAAATCGTAAAGTCCATCCTAGTAAGTGGTTAGCACGGGTAACAGCAGGAGTCTGGAACTGGTATCCGGATACATCTCACAGCAGCAAGTCTACTATCGGATTGTTCATGGAAGAAGTTATAAATCCGAATAGACTATTCAGGTTGCAATAAGGTTTATACAGCCTGAATTATACAATAGACTGGTCATAAGAGGGACCCGGAACACATGCCATAGGTGTTCATACACTAGTGAGAAAAACATTCGCAGACCTGCCGGGTTCTGCAAAGACTATATCTGGTTATGGGGAAAAGAAAAAATTATGGGAGCAATAACCCGTAGCATGCTTAGACGGATTTCTTAGCATGCTTCTTCTTAAGAAGAGCTAGAGCCGACTCGGGAGTGCCGTCCCACTCGTCCAAGTCGACTCCGAACAGCCTCATGAACTTAGTGTTCAGGTTGGTGTTCCGAGTTATCTCCTCTTTTACACGTTTCTCCAGCACGTGTACATCCATAGCTGCCTTTTCTTGGGCAGCTGCGGCAGCCTCCTCCTGGGCCTTCACATCGCTCCGGATGAGGGTCTCGAGGCGTTGCTTTTCAGCATCCGCGACCTCCTTCATACACAACAGGGTGTCGTTTAGGAGACCCTGATGGAACTCGGTTGCCTTTTCGCGAACACACTTCTCCCAGTGAGTGTAGATGGCCTTCTGGACATCTGCCTCTCCCTGGCGAGATTTCTCAAACCAAACTTCTGCATTACCGGTTTTAATGGTAATAGCATCTTTTGGTTTCGCAGGTGCAGCGACAGCCTTGGGAGGAGTTGAGGCGGCCTGTGGACCACTTCCGGGTTTAGGGCTCCCGGACACACCTGCTGTTGGTACACAGTAGGCAGGTGGTGCGTTTTGTTTCAACCCCATTTGCAGGTACATATTCAACTGCTCCTGGGTAAAGGTAACTGGTGGGGCGGCTGGAGCGGATGCAGATCCGGCGGCAGCAGATGCGGTGGTCTTCTTTGGCATAAGGCGACCATCCTTTCCTACCACCAAGGTCTGGCTCTCAGGTCCAGGTCCCTGGTTTAAGGACGGAAAGTTTCGAGAACTAACTTTCCCAGGCTTAGATACGGCTCCAGCGTATCCGGCAGGTTCGGGCTTCTTGAACACCGGAGTGCCCTGAGCCTGCTCTGCGGGGTGCCTAGCCAGAGGGGACCTGGAACGGTCCTCTGCTCTGACTTTCGATTTGGTGGTGCCCTGACCATTACCGTTGCCGCCACGGTTCTGATCTCTCCTGCTCCTTTCACGAGCTCTCTTTGCATCCTTTCCGGATTCCTCGCATTTCTGCCAGAGAGACTCGTGCATGTCCAGTTTACCCTTTCCAGGAGTCAGGACTATCTTTGCTCGGAGTTTCGAATCCTTGGTCTTCGGAACTTCGCAGAGGACTTGGTCCCCCGGTCGGATCTTAGACCAAGCATCCTCGCTCAGACTGTCGAACTCTTTCATGAGTTCCTGATGAAGCTCCATGATGCGCTTCCGTGCCCCGTCCAAACCTTCTGCGTGGCATTTCTTCTGGTGTCTAGCCAGATCACTACGTCGGTTGTATTGCACCTTCGTAGTACACTTCTTGCCCTTCTTACCATAACTCGGATCACAAATGTAAACCGGGTGATGGTGGAAGTGGGCCTCTACCAGATGCCATTGAAACCGGGCTGGAGTACTCCAGGTCCGGATCATGACATCACTCGCATCCTGGCAGATAGAGAAGGGACAGGACTTTTGGTCGTCACCGTACCACTTCTCTAAAGCCCAACGCAGCTTCCTCCTCTGGGTATAAGTGTAATACCCTTCGGTGTGGTTTAGCATAAGCCACATCTTTCGATAGGCTTTGCTCGGATTGGGATCCTCGCCCGAAAGACGCATCCAATCTTCATCGTCTGACTCATCATTTTTATTGACTGAGTCCGGGCAGGCATAGAGGGTAGAGCCGTCCTTCTTTACTCCATACGCACAGTCGGAGAAGCACGTCGGAATCCGGGATTTGAATCCGGACTTGGCGTTAGCCCAGCGTTCGGCCTCGGTTTGAGTTGATGGAGTGGCCTTCTCATCATACTCAACCGAGGACTCGTGCACAGACTCCTCGTCAGACGATTTAACCTCCATGGCAAAACTACCAGTGGCTGAAGTGCTGGGTTTCGGCTCGGCTCTAGCAGAATCCGGGAGATTCTTAAGCTTCCGAGCAGCGGACCTTCGGTTCTTGCTGACCTTCCAGTCTTCCTCCGGTTCCTGGGTTCCGGATGCGCTGGAGGTCGAGGCTTCTACCTGTGTGGTAGTACTGCCGGTGGCTGGTGTAGCACTGGCTGAACTCCTGGCGGCAAGTTTCAGGTCGGGGATAGGAGGTGCGGGTACTTCCGCGGCCCTCTTAGCCTCTTCCTGAGCCTCCCGTTCGGCAGTCATTCGACGGACGATAACCGTCCGAAGGGCTGCGCCTCGGTCCAAACCGATTAGTGACGTGTTCTGGACGTCCACTAATTCTTGCTCGGTAATATAAATACCTTCATCCCACTGCTCGAAGTTAGCAGCGGCCTCCCGATACTCCTTAGTGGTCCGGTACTGGGGCCGGTTAGCACAAGGGCGTGGGTAAGTCTGCCCCTCGGAATCCGAGACGCAGCCTACCCAGTTGATGTTCGTAGCCTTGACGTTCCACAGGGACTTGTCAGGCTTCGGGTACGTTCCGAGCTCGAAGGCTCGGTTGGCTTCATACACTGTCTTGCGGAAGGCAGCGTCTACCATAAGTCCCCGTTGGAACCACGGCCAGTCTCGAAGCCACTCGGGAGGCGTTCTGATCAGCTGGTCGGGAACCATAACGCCCTCAACAGCTATCCTAACCTTCGGGTCCATCCTGACTGGTGTCCCGTCCGCGTAGGTCACTTGTGCCTGCAGTTCCGGGTGGACATACAGGTAGCGACCATCGTACTCTACTGGGAACGGGTCAGCCACTGCTGGCTTCCACTGGTCCTCCGCGCCGTCGACTTGTGTGGTCTCGGACTCTGTCGCTGCGGGTTCGGCACTCGCAGTCGCTCCGAATCCCTCTGGTGGGAGTGGAGATAACATCTTCTCTGCCTCATTTAGTGAAAATGAAGCCAGTTTCTCCTCGAACGAGCGATCCGTGGATTCCTCCACGTCCATCATCTCGCTCTCTTCCTGTGTAACAGGAGACAAAGCTTCCGGAAAAGCTTCTGCGGACGGAGTCAGCTTATCCGGGTCACCGGATAGCTTGGCTGCAGCTACGGATTCCTCAGCCATGACTGGGGAATCGCCCACGGGAGTAAACTACTCCTTTTTCCGGCTTTTACAGCGCCGGGGCCGACACAAACGGAGTCTGTCTACCAGGAGACAGACTCTGGAGGAGCAGCGAGTGGTTTTGCTAACCGGTAAAATCCAAGAAGGGAGCGAGCTCGACTGTCTTGGACGTTACCAAAGAACAATATGGCGACGGGCCAGCATTCGTGACGTCATTTCCCCATTGCAGGCGGGGTCACGAGAGGTCAGCCGAGACTGGACGCGGTGACGTCAACATCAACAAACTGATTGTTTTTAGGTAATTATCGCTCACACCGATGACTCGTCCGGGGATTTAAGTGGAGATTATGGAAAGCTTAAGCCAATCCACCGGATTATCCGTCCACTACCCATTGGTACATCATGCGGCGGCGACAAATAAGCCTTTCGGGTCAGTTGTCATCCGTTCATCTAAATGTAAACATTACACTCGTTGTGTATACAGGTTAGGTCACTGCAGTCCTCTGGGCAATTCGGGGGCTGCGGCGAACGTATCTTCCCTTCTCGGATAGTTCTTTATCGGACCTGACAGTCTGAAGAGCTTTCTCTAGGTGCTTCTTAGCCTTAGAAACACCTTTCCTCTTCTTTTTGTCTTCACCTGCCGAGACTTTTTTAACTCCCCCACGCTTAATCGGTGTTGGCGTGGGTGTCACTGATTCGGAACACTTTTTAGGTCTACCACGACCACGCTTCACTGTAGTGTTCTTTACCTGGTCTATTATGCGATTCTGGTTCAGGATCTTTCCGGAACCTTCACCATACATTTCTGTGGAGGTCTCCCTCCCACACCATTTCCTTAATCTAGCCACATTAGACTTATAAAGTCGACCTAGGTCAGATTTCATGATTACGGTACAGTCACTGATAACTTGTGTTATAGTAAAGGGACCATCCCAATTAGACGCTAATTTTATGTGTCTAAGTGGTTCATGTAATCTGAGAACTCTGTCTCCGGATTGGAATTTCCGATACTTTAGATCGGTGTCGTATCCTACTTTCTGCCATTTGGCACTTTTCTCCAAATCAATTCGGACAGACTCATATGCCTTTTTAAATCTGTCTCTTAAGCATTCCACAAAAACTACATGGCAAGGTAATTCCGGGTCCATCCCTACAACTCCAAATACTAAGTCAGCAGGCATTATCAGATCCTCTCCGAATACTAAAAGGTTCGGAGTTCAATTTGTACTTGAATGTACCGTACTGTTATAAGCATGTGTCACAAAGTGGCATTGCTCATCCCAGTCGTCCATGTGTTCATTGACGAGTGACTTTAGGACTTGGATAAGGGTTCTATTGAACCTTTCTACCAATCCGTCGCTTTGTGGCCTATACGGGTTGGTTCTAGTCTTGCAAATAGCTAAGTATTCGCACATACCCTGCCAGAGATTTGATTCGAATTCTCTGCCCTGGTCACTGTGTAACATCAATGGTACACCGAAACTTAGTACCCAACCTTTTACAAAGGCTTCGGCACAAGTAATTGCTTTGTGGTCCGGTAGTGGAAATACTTTAGTATATTTCGTATAATAATCACAAACTACCATCATACAGGTATTATCATTAGCGGTTGTATTAAATCCACTAATAATATCTACCCCGATTCTTGCGAATCTAACTCCAAAAAGTTCTTGGGATAGGGGAAGTTTGCCCATCCCGGGTCCGGGTTTGTTTTTACAACAATCCGGACAAGTGGTTACCCATCTTTGCAAGTCCTGTGTCATGCCAGGCCAATAGTATTTCTTGGAAAGTCGTGCTAACGATCGTTTCCTTCCGAAATGACCACTGGTCCGATGTCCATGACAGAAATACATAATGTCATGCCTCATAGCATGTGGTATCACCACTTGCATGATTCTCTCACCATTATTGCATGGCTTCCAACGGTATAACACGCCTTTCCGGACTTCAAGCTCGGTCCATTGAGCAAGAAACCTTCTCATTTCTCGATTTTCCAGGGAGACCTCTGGTCTAACTGGACGTATACCGAGACAACCCAGGTTCGAATCCTGGTCACGGCACCAGTGTAAGGGTTTGTGGCCTTACGGACCTGGGGGGTTCGGGCCTTACGGACCTGGGGGGTTCGGGTTCATGTATACCATCTAACTGTAGTTTCACACAAGTTCTACCATATGTTTGCAAGGTACTGCCATCGGCCGTCTGAGCAGGGGGCAGGTGGGCACCACAGACCTTGGCTAATTCATAGCCGCCTGCCTCATTACTGATATTGAGTTTCCCCTGTGCTCCCTTGGCACCTGTTATATCAGCTTCCCTAACCTTCCGGGTGTCTACAACCACCTCGGTGTTAGGCGATCTTGTTACTACATGCGAACTATCATCACGGATGGTGATATCATGGCAAGATTTGTCACTGGGATCCCCTTCTTTGCCCCTCGGGAGATCCCTTTCTAGTTTTCCTCTGTACTTATCCCAGAGACACCCTCCTGTTTACGCGGGACAGGCTTCTCAGCCATACATTCTGGAGCAAAATGCCCTAGTTTCTGGCATCTGAAACATCTCCTTTGAGATTTGTCAACTCTTGGTCTCTTCAGAGCTTCTGTTAATCCGGCTATTAACGTTTCCATCATATTAGTCGGAGCAACAGTGGCTGCTACGGTTGGTTTCGCCGTAGGGGCTACACTGCCCGGTTGAGTTGATCCGGAAGCTGTTTTACCAGCGACAGATCCTCCTCTCCCTCTCGAATGAACCTTCCTATACCGCTTCTGTCGGTAATACTTTCCAGCTATCTGGACTGAACCAATATATTCTCCGTTTTCATCGGAGATATAGTCATACTCCTCATCAGCTTCATTCGATTAAACTGGAGCTAATTGGGAAGTATCATATACCGGAATAGGTGTACCTCCATATTGGAATGGAGCTGCTCTTACTGGATTAGGTCCAAGACCTACCAATCGTTTCTTCATGTCATGTCCATCAATTGCTATGAACAGGTCACTGAAGGAAGTGTCATCTTTCCAAGAATCCCAGACCACTTGCTTGTGATCCGGATCCCGCAATCCACTGTAGAATTGTATGAACAATTCTTGTAGATAGCAATCATCGTCATGAGCCCAATTTGAACGTGCTTTTGAAAGCAAATCCTGCAGCTCCAAACCAAAGACTTTGTGTGATTCCTTAGGTTTTTGTGTTCTCTTCTTGAAACTTACCCACGGATCTTCTCTAACGATTGATCCAAATAGGTATGCGGCACATTCTACCAATTGGTCATAGGTACCGTATAATCCGTAAGCTGCTCTCCATTGATTGAGAGCTACTTTTCCGCCTTTATTTAACCAACAAATCAAATATGGCAAAGCTTCTTCTTTTGTCCAGCCACTACAATTGACTTCGTCGACAAAAGCTTGATACCTGTCCTTCCATGGATCATTAGAATCATATGGAGGGGGTATCCGTGCCTGCCTACGTGCCGGATTATTACATCCGCGTAGTCTATCCGCTTCTCGGATGCTCCAGTTCATGACTTCCATGCCGTCTGCTCCCTTCCGGTAGCAGTCAATGCCAAGGTTTTGGATACATTGGCTCCTATCAAAGATGGTTTGCATCCCTGCAGGCATAGAAGTTCTCCTATTTGGCTTCCTGCCATCTCCTCCTGATCCTGATCCTCCGGATCCGGATCCTCCTGGGCCGCCTGGAGGATTTCCTCCTGGTGGACCATTATTATTATAGGTTCCAGACGAACCGCCTGAGCATCCACCATTGTGACCGGCGTTTCCAGAAGACGCATATCTAGGGTAAGAATTATTTTGATTCCATCCCTGGTTATAGCTATTGCCATTTTGGTAATTACCGTTTCCTGATGGATTATAATTATTTCTATATCCATAGGAAGATGTTCTCGGTTGATACGTACCGCCATTAGCATTGTTTTGTGGCGGGTTTGGTCTTAGGAAACGTCCATCAGTAGGAACATTACCAGAACCCGGAGGTGGATTCGGTAATCTTGGCCCTGCTGGTGTACTGTGGCCGGGTTGGGGGAAATATGAAGGTGGTGTCAACATATGCCTCATTGGTCCGGGTGCTCTTGGTTGTGCTACGGGTGTCTTATTACTAGTTCCAGTAGCACCATCGTGAGTTGCTTTAATTTTGTGACTCAAATCTGGTACGGGTGGTGCCGGACCTATCGTATCCAGCATTGGGGTTGCTGGTTTAGGTGCGGTTCCATTTACTGTGGTACTGTCCGGTTTCTTGTAGATTCCGGATACTACATTCTTGTCAGCCCCATCATCAACGAATGGGCTGTATCTAATTGGGGTTGCATCTTTGGATGTCTTTCCCAACATTGTAGATACCACAGCTGGATCAATATTGCCTATAGTTAACTGGGCAGCTTCTACATATTTATCTAGAGTTATTGCAGTATTCTGCAATTCCTGAAGCTCATTTGTGAGTTTCTGTCTATCCTCCTCCAGTTGTTTGTTGTAAGCTATAATACCTACCCGGATGGTTTCATTGTCTTCAGCTTGTTTACTACACTGAAGTTTCAATTTATCCAACTCGTCATGATAATGGCGAATTTCGGATTCGAATTTTGCCTTATCAAGGTTTAATTGGTCGTTCGTATCTATGTATGTTTGGATACGAATGTGCCTATTATCATATTCCTTGTTGAATGATTCTCTCATGGAATGAAGTTTTAATTCTTCATTCTCGAGTTCTTTCATGTACTCACTCCTTCTGGCTTCGAATTCCTTTCGCATGCCAGTTAGGTCTTCTTCCAACTGAAGTTTTTCATGGAATACTTCGTCTTTAGCTTTGACCAAGGTATTTAGGTTCTCGTTCAAAGTTACATAGGTTTCATTCAACAACATGACATCCGGTCGTTTGAATTCCTCACCTTCCGGTACCGCATAGGTTAAGTCGCCATCTATAGCGCTGTAATCTAATATTGGTAATTCGGGCCTGGGTAATCTATAAGGTAGTTCTCCGAATGTTACCCTTTTTGGCATTGGTGCCGGATGTTCTGGGTTAGTACTACCACCAACTTCGAACATCGAATTACTTAATTCGTCAACAAGTGATTGTTGGCCTATTAAGTTACTCTGTCTCTGTATAGACTGTTCACATCGTACAGAGTCTGGCAGATTCTCCTCACTATCATTATAGTGGGGTCCGGGATCTCTCCAAGATGCAGACTCCGCATCTTGTGAGTTCGAATGGGTTTGGAGCATCAATGATCCATTTCCATTCTCTTGGGCAACCGATTGCCCTGCTGGGTTAGCTTCCCTGAGGGTGTCTAACCCATGTACTAGCCGTTCGGACGTTATAACGTCCGGGCTATACACCAGAATTAACTGGTCACGGCACCAGTGTAAGGGTTTGTGGCCTTACGGACCTGGGGGGTTCGGGTCTTACGGTTCGAAAAGAAAGAGTAAGACAGTATTCCAAGTGTATGCCAACGGTTAGTTTTATTTCTTATTGTACACTCACGGCTGCCGGATGATGTCAGAGAGGCAGCTAATATCAATGAATAATGGTTTACATGGTGTGGAGGCCAGAAGGGCCTCTGACGTAGCGGCTGAGCCCTGGGCTTTATATACGGACCCAGGTGTTTGTCGTCAGATGTCCCCACAGACCCGGATCAGTGCTGCCACCTATCCGGAACCTGAGGAACGTCCGACGACTCGACTCACCCGCCACGTCAGACGGTACCCAACTCCTATGGTTTAATAACATGTACCTCTACACTTCTATCGACATCTTGTTGAAACACACATGCTTCATGGACCGGTATACCGATGCACCAACGAGAAGAATGAGAACAAGGAATGCAATGGTTATGCCACATGCCGTCATGGATGACTGACGTCGCACATTGTAAAGAAACATGAACTAATGGCTGTGGATGCCATGGTCAGAGTCCATAAGTTGCATGCCAACCTCATGAGTGCATGGTATGACCTGAAACAGAAGGAAAGAAATGAGTTACTCATTACAACTGAGTACTTCTGTCACGTATCCGAAGGCAAACAGGATACCTACTTTACGAGAAATGTGAGGGCTCACAGATTTGACATGACACCTGAAACCCCCTGGGAGGAAAAGGTCATGAGGAAAGACAGGGACACCTTGGATGAGCATGGCAAGGCGAAGCCCCACCCTGGGGTTGATCCACGCCATAAGGAAAAGAAGAGATCGAGATCCGAGTGGCAGTCACCTGCATCACCAGAAGCTTCAGAGAGGAAACGATCTGCAACCCTGGAGGAGATCATGTCCCAGACAGGTCCCCGAGGTATGGAACAAGTCTCCCCCCTGATGCAACAATCGAATGCTGGCGATTTTCTAGACCTGGCTATGGTATATAGTGTACGTATACTGACCCAGTACGATGATTGGATTCAAGGTTGGGTATACCAATCTCGAACGTCGAACGTGCATACCATCGCACAAATCGTTAGAGGAGACAAGAGTAAAGATGATTTTCCTGCCCTTCAGACAGTCGTGACTCCTGGTAAGGAGTCGCAGGTACTGTCTGCTGGAGGGAAGGTTCAAGGATCGATGGGTCCACCTTCGAACCCAGCACCGACTGCAAAAGGCAGAAGTCCCGGTCCTGGAAGGGAGGTGGCCATGAGAGATCCGAACCAACCACTGCCGGTTCAAGGTGGGATAGGTGCCACGCCAGCTACCACATGTGCCAGCCCAAATCCGAGCACTGTAACGACGAGCTCTGCACAATCTGGCTATGTTAGTGGTGGAGAGGGTTGTCCTACACCTCCACCACTGTCATCTGCCGGAATGTACTTGCGACCTATTCTTCATAGAGTCCAAACTACTTCTGACCTCGATGTTAAGGATCCAGATGAGTATATCAAAGACCGATGCAAACAGTCCATCAACATCCAGAAGGAAGTGTTCGTAGCCTGGCAAGAACGCCACCTAAATCAGAGTGTGACCTATCTTAGCAGTATGACCGAAGGCGTATTCAAATGCCTTCATGAAATACAGCAAAGAGAGACTGAGCGGATCACAACCGAGGCCACTGCTAAGGTTGATGAGGACCGCAAAACCGCAGAAAGGAATGTGAAAGAAGCTGCCAACACAAAGGGCATGTGTGACTTGAAGCTTAGAAAACTAAGGGAAGAGATGGACTTCATGGATGCTAAATACATGGGGGCTTTCGGTTGCCTTTTCTCTGAATGGGATGGCACACCTGAGTCTGCCTTCGAATTGCTGATGAAACAGCAATCGAGAACAGACCATCAACATCACTGAATCCCACGGCAGGTCCCAGCGCAGCAGCTGGCTCTGCTTCCACTGCCTCACCTGATAAGTCAGAAAATCTGAAGTCCTATCAGGCCTGCACAATGGAGACTTCAGATAAATAACCTATTTGCCACCGATCCAAACTTAGAGACAACTTATTTTCTAAGTTGGAATTCTTTACTCATACCCAAAACGGATGCGGTGATGGCCTTGATGACCGGACTGATGCAGCCTCGAATCTTCTGATCTTCCCATCCTCATCAGGGCACAACATAACAGCGACGCGGTTTGCCACCGCCAAGTTCGACCTACCCGCCGAATGGATCTGCAGACAAGCAGTGATATGAATCGAAGACATTTGAAGTCTAATTATTATTGTACAGATAAACCCACTACACTGGTGGGCTATCTTTAACTATAACATTATTACATATTTACTATTTAGAAGATGGGTTCAAACTTGCGCACATCTCATTATATCTATATTTATATGTTTAATTACTTTGAAAAAGTGACTACTACTATTTAACTACGCATAAATGGCTTGATCTCATAATATAATATATGTGTATATCATTGAACTACAGTACTATGTACCTTTGATCTGTAAACCAACTCAAGAAGTTGGTATCTCAAAATGGTACTATGTTAACATATCTCTAAGTCATTTAGAGGTCCACCGTCCATGTTCAAATATTAAACATAGTTAGATTAGAGTGTAAATAGAAACTTTATTTGTGTATAGGTATTGTAACCACATAATGCTCATTTAAAACCAGGTACTTGTAACATGTTTAATATAATAGTTGTTCTTTGAACTACTGTTGTATAATTTAACTGTACTTACCCTCGAAGTTGAACCGCGTCAGGTCTTCAGAAAGTGTAAGATTTTACCCTTGAAGACCCTTAAAAATTAATTTTCTAACTACTTTATATAACCCTAACACATTTGTGAAGGGACATCCCCTCAGCTCAGAAAACCAAAAAATACCGACTTAGGACATCAGGTTCCATTTTTATTACTTGTTTTGTGTCATGTAACGTCTGGTACCAAAATGATAAAATATGGAGGTAATTAAAGTTGCTGTCAGTAATAGAGAATATCTCATTATGCATAGCAAACACATGCAATAGCAAGGCCAATATGTCTATTATTGACTTCAATTATGAAATGGAACAAAATTTGTGCATGCACAGTAGACTGCCTCTTACATGATGATAAAAGTACCGGACGTTATGTAACATCCGGTACTTTTATCAGAATTATTTCACATAAGCTGCTCTCACATGGAGACAAATGCTGAGAGACACACAATTTTTTCACCAAAGTAGGGGATAATAGGTCCCATTATATAGGTAATAACAAAAATGTTGAAGCTTTATTTTTTCCATGTAATATAACTGATTTAGATTTAGCTACCGGATGTTACAAATTACAGATCTCCATTTTCAAAGACACATGATGAAAAATTCTCATTCAGTAACATGTCCAAACCTCATGGAAATGATACCTATAATCATATACAATATAAAAAATAACTTTTGGATACTCCAGATGTTCTTTCTTCAATACAGGACACTTGTAAAAAATACAAAAAGTCATAAAAGAACAAATTTGACCATTTTTTTCAATTTGGCAGGCTACAAGTCTGAGAGTTATTGATGCATGACCACAAATTAACATTTTTTCTGATAGCCCTAAATGTCCTCTATCAAATGAGTCTATGTAAGACAAGATTGGTTCACAAATTCCTTCTCCAGAGCCATAAGAGTCCAAAATAACCCCAAAACACTACATCTACTGCTTTCTGGTGACCTGACCCAACTATATCTCACTTTGAAGTAGTATATTTACTACTAATTTTTGTTAACTTCATAGTGTTACATAATTTATATACATTTCGCTCCACTATGTCATTGTATAAATACTTACCTCGAGCCCTATTGTAGTTTATAGACTATTTCCTACGTGTTTTCTTCCCTAGTCATAGCCGAGGGTGGTAGTGAGGGGGCTCTTAAAGGGTTGTATATGGTTTTAGCTCCCTATTCAAGAGGGCAGGTCAGTTGGTGCGGTTACCACCGGTAGAAAAAGAGGTCGCTTTGTTCTCTGGCCACTATGAGGTGGTGGCAGCACTGGTCATCGCTGCTCCAGTCCCTACCTGGGACCGCGTAGGGAGTTCAGTTGGCCTCTGGCTACGGCCAGAGCAACACCTGTAGAGCACTGAGCTATCCTTGTAGCACCACTTCGAACTCATGTGATCCATGAATAAACATGTGCTGGTTGCATTAACCTGAGCTAACTTGTCTGTTTTTTTTTTAAATTAATATATCTCAAACTTAACCGAAGTTATATAAGAACTCGAACCATTACACTTTGTATAATAGTCCGTTACAACCATCATACATATATTCTCTCTAGGTGTTGTTTTCAATCAACTGATAATATCAACTGCAATACGAGCAAATCTGACACCAAACAATTCTTGGGATAAAGGTAACTTACCCAAGCTGGGTCCTGGCTTGTTTCTTACAACAGTCAGGGCAAGTTGCAATCCACCGAAGTAGGTCACTTCTTATCCCTGGCCAGTAATAACATCTTTGTAGGCATTCTATGGATCTTTCCTCCCGAAATGACTACTTGTTTGATGGCCATGACAATAGTACATGATATCCCTCCTCATCGAGGTAGGAATAACTATTTATAATAGTTGATTGCCAGTGGAAGTGGTCTTCCATCTACACAATATACCATCTCGGATTTCAAGCTTGGCCCATTGAGCAATGAATCGTCTTGTTTCTCTATCTTTCAGAGATAACATTGGCCTTACTGGCTTAATACCTTTCTGTAGGTAATCCAAAATGCATGCAGTGGTGGGATCCAACTGTTGGAACTTCTTGACAGTCTCTGGGGACCAATCGAGATAGCTACACACAGCTTCCTCCCAAGGAAGCTGTGTGTATTCTCCAAATCTGATTTATCTATCAGTTTTTAAATTCTTCATCCCAAGTATGCTTACTTACAGGTTTTAGTGGTTCCCGAGGTAATACAGTCCAAGCTGCATTTCCCACTAATGTATCTGCTGAGTCCAACCAAATACTGGACAAATGTATCATATCAGGTTCAATTTCACCCTTTTGGCCCATTGATCCGCCACATAAGACATCACAAGTGGTACCCGGAGGGATTTTTACCATATGTATAACTGAAGCTACTGACGACACCTGTTGCAATACACATTGCACATGCAAGCCGTAGGGGTTCTGTATACTCATCATACCATCTCGTGGATTCATCATCGCCCCGTATAAGCTTGCAAAATCCAAACCGAGGATTCCATCATCACTAACCTTGGCTATAGTAGGCGAAAGAACGAATTCTTTTCCTCCTATGAGGATAGGCATAAAAGTCCTCCCAAAGGACTGCATACTGCTTCCATCAGCCGTGCATGCATTTACCCCCATTTTGAGGTTCTCATGACTGTCCGACACTGAGTCCAAGAATCTTTTGGACACACATGA
The DNA here is from genome assembly GCA_949317995.1 of Acholoe squamosa. NCBI lineage: Eukaryota > Metazoa > Annelida > Polychaeta > Phyllodocida > Polynoidae > Acholoe > Acholoe squamosa. The sequence goes on from OX439041.1 coordinate 17,002,607, forward strand.
ATGGCTAGCTCCAGTATCTACTAAGACTTCCCTGACCCGACCTTTCACAGTTACAGGCATATACCACCGTCTCCCTCCCAATGGGGATGGGTTGCTGGTAAACTGATAAAAGTCTCCAGAATCACCAAGATTCAATCTCCAGAAACTCCAGACAAGGATGACTTGGGGGAAGGTGTGTCCCACACACTCGGATCAACCCATTAATCCGTCCTTCCTCTCCCCTAATGCGGCCATTAGCCACTTCGTCTCCTCCAACATCTATTGTTGCACTAGGGTCCCTGGCCCCAGTAGGTAAACTGGGATGCGCACCCACAGTCACCCGACCTCCAGGTAAATCTGATCTGGATTCTTCCACTGGTGTTCCCCCGGTAGCTTTTCAGTATTCGTTTCTAGATGGGGTTATACCCAATGCCATAGATACAACCCCCTCTAATTTTCCTCGATATTTAAGGCTAACGCATCTTGTAAATTTCCCTCGGGTTCATCTCTGGCTTTATAATAAGCCGCCATAACTGGTTTCGGAGCAGCACACTCCGATGAGTAGTGCCCCATTCTCTGGCACCTAAAACATTTTACAGTTCGGCAGTCTACAAGAGGTCTTGTCCGACTGGTTTTTAATGCTTCCGTATTCTTCTTACACATCTCTTCCATTAATACTGTCATGTCCAATGATGGATTCTGGTCTTGGAAGTGCTTTCAGCCGGTTTAGTGGCTGCTTTACCAGCATTAGTGGGTACAGTTGGTGTCTCGGATACTACATTTGTACCCTTCGGTTTGTTACATAACTTTCTAGGGATGTATTTCCTGCCAGTGTTATTTTTCCTAACCTGCATTGCAAAGAACGTGCCATCCTCCTGTTTAATTTCGATCAACTCGAAGTCTTCTGATGAACTAGAGGCCTCAGGTTGATGCATTGCAGCAGCTATGAGGGTACTCACAGATACATTCGGTATCTCCCCCACTAGCATAGATCTCTTCTTCACCGCCATATCTATGCCATTAAATATATCGTGCAATGCACACCCCCCTTTCCAAGCATCCCTTGCAGCCAAATCTTTGTCTCTGTCTCTAAGACCCTTGAAAAATTGAGTAATCAAATCGTCCATATACCAATCTTTGTTTTCATTAACCAGCCTGGCTCAATAGAGCATGTAACTCCATGCCATAAGCTCTGAAAGCTTCGGTTGGATTTTGTGTTCGCTTCCTAAAGCGAACCATGGGATCCTCCTTGACCATGTTACATAACAGTCCACTAGCAATCTTGACCAACTGCTCAAAGCTTCCCATCAGGCCATACCAAGTGTGCACTGATCCACGGCCATACAACCTGGACCAGCCTTGAGGCATCTAACCAAATGACGCCTCGTATGGCGTCCACCCATTACAATTCATCACATTGATAAAGTCTTCAAACCACTCCTTCCAGGGTTGAGCACCGTCATATTCCGTATTATGGCTACTCTCCTGGCTGAATTGTGAGCATACGTCTACTGCACTGTTGTTTGCTCCATTCAATCACCTTGGTTTCATTCAAGGTTTGACTGCTTCCATGCCCACTAAAACTATTGTTAGTGGCATTACCTGCATTTGGATTTCGCCCGGGCGGAGGACCACTTGGTCGAGGTGGGGATGTAGGCCCCGAAGCACCTTGAAATTGTCCTCCACCACTATTGGCACCACCCTGATTAGTACCCAAGGTACTACCACCCCCTGGGTTGTTCATACAGGTAGTACCACTGGCACCATCAGACCCGCGGATACCCCTTGTCTGACCCTGCTGGCTTTCTCTCTGCGCATTTTGTGGAGCGCTCGGATTACCAGCGGCTAATCCAGTATCACCGGTTTGGTTCACATATATATTGAACCCATTGGTCTCGACACTTCCATCAGAAATGTCATTGTTGACTAGGTCCGGATCCACTGATAATTGGTGGACAGTAGGTACCTCACTTATATGAACCCTTTGAGTTCTCCCATTAGGGTCTTGGGTTCTTACATGAACTCCTTCCTGATCCACATTACAAGTAGCATTATCATTTATACAAGGATTGTATGCACTCGTCGGTTGTTTGGGCATTGAGCAGGTGCCAAACTCGCCCTGCTTAACGAAGGTTTGATCTGCATCTGGATCAGGAACCAACGGAGGTGGGTTAATCTTTTCCTTCTCCTGCAAGTAGCTTTCCATAGCCGACTTATTTAGAGTCAGAGTAGCAACATTTGCTGTTAAATTTCTCTGTTCCACTCACAACTGAGCATTCTCAGGTAGGATCTCAGCTTGTATCTTCTCGTTTTTTTTTAACTGCTCGGTTCCATTCCTGTTGGGCAGCTAGTGCCCCTTTCCTTAAAGTGTATTTTAATACACGATACTTCTCACTCTTTTCTTTCTGAGATTTCTGATACTCAGTCGTCTCCTTTCGAATCTCGTCTTGCTTGCTGAAAAGCTTAGATTCTGTTTCAGCATTGCACAGTTGGAGTCTCTTGAGTTTCTCCTCCATTGCATTCAACTCGGCCTGTAGCCTATTCACATCCCGAGCTTTACAAATTTCTTCGGATTTAGCCTTTTCAATGGATCTCCACCTTTCCTGCTCCTCCTTCTTGAGTTCTGCTAGTTTGTTTTCCCTTCCCCTTTCTTCTGTAGACTGCATTTGCACTCTATGAACCAAAGAGGAGAGTTTATACTTTAAGCCAGACTCTTTCAGGATAGCTTCCTGCTCTATATAGTGAAGCTTATTGATCCGCTCTTGGGTCTCATCTTCGATCTTTTTCTGAGCAGTCAAGAACGCTGCTTCTTAGCTGTTAGCTCAACTTGCTCCCTGGCTTTTAAGTAAGCCGTGGAAGACTTGTACCCGGGAACCATCTGATGTCCATGTCTTGACTTCTTACTACCCCCTGGGTTAAACACTGAGTAAGACAAGTCCTCATCCAAAGATAATCCTAGTGTATGCGCATCCGTAGCTTTAGGTAACCTGGTACGCTGGATCTCTTCGGGTTAGAAGCGACCCGCCAGTTTCCTCCTCGGTGTCAATACTAGAGGAGCTTTATGTTCCTCCACATGCATATTGGTACCTCGATCATTGTGATCACTTTCATGATCAGAGGATGTCATTAAGGTTGATGCAGTTTTGTTCGGCTTCCATCTAACTCTGCACCATCAGTTGCCTTGGTTGCAACCTTTGCTGTCCCTCAGACCTCAGCGGCACTGTCAAAACCACCCAGCTCCAAATCACACCTCCTTGTGATTACTTGAGACAATTGGCTCAAGTCTAAACGAGCAGGTTTGATTAACCCGGCTAACATACCTGTACCCGGAGCAGTATGGCTAGGGATACCAGGATACATTCTCACGCCGCCGCCCCCAATCACATTGGGTCCGGCCATCATTGTGGGTGGTGAGATGGTGTTCTGCATTAGTAACTGGTGAGCGGCAAAGCCTTCCTCTTCGAATTCTTCCAGGTCTAAGCTTAAAGAACTCGCATCTCGTTGATCATGGCTTTTGGCCGTTTAGCCATGCTCCACCCCCGAACCAACTGGTCACGGCACCAGTGTAATGGCTCATATTCTTATGTATATAAGGGTGGCTCTTTGGCTCACTTAGAAGCTATAAGAACCAACATGACACAAGTAGTTCAGGTCGACCAAAGCACTCAAATTTCCACCTCTCGGATGGCCTTTATTTAATTACAACTGGAAGGTAGGGTAGCGCGTCTTGACTGGATGGGGTCCAGTCACCTTTTGCCGATCGCCCGGCTCCTTAGTAGGAGGCATGGTGCTGCCCCCTCTTGTACCAAACAGGTATCGCAAAACGACGCCTGGTTGGCATAGATGGAACAAGCAACACACGAACACGTCTCTCGGATGATCAGCACTAGTATATATATAATGATGCCTGCCCCTACAACTATATTACAAACCTATATAAACAATCACAACTACCTAGGACCTACAATAATTCAGAGCTCTATTATAGAAAAAAAAAACAATTTCATGGCAGTGTTATTTTACACAAAAGGTTGGTTTTGTGTAGAGTAGTAATATTGTTGGGTGGCCAAAAGTAAGGGGGCTAGTTTGTAAGTGGCAAACCGTAAGGGGCCACAGGGGATTCAGGAGCATGGGTAGGCCCACATCAATAATCTTCAACTTTTAACTTGATCTAGACTGGTGTTAAAATTAATTGTAGGCTTAAGTTAAAGTGTGATTTATGATGATTCTACATACCTCCAGATCAAAGGCCTTCATGATAATGGTGTGTGCTATAGGACCACTATTATCATTGAAGATATCTAGAACCCCCTCATTGGAAAGACCATTGTTATAAAATGTATATATGGTTCCCTGAAATAATCAGCTTGAATTAACTACTTAATGTACAGTAGTTTGGATAACGGACTCATGGTGCATCTACCCTACATAGCACAGGTGCAGAGGGTTGTCTGGCCACACTGTAAATAGCACCAAATCCATACACATGTTTGAGTTTGCCTGTACCAGGGAAGGGGACTTCCGGGAAGCCTCTCACAGAGGTCCCTTTTCCTGTGTTAATCCACATATGCACATTAAATTCTCATTCTCAAATGTCAAGTTAGAAAAAAATCTGCCGAAAAAATCATGTTGACACCTGATAAGTAAACATGAATTTTCCACTGTCAACTGTCAAGTTAGGGAAAAATCTGCCGTCAACTGTCAACTTGACAGTTGACAAGGGAAAATATCATATTGACAGCAGACTTTTTTTTTTCTACTTTGACAGTTAGACCACAATCAGGGGTTGTGTGGGGACTCCTCTGTACACAAAATATAGAGGCCTTACCTGTCAGCCTGCCACCTAGTGCCTTGTCCTGTTCCTAACATAGCCTATGTGCATTCTCAACAGTACTGGGTGGGTGGTGACCACTCAGTCATGCCTGAGCAGTGTTGGCAGGGCAGGTTAGGGTATGTGGCTTAGTCAATGACCAAAGGCCAGTTTGGTGGTCAGTGGTCACAGCTTTTGGACACCTGTACAATAGGATTATACCGGGGCAAAATTATTAATTTTTCAGACACAAATTATATAATATCGCAGGTTCTAAAAAGGATAAAAAGAAAATTCCAAAAGATTTAGACTCTGTTCGGCAGGCTCTATGGTTATAAAGAAAAAAAAATAGAGGATATAATGAATTAGAACTTTTTCTAGGGTCCCTAATAGAGTTCATGTACATATATGTCACTGAGAGTTATACCCACATACCAAGCAAGGGTTACAGGACTTGTTTTGAGAATGCAGAATGAATGAGAGATGCACTTTATCTAACCAAATTTGCAGATTGTAGGATTTTGATGATTATGCATTTGAGTTCTTTTCAGACAACCTTTAGAATGTTTGGGGGGGGGGGGTATATACATGACTTCATTTTAAGAGTCATCCTTTTTTGCTCCTTTACTCGAGGGTGGAAAACTTGAGATGGGTCATGTAGATTCTGTAGTTTATCCCTCATTTGTTGGCTGTAATTTAGTGGGGCGGGGAGAGGAGCAAGTAGATGGGGGCAGGTAGATCCAATAGTTCGTCCCTCACTAATTGTTGTGTGTGTGTGTGTGTGTGTGTGGCTGGGGGCAGGTAGATCCTAGAGTTTATCCCTCACTGATTGGCTGTGGTCTCTAAACTATGAGAATACCCCTATCCTTCCCAACATTATCTGCTTTTTAATCCCATCACCTGTGTATGTGTTCACCATGGGTTATGTGCTACAGAAAAAGTGGAATGATGAAAGGTGAGCTCTGCGCTGGATGGGATACTGGGGTCAATTTAGGGTGATAAGAGGGTCTTAAAGATCACCTTGTATTCTCCATACCAACGCATTCATATACAAGTTATTCTCCCAGATAAATCATCCAATAGTTATATCTCTGGACCAATACCGCGCACTGCATTAGTCCAATAAGCACTCATAAGAGGTCTTTAAGGATCTTAGCTTTATTCTGATAGAGGATAATCACACACACACTGCACAAACACCAATAATATTAAGTAGTCAGGTTGTAGTCAATAGTCCGGAGAATGCACCTATAGGTGTATGTATGTCCACAGCACTTAGCACACCATAGCACTATATTAAGCTAATAGATGATGCATATCGGGGCCCTAGGGCCGTATATGCTGTATATACCTGAGCCGCGGAGCGGCGAGGGTATATACAGCATATACAGCCCGTGGGGCCCCGATATGCATCACCTAATAGGTTTATACCACCATTTCCTCCATTTTGTATCAATTTCTTACCTGAAATCCAAAGAATATAGCCAGGCGAAGACATTTTGTAAAAGCAAGCGATACGGCCCGGGTCAGCGCTCTGCGCGAAGCCATTGTTTTTGTTCCTTGCCGGGAGAGGTACCGCTGTGTATACAGTCACTTTTCGTATGGAATCCAACCATGACATGTTATAATATTAAAATCCCAAGAAGTATTCGATCCATAGACGAGGAATGCGTGCTAATTTTCTCCATTTTCTTCAATATAAATGAGAATCCATTGATTTTTCCATCGTAAGCGAGTCGCGGTCCGGCCATTCCCACCCGCCTCCTTGTCTGGCGAAAGTGTGTCAGTGGCCCGGATGTGGATATAGGTCATCCGCTCGTCATACAAGAAAGACGCCGAAAATTTCGGACCGGTTTGGAAAATCAATGGATTCTCCTTTATTTTGAATATATTGGACATAATACGTATGGAGGGATCATTTAGAATGTCTAAGGATATGTATGTTTTATTTTGAAGACTTGTCATGGTTGGATTCCATACGAAAAGTGAGTAAACACAGCGGTACCTCTCCCGGCAAGGAACAAAAACAATGGCTTCGCGCAGAGCGGCCACGGACCACGACTCGCGTACGATGGAAAAATCAATGGATTCTTATTTATATCGAAGAAAATGGAGACAATTAGCACGCATTCCTCTTCTATGGATCAAAAACTTCTTGGGATTTCAATATTATAACATGCCATGGTTGGATTCCATACGAAAACTGACTGGAAACGTAGCACTAGGACCTCAGGTTAGAATTTATTTACTTTCGCATTGGATTTCATCACCGTTCAGTGTGGCGCTATGGCTAAGGCCTTCGCCTACCACCACTGCGGCCGGGGTTCAATCCTCGTACGAGTTGGCACGATTTTTCACTATGGAAAATGGCCAGATTAACTTTGTATAGCTGCCATAATTTCCAACTTGACCTCGAAAAAGTATATACCAAAAATTTCAAAAATGCACATGGGTGGTATATGCAGAGTAATGCACGGCTAAACTGCATATAAACCCACCGGAAGTCCCGAAATCGTGGTATAACAGGAAATAACACCAATCACTGGAGACCAGCAACAGGCCATGAGGCCTTAACCCATCTGCTACTTAATCCAATGGGTTGTATTTATAAGTCCAATCTTCTTAGCTCCACCAATGTTCTGCAGTCTCACCAGCATAGAGTCCACGAAGATAATTCCCCCTGCTGAGTGGCAGTGTGTCTGAGCTTTTATAGCCTCACAAAGTCATTAGTTCAAGCGGTGGGGATGCTGAGTCATGTCTCCATTTTCCAGTAGCATCACTCACAACACATCCATGTGAGTCACCCCGCCCATGGGCAATCCCCATGTGGTATAGGTGACTCACCCCCTGCAGGTGACTCATGTCCTGCGAGTGACTCACATCCGGAATAGATTAGTCATAGGGTGAATCATGGGTGAGTCACAGGACAAACCATGCATGAGCCATGGTTGAGTCACATCCTGATAATAATATATGCAGATCTGGCCCATCTCTGATGGGTTAATGCCACAAGGATGAGTCATGGATGAATCACAGATGAGTCACGTATGGATCATGCATGAGTCACATCCTGGTCTTAATATATGCAGTTTATGACACATCCCGGCTGAGTCAGTGCCCCGCATAGTCATCATATGTGTCATCCCATTCAGTCTCATACTTCCTTAGTGCTGGTGTGTCTCCACAGTCTATTTCATAGCATTCTCTATGGGGTGCTCCCTTCTATATTATAAACATTACACGTTTGTAGATAAACACTTGTATCAGTAAGTAGTGAGTGAGCGGCGAACCACTACAGCTCCCCCAAAAATTTAATTCCCCATGAGACAATGGAACTGGGTCTTAATAATCTGTCAGATGCACTTCATAATGACCACTAGGGAGCCATGATTCTAAGCATCCCCATGACCAGAGAAGAGTGCAGGTGCACTGGCAGAATCAAAACAAACTTAACATCACTGTATCCATACCCGTAGGACTGGGGAAAAACACCTACTCTATTTATAAAAGAACAGAGGCATTTTTTTAGTCCCCCTTTGACGCCACCAATGTCAACTCTACAGGTACACTGGTACAAACACTACCCACTTATATACCCATGTCAAAATCTCACTCACAGTACATTGAGATGGATCACATGGATATAGATATGTGTGAAGTTGGGCATTTATAAGCTGTGACCTACCACTGCCCATGCTATCACCTAAATTTGTAAAAACAAAAAAAGGTTTCAAAATTCATCCACTAACCAGTGAGCAGCAATGGGTGTGCGGCGGTGGTGGGAAAATGTTATGATAAGGGTATGTGTGCTATGTTAGGGTGCAGCATGTAAAAGGTTAATTGGAACATGTTGATAGGGGTCATTTATTTTTGTAATGTTCCGGTAGGAGAATGTAGGGGGACAAAAGAAACATGCCGGTTACTGGATAGAATAGAATAGGTTAGGTAGGGTAAGGTAGGGTAGGGTAGGGTAGGTTAGGTTAGCTACCTAATGTCACTGAACCAATTGTAGTTGACAGAGACTGTGTCCTCAGTATTTGTGCATGCGAGCACAAAATTGGACCTGTCCGATCTCAGCTTAGCCCTTGTAGGTTAGCTGCAGAATTCTACAGATACAAGGGCCATATGTGTGCTCAAGATGATTTTGTATTAGCTGGTGTTTACAGTGGTTTCATTATAGTAGACAACACACACATAGACTCCTATGATTGTAGCAACTACTCCAGTATACTTGATGATGAATTCAATGCATAAATGAATGACACAATTCTCAGAGAGTTGCAGGAAGGCAAGGTCACCTTAGCTATTGACTCACCTAGGTGCATTCATAGTCTGGGTGCAATCAGGAAAAAGGATGGCACCCTCAGACCAATCACTGACTGTAAAAGGCCTTTAAACAAATCCATAAACAACTTCATGGACCACACCTGTGACACATTCTCATACAAAGGTGTAGATAACCTCACAGAAATCCTTAATCCCTATGACTATATTTGTTCTATTGACTTATCTCAGGCCTATAGGAGCATGAACATTGACAAAGACAATGCTTCTTACCAATGCTTTAGATGGGATTTAGGAGAGGGTGAGCAAGTATTTGAAGACAGAGTCCTTTCCTTCGGTCTCAGGTGTGCCCCATATCTGTTCACACAGTTGGGGGATTGGATTGGCAGGTGCATGCATCGCCGAGGATTCTACCAGGTTTCTAACTATATCGATGACCTGACAGTTATGGGACCCACTTATGATCAATGTGCCTATGCTCAAAGTGTCCTGATTTCAGTGGTCAGGAGTATGGGCTTCCATGTAAAGTGGCCCAAAGTCACTTGCCCATCTCACCGTGCAGTCTGCCTCGGTATCATGGTCAACAGCAAGGTGATGGAAATTAGCCTCCCAAGTGAAAAATTGCTTATGCTCTATCAGGCCTTGTATGATTTTGCTTTGAAGAAGACTGCCACTAAGCGCAAACTCCAGAAGCTGGTGGGCATCCTTGCCCATTGTTCCACTGTGGTTCCGGGTGGCTGTACCTTCAGTTGCAGAGTGATCAACTTGACCAATAGCGTCAAGGAAGCACACCATAGAGTGAGACTAAATGATCAGTTCAGAGCAGACTTAAGGTAGTGGATAGCCTTTGCAGGGGTCTTTAAAGGCAAGGCCAGAATTTTGAGCCCCAAGACTCCTTCTGCTGTTATTTCGTGTGACTCATCGTCCCGCGGATTTGGGGCCTATCACATGGGAGATTGGCTCTATGGTGTCTGGTTCTACAAGTATATGCCAGCACTCCCCTACTATGCTGACCATTTCTTCCCAGTCCCTACATTTGATGATTTGTCTCATGACATCTACATCCAGGAACTTTGGCCTGTACTGATGGCCCTGGTCAGGTGGGGTCCAGTGTTTAGGGACACTACCATCCTCATCTTGAGTGATAATACCCAGGTTTGCAGTATGTTGAGCTCTGGTAGGAGCCGTAATAATGTCAGCATGGACCTGCTGCGAGAATTGTTTTGGCTCGCCTTCACATACAATGTCAATATCAAATGTTCCTATATCAGGTCTGGTGATAATATTGAGGCCGATTACATTTCTCGCTTAGCATACCCCCAAGTTGCAGCAGTCTCACCTCCTTTTCCCATGTGTTGTAGGTCTGTCCCTGTTACATCAGGAGGCCCGGAGTCTACAAGACCAAGCCCTGGCTGAGAGCTCGTACAGATCGTACAGGTCTAGGTGGAAAGACTATCATGAATTTTGTGCCTTATTTGACATCCAGCCACTTCCATGTAACCAGGAGAGTGTTTGTTTATATGTGGCTTACCTAGCCCGGAGGCTTAAGTTTTCAAGCATTGAACAGTATGTAAGTGCCCTGTCATATCTGCAGCACCTGCACGGTTACACTCCAGTCAATGCTACCAATTTCATGGTCAGCCAGACAATGTTAGGGGCCAAGCGTAAGCTAAGTTATTCCCTAGTGCAAGTTATGCCTTTGGAGCCTACACATCTCCTCCAATTCTACAAGCATCTGGACATGTCAGTGTCTTTTCATTTGTGTTAGTGGACGGCAGCCATTACTGCTTTTCACGGCCTTCTACGCAAAGCACACATAACAAGTTCCTCCCAGCTATTTGTCTGCAGGATTTATCTTTCCATGACTGGGGGCTACTACTGACCTTGCCTCGTACAAAGACAATTCAATATGGTAATTGGGTGCTTGAAATCCTGTTCAGCATCATACCAGGATCGCCTTTATGCGTCACCTCCTATGTTCGCCGGCTCAACGACCACACTGGGTTGGGGGCAGGTCAGGAAGTGTTTCAGTACTGGGAGCGAGGACGCTTACGACCAATGACTTATTCAGCCTTTGCCACTGAACTCCATCGCCTGTCAGAATTGTGTGGTATTGTGAGCAAAGTGTCCACCCATTCCCTCCGCAGAGGGGGAGCATCATATCTGTCCTCGATCGGTTGGAATCTTATTGACATAGAATCCCGAGGCGATTTGCAAAGTTTCGTGGCATTGTTATATCTTGTTGATAGCCTGACTCAAAAGGTGTCAAAGGACAAGGTTGCAACCTCCTTTCTTCGTGTTTGTGTTTACTTAATTTTTTCCTTACACTAGGACAATTGTCTTGGAGGTCTTGGGCGTTAAGAGTGCCAATTGTGACAACTTAATTACTGTTTGGTTATATATCCTTAGTTTAATATAGCGGTCATCTATGAGTGTTATAATTATCTAGCTACTAGTTATTATAATGGTATATAAGTTGATAATGTTGCTCTGGAGGATATAATAATTAATAAATATTATAATAGTATCACAAGTGGAATAAGGAAGGAGACAATGGGTTTGGTGAGAATTGACCTAGTCAATATCAATTCTATACATGCCTTTATTAAAATAAGACCATAATTTACAATATAATACAATAACATAGCAATATATAGAAACAATATAATGCAATAACTAGTAAAATACAATATATACAATAACAATAGATTTAAAAATTAAAATTTCCAGCACCACCCAGCGTGGTGTGTGCCGCTCGAAGGATATCCGCCAACTGACGGTTAATTTGGATCCCGAGGCTTATATAGGCGCTTTTGTTTGCTATGACGTCATACATATTAAGGAGCGCCCAGGAGGAGAAAATAGTTCCAACCGCTGTACATATTAATTACATATATATACACGGGTGTATATAGTCCCATAAGTTAATGATGTTGCTCTGGAGGATATAATAATTAATAAATATTATAATAGTATCACAAGTGGAATAAGGAAGGAGACAATGGGTTTGGTGAGAATTGACCTAGTCAATATCAATTCTATACATGCCAAATAACCGCCAAACACAATGGATACACCATTCCACACTATAACATCACATCTAGAGCTAATAGGTCCTGTTTAGAATCATGTAAATAATTATATACAACATTAGATTTCCAATTTGCTCTCTTTTTAATATCATCGACCTTTAAACCAGAATTTTTTAACAGAGTCGCCCCACCATGTCGGAGTGAATGAGTTGAAACTTTGTGAGAAATATCACATTTTATAGCAATAGCCTTCAACCTGGTATTAACATAGTTATAAGTTAAAGGTTTGTTACATATAGTGAACAATAATCTATCTTTTGAAACCTTACAAAACTCCAAGTACCTAGCTGGACAAAGACCAGAATTATCATTACGTTTTAAATATACCACGTAAGGCTTCCTACCATATTGGTCAGTTTTAGAAGATCTAACATCAATGCGAATACAATCAACAGACAACGACACATCTTTAGATTTAAGGTTATGAGGGGAGTCCACTACATGACCCACCCTGAACACACCTCGGTAACACAATAAGATAGCAGACCAGAAGACTACATCCTCATACACAGACAAATCCAGATTAGATTTGATATTTAACATATCACTGGGAGTTAATGGATATGTTTTAATAGAAGAACATTTATAATTACGTTCAATACCATCCAGTGTCTTTTTTACAATAAAATTACTACTATAATCAGAATAACCTTTCAATTTCTGATAATACCACACTGCAGACAAATAGCTCCTAACAGATATAGGTTTCATTTTATCTGATAAATATACACTATACAACGAAGCCTGAGAAGGAGAACAAGGCAGGGGATTGAAATTAAATTTCTTACAAATTTTTTTGTACCTGCTAAATTGCTGTTTGCGAACCTTACGTGTGGACTCAGCCACGCCCCTGTACAAAAACATTCTCCTTCTCCGCTCTAGCTCCCTCAGATCTGGAATCATAGCAACACATATTATATTCAGCCAGGGTATTTTTACATTTCTTAGGAACACCTTTATAAATTAGCCTTGACAAATGATCAGCTAAAATATTCTCCTCTGACCTTATATATGTAGAATAAATTTCAATATTATGAATGAAACATAGCCAAAAAATTTCACGTAGCCATTCCATACATAACTTATTTTTTGAACGACCCGTATTTAACATGGCCAGAACCTGCATGTTATCAGTTATACAATGAACTCGGGTATTCTTGAAATTTTTTAACCAACGTTTAAGGCCCACCATAACTGGATACAACTCATATACATTAATATTTCTATGGTGAACTCTCAAAATATCCAACTTTGGAGATTTTACAAAATGACCACAAAGATCATCCAAAGGGTCTGTATCTGACCAAGTACCATATAAATAATCTGTACCATACCAGGCACCATAAACCCTGAATTGAAGAATCCGAATACATAGGGGTACAGTCGTTATCATTCAAAATGATATTTTTACAATTGAAAATTCTACAAAAATCCCTCCACCACAGCAGGTCCTTTTGAGTTTCCTCATTAAGTTTAATAACACCCCTATTCCTGGCCTTTGCACAAAGATCAAACAATCTCCTGCTGAAGGTTCTGCCACCACGTACTACTTGAGAGCAGAAGGACATCAAACCACCAATCTTCTGCAATGTCTTTTTAGATACAAACTTCTTACCCAAACACTCGTCTATTGCCAGGCTCATTTTGTCTAATTTTCCCTGAGGTAGCGACAACTCCATACACGTAGAATCAATGGTTATACCTAAAAAAGTACACACCTGGCTGGGATCAGTCACCTTCTCTTTCGACACAACAAACCCTAAATATTCCATACACTCAATTAGGGTGTTCCTCTTACGTAAACAATCCTCTTCAGTCTGAGCTATGATAATAAAATCATCCAGGTAGTTTACTATTCTATCTACACCATAAAATTTAGCAATAATAGTCAAAAAATCAGATATTCTACTAAATATATATGGAGCACACTTTAGACCAAATGTCAAACGGTTACTCTCAAAAAACTCGTCTCCATTACCAAAGTTCCACCTGAAACCTTGATAGCCCACGTGTGGGCCATAGACATTAATACTTCTATAAGCAGATTTTAAATCTACTACACACATAAAGTCGTCTCTATCTAACTGAGCTGTAACAGTGTTAATAGAGTTGTATGAAAATGGACTAGAAGTGGTACTCATATAATTATTTATAGAGATTTTATCAGGCATACTGCAGTCAGTAATAGGACAAAGTTTACCATTAGATTTTTCCACACCCCCTAAGGAGTGAATACATTTGGGTTTAAGCTCAGTTTTTGTAACTAGACCTTGGTCCAACTCCTCAAGAATAATACCACACATTTCATTATAAAATTTTCCTTCTAGAATAGACTTATAATTCTTACAGTCATACGAAGTGTCACAGCTTTGGTCAACAATTTTGAAACCTTCAGTAAATCCACACCATAGAAAATCAGACTCAATCTGATTGATATTAATAAGGTCTGACTGCCTAAGAAAACTAGCCAGTCGACACGGGAGTATCTGAGCCTTTCTACCATAAATGAAATGCTCACACATACATACCCCATTTACACAACTGTCATAGACCCTGATGCTGGGTCTATTTAAACATTCCACCGTAAAAAGTGGCTCAACCTCGCCCTGTACCGGGCAGCTATGAGAAATAAATAAATTCTTTGATAGATCACAAGAATTATAAATATTTACATTATCATTATTAGCATTATCACCTGGAATGATAGAAACGGGAGGCTTAGGAGGGTCTACCGTACATACTAAATTAAAATCAGGCATCAAATTTTAAAGTAGGACCCTGCCTAAGGGCTACACACTAATCCTTTTTGTTCTTTTGGCATTTATCCTTGCCATGGCTAGGAGAACCACATACATCACAAACATGACGGTATTTACAGGGGTCCTCCCTACAACCTTCAGCTCTATTAAAAGCAAAACAAGTACGAGCTGACCTAGATTTGAAAGATTTGGGCTTTGCCACCTGTCCTTTCTGGGCCTAAACGGTCCCGTCGTAAGACAAATATCTAAGGATATCAGAGTTGTCTACTCTCTCGAATGCCTTCAACCCGTTCTTGTTTTGCCCTATCCTTTACAGACTTATCATATTTAGATAAAGCTGACACCGTATAGATTCTTGTACTCGACTTTTCGACTAACATTTCAAGGTGGCCAAGCAAATGGAAAATATCCTCGCCCTCCTCATACTTGTCTTTCGCAAGACGTACATTTACCAGCATTAACCGTTCAATACAATTGATTTTGGAATTTTTCTCTAGATAATTCTTCTGATCGAACTCACCCCGATGTCTTTTACGTGTAGAATGGGTAGTATCAGTAGAGGAACTTCTTGAAAAAGATGAATCTTTATCCGAATCCGACGAAGGAGAACGGTCCCGTCGCCATCTTGGATTCCTGTTGTCATGGCTTCCCCGGTCACTATGCGAGCGCTGCCTACGTCTCCCCCGTTGCTTGGTTACAACGCCTTTAGAATCCTGCGTCAAAACACCCCCACGTGAGTCCGCTCGACACGCCCTTCTACCGGATTGTTCTGTTTAGCCGCTATGGTCTCAAGAAGATCTTTGATATTAGCAAGCTGGTCTTCCATTACCGTAGTCCTCTCCTCCCGGTTGATGAACGTCTGGTCAGCAGCTAAACCCAAATTTACTCCTGAAGCTTTTGGAACAGGTGACACCGGGTCAACCATATTTGGATCAGAGCTGCTCGAAGTCCTAGAGTTGGCCTTATTCCTCGTATTCTTTGTAATTTTCTTAGTACCAGGCTTGGCAATAGCCCCACCCGTCGATTTCCTACCCATATTGCAGGGTATTATACCGTAGTATTCGAAAAAACAAAGAATAAAAGTTAAAATTTCCAGCACCACCCAGCGTGGTGTGTGCCGCTCGAAGGATATCCGCCAACTGACGGTTAATTTGGATCCCGAGGCTTATATAGGCGCTTTTGTTTGCTATGACATCATACATATTAAGGGGCGCCCAGGAGGAGAAAATAGTTCCAACCGCTGTACATATTAATTATATATATATACACGGGTGTATATAGTCCCATATTGTAGCGGTTCTGCTACTCAGGTGTCTGCTACACTGGGACTCACATAGGGGGCAGGCCTGCATAGTCTCATCTAGGTCACCTGACCCCCTCCCAGGTAGCCACCACACACACAAGGAGGCCACCATATTGTTTTGGTTGGTCCCTAATTTTTCTTTTTGTTTTTCTTAATAAATTAAGGGCGTTAAGATCGCCAATTGTGACAACTTAATTATACTGTTTGGTTATATATCCTTAGTTAAGTATAGCTGTCATATATAGCATTACTTCTGATGTTATGACTTAAAGTTGGCTTAGATTGCATAGATCAATAGTTGCAGAAAATAATTATCACAGAAGCATTCATCTATTCTATATCATGATCATAAAGAGTCAATTGAACTTTTATGAAATAACTTGTTTCTCCTTACCCTGAGAACATTGATTAGATCGATTTAGACACGGAGACTGAACTACAAGTGCAATCTTAAAACTTCAAACAGGCAAACATACCCTTATAGAATATTTCTGATAAGATCCTGAAACAAGATTGATAGATTCAGAAGTAAAAAGTTGTAGCTTATAGTTCTAGGGCCTATATATGCTCGATAGAAGTTTTCTTAATTACCTACTTTTATGACATCATACACGTTCCAAAATACCTACTACTTAGAATATCGACAGGGATTTTGACCGTCACAAAGGTATTGGTATACTGTTCTACATGTAGGATGGTGCTTATCGCTGGATCTGTGATAAGTAAAGTCCTAGAATTTCATGTACAGCATAAATGGTCATATATACAAGCCTATTTATCAGGCTCCAGCACTCTCTAACAGGAATCATGGTTTCCATGGCAATCCAATGGACTGCCTGCCAACACAGAACAAAGCCTGCCAGGCACCCGCGGCAACTGTAGTCACTCTCAATGCAGAGTTTGTGAAGAGAATGGTAGAAAGGTCCCCTGTCTCCTTTGAGCACTGTGTATGGGGGAAAGATGTACAGAACACATGATTTAACTGAACAGTCCAATATAAGGTACTTCATGGACTTTGCTGAATCTACTGGCAGGGATCCTTGTAAAACTGCATTGAACCAGTGTAGCCTTTTCGAGAAGCCCAAGGTGGCAGTATGGTGATACACAATTGAACAAGGAATCTCTGTGAAATTAATAATGGATCTCTGGTAACTTTGGGACGAGGAATGCACCGCATCTTTACTTTTTACAGTGCAGGCACTTCAGATGTGGGAGCCCCTGATTGGTTAATATCAGTATGTGGAAATTATTTCCAGCTTTGTTGTCAGGCTTCAAATAGATCACAAATCTAAACTGATTTATATAATATCAATTGTGGTACACTTATGCCTTATGGCTAGGGACCACTGGATAGCTTTAAAAAATGGGGAGCACTTTCAAATTATTAGGTGCAGAATAGGTCAAAATCTGGGTAGGTATGCATGCAGACTTATAGGAAAATGGACCTGTCTTTTATCTCAATTCAAGTATGAAACATGTTTCTAAATATTTTGGCCATTTCAGGTGATTTGGATCATTAGAGCAGGTCCTATTTGAATAATGTTTTATTGCTTACATTGATTTTAATACTCCCTTAGCACCAGTTCTTATTTTAGACAGGCATTCAAATAGAACATGCATGATGCAGACTCCCTTGCTTAGATTTCTGTTTGCTCTCCTTCCACACAAATGCTGCAGGTTGGAGCAGAGTAGAGATATGAGCCTATCGCATAGACAGAGGGAAGGAAAATGTCATTAGCCAAGTTTGGGGATTTCTCAATTGGAGTCTAATACAAAAGCACGTTTCAGGCCTTCCCCTAGCATTCCATAGAATATATATATATATATATATATATATATATATATATATATATATATAGACATTAAATGTGTACATACCTTTAAACATGAGATTGATATAGATTAGTAATACATTATAGTTTATGGAATGCTAGGGTAAGATATCAGCTTGTTACCAACTAGAACTTGCAAGGAACGGTAGATTATGGCAACCCCAATACTAGGGCTGTAACAGTTACAACCTTTCACCTCATGAAAATCTTTAAATATTCTGCACAGCAAATCTAGCAATGCTTTTTGGATTGCTACATATCTGAAGGCACCAAATTACTTTGCTAGACATCTGGGTTGTCCAGCTTTTCCTAGGAAATCTACGAGATAAGGAGCAGTATCCGAAATATGATAGGAACAGTATTGGTATTAGTTTTGATTTCCAACACCAGGTAGAAGCACCAAACAGAGGGGTCTCTTGGTCAGCTGAGATATGTCCCCATAGAAATAACATTAGTCTACAACATGACATTGTACTCCTAGTTATCTTAAGCTGGACAACCCAGATGTCTAGCCAAGTATTTGGGTTCCCTAGACATGTAGCAATTCCAAAAGCATTGTTAAGTTTACTGCGCACAATTGGCACTCAGACACTATAGAAGCTCATTTGAGCCTAAGGACTAAATGTTTCAGAGAGTGAGTGAGTAATAGATGTTTAACGCCATTTCAACAGCCAAAGTCATATTCATGGCGAGAACTACATCACATATTTTCACAAAGGAATCTGTAAGTGTCCGTGCATATGTGCACCCCACACATCCGGTGGGATAGGAAGGAGGAGACATAGACCCCTTTAAGTAGGCTAGGGAAGCCGCCAGAGGAATTTGTCTGTGCATATGTGCACCACACACATCCGAGGGGATAGGAAAGAGGAGATATAGACCATTGTAAGTGGGCTAGGGAAGCCCTGAATGTTTCACAATTATAGATTGAAGAGCATTTCTCATACTTCATATATTAGAAACTGCATGTCAGGTTGTCATATATAGTATACATTTGGTGAATTCACAAATGAAAAGTGAAATGCCCATGGGGGTTTGGCAGATGCAGGTCAGTGTTTTCTCCTTTACCAAGATTTGTGCTAAGCTGCGCTAGCCTACCAGTCAGAACACATTCTATGGAGAATCCCACAAATAGGCCCCAGTTTTCAAACCAGCATCTCCTATTAAACTACTGGCTCTTGATGGCTCTCTGGGAAAACTGAAAGACAGCTCATTATGAAAGGTTTGATTGCCAGTCAATTTAATCAATGTTAAGGGCTGAGGTGACACTTTTGGTCTTAGACTGCTGAAGAGTGAAGAGTAGGCCAATACATGAACAAATATGCCACATCTTAGTAATGCATTACGTAGCATCAAGAGATATGAGGGTTTGCCTACTGTCCTACATGGAGGACAGTTAGGCCAAAGCACTATTGTCCTATAATATTATGATTTTCGGGTTGCCATGGAAATGGCAATTCCTGTTGGAGAGTGCTGGAATCTGAGAAATAGGCTAATATATAACCATGCTGTACAGGAAATTTCAGGATTATACCAGAAATAAGCAACATCGTACATATAGGTCAGTAGGCCAATACCAGGTTTGTGAAAGCCAAATCTCTTGCTTTGTATTCAAAGTACACTGAGAAAAAAAAATCATACTCACTTGAGTCTAGATCCAGACTCGGGCAATGTCGCCAAAATGAGTATTCATGACTTGAGACTCAGCCTTATCCTTTGATGATACTTAGACAGATCCTGAGGCTGCTCCTCAGGTAATACTCTGGCTTCCCTTCAATACCACACAACCATTTACTAGTATACTAGAACTTGCAGTCTGCACAAATCAATGCATTTGATAAGCACAAAGGTTAAGAACAAGATACAGATTGCCATCACCAAAACCATCATTTCTGATAGAACCACTATACATAAATTTGCACCAGTGTGCCTTGAATCCTTAAGCCTGGAGCCATATGCCCATCTGGTTTTAACTGACCACTCCTCTATAACTATTTCCAACTTTGGAATATGATAACTATTTATCCACTTGCAATGAAAGGGTAGAATCTATAGACTAGGTCATGCAAGTCCTGCCAGAATTTGATGTTTTATTAACATCCTTTTCTTGTCTTATCATTATAGTTTCCACATATAGCCCTCTTACCGCAGTGTACTGTCCCTGCTTCCATTGGGAGCTTACACAATTGCTTACATCTCAAAGGATGACAAGTCTAAAATCATGATACTTATAAAATGATTGGAATAATGATATACTGTAAGAAGAGGTCCAAAATTGAAGGAATGATCATTGAATTAGAAAGTCTTTAGTTTTAACTCCCATTAGGGGAAAACAGAAAAACAGTTTACATCTAGGATATCACATATAGGAAAGAAAAAGATAATTGTTGTTAACTTCGATTTCAAAACCACCAACAATTGTGCTTTGCCATATTGTTGTACATTGTTATTTATAACAATTACCATAAATGTACAGAGAATCACAGTTATAACTGTGATTCTCTGTACATTTATGGTAACTTTCTACGGTGTAGCATTGATAAGTGTTGTAAGGAACTTGAATGAAGGTCCATGATCACTTATGCTTGTATAGTCACCTTGTAAAGAATTCTTTTCGAAAAACAACATGTTTTACATGGTATTGCTCACTCTTCTCACTGGGATTATGCAAATTAGCTGAAAATAGATTTATGACATTATGGAATAGCAATCGTAATATTGTCTATGAACCACAGAATGATTTTGACATTTGAAATGGACATTTATGTTCATCCATGTCACCTGTATAACTGAATTCCTAACGTAACAGCTACAGAGGCCACTAATATATTTATGCAAATTAGCCACATACACAGCTTAGGACTTTTAACATGTCATTTTGGGGACATTAAGGAAATGCATTGTGGTGAAAAATATGTATTGCAGTCAGTTTGAGTAAGGCCTATTTTGGAGCCACATTGCTGGGACTACAGAGAATGATCATTTCATTCTAGATACTGATGCTAGTAATGACAGCATAGGAGCTGCCCTTTCCCAGTTCCAGGATGGGGTAGAGGTTCCTATAGCTTTCGCTAGAAACACGTAACAGAAATTATTGTACCACTAAACGAAAGTTGTTGGCTGTGGTGGTCTATACGAAGAAATTCAAACATTTACTGTGGGGAAGTGACTTCACTCTACACACTGATCACTCTTCTCTCAGATGGTTATTGAATTTCAAAGATGTGGAGGGGATGATAGGTCACTGGTGAGCGCATCTATCCAGGGCAAATCATCTAAATGCAGATGCTTTGTCTAGAATCCCAGTGAGGAAATGTGCAAACGCTGAGTGCACTGATTGTGGAGCCCACATTGCTGTGTTGGCAGGGGTTCGGAATTCATTCCAAACCCAGCCAGAACATGTATTGGATCGGTCCATGGAGATTATTCAACAGTTCCAGAGCACTGATATGGTCACATCACGTTTGATAAAGTTTCTTAATCAGGGAATCTGTCATCCGAGGCCAGAAGATTCTTCGGGGAACAGGGAGATGAGACGGTTTCTAGCTCAATGGACCAAGCTAGAAGTCCGTAATGGTATTTTATTTTGATGGAAGAACTATTCAAGTAGCAGGAAATCCTTGCAAGTGTTACATAGTGCTATGTGACGATATATTATGTATTTATGTCATGGGCATAGAACCAGTGGGCATTTTGGTAAGAAAAGGTCATGAGAACGCTTAGCTAGGCATTGCTATTGGCCTGGCATGAATATGGATCTCACCCGTTGGGTAGAGACCTGTCCCGAATGCTGTAGAAACAAACCAGGACCCGGGTTAGGTGAACTACCCCTATCCCAGGAACTGCTTGGAGTAAGATTTGCTAGAATAGCTGTGGACATTATTAGTGGCATAAAACCACTCTAAATGGAAACGTGTGTATGATGGTCTTGTCAGATTATTATACTAAGTACACCCGAGTGTATCCGTTACCGGATCACAAGGCTTCTACTTATGCTATGGCCTTTGTAAAAGGGTGGGTATTACACCTAGGTGTACCACTCATGCTACATAGCGACCAGGGCAGGGAATTCGAGTCTAGTTTGTGGCAAGAGACGTGTAATTGCCTTGCAATTTGTAAGACAGGAACTAATCCCTATAGGCCACAGATTGATGGACAAGTAGAGAGATTCAATATGACTCCAGGGATCCAGGTATTGAAATCTCTAGTAAATGATGAAATGGATGATTGGGATGATCAGTGTGAATTTGCTGTACATGCTTACAATAGTACTGAACATTTGAGTACTAACTGTTCCCCCAATCTCCTCGTATTTGGAGAGGATGTAAGGGATAACTTCAAACAGGCTTATAAAAAGGGTAAGAGATGAACTGCAAAAAACTGCGCATTGGCAAAAAGTTGGGTATGACACAGGCCTAAAAGCCAGAAACTTCAATCTGGGGGATAGAGT
Organism: Acholoe squamosa; assembly: GCA_949317995.1. NCBI lineage: Eukaryota > Metazoa > Annelida > Polychaeta > Phyllodocida > Polynoidae > Acholoe > Acholoe squamosa. The sequence goes on from OX439041.1 coordinate 17,025,116, forward strand.
CCTGGGCTTACACCAACCACTTGCCGACCTGAAATTGGCTAGTAATTGGGATGGACCCTTCACTATAACTCAGGTTATTAGTAACTGTACTGTGATAATTTAATCACAGATTGAAAGATGTTACAAATCAAATGTAGCCAGACTACGTCCATTGAGGGGGAGGGATACCTCCACCGAAATGTATGGCGATGGTTTGGAACAGGTGATTAAACAGGATCGTGTAAGACAACTCTAAGTGCCTCCCACCTGGAAGAGAGGACCTGGGAGGCCATGGAAGGTTGTAGACCCGAAAGGTTCTTCTAAGGCTAAGAAAACCTTGGAAAAGGCTCTTATGGATACCTGGTCAGTAAAAAAGGCCTCAAAAACCTCTTCAACGCAGTCCTAGGTTGTTGGGGGCTGCCATAACCTAACACATTAACACAACGAGTGTGGTGTTCTGTACTGTGTATTGTTATATGTTGTAACCTAGTTCAATGTATACCCGAGCCGATCGTAAATTCATGGAAAATGACCTGTGGCAATGTACCTATGGTTATGGATGGATAATCCAGTGGATAAACTTATGCTATCTATAATTTCCATAATACCTTTTGAGTTGAAGCACGACTACTGACAGATGACCACTCAGGTATTGTATTGTTTATATGAAATTTGCGTGACCTCATTAAAGGGGCACGGGAAAGATTTTACCTATTTAGGACCTGCCTCTGGGTTCATATTCATTACACCAGGGGGCCTCACACTCGTCTACCACATATCACGTGGTGGGTCTGAGTTTCGAGGCCTTTACCCCTATATAAAGGCAGTTCCTACGTTAGTTCGGTAGTAGTGGTCCTACCACTGCCCAGCACACCTCTACTGTTACCTACAGGTAACCGAATGCCACCCGGCATGTAGTCTCTATAGGCTGTGATCGTATGTAACTAAGATTAAATGAAAGTTTGGTTGCCTACCCGGAACTTCTTCTCTTTTCGTTATGATTTGACATCTAACTGAAAAGACAAACCACTACATTAATATCCAACATAGGTACTGATAAGTATCTGGGCCCAAGGAATATGAATTGAGAGTAAACCTTCTTAGGACCATTTATGACACATTGGCTCTAGTAAGGTAGGCTAAGATATAAATAATGTGCCCCATAAAGGGAGAACGCCCCTCCGCGGGGATATTCAATTCCCCATTTAGCCACCAGGGGGCATTGGAGGGCAAAATTACTCTAAAATCATTGTAAAAATACATAAGGCTAATTTTTGATGCAGAGTTAAATTGTTATATTTAAAATGCACCATTTTTGGTAGAAATGACCCATATTTGGATAGTAAAATGAACATTTTTCATGAGAAATCAAACTATATGCCTGTTCCCGGTTGCCATGGCAACCATCCCAATAATCAAAATTTGCAGATTTTTTTGCCAATTTTTGGGGATACTCCCCAAAAATTCAAAACTGAAAACAAAAATGGAAAATTTCTTATAGATCAAAATCTATAATAAATAACCCCATATTATTATGTATTTTTAATGAAAAAGGCTGATTTATTGTGTTTTTAGACATTATTATGGTTTATAAAGTATTTAGAGCTTAATCATCGATTTCAGATATGAATAACATCCTATTTTCAAGGAGGGGTTCTGACATAACTACTAGGAATATTTAACCCAATGATGTCTCATTTCAAAGATCTTGACATAAACTTTGATAATGAATTTCCCTGCAGAGGGGTGTTTTTTCTTGCCTGGTCACTAATCGTCATTCATTTTCACTAATCAAGCGAATAACAAGACTTATTTTGGGATGAGCTCTGAACACAACTTATCCCTGTTCAAATGGATACAGCAAAATTTCATAAGCATACGGGAATTTCCTCTCCTCTATATTGAAGTAGAATAGTATTTATTAACAATGGAAACCCATGGGGTATTTCTTTAGTTTTCAGATTCACCACCATGAGGTGATAAAACTGTAAGGTGCCGATAATATGTGCCTTTCCCCTGTCGTGAATAATAGATGCCAATGTCGTGATCACATACAGCAACATTGCATGCAGATCTGGGCCAGTGACTTTGGTATTGATCTAATCGAGTGTGAAGGCATCAACGCTACTTTAATTCAGGATAAGAATCCAATTTTTTAGGGATAACACAGAGCTTGCAAATTTAACAAAAAGATATTATTGACAGCTGTATAACTGTGAAACATGGATCTCTATTACGTACCGCATGGTTAGATCCTAGCCATTATGATTTAATGAGCATTCTTTTACCTTAACATGCTATCTAGTAATCTGTTATAAGTTATTCATGGAGTCTACTTTAAAGCAGCATTCTGGTAACCCTTAAAGGTGGTATTCTTCGTTAATGAACTATTCCCATTGGTTATACATAAATGTAGCCATGCTGAGTATCTGACCAGGGCTGTATTTATGCATCATACCAACCCTACAAGGTAGGGAAACTCCCAAAGGTCTGCATCATGGTGAATCATGACAGCAAATGATTATAGATTTTCAGGCATAATGCTACCCAGAGGGTCAGTTAATCTGGCTACTTCATGATTTACCTAGATGGCCCCAGCTGCCATCACCAATTGTGAATGAATGTGTCCCGGAGATTGACTGATTTCCCCAAACACCAGTCTATTTTATTTATAATTGCGCTTCTCCATGCCATGCCATGCCATTCCACAACCCCCTTGGTCATCAGTACCACTCTTCTCCACTCTGCCCAAACCCTAGAAATAAGTGACTTCCTGTTGTTAGTCTTCACATAGCTGAAAGTGTCTTCACATAACTGTGTTGGTGAAATAACCTTGGGTGTTAGGGGAAGGGGGATGAGGAGGACTATAACTTCTTTTATTACACCAGACAATCAAAGGCAACATGGGGATTTTAGTGCCTAGTATAAGCCTACTGGGATATTGTCTTCATAAAGAGGGCATTTCTTGGCTTGATGCCCTAAATCAACACATGGTTCTTATACAGCAAATGTATAATGTATAATTTGCTGCATAGGAACTATTTGTTCCATAGCAAAAATTTCTTGCATAAGAACCATTTGCTGCATAAGAACCCCCCCCCCCTAAGCTTTCTGAGCATTTTAACAGAACAGGTTAATTGCCAATACATGCAGACTCCCCTATACAAGGGACCTGCCTCCTCCTCTTCTTTCACACAAATGCTACAGGTTGGGGCAGAGTAGAGGCATGAGTGTACCCCCAAAGAAAGAAGGTTGGATAATGCCAACAGCTAAGTCCTGTGAGAACGGCAATTCTAACCGAAAGTCTGGAGCAATGGCACGTTTCAGGCTTTCCCCTAGCATTCTCTGTACAATAATGTATTACTTATGTGTCAGAAGTGGGAGATGTCCATCTATATCAACCTCGTGTCTTAAGGTAGGTACATTTCATATCAAACATCTTAGGGGATTAGGCTCCATTGAATTAATTGCCCTAGATAAGTTGCCATCCTTTACTGTGTACAGGAGATAAGACGTAAGAAATGGTCAATCAATCTTGTAAGAATTGTGTAATGCCTCTAGAAATACCACATTGATTGGCATCAAGATGCACTGATATTCAGAACTGAACAGGATGATGGAAATGTGTATACAGAGATTAACAGTATGAGCTTTTCACCTTATGAGAATCTTTACGCATGAATGCTGTGCAAAATTGAGTAAAGATTGAAGGGGTGGTATATCTTATACTTTATGTAGGGGCCAATTAGAAAAGACATAATTGCTTGTCATGAAATAGGCTATATATATTTGAATAATAAAGGTGAGAACCCTATAAAAATCACTCAGATATTAAACGAGAGTAAGGACAAACATTAGGCCTTCCAGAGATTTGCCTGTTGAAGCATTAAATGGTGAAAGAATAGATTTTTCATTTTCACCATGAGCCTGCTTGTCACCAGTTTTTGAGTTTAAACAACACTGTTTGATTTAGCTGCATAAACAATGTTAACAAAAACCTGATAGTAAACCTAAAGGAGGTGGATTATCTGACTGCCTCCAACAAGACACTATACCACCGAATGTCTAAAATAAAAGAAAAATCCATGGTTATGCTCCATCTCTTACCAATGATAGGCCGAAGCCTTAGTATGGGTCACTACACATGCCAAATAAGGAAACACGCTCAAAGCAGAATTTTAGGGGTTTCCATATATGGGGAAATAAATCTTATAGCGGAATTTTAGTGTAGGATCCTGATAGTAAACCTACAAGATAGTAAACCTGTCTTACTCTTTGCTGTTTGTTATTTGATATAATTCTATTTTAGATTAACCTTGAGGTCCCATGGACCTGGCCTTAGGCATTTTACCGTGTATTTCCAATGGATGGAGTTTTGGCATGCTTAGGTATTTGGAAGGAGAGCAAATAAAGTAGTTACCATAGGAAGTATGATCAATAGGTCGAATCCCACATGGCGATTTAGGGCTGAAATATCGCTGCGATTTTGTCCCTTGCCCTCTTGGGGCTTTCCTGAGCCCCTATGTCACAAGGATAACTGCTTAATTGGTCTTGATTCACTGTTAGATTCGGTATAAGTTGAACAATCCTTGCGATCTAGGAGCCCAGGAAGACCCCAAAATTGCAAGGGACAAAATCGCAGAGATATTTGAGCCCTAAATCGGCATGTAGGATTCGACCTTATGTGAACATCCCGGTTCATTTTGGATAACATTTGTTTTTTTGCCCCTAACCATTGGACTATGCCACTTTAACACAGACCTGATATAAACTGCCATGCTACTAAACCTGTCATACTCTTTGCTGTTTCATATTTGCCATAATTCTATTTTAGATTAACCTTGGTGTTGGGACAATTCTAGTCGGATTACTTCTACTGCTTTGGATACCAGCGAGAGTACACAACCTGACAGAAACAACAAATTACTCTAGGCTTGGCTCAAATCTAAACACAACACAGCAAAATCTGCATCAAGCACAAAAAGTAGAGGTTTCTAGGTACAAAGATTTTCCCAATATCACCATGATGGTGCGAACAAGCAGCGTCTCTAAATTAATGAGCAGATTTTACTGCATGTTTCTGCGAACAGCTTCCCTGTTTTGGCCCAAATCCTATGGCAGTCTTGTTGTGGTGTTAGATGCCGAGTCAAAACAGGACCATGTTTTTGCTGATACACTCTATAAACAAATGCAGAAACATTTCTCAGATTTTCCACTAAAGATCTACTATGAACTATTGCCTCGGAATAGGTCAACATTGAACTTTAGTGAGAGTGCGAGAACACCCACCTATAACAGGCAGCTATGGAGCACATTCTGGGCAGATAAGTACAGCAATGATTCTATTATCGCCTACATGGACACTGACACACAGATTCTAACCCCAATGACAAAGCAATATTTGTTTAAAGGCAGAAAGTTGAAGGTGTTTGGAGAAGGCAAAAAGACACCATGGGAAGATGCATGGAAGAGGACTACAAAAGCAGCTCTGGGCCTCCCCATGGCTCTGAATGCCATGGTGACATTTCCTCAATTAGTCTACAGGGACACCTACACCAATTGTAGGAACTTTATATTGAAAAGACTCAATACCAGTAATTTTGAGGTGGCCTTCAGAAAGTTTTACTTAAACCACACAAAAATATGTCCTATATGTATTATCATGACATATGCCTGGTACTTTGAGTATGATAACTATGACTGGCATATCAAAACACCTGACCTAACAAGAAACAATAGGGACCTCCCAGAAGGACACAAGATACAGGTAAATGATACAATGCCTTCCATTGTTGGCATATCCCACATGAATGCTAGGAAGAAGTGGAGGGGTGAGTTGGTGGTACCGGGGTACTGTATGTCACTGAGGGTGGCTGGAAGGAGACCCCCAGGCTGTGAAGGGTCCTCACACCATCTTAATCTTTTCTGTACATATTGGGAACCAATCTTCCAATATCCATGGCCAAATGCTAAAGGATGGTGCCCAGCTGGCACCATGGAGGCTTGTTGTAAGGAGGCCATGATGAAGCATTATTACACTGATGTTGCTGAGATGTTAAGGCATAAGGTGTTAAATATAGACAAAAGGAAGGTGGCAGTGGTGGAAGCATTAGCTGAAGACATTGGGGTGAAATGCCAACCCCTGCTCTTGCCATGACAATTTCCAGCATACCTTGTAACATTGTGCTAGCCCAACTCACTTTAACTAGAGAAAATTGGCTATTGGTTGTGATTATGGTTACAGGGCCTGTAAGTTGCCCCGATTTAGAAAACCCTGTATGATTACAGGTCATTATAATTGGTTTCATACATATTTGACATGAGAACATAAAATATGTGTCCTACAAGAAATGCCCAATTATGGTTATCTAATATTCTTTTGTAAATCCCTACGACCACAAAACACTGCACGCACCATTTCCTGTCCACTTTCGAGGATATTTGCCTCTGTTTCTTTTTTTTACTTTGCTATTGGGCGACTTATGTACCCTATTATGAATTATGTCATGGTTATCGAGTTTCAGAACGATTTTGGTTACCCAAACTGGATAGTATGGACCCCTCTGCGATAGGCAGGATACAACTTGTATACTTGGACTATGCCCCTGGGGCATCCAGCGTGCCGCGTGTATGGATTGTAAAGTAGGCGCGGCCTGATGCATAAATTTTGCATCACTCTCCCAACACAGGCTAGAGCTAAAGGCTCATTTCCAAGCAGATGTTTTACACTTAGCCCCCCTGAGGCACCTCTATTAAACCCTTCAACCCTATGACACAACTGCCACATGCCTCAGGGGCATTGATCCTATGGCGTCAATGTCCCCGGGGCATTTTCCCTATTGCTCTAAGGCTAGCTAGAGATCAAGACTGGGAGGGGGGCGCATGCCCCAGGGCATCGCTGCTACCGTCAATGACCCTAGGGCATCTCTGCTGCCGTCAATGCCCCTAGGGCATCTCTGATGTCATCCAAACTCATGACTGACTCAATAATGCATGCCCCGGGGGCATCCCTGCTGCTGTCAATGCCCCAGGGGCACCTTCCCTATTCCTCTAAGCAAGAAATCAATACCGCATGCCCCAGGGGCATTACTGGTGCCGTCAATGCCTCCTGGGCCTCTTCATAACTCACCTAGGATAAAATCGACAACAGAATGCCCCAGGGGCATTACTGGTGCCGTCAATTCCCCCTGGGCCTCTTTGTAACTCACCTAGGATAAAATCGACAACAGAATGCCCCAGGGGCATTACTGGTGCAGCCAATGCCCCCAGGGCCAGGGCGAATCCTCTATGTCTCTATAACTATACATGACTACATTATGCCCTAGGGGCATTACTGGTGTCCTTCAATGCCCCCAGGGCCAAACCTCCGTGTCTACTGATATAAGCCCCGGCGGCATTGCCTGCATCAGGTGCCTCTGGGGTATACTATAGTGTCAAAGCTAAAGCAGTACAGGGTATAGGCCCGGGGGCATTGTTGACATCTGATGCCCCAGGGGCATTCTGTCATTCTCTGTATCTGTAGGGTAGAAACAATGAGAGCATTCCTCAGGGGAATCAGTGGACCCCTCAATGGTAACAGATACTTTAGGGTGCAGTGACACATAGGGTGCAGACATGTAGGGTTCACAGACATACTCATGCCCTCAATGCCCACGGGGCCATGTCCCTATTTTATGTGATAAAGGATTGAGCATGCCCTGGGGGCATTGGCAATGGTCCCAGGGCCTATCCTCTATGTTTCTTTACTACAGAGTGAGTAGACAACTTATGCCCAGCCCAGGGGGGGCATCACATGGTACCCATGGCCCTGGGGCATTTCCTTTACTTCTTTATAGATTACTAGTAGGCCTATCACTACTGTGACGTGTCCTGGGGGCTTCAAATACGCCACCAATGCCCCTGGGGCATCAAATCCTTTACTTCTTGGCCTGTATAGACTACAAACAACTGAGTCATGCCCCGGGGGCCATGGATGCCCTTGGTGCATGACCCAGTAGTTTGTACCCTAAAGAAGTAAAGGCTATGCCCTAGGGGCATTGGTGGTGTGTGCGATATCCTGGGGCATTATGTACGTAATGCCCCAGGGGCATTGACGGCATCAATAATGCCCCCAGGGCATGTGGTAGTTGTAATAAATAGCCTAGACATAAGATGGATGCCCTGGGGGCATCATCAAACCTCTCATATCCATGACTATCTACTAGTGATACCCCGGGGGCATGCTGTAGCCCCCGGGGCATCTTCAGCAATGCCCTGGAGTCACTGTCCGACCTCCTACACATCTTAAACTATTCATGCCCTCGGGGCATCGTCCAGATCATCGATGTTGTCTTGGTCCTGTCCATCACCGCCGGCAGTGTTCATGCATTTAGATGGTAAATATGTATCATAGTTCCATAGAGATTTACTAAATGAACATTATTGTACGTAGATTGTGACAGAATATGTGTTGTTTACGTAATGATGCTCTGGTAAACATTACAACTATTTTGTCACAGTGGCGGCACGCCATTTTGACACAACACAGCGTGGCACTGCAGTTGGGGCACGTAGCTTGCCAGTGTGAGATGATCGGGGGCAAAATCCAAGTACACAAGTTGCATCTTGCCTCAGAGAGGCATTGTAAGACCTGTGGCGCCATCTGGTGTGTAGTAAATGGACTAAACCATGAAATAAATGCAATGTGTGATGAATAGACTTGAACTCATGCCTTTCAGGGGCTAGATAGAGGCACTCCCCTTCGTATCGTGCCTCTATAATCCCCTGAAAGGCATTCGTTCAAGTCAATTCATCATACATTCTTACGTCTGATTTTAAGAATCTATTCCTGTTCATCAAATAGAACTGTATTTGCTACTGTATTGTAAACTGAAAATACCTACTTCCCCATCTCTACATTGTATTCTAAGTATGGCGGTAATGGTATTTATTATCATCCCCTACTCCAGCTGAGGGGCAGATTGGTATATTGTATATTATACTATTGTTTGTGGTTAGGGTACGTTATTATAAATAATGTCTGAGTATGCGTGTACTAAGATTTGGGGGATATCATCCCACGTTTACTTTAACACAGCTGGCTGAGCATGACCAGGAAGCCCTATAAGGGCACTAGCATATCGGGTCATGGAGGCCGCCATCTTGCTTTGCATCATGGGTAGGCCCCCCCGACTCCACAGCAGTGCATTCTGGGTAAATTTCTTATCAGCCACTGTTCATACCTCTAAACAATGGTGATTGATAACACTGATAAGGGTGACAAGCTGCACCCTGCCCCTATCTTAATCACCTTAAGTACCTCCCTATTGTTTCAGGTGTGAGGGGAGTGGATAGGGAGACAATGGCCTGGGTGTACTCAATGTGGGTGATATGTGACCTTTTATTGAAATCTTAAAGCTTTATTTATAATGTATTTGAACTAGTAGGTTTAAACTAAGCTTATCTAGTTAAAGTTGGCAGTATTTGCTATACAGAGATATAAATTTCAGAAAATAGCTACAAGTAGTTAATGAGGAAGGGAGCATCAAAGAAAACTATGCAAAGAGGCCAATTGTTGATCTAGCCCCCGACTACATGAGCCACCTAGCTGATTCTGTCAGTACTAGCAATATGCTAGTGCCGTTGAGTGACTGGGAAGGAATCGACAGGGTCATATATACAGATCCTATGACAATGACAACCTAAAGCTGAAGAACTTTACATCTAAAGACCGGGAAGTAAATGTACAATGCTAGCATGGTTTATTAGCACGTCTGTCAAACTTTGTGTTGATATCAAGGACAATTTTCAAATATCAAAGAATATAAACCTAGCTGCATCGACAATATCTACTTTGCCAAAACGGGTAGGGGCCTATAGCATATAGGATACCTGCTGCTGTAAATAATACATTCTAAGATTAAGCTACTGTGAACTACTCGATATAATTATTGCTATTTCCGAGATACGTGCCCGTACAATTACAGCAGTTTATTTCAGTTGCACTTTGACAACTATTTATAAATACTAATCCTCCAGTTTGACTGAATGGTCAGTAGGACAGCCAAATATAGTAGGCACTGTCCGTCATTCTATGCATAGAAGTAACCATACATGTTTTCAGGGGGACTCAGTACACATCCACAAGTCGGACACTGAAGGTGGATCTCTCTGGCTCCTATATGGTAAAGGTTTGTGGACTTCCTTCTCTATCCTATTCTGCCTCTATTACTTGCTGTACAAATCTTTATCTTATTCTAAACCAATGGTGGGCTGTTCTCTCATGAAGCACTATACTGCAAGGTGATGGGTGACTGGCTGGGGCTTCAGTAATACTTTATGAACCACTGAATGCTGAATCACGAGGAGGTTAATTCAAAACATCCTGGGATCGCAAACTCAGCGATCTTAGGAATTACTCTACCTTATCCTATTAAGCGATCTTAAGATTAGACTGCGTTCACATTTCCTAGCCAGCACTAAGATCGCATCGATCTTAGCCTCAGCCCTAGCCCCTACACTATTCCTAGAAGTACTGACTGGGCACAGGGGTAAGAGTCCCAAATTAAAGGAATAGCTATGGAGCAACTCTTCTTCACAACAGTGTTTATATTGATCATCATTCCCCGTCCCCATATGGGCTAACAAAAGAGCACAGGGTGCAGTTGACCCCCGTACAGTATTCAAGAGTTGTTCCCATGAATGTATGATTTATGCTTGCCTATTAGAAGCATTGTGCCCTCCCCCCAGGACAAAGAGAGAGAAGGGAAGAATTGCCTTACAGTGCACGTAATGCATGAGTAGCACTACACTGCAAAAAAGGTGTGTGTTTATACATACCACACTATCTACATGGTGTGTGATTCCTACACATCTATGATATTCAAACACTTATTACAGCTAAACACCATCAGATTCTAAACACTTATCCTGAAAACTACACACCTACTTCTCACACACCTAAACACTTATACACCATAGTGTTTAGGTGTTAGAGTTTAAACACATCCAGTTTAGTCTAAAACATGTATTTGAAAGATAAACATCAGGTGTTTAGCCATCTAATAAGAATCATAAGCAGATAGTATCCTCGTTTTTATACTTGTATATCACCCAGTTTCCCGATGACTGAGTGTTTTTTTTTTATGTTTGTTGTTTTTTTACCTAAGGGGCATGATGCATGGGAGGAGGTGGTATAGGGAGATATGGGTGGCCTACCCCTCCTCCCGTGTCCAAGCCTCCAGGGACCACCTCCACCTCCCTACCCACTCTGCCTACCTCTTCTTACGTGTACAAGCCTCCAGGGACGTCCCTACCTCCCTACCCACTCCTGCTATCTCTTCTCTCGTGTACAAGCCTCCAGGGACCCTCTCTACCTCCGTACCCACTCCTCCTACCTCTTCTCACATGTACAAGCCTCCAGGGACCACCCCACCTCCGTACCCACTTCTCCTACATCTTCTCACACATACAAGCCTCCAGGGACCACCCCTACCTTACTACCAACTCCTCCTGCCTCTTTTACACTTTTACTCCTATCTGTATTGTGTGTATCATTTCTATCTTGCAGTTTTACCGTGGAAAATGAATATGGCGGTATCCATCTACAGTAATAAAGATTAAAATGATGAAAAGATGATGAAAAATAAATGATGGAAATAATGAAAATGAAATGATTCAGCCATAGCCGCCCTCCCACCCTGGTGAACAACCCTATGGCCCAAAGCTAGTGCCTCCCTAAGCTAAACACCATGAATCTAAATGCCTCCTGAAGCTAAACACTATGTATCTAAACACCTCCTAAAGCTACACACTATGTATCTAAACACCTCCTAAAGCTAAACACTACCAATCTAAACATTTACTCATGCTGCACACCTTAAAGCTAAACACCTATCAAAACTAAACACTTGTTAATCAAACACCTGATAGCTAAACATGTTTAAAGTTAAAAGTGTTTAGCCAAAGAAATGTGTTTAGAAAAGTGGGACAAGAATGTGTCTAGCTATGTGTTTAGATCCTAAACACTGGTGTTTGGTTGCTAAACACCAAATTAACAGTGTAGGAGCGCTCAAGGACACTCAGCAAATGTCCTGCCTCCCCTCTATATGTATGAAGCAGGCTTTTCACTCTTTCGATCACGAGTGTTTCCTGTAAGTGCTCTTGTACTCAGGTGAAACCACTATGCAATATTTTCACTAAGATCGCAGTGATCTTAGTGCTGGAAAAGGAATAGTGAAGTGATCTCAGGACTTGCTATTCCTGAGAGGCCTGCAACCACTGCATTAGATAGGGTAGACCGGCCAGGTCTTATGATATGTGCCTACACTAAGATCGCTGGGGTTGTGATCCCAGGATATTTTGAATTAAGCTCCTGGTTTCTGAACAGAAATCACGTGCCTCTAGCTGGCACTGGAGCTTAATTCAAAACATCCTGGGATCACCACCATCAGATCACCTTATGCTATGGGACTATTAGTCTACCTATAGCCCAAGTCTACCCCAGCTGCCAGATCACCAAGCTGGGCAAAAGTATACCAGATCACTGAGTTTATTTCTATCAGATTTTGGCCCTTTTGTTTCACATGCCAGTGTCATTGACAAAAGTCCAGTAAATTAGGAGGACTGGCCAAGGTATGGGGCTGTAGTTGCATTATGTAATGTGTAATGATTATTAAACTGGTGCAGGTCCCTGGTTCACTGCTGCCCGGACGTCACTGTACTACGTGAAAATACAGCGCAGTAGAGACATGGTGTGAGTAATGTGGGAACTAGTCATTGTCCACCATTCAGCTCTATACAGATTGACTTCACAGACTCCAAAATAGTGGTTCCTTTAGGAATATTTTTCACCCACTAGAAGTGGGTCTCTAATGTTCTCTACTTTACAAATTTGGTCAATTCTAGGTTTTCAGAAGAACTCAAAGTAAGCCAGATAGGATAAATATCTTCCTTCTTACTAGGGATGTCATTGACATCTCATTTTTGTCGATTCTGATTATCACGCTTTTTGGTCTCGATATTCCAATGTCTCCCGATGTTATGGTGTAGCCTTGTGTAATTGACTTCAAAGCATCTAGAAACATAAACATATGTGTGTGGCAGGGGGGTGGGGGTAGGGCAGAAGGATACATGTACATTGATATGTTAGTCACAGAGGATCTTCTATTGATAAACATGTATGTGTAGGCTACCTATCTGAGCTACTTCATAATGTGTCATTCTAATCTTGATTTCTTCTAGAAATTTCATTACAATCTTGTTTAACCATCCCCCACACACACTCTGCAACATCCTATGAGGCCTTAGGATCAGAGGTATAAATATTATGGGGGTTAATAACTTACTGTTCGAAATACATTGCCAAAATGGAAATTATCTATAGCTCATCATATTAGTGATATCATAAGCTTCAATTTGATAGCAAACATGCCTATACATTCCACATGATGCCATGGGTTTCCTCTCAAATTTCTCAAATGAAATACTTTTAAGTATCAATATAATAGTAATGTCGATACGATATTCACTATCTTAATAGTAGCGATATTCCGATATTGTGGATATTGATGACATTCCTATTTTGAAGTCTCAATAGCATCCGTTGTAGCCGTGGTGATGCTTTTGTCAGACTCTTCTTCATCGCATTCTCCAATGTTTTGTGGTCAGAGTGTACTCTGACAGATCGTCCATAGATGTAGTCTTTAAACTTCTCGGCAGAGAACACAATTGCTAATAGTTCTTTCTCAATCTGTGCGTACCTCATCTCTGCTGAAATCATGGATCTTGATGCGTACGCCACCAGCTGACCCTCTTGGAGCAGGCATGCTCCGATACTGTCCTTAGAGGCATCGCACTGAATAGTCACTTCTTTCTTAGGATCATAGAACACCAGTGTTGGTGTTTTGGTCAGTGCATCTTTCAAGTTGGCGAATGCTTTCTCCTGTTCGTTGTTCCACACGAACTCCACATCTGATCTTAGTAGTTGTGTAGCGGTGCTGAGGTGGTCGCTAGGTCTTTCACAAATTGACCTAGATAGTTTATCATGCCCAGGAAACGTTGCAGTTCTGTAACTGTCGCCGGCTTTGGGAATTCTGAATTGCCTGTACCTTCTTCAGATCGGCAGTCATCCCTTCTTTGGAGTTTATGTTCATGTAGCATACTGCTGACTTCTGGGTCTTCCCATTGAATCTTCGCATAATTTAATTTGACGCCATGTTTGCATCCCCTCTCTAGCACTGCTTTTGCTGCTCTGTCGTGTTCCTCCTCATTCACCCCTGCTAATAGCATATCATCTGCTATACAGAAGCAGTTTGGGATATCTCCAAATAGTTGATGGTTATTCTTTTGGACCACCTCTGCAGCAGAACTTATGCCGAATGGCATCCGGAGGAATCTGTCATGCCCGAATGGCATGTTAAACATACACAATTTGGAGCTCTCACCATCCAGTTTCATTTGCCATTATTACACGACCTCTGTGATTTTGGGTGCTTTTTCTGGATATTCCTGTTCTGATACCTGTCGATATTGCACACCATGATGCATGCATCATGACTTTTGTAAGGTGTGCCTGATATCCATGGATAATAGGCACTAGTGCCTACTATTCATGGATATCAGCACACCTTACATGTCATATGTTACATGTTAAAAACCCATGAAATATTCCAGGCCAGGGTAGGGATCGAACCTGCAGTCTCACATCCCAAATCCAACTCCCTATGCACTGCGCCACAGGGACTGACGAGAGGTGGTTGGCTAGAACTAAACCAAACAAAGGAATCCTAGCCGGGCGCCGAGGCGTGTGTACCGATCATGTATACATAACCAAAGGATGCGTTCAAATATATCCAAGCCGACACGGCCGCTGAAAGGGAGGAGACACGGTGTTCTAGCGGTTAGCACGTCGTGCTCAGCCGTCAGAGGTACATGGATCGAGCCCCGGTCCGGGGGCATCTTTTTTCGCTGTGTGCGCTGTCGCTGTCCGCTGCCGGGCGAGGAGGTGTATTATACACAAACATAACAGCGAGATGCATTGAAATCTTTCGCCGTGTGCCGCTGCCAATCCAAGCCAAGACGGCCGCTGTCGCTGTCCGCTGCCTGGGGAGGAGGTGTATGTACCGATTGTGTACACACACTATGGCTGGCTTCGAGTCCCGGGGAAGGATTTTTGTTTTAAACTTGTTTTTATTGATATTCTATTGATTATTTATTGATTTTTTATTGATTAATCGTGTAATAAAGACAGTAAGGAATGGGCTAACGGGCGCCTCATTCAGTGTATCGTAGGATATCGTAACTCGTGGCCTACGGCCACTCGTTACGATATCCTACGATACACTGAATTCGGTGCCCGTTAGCCTCATTCAGTGTATCGTAGGATATCGTAACTCGTGGCCTACGGCCACTTGTTACGATATCCTACGATACACTGAATTCGGTGCCCGTTAGCCCATTCATTACTCTCTTAATAACCGTCTTTCTGGTCAACCAGGGAGAATACTTTCTTGCCATGTAGCTTTGCTGCAATGTATTCAGGTCGAGGAGTCGGATGGTGTTGTCTCTTGATCTTTGTCAAGTACTTTATGATATTCACCTGACATCTCACCAAGGCCCTTGAATACATCTGCATATTCTTTACTCATAATTTTCTTGCTTAGACCTGTCTTTAATTTCCGATTGACAAGTACCTCAACCCCATGAATTTTTTTTACAAGATTGAGTTTTTCTCCTGCTGCTACCCCTAGAACTGGTGTACTCATTACATTTGCAACAAAAAAAATCTAGATTTCTTGATGGCTCTCCATCAACTTGACATGGAAGTGTCATCTTACCTACAACATCAATGTTGCGATCTTAGTAACTTGACAGGCTCACCTGCGTTTCACTCACCAGAGTAGATTTCTGGAATAGAGCATATACATTCATTGGTATAACATTGACTTCAGCTCCTGTATCTAACTTAAATTTTACAGATTTTCCTTTGACCTCTAGGTCAACAAACCTTGCTTTGCTGGATACATTAGATTTAATCACACCAACAAAGAGTTTATCGGAGGAGTCACTTTCCTCATACCCTTCCTCATTAACCTCATGCACGGATTTCTGGGTGCAAAATCTCTGGTAGTGATGCTTGCCTTGACATGAGAAACATATTTTGCCATAAGCTGGACACCTATTTATACCATGTATGGTACCACAATTGCGACACTAAATTGGCCTTTCTCACAATATTGTTTCTTGGAAGACGACTTGTTGCTTGATGCTTAGCTGCCTTGAGCGCCCAACTTCGACGCCCCGCTTTGTTGAGTACTGGACTTTTTACCCGACTTGTTAACCAACCTCTTCACTTCATGGACCTTCGGATTCTCCATCGCACCTGCCTGGTATATCTTTGCCTCGGAAGCTCGGCAGACTGCCAGCGTTTTCTGCAACGTTAATTTATTTACGTCTTCGCCTAGTAGATGTTTCCGTAGCTTGTGATCTTTCACTCCAAAGACCAATTGATCACAGATGAGAATGTCCTCTAGTCCCTTGTATTCACAATTGTGAATTTTTTTCCATAATTCCATTACGTACTGGTTGATTGTTTCAGATTCGGGGATTGCAGTACTGTTCAAACTTGTTCATGATGTCCGCTACCTTCAAACGGTCATGATTCTCAAATGTACCCGTAAATTCACCTGAACCTTCTGTGAACCTTCTGCCAAACACGTCCAGGGCATCATCTCCTATGATGCTTAACAGAAGTCCCACTTTTTCAATTTCTTTCTTGACTGATTCACTTTTGAGCATGAGATAAAAGCCAAATTTCTGATACCAACGCTGCCAGTTTTCACTCAGGTCACCCTCAAGTGACAGTGGGGGTGGTGCATTATCCATATTAGCTGACATTTTGAAGATGAGTGGTGTTGTCTGGTAAACAACAAAATTTTCCACACAAAAGTCACAAATAATTCCAAAAATGGGCACTTCAAATTTTGACACAAGGGTTGGAAACTTATTTGGTGATTGCAACAATCAACTTTAAATTCAACTTGTAATTTGAACTTGAACACTTTAACACACAAATTGTCACAGTCCATTGGGAATTTTCAGTGAATAATTTCTCACCTTACATTATGTCCATAATTGTCCTGGTGAGTTATCTCCATGTCCTAGAACCAGGCTGTCACCATGTCATATGCATGTGTTGATATGATATTAATCCAAACTAGATGCTGGGTTCTTCATGTTTTATCAGGACAATAGCTTCAGTGTGTTTGATCAAGTCAACTGCCAACTCCTTTGTCTGGAGGTATATGAGTGGGAAATACCGACCGGAAGTCCGAGACCGGACGTTACAAGAGTATACGAAATACAATACGACAGACAGGAAGGGTTGAGGTGTAAAAAGGGGGTGAGATATTGGGAGGGAGAAAGTGGATGGGAGGGGGTGAGGGGTATGCAGGAACAGTGTGAGGGGTCGGGACAGGGTGACGAGAATGTGGATCCCCAGTGAGGGGTGGGGAGGGAGTGTGGAGAAATTGGGGAGGAGTGAGGTCGGTAGGGAAACCTAATGTCAAGGGGGCCTATAATCTGAAGACCCGTGCCCCCTGTCGGGTATACCTGTGGTTCATGAATACTGTCCCACTGACATACTTGCAGGCACTGCGTTCACGCTTAATGTATACCAATGGACATACATTGGAAATAGAATTTGGAGTACTTTACATTAGAGGAAGTTTGTACATTGTTCCATTGCCTTGGTTTCCTCATTGCATCATATGGCATGCAGACGAAGGTCCATGATCAGAGGAATCTGGAAAAAAATATTACACATGCAGTTAGGCCCTTGTATTCCAGCAGCGCAAAGTACGACATGTGTATGTTCATGTGCAAAATTGTACTAATCAGTCTGAATTTTATCTCACCTTGTGCCCCACGTACAGAACCCATTCAACAGTATGAGGCCCCATTGGTTGTATCGAAAGTAAGATTATTCTTGTGGCATTGTGCATGGGCCTTAGCCTTATTCTGAAGTGGGGAATGATGCTGTTTGAATCTATGAGAAGGTAGAAAGCATACCCCTACACATTCACTGAAGCAATGGGACTTGAACTGGGGACTTATGGCCATGCATCTATTAGCATGCTTGCCATCTGCGCCATACTGCTGGGTTTATCCCCCCCCAAGGAGGCAGTTTGGCATTGTATATCTATTGATATTGATATTTACAGAATAGGTGTTCAACATAGCAAATACAAAACTGCACTTGGAATATTGAAAGATTTATCATTTTATCTGTGCTGTCCCTAAATACTGTTAGAAAATATTTGAACCATTAGTGGCTTCAAGTAATATCATATTATTGTTGTTGGCAACATGTACTGGCCAGATATAGCCATCAAATATACTGCTAGCTAGTTGTATAATATTGATGCAAAAAAATATAGAAATGTTTTCTATGTTGATATAAATACGAAGCCAAGATGACTCCAGACCAGAAAATACATGGTGGAGACCAAGATAAAAAGACTTAGAGATTTATTTTTACATATTCTTATCGTGTAAGATGACATTGTATGGATGCATTTGTGGCTATGTCCAAATGAAATGAGCAGAACACAATACAATACTGAGTCTCCACTTAATAGCATGCATGCTAATTGGTATAATAATAATAATTTATTATTATAAGCCTAGGAATAAACATCACACGTTTATGATGGGTGCATTATGTTTGTGACACATTGTGTTCATCATTCCAAAACATGATTTCCAGTCTCAAAGTTTTTCACATCTACATGTATGTAAATTTTGAAAATTCTCTTTGACTTCCCTATTCCAACCACGGTGCCTATGTTTTGTTTTTAAATAGATGGTTGATTCAACTGATTGTTACTTTCCTAATGGTGATTGTGTTATTATGAAAAAGAGTAGACATAGTCAGATAGTAGGAGAGTTAGGTTGGGAAGCTCTCATTTGTCTTTGACTTCTAAAACAGCAAGAACTTTACATAGATTGTGTTCTCTGTCAGTGCTTTCCGGCTTCCACAAGGGTAATTATTTCATTGATTTCTTTAATTAATAGTAGTAAGTACGATGTGAGCTGTAGCATCCATTTTGCCTTAAGCTGATCAGATTTGGACTTTGGGGTTTGATTAATGCTGCTTAAGTTACTTAATTCTGGACATTAAGGGTTAATTTCAGCTGCTTGTAGCTACTAATATTCTGACTGAGAATTTATAAAAGCTGCTGCAATTACTTACTTTTGGATTCTGAGGCTTGACTAAAGCTACTTAAAGTTGCTTGAATGAAGAGTTAATCAAGACTTGATGACTTGCTGCAGGGGGCAGCAATTCGTATTGTTATTGGTGAAGCTGGGAATTTGACGTAACAAGAGGGTATCCTCCTCCTTGGTATCAATTCCCCTTCCAGTCCTCTTTGGCACCTATCAGGCTGGGTGATACCGGAGGGGAGTGAAATTGATGAGGACCAGTAAGGGGGTGGGGTAGAACAGTTAGAGAGGGGTGAGAGTAAGTGTGAGTTCTAATAACTATATTATAATGAGGGAGGGGGGGATTAAAATAGTGAGACGAGTGAAAACCATGAGGTTTAAGTCTTAATATTGCAGAGTGAGACCAGGAGACCATTTCAATAGTGAAAATGAATAAGAAGAGTGGGGGGGGGGGGCAGCAACTGGAAATGAACACAGTTAGGGCAGTAAGGGTGAGTAAGGACAGTGAAGCGGAAACTGAAGTCGGGGTTGGGGGGTGGATATGTGGAATTACCCTTTAACAAGAAGAATAAAAATCTTTATCATTCTTGGCATCAGTACTGTGCAGTGTCATTGTGGTCACTACCAATAAGGCATCCTGGTCACAGTTGGTGATTGATTGATTGATTTGTGTTTTACAGCACTTCAGCGGCACTAAGTGGCTATCCTGTGCTTCACAGGTTGATAGGCACTATCAGTGGAAATAGTGGTATGATTTGTCTATGTGGGGGAAGTAATCATCAGGTTTCAACTAGATGTTATTGTAGAGCCCAAGGGCTTTTATATATCCCAATATGTCCTCTGGTTTGTGTTTCTCGAATAGTTCTTTCAAGCTTGTACAAGCGTGGTATTGTGCCCTGTAGGGACACTGTTGGCAATCGATGAGGACGTGCTCCACTGTCAGGGGGTTCTGACAGCGGGCACACTTGGGAGGGTTTTCTCTCCCTATTCTGTAACCATGGGTCAGTCTTGTGTGACCTATTCTGAGGCAGCTCATAGTTTTCTCTTCATTTCTAGACTTGCACTTGTAGGGTTTGGTCATGTTGACCTTTGTTTGGATCTTTTGGAGTTGGTTTCCCACCTCTGCGTCCCATGATGTTTGCCATTTGTTATATATGTACTTGTTGATCTTGCGCTTTAGGTCGGTTGATGGAAGTGGCATTTGTACTACTGCCTGGCCCAGGGCATCCTTGGCAGCTGAGTCTGCTTGTTCATTTCCTTAAAAATTCCTACATGGCCAGGGACCCAACCATATTTGATGTTCTTTCCCTCCTCTGTTAACTGGTGGTGTCTTTCCAGCACTTTGTTTACTAGAGGGTGGTTCCATGCACCTGTTTGCATGGCTTTAAGTGATGACTGGGAGGATCAGATGGTATTTTGCCTCTGAGGTTTCTACATGGTCTTGTGCAAGGTAAAGGGCATGCAACTCTGCCGAGTAGATAGATGCTTCATCTGGAAGGCGTTTTTTGTAAGAGTCTAGGCCTTTTACAGCTGCTGAGGCTGCCTTGTTTGCCATATGAGATCCATCAGTGAAGATGGTCTCATAGTCCTTATACTCATCGCGCAGTTCGTTAAAAGCTGCCTGGTAAGCAGTGCTTGATGTGTTTCCTTTTCTGGGTGGGACTAAGCTGAGGATGATTTCTGGTTGGTACAGTGTCCATGGTGGTCTCTCTGCAATGGTCAGCTCCATGACTTCGTTCAGATGAATGCCTGCTTCTTCCAGTGATTTTGTAACTCTCACTCCAAATGTCACAGTTGGTGAATCATAATGACTAACCCCTTGTATTGCCTCCTCTTATTCTGTACACCAGGAAGGCATTTCTCAAGATGGTATAACTAGATCTAATGCCTGCTTCATACCACTGCGCTATAGATTCTGAAAAAGATTTGTGTATGAAAAGTCCATTATGTCATTTTCGCTACCTTCCACCAAGATCCAAGAAAATATATTATGCTCTTGAATATAGATAAATTGACTGCCTAGATAGCTCAGCCTGTACAGCAAAGCTTTCCAGATCCAGGGATCAATCCCAGGCCATACCTGGAAACTATTTTGATATAGGGAGCACTATAAGTTGTTTTTTTCTTTTTTTTTTTAAATTTTTAGGTAGCTTTTTGGTACAAGAAAAATGTAAAAATATGTAGGAAAACGTATTTTAGATGCTACGTATCTAGAACATAGTTAAACCTTAACGTTTGAACATCCATATACCAAGCAAAAAAACGTAATTGAAACCAATATGGTAGGAACCAAACCTAGTTATACCAAAGATCTACGTAGCAGTTTTGTATGTTGTTTACTGGGTGGAGTACTAGATAGGACAATAATTCTGCATATATAAATAAATAATCTTTTTCCCAAAAAATATTCTTGCATTCATATAAACACATTCAGCTTGTAGTGCTAGACTGCTGTAACCCATGTCTTATGACACTTTGAAAATCCATTGATTTAAACAGATTTTTGCAGCCCCAAAAGGCAAACTTGATGAAATGCAACTACATTTAAACAGATGCTTACGCATCTGTAACAGGTCCCCTCCCTTCTTAGACAAATTACAATTACATCAAAAATTCAAGGTATTACCACTCTGGTTAAGAAGGGAACAACACTTTCTGAAATTTGCATTTAAAAGAAGTCTGGATAAATACTATGTGGACAATAGACAACTCTGTACACGAGCACACGATAACAGGCTGTTAAAAACCTTCTTTACCCGCAGAGTCAAAGTTCAAAAAGGAGTAGAATATAAGTGTGCTGCTTTTTGGAATTCCCTTGGAAGTGAATACAGAGAAATTGAAGAGTATTCAAGGTTTGGTGATAGGTTGAGAGTGATGTATGACAAGACACTTAGGGAGCTGGAAGATATCCAGCCTCCATAAATACTAAAATAATTCTCCACATAATTTACTCCATTAAACAAATTCTAAAGTGGTATAGATAATAAACCAATAATTCACGCTCTTTCATTCACTAACCATATTTATTTATGGTACAGGCCATCAAACACCATTTAAATTGTGCAAAGAAGTTACTAACAACTAGTGATCCATATTTAACACATGTTATTGTACTTCAAGTAAAGAAATATCTGGATTTAGAGACATTTATTTTCCACTAGATGAAAAACAGGCATGACCTAAGGGTGCATAGCCTATCCTATGTACAATCAAAACTGAATAAACATATATACATATATATATATATATATATATATATATATATATACACATATATATATATATATATATATATATATATCATGGGTAAAATCTTTTTTAGGGGTCTCAACTTTCGGCACTTATGTCACACTGCTGCGGAAAACTCTTGATGTCATATTGGCTGTATTAGCCATTGCCAACTTATAGCAGAGACTTACATCTAAAAGTGCTTTTTTTAATTAGTCGATTTTGAAGATTTTTAGTGGGTTTAAGCCCTAAATATCATGAAAATCTGAACTTTTCCAAATGTCACAAACAGCTTTTTCATATATTCAGGAATATAATTTGATGCAGACTCCAGTTAAGAGGTCAATATCCATTTCAATCATTCCCATTAGGCTGGAAAATTAGATAAACAAAATATATTTGATATATCTGTAGGAATTATCTTAGTATTTTCAGCCTGATTTTTCATATAGGTGAATTAATGGCAATGTAAGATCCAGCAACTTGGTCATAATTTCTTTAATTTTATAATAAAATGCTTGTAAAATCACAAGTTATTCGTCCCTTGTGAGTATTTTGGCCATACAAAATATCAAAGAGCTGTCTCAAATACTTTGCTCTCTGTAGTACATTATGTGGCTCAAAATATGGTGTGGACACTGTACTTGCTGGATCTTACACCTAAAACGCCTTCAGTAATTACTACAGAGGAAAATAATGGTGTAACTTAGGTAGCAGATTGTGATGGAAATTTAATTTTAGGGTCATAATTTGTCATTATGCAAAAAACGTTTGATGTAGCTAAGATACTTTAGGCAGGGGGTGAGCATGAAAAGTGGTTGTTTTAGCACATCTTTTATGTCGCAACTTGGCTTGAAAGTTGAGACCCCAGAAAAAAAAAAAAAAAAAAATATATATATATATATGTATATATATATATATATATATATATATAAGTTATCTCGCTACCAGGGAATAATAATACCGGTAATAACGATAATAATAATGATGATAAATACAGTAATATTAATATAAGAACAGTAGTATAATAAATGATCATATCACAGACACATGAGTTTGGTGGGTTACTGACCTTGGGGCTATCAGCACCATACATGCCTTTATTAAAACAACTAAAATAATTAGTTGACAATAAGCATAGTCAGTAAAATGCATAATATAATAACAATAGTATAGTCATAACAATAGTAATAACAATAGTAATAACAATAGTAAAATTTAAAATTCCAGGGAACACCCAGCGTGGTGTTACCTGTACAGGTGAAAACGAGCCAATTGACGGTTAGCTTGAACACGCCCCCTTTTATACCAGTGGAGTTGTTGACCATGACGTCATACTATGACATCATAGATACCAATGCGCGCTGAAAATAGTCCCTAACCGTCCGCGGCTAATTATATAAATATACACGAGTGTATATAGTTCCATAAGTTATCTCGCTACCAGGGAATAATAATACCGGTAATAACGATAATAATAATGATGATAAATACAGTAATATTAATATAAGAACAGTAGTATAATAAATGATCATATCACAGACACATGAGTTTGGTGGGTTACTGACCTTGGGGCTATCAGCACCATACATGCCAAAAACACACAAAAACACGCCAAACACATGTGAAAACACATAACAATCAGCATTGAAAATGGGATTGACACACTCTGTCCAACTCCAACAATTCATCCTTGTAATTATGTAAATATTTAAAAACAGAGTTAGATTTCCAATTAACCCTCTTCTTAATAGACTCTATACTGAGTCCTGCATCTTTTAATAAAGTAGCACCACCGTGCCTTAAGGAATGGGTAGAGACATGCCCCACGATACCAGCTTGAAGGGATAAAAACTTCAACCTGGAGTTGACATACTGGTACTGAAGAGGATTACCTTTCGAATTAAACAAATACTCTCTGCTACCCCTACCACAGCACAACCTTTTCAGACCTAGATAGGGACATAGTGGAGAATTAACATCTTTTGACAAATAGATATTAAACACATTTTTACCAAGCTGGTCAGTTTTAGATGTTCTGATACACATAGACAAATAATCTTGATGAAATTTAATATCACCAACCTTAAAGGAATGTGGAGACTCAACCACATGCCCCACACGTAACACACCCCTGTAGCATGTTAAAATTGCCATCCAAAATTTGAAGTCTGCCATGTTGGTTAGGTCCAAAAGTGACCTTAACCTCAACATGTCTTTTGGAGAGAAATGGTGAATAACTCTGGTTGAACAGGTCGAGAGCCTGTCAATACCATCAAGGGTCTTTTTTAACATAAAGTTACCACTATAATCAGGATAGCCTTTAATTTTTTGAAAATACCAAACCGCAGACAAATAATTTTTTACAGATGATGGCTTCATGAAGTCAGATAAGTAAACTGCATATATGGAAACTTGAGATGGAGAACAAGGAAAAGGTTGTAAACAAAATTTTTTACAAAATTTCTTATACCTTTTAAGTTGCTGTTTCCTTGCTCTCCTCGTATTTTCCGACACACTCTGGGCTAAAAGTAACCTTTTTCTGCTTAGTAACCTCTCCCACTCTGGAATCAAAGCAACACATATCATTTTCACGGAGAGAGTCCATACATTTGCTCGGAATACTCTTGTAGGCAAGTCTAGATAGTTGATCGGCCAGGACATTGTCCTCTGACTTAATATAGGTTGCATATACCTCCACATTGTTAATGAAGCAAAGCCAGAAGATCTCTCTCAGCCATTCCATACATAACTTATTCCTGGACCTACCAGTATTAATCATAGCTAGAACTTGCATATTATCAGTAATACAGTGTATTCTTGTATTTTTATAACTTGAAATCCAACGTTTCAAGCCCACCATGACCGGGTATAACTCATACACATTTATATTTCTATGATGGTCTTTAAACCTATCCAAAATTGGAGGGGAAACAAAATGGCCTGTACCTAAATTGAATTTATCATGAGATGTCCAGTCACCATATAAATAGTCCTCCCCCATCCATGCCCCAAAACCTTTGATAGATGAATCGGAGTACATAGGTGTGTCAATAACATCATTTAGAATTAACCTTTTACAGTTAAAAACTCTACAAAAATCCAGCCACCATTGAATGTCTTGGCGAGTGCAAGCTGATACCCTAATATAACCACCTGGTCTGGCCCGGGCACAGAGATCAAAGATTCGCCTACTAAAGGTTCTACCACCCTTAACCACCTGCGAGCAGAAAGACATTAAACCACCTATCCTCTCTAAGTTCTTTTTTGAAATAAATTTCTTATTAACGTTATCTAATAAGAGATTTTCCATTTTTTCAACCTTTTCAATAGGCAAAGATAGTTCTAACTTAACTGAATCTATGTTAATGCCTAAGAATTTACAAACTTGAGATGGGTCGGTCACCTTTTCTCTGGATACTACAAAGCCCAAGTAGGCCATACATTCCATCAATAAATTTCTTTGTCTAAGACATTCATCATAAGTATCAGCAATTATGATAAAGTCGTCTAGATAATTTACAATTTTTCCTACACCGTAGAATTTTGCCACCTCCACAATAAAATCAGAGATCTTATTAAAAATATAAGGGGCACATTTCAAAAGTCAACCTGTTGCTCACATAATAATCCTCACCATGTCCAAAATCCCATCTGAAACCTTGCATGGTCGTGTGAGGTCCATATACATTTATAGACCTATAAGCTGACTTTAAATCCACCACACTCATGAAATCGTTCTTATTCAACTGAGCAGTCACCGTGCTAATATTATTATAAGAAAAAGTTGAGGTCGTAGTGTCCATAAAATTATTAATAGAAATTTTATCAGGCATGCTACAGTCAGTTATGGGTCTTAACTTGCCATTTGATTTTTCTACACCACCTAGGGCATGGATACAACGGGGTTTATCTACACTTTTAGAGACTAGACCAGCTTCCAGTTCATCTAACAATATACCACAGTACTCATTATAGAACTTTCCCTCAAGGATTGACTTATAATTTTTACAATCGTAAGAAGTATTACAATCAGGATCCACTATCCTGAAACCCTCTACAAAGCCCCGCCATAAGAATAGTGCCTCTTTATCATTTATATTAATGATACCTCTCTGAGTTAGATAAGGGGCAATCCTGCATGGCTGAATTTGAGACCTTTTACCCTGAATATAATGTACACAATCGCACACACCATTTATACAGCTATCATACACTTCGATGTCAGGTAGATTTTCAATAGCGACAGTAAAAAATGGTTTAACCGTGCCCTGTACTGGGTCACCATATGATATATTAATATCATCTTCAACATTTAATTGTAGATTTGATACAGGTTCCAAATAAGGAGTACAGGCACCTGAGCTCTCACTGATATCATACAGAGAGACCAAATCTACACCTCCAGCATCAAATACATCAACAACCCCGGCTGGAGCAGCGGGTGAGGGCGAACTAGGGTCTACCAAACCTACTATACCTGACTTTGACATCGATACACTGTCACATATAGGACCCAGCCCACCTGCAAAATCCTAATCAGACCTGTTTACATGACAGTCCACTCTACTGTGGCCTGATTTGGTACACGCGCTACATACATGTTTGTATTTGCAGGGGTCCCTTACACAGCCTTCTGCCCTGTTGTATGCGTAGCAAGGATTATTGGATGTTTTCTGTTTGCCTATATTCTTAGGTTTAGCGCTGTATGCTTTCTGGGCTTGAACGGTCCCATCATATGCTAAATGGCGTAGTATATCTGAATTCTCAATGGTTGAAAAAGCCTCTATTCCACTATCATTAGCCCTAGCCCTCACCGACTTATCATAGGCTACCAGAGCTGAAACCGTGTATATTTTGGTGCCAGATTTTTCAATTAGAACCTGGAGATGTTTAAGCATACCCTCAACATCGTCACCTGATTTGTAGTACTTCAAAATACACTGCAAGTTTACAGACATCAGTTTCTCAATAGTGTCAACTTTCTCTTTACGTTTGGTGAATTGAGAATGATCAAACTCACCCGATTTTACATGGTGACGATGCCTAGAGTACGTTGAATCCACTGACGACCCCCTGGATGTGCTAGGGCTGCATTGACGAGCAGAAATACTGGATTTTGATGGGCGTCTATGTCGCTTGTGATCGACTTGCACCCACTCGTCCTCACCGTCCGACGAAATCTCGCATGGCGACGCTTGGCGGGTCGCCCTAGCAACCGGTCCGCGTCCTTGACTACGTGACGTCACGCCTCTCTGTTTGTAAACATCCGCACGTGCTCTGCTGGAACGACTTGACGCATTGACGACTCCTCCATCCCGATCGTCCTTTCCATTGACGACCTCCTGTAGAAGTGATTTGATGGTCGACAGCTCGTCTTCTAATACATCTAGCCTCGTCTGGTCAATAGACGACTCACCCACAACACCTGTATCAGTTCGGGAAACTGACGGTGTATCACCATTCAATGAGAGAGTCGAGCTACTCGCAAGTCCTAAATTGGCCGATTTCTTCGTCTTTTCCACCGATTTAACCGATTTTCCATTTGGTGTATTGGCCTTCGAGCCTTTAGCAGCCTTTCTACCCATTTCAATGGTAAATAAAGGCACCAGAACACCACTCAAATCAATTTAGAATTTAAAATTCCAGGGAACACCCAGCGTGGTGTTACCTGTACAGGTGAAAACGAGCCAATTGACGGTTAGCTTGAACACGCCCCCTTTTATACCAGTGGAGTTGTTGACCATGACGTCATACTATGACATCATAGATACCAATGCGCGCTGAAAATAGTCCCTAACCGTCCGCGGCTAATTATATAAATATACACGAGTGTATATAGTTCCATATATATATATATATATATATATATATATATATATATATATATATATATATATATATATATATAAACAAAAGTTCTTTCATTTGACTCTTGCACCTGCAAGAACATTGTCGCAGGTGCAAGAATATGATGTCCTATCCAGTGCTCCGTCATAGCCACACAAGATGATTGATCAAATTCTTCACACTCTCTGCTTGATAATGCATCAACTTAAGATCAACAAATCATCTCTCAAACAGATTTCTTCTAGCTGATTCATAAAAAACGGATGATATTCTCATTTTTGGGAAACAAATTAAATAAGGAATTGATTTATTCCCAAGAGAAAGGACATGGTGTCCTATCCAGTGCTCCGTCATAGCCACACAAGATGATTGATCAAATTCTTCACACTCTCTGCTTGATAATGCATCAACTTAAGATCAACAAATCATCTCTCAAACAGATTTCTTCTAGCTGATTCATAAAAAACGGATGATATTCTCATTTTTGGGAAACAAATTAAATAAGGAATTGATTTATTCCCAAGAGAAAGGACATGGGCAATAGAAGAATCACCATTAATTGTTTATGAAATCATTTGATATTGGTTATCTTTAGCAAATACATTCAAAGGTAACAAAAACTGCCTTCCATATAATGGCATTTAATATTAGATAATATCAATATTTAATATAATTAGGAAAGTTAGGAGGGGACCTATCTTACCCTGGAATAAACAGATGACAGATCTGGCATTTTCCCATCTGTATAATATTCCTTAAAAGGAAATCTGGAGGTTAATTCAAATCAGTGGTAAAGTCACAATGTTCTGAACTAACCTCTTTGCCTAAAATGGAATATAAATAAAAAATATATAATATAATTATGTTCTCAATATTTAGAATCCTATGGTCTCTCAATAAGTAGCGTGTTTTGACAATGGATATGAAAAACACATGTTCTCTCAAAAATGTACCCTTCAAATTGTAAGATCAGCTATTCCCTTTAAATCATCACTTTTAATAAATCAGCTTCCTGCAGTAGATTAAAAGAAAATTACAATACCATGTCATCTTTTTCAATAAATGATGGTAATTAATAAACAATTGTCCTCTTTCAGTCGGTTCAGTCGGTCATTATTTGGAGGAAATAACAGAGAGTGAAGCCAACGAATTCAAGGTCATGCATAGAAGAATTCTGATAACCAAAACAAAGACATATAGTCGGATGAAGGCACCAATCGATCTGCTTGTTTCTGGGATGAGTGCAGCATATTATAAAATGTTTGGTGCTTCAATTCTGTGAAAATGAAGATGGTTTGTTGTGCCTTTAGCTATTAATTTTGCAGTATATCTGAATAGCAGTGACCGAGGTATAACTATTTTGAGGAAGCTTTCTTTCTCAATTGCAGAAAGCACAGGCCATTATATGTTATATTGAAAATAGGTCGCCATTTCATATAAAAGAGGAAAGGGCATCTAAGTGGTGTTCAGAATTTGTGTCATAATCATATTGGCTCGAGGAGGGACAGAGTGAGACAGACGAGTATATGGACTCGGGCAAGCTGTCCTAAGACGGCCTATTTATTAAATAAAGAAACATAGAAAAGAAAAAAATAATGTCCAGCCAACAGCATAACAGCCCTAACTGCTCAGAGCCTACTTGAATCAGTGTGACCTCACAAAACATGTGACCTGAGGTGCCAAGGGATAACCCCAGGTGTAGTGACAATGCCGAACCCATATGTGCCCTGCACTCACCAATATACCATTCAACCAATGTTTGGTTGAATGGTAACATATTAGAATGATTTATAAAATATGCTCAGAATGTCATGTCTTGTCTCTAATTGATTAATTAAGAATAGGCGACGTTTCTCTGGTAAAAGTGTACTTATGACATACAAAATACAAATTTCCTTGTGGAACCTGAAGTCTATAATTATCAAAATTATTATTTTTTGAAAGAAATGATGAAAGTAACATTTTACTACCATTTTCCGATATAGCCATATTAAATTTTGCATTTCAACCACTTATTGGCAATAAATGTATTCCCCCATGGCCAGAGCACACACTATGCATGGTTCTAAGGCATTTTCAACTCAATATTTCATCCATCTAGAGATACTATCAATTACCCATATATATATATAACCATATCATTTGGTATCATTGGAAAGTCTATGGCATTGCGGTTATATTTGTAAACATTTATATATACTGATATAATTGTTTAAAAGAAGAGCACACTTCTGGAGTTCTGGGCACTTAAGGTTTCATGCTTTCTCTTTCATGAAAATAATCCCATTTTCATGGTAAAATCCATAGGGCATGTTGTGAATTGCATCAAAATGTTCGGGTCTTTTTTCTCACAAACCCAATTGTTTATACCTAACAATTATTTAACTTATGTGTATAGTCATCTAGGAAGCCTCCAATCAGATGTTCTCTTATTTAAATTGGTCTCACAAGGAGTATGTATATAGCATAGAAATATTCACCAAGAGAACACCAACCCGCCGCAAGCGAGCGTAGCCTTGTTTTCATTGGTTGACGCCTCCCGTACTGCAACTTTACTTCCGGTGCCACTTCCCAATGTCAGTTTAGCCTCTACATAAACGATGATCCCAAGGAATAAGGTAAATTTTTTTAGCCCCCCCTCAACAGGGGTCAAATTTTTTTAGCCCCCCCTCGAGAGGGGTCAGAATTTTTTACGCCCCCCCTCAAACCCACCACCCCCCCTGTTGATAATAAATGACCACTCCCTTAGGGAGTGATAATTTTTTAACAACAGGGGGGGGCTGGTTGGTTTGAGGGGGGTTCAACCCCTTGACCAGGGGGGTCAAAATAATTTCACCTGTTTTCAGCGAAAAAGCCCGTGCAATACTATAGGTTAAAAGGGCGTGTTCGCACACGATTTCCGGCCCCTGGTGGTGACCCATCAAGAGGGGGGGGGGCCGATTCAAGACACCTTAGAAAAGTATGCAAACTTTAATCAAGACAGAACAGAAACAAGAAAAAACAACACCAAAAAGCTGTATGTTTTGTTTTTGCGGGGGACTTCACTCAGGGTCTCCAAAACACATAGTTGAAATCCTAGTGAATTTTATAAAGTGCGTACTAATATGCACTGAAGACATATATCAAACTGCTCTTACTTGTGTTTGGTCAATTTTTACCTGACAGAACCAAATATATCTTAACCTTTCAATGTCAACCCATATTAGTAAAGCAAAGTGAATGTCATTATACATAGGGACTGAAGAAACTGTACCCAGCAAATTGTCGTGACTCCTCGTCAACCTGTGTGAAGTGGCTCACACATGTCGCTAGATGGAAGACAACGTCGCTCTAGCACAAGATCACCAGGAATAGCAATGGTGGTGATCACATGGCCTCACCTCAGATGGCGAGAATGGTGATCACTCAGACTCACCAGGGATGGCGACGCAGGTGATCACTCACCTTGCTAGATGAAACACGCACCTCGTCATAGCACATGTTCACCAGGGATGGCGAGGATCGTGATCACTCATCCTCACCAGGGATGGCAACATGAGTGATAACTCATCCTCACCAGGGATGGCGACATGAGTGATCACTCACTTCGCTAGATGAGACGCACACCATGTCATAATACACATTCACCACGGATGGCAAGGATTGTGATCAGTCACCTCGCTAGATAAAACGTGTACCTTGTGATGGCACAGGTTCACCACAGAGGGTGAGGATCTTGATCACCCACACTCACCAGGGATGGCCACAAGAGTGATCACTCACCTTGCTAGATGAAACGCGCACCATGTCATAGCGCAGGTTCACCATGGATGGCGAGCGTGGTGATCACTCAGACTCACCAGTGATGGCGACGCTGGTGATCACTCACCTTGTTAGATGAAAAGCTCATGATCATCGACATTGGTAATCATGCAACCTCACATCTGCCAGATCAAAGTATGTTTTGCCAGAGAAGGTATTGCCATATGTATCTTCCCTCTAATCACAGACAAGGTGTTCATGTTGATATTTCCCTATGTATATTTCCTGTAACCAGAGAAAAGGTGTTTATGGATAGTTGCTTTCATTTTAGAGATACCTCTATCTAAATTTAATTGATATTCTCTCTATATAATCTTGTTTGATTCAACTCTGAAGTATTACATGGAAATCAGTGTGAAACAAAGCACATTTGATACGTATGGGACTTATACTTCATGCCCACACTTCCTAGATAGGCTACATGTTGAACAGTGGTGCTGTCTCAACAACTTTGGCAATGGTGGTGATAAGTTGCCACTGTGAGTGAGAGTGAGTGACAGATGATGCAATCCTCAGAGAGCATTGACTTGGAGTGACACAAATTCACATATTGAGTGAGACCAATGTTGGCAATGGTGGTGATAAGTCGCCATTTTGAGAAAAGATTAACTAGGAGTGATACACACTCACACAGTGAGTGAGAGCCATGTGGCAATGCAGGTGAAAAGTTGCCATTCTGACTGAGAGTTGACAGGCAGTGGCACATACTCACGCAGTGAGTTAGATCCATGTTGGCGACTGTTGTGATAAATCGCCATGCCATGTGAGACTGACACACAGTGGCGAAAGATGAAGCAGTGAGTTATCACTCAGAAAGGAGTCACCATTGATGACCAATCATGGCAACAGATGACGACAATTTGCTGGGTAACTATGTGTACATGTATCATATCTTTGTTCTACATTTATCAGTGCAGTATGTAAGCTAGATTGAAGAAGCAGTATATTTTAAGAGATATAAGAATCCAAATAACTTATGATCGTTGTGACTTTATTCAAGTCTGATATAGAGAAGCAGCCTTAGCTATAAGCGTTCACAAATTCGGGCTTCCCTAGCCTATCCTTGAAAGGGTCTTTGTCTAATCTGTCCTATATATTCTCTGTTTGTCCCCCTCCCCCACCTCAAATCGTTTTCCCTTGCTCTAGCATTTCATTCCTTTGTGTGTTCTAAACCAATCTGTTCACATATCAAGTTTGTTTATTACAAAAAGTTGAGTTTTCTTTTCATCAATCTAACCTTTATATTTACTGAGGTAATCACTTATTCGTTTCTTGTATTGGCTTGTTTTCATGTAGTAATAATTTTTTCAAAGATGTATATTGTCCACTTATGCTATCCATTACATATCCAAATGATAGTGTTTATAATTTGGCAATTTCTCATAATGTTATTTAGTGTTAACAGAAGCAAGTGTCAGTAGATATTGATTGAGTAGTTATGAATTATTATACTAACAATGGGAACTGTTTATAAATATCCCTGCTCAAAATCAGTATTATTATGCTACTTCATTCAGCCAAAGTTCTAGTTTCATTTAGATTATCTCCCATTGCTTGCCTTGATAAGCACCAGTGTGAGGATGAAATAAACCTACACCCTAACAATATTTGTGGAATGACAGGGGCCTCACAGAGGTCAATTTGCATTCTTTGATTTACAAATTATCAGAATTCACCAATAGACTAAGGTAGAATTTCTTCTGGGTCATCAACTGTTTTTCATTCCAAACATATTGTGACCATTTTAGCGGGAGTTGAGATTTCTAAGAGAAACTTTCCTTTACTGAATATATATATATATATATATATATATATATATATATATATATATATATATATATATATTTATATGTATGTATGTATGTATGTATGTATGTATGTATGTATGTATGTATGTATGTATGTATGTATGTATATATATATATATATATATATGATATTTCACCAGCGGGAAATATTAGTATATATTGATCCAACTAGAGGTCGCCACTGTGTGTATTACTACTGAGTTTTATCTTGGGACTATGTTGTATCCTTGTCCCGCCATTACTTACAAGCCATTTGCACTGCACGGTTCATTTATATATGTATAAAAGGTGCTGCAAGCTGACCCCACTCACCGACTTTCTGCTCATTCATCACTGGCACCCAGAGATTGTGAGCATGCAGAGACCAGAAATGTGAGTGTTCACGCAGTCACTCAGTGTCAGCAATGATCTACCAGCTGGGTGAACCAGGGTCAGTTCAAACCCTTTATGGACACATGAGCCTTAATGCGCCATGCCCATTTTTCATCATTATGATTGACTGCTTGAATTGTGTGGTATATAGCATTGTTGCATCCTTGCATCAGCCCTTCACTAGAGGTCTGACAGATTGAGCATGATGTCCCGATGCAGACCTCACAAGACTATGTCTCACCACTGTGGTGCATTTCTGATGCAATTTCCCACAACTTTATGTCTGGTAAGAAACTGGGCAATAAGCTCCCGGTCAGAAAACCTCACACTCAGAATTGCACGACAGTGGTAAGACATAGCCACATGTGCTTTGTTGGTTCTGACTGCTGATTAATGAGCATAGGCAAAATTGGTATTATGTGGTCATAAAGTTGTTAGTAATATTTCGTTAACACTGGCAATGTTAGTACTAAGGTGGTGAGTCAAACCGGTGATATATTAAGTCCATGTATCCGTGCTCTATTTGATTTCAGGATTAAAAAGCCTCATGGAATTCCATTTTTTGCCTGTTAATCAAAAGTTCGAAAGTTGTAGTCCCCCTTTAAGCACCCCAGCACTTATAGATATCAATACATCTCTACCCCGGCCCTTATTCAATACTGACAGTTATTTGAAAACTGGCTTAGTGGTTAAGATGGACTTCAGGTCCCTCTTATCCTTTTTGATTACTTAAGACTGGAGCATATTTGAGATGCGAATTCATAAGTGAGCTTTGAAATTCAGCTTTGAGATGTATATTTTCAACATAACATTGAAAAATACATACAAACTCCTTTACAAAGCAGTGTAATTATGATATACCATTTTATTATTCCATAAATTCTAACATATTTTTGTATTAATCAAAGAATATCTATGAAATTAATACATAGGTTGGTTCTAAGAGCTATAAGAGCGCTCAAACTTTGTATAAGAGCGTTCATGCCCCACTGCACACCAGCCAGGTCGGTTACAACACACTTTTGACATCAAAGGCTCCGACCTAATGGTTCACTGCACAATATAATAAAAATGAGGGTCTCAGTGTGCGACCTCATGGTTCAGTGCACAAACTAATAAGTTGTAAGTGAATGCAACCGGCCGTCATGGGTGCCTGAGCACCGCTGACGCCGTCATGAGTGTATGAGCACTCTAATAACTGAACAATGGGTTACATAAGCACGACGCCATAACCGTCCGGTAGCTCTAGCGTCGCTCCTGAGCAAGCTAGGTCAAATATCAAGGCAGTTATGGAAAGCCCATAATTAGACGGTCAAAATGAGCCCAAGATCAAGGCATAACTCCCATTATTAAGGAAGTTACGCCAGGAAGACTGAATCAACCTCCGAGTGCACTACAGATGAACCAGCGCGAGTTACGCGCCTATCAAGCAGGCAGTTTAAACTTGGCATATTCAACTCTGCGCATGCACAAAATGGCGGTTGTAACTGCGTAAACTTCTGAGATATGGGGGTTTGAAGTTACAGAACCGACCAAGACAAAGGGGGACACAGCGGCGCCCATGGGGGTCCTTTGTGCACCCAGTGACACATGAAAGACTCCCCTCTAACAATTGCAGAGTTAGGCAGATGCCACTGGCCCCAGTCAGTCTGGAGGTGCTTTTCCAAGATTTGCTACAAATAGCCTGGCTGCACCTCCTAGAGAGGAGAACACCAAGAACCGCTCTAGAGGTAACATCTCCAGTCATCTCCTGCTACCTGCTATACCACTGCACTATGGTGAAACTATGCTAGACAGGCATTGGTTTCTATCATTAGTGGCCAGAGGGTATCTTCCTCAAGACTTCCACCAGAGGGTAAAGTTATTCATTATTACATTATTCCTCTAAGCAGCAGGTCAGGAGCTAGGTGTGGGAACCCACCTAGAACTATGCTGGACATTTTATCTCAAGTTGAATACGAGAGCCCCATAGGCTTAACCAAGAAACTCTGTATCACACCCCACAGTGTGATAACCCTTCCCCATATCACACTCCCTGGGAAAACATCCAAAACGGTCAAATAACTGATGATAAAATCATTTCTAATGCCAAATAAATCGAATTTTGAACATATCTGACTAAATTAACTTGAGATAAATACAAAGGAGCACTTGAATTGGTCAGCACTGAGGGTTATCACACTCGGCTTCGCCTCGTGTGATAACCCTCAGTGCTGACCAATTCTCGTGCACCTTTGTCTATGTATTATTATTACCTCACAGGTGGAGTGGAACAGAACATTATACTTTATAAATTACTGTATATTTACTGTATGTACAAATTACCTACATACTAACTACTGTATGATTGATATTTCTTACATGTTGCCTAAAGCTGAATAAACCAGTGACAACTGGAAATAACACTATTTATAAGAGCCTTGAGGTAATTACACTATATACCACTAGTCTTATGATATTTCTCATATGACAACTTGATCATGCACAATTACTAGTATGACATAATCCACTGTGTCGGCCATGTGTAGAGCGTCCAACAATCTTCAGCCATTTACTGCATTGAAATTTCATTGGATCTGCGTTGATGTGTCATGACTTAGGTCACTAGAATACCCCATTAACAGCGAACACAAAATATGGGTCATTTATAGTCTACAATATCACATTTTTATGCTGGGACGACTGTGATGTTGACACTAGTGTTGACAAAGAGAATTGCACCTTATAGTACTGACTGACACAATGTTAAGTGTTAATTCAATCTCTCATCTATTAAGGGCCTACCAAGTTCTGGATGTAAAATTGGAAAAAAATTCACCTTGATGGATATATCCAATTTGAATCCTGACTCAAGCTGTCCTTTATCAGAGCAGTGATAGGCTGTAGTTTGAATAATCCACTCTTTGGAAATATCTGAATGACCACAATTTTTTTTCAGTATGAATCATCTGCAGTTTACAGGTACCTCACTTCCCACGTCCCTCCTCTACTTAACCACTCAGTATCACTTCCAACACTGTTGTCCAGAAGAAGTCACTTTCCCACAAATCAAACTGTGTTGCAAAAAGTGGTCACACCTGAGTGTTTCCCAGACTGCCCACACCTACATACTTATGTGACAGAGTGTAGGAAGCAACCTCCAGATGAGGGGTTGTTACTAACCACTTCTGGACCACTTCTGGACCACTTCTGTTGGGAAGTGCCATTTGGCAATGCAATAGAGAAGAGACTACCAAAGATGAGTGCCTCCGCTTTTGGAAGTACACCTCCGACAGAAGTGACTTCCAAGGGTTTAGCAACAGCCACCAGTGGGGTTTCTCTGGATGCGCTCATGTGCGATGGTCAACATTACCCCTCCCCTCCACAGAGATCCCAAAAATTGTAAAGGAGGGCGCCCTTTGAAATTATAGTAACATACTGACTTTTTCATTGATTTGCCCCCCCCACCCCAGTCCAAGGGTTGACAAAATTTTTGCCCCCCTCTCAAACCAAACACCCACTCGTTGTTGAAAAATGATCATTGCCTTCGTCATTTCTTTAATTCTGAGCTTGTTATAGAGCACAAATTAATTATCGTTGAAATGAGAAAAAAACACAAAGCAGAAGAGCATTCATAATGAAAGTATTTTATTTTTCTGTGCAGCACATCTAATATTTGACCTGCTAAACAACACCCACACGGTAACAACACGCAACATTGTGGAGGAGGGTACATGTCCTTGTGACGGCTTATTTTCTACCTTAGTTCCTGTCAAATGCAGCACAATATCGATATTTAGTAGCATGACACATGACCCAATACATAATGTTATCCGCTCAACACACAAATACACTCATTATAGATATATAGATAAAGGTGTTGTTTTAGCCCGGTATAAGGCAGCCAACAAACTTGAACAAGATTGAAGTTAACAATAACATTTCCCTCACACAAGATATAAATGCAGTGCCTCGATTTAAGGCAGGCACCGTTATATATATTAAACATGATCCATGTTATACATAGCACAAAGTGTCCACATTAGAAACCTAGTCTATATACTGATGACAGAAGGTGCTACAAAATGTCCACAGAACACACTTTGACCTGAAAAACCCTCACGTATTTTAATCAGAGATTAGAGTTCAAGGTAAATCAATTGGTTCTGCATCATTGTCCACGAACATTTTGTACCCTGTGGATGAAATATATTGTAATATTCCACTGCACTGTTGCACATGAATATACAAGGTTGGTCAGCATCCAGAACCTGGGTCTTAAATACATCTACTGCTTTACCCTTATCATGTGGCCTCTCAAGTGTACATACTGAAGTTGAAATATTTGCATTGCTTCAGGTTTGAAAAAATATGTTTGAATTTGAGCATAATCAAATCAGCTGTGATTCAACATCTACATATCAGTGCTGATATAATGTATTTAGTTCTCTCAATTCAATGTTGTTTCAATATTGATTCAACGTTGATATAGTTTCCAGTTGATTCGGAGCTGGCATTTCAACATTGAAATTAACATTTTTTGCTTCAATGGTGACAAAATACATGTTGAATCAACGTTGAAATTGAAACATACTTCAATGTTGATATATATGTCTACTGTGGATCCGATGGTAAACTGAAATAGATTTAGAGATCCACTTGAAACTAAATGTGTCATCAATGTTCCTTTATTCATTAGCCTTCAAGCAGTATTAGTCAGCCAGACGTAAGCTATTCTGTTAAGGCGTCAAGAAACACTCAGTTTGAAGAAATTCTTGTTACCTCCTGCCTTCTTCGTTAAAGATTCACCATTAATCGTTTTTAATAATCTAACAGGCCAAATAGGAGCCGAATCTGCCTAATGGCTAACACTTACAAAAAGAACAGGGTCAGGTTATAAGAGTTAGTATAAACTCCGCCAAGTGGTTATTTCAAAATAAGGTTGATTTATCATTATCAAAATGACCTCTTGATATGCCATCTAGATCATCTTAGCCACATTCATACCCTTGACCAGGCAACATCTGATGGGGCACATATTAGATGTAACCCATTCTACGTTACATCTATAACTTTGACATAGCCGCAGCCAAAGGCCACGACCAGCAAAATATAAAGGAAAACTCAACCCGGTCTTTCATGGGATTACTAACATGCTCACAGAAATATACACCACCCAAGACCTCGAACACTTTGTTTACTGTTATACTTAATCGATCCACGAGGTAACAACAATTAGACTGATATGGGACTTGCTGTATACAAATCACACATATCCAATATAGGTCGCTCATGATTTTACTAATGCATGTTCGAACATTCAAGGGACTACACTAAGTGAGGTATTATCTGTAAGTGATAATTAACATCCAGATTTATAAGTCTACTTGTGTTGACCTTTTGTAAACATATTTTTGTGCATATAGGTAAACCATCTATCATTCATAATCTGTATAAAGGATAATCTTGCACATGGACCATACTATGATAACCTCTGATATAGTCACACACAACAGTTTAGAGCTATACTTTCATTTAAAGCACAGCACATCACGTGACAAGTCAAATTCAGCTTATCCAATATGGGGATACAACATTCAGGGAGTGTAGGTAGTGTCAATGTAGGAATGGTATGTTATAATGAACAACATTCATCAACTTCTCTGCAATCATATTAGCCTACTTGTAGGGACTCTGACAATGCAGAATCATGCATTAAACTAGAAATGCTGAGAGTTTCACTGGACACTCAGTATCACTTCCAACACTGTTGTCCAGAAGAAGTCACTTTCCCACAAATCAAACTGTGTTGCAAAAAGTGGTCACACCTGAGTGTTTCCCAGACTGCCCACACCTACATACTTATGTGACAGAGTGTAGGAAGCAACCTCCAGATGAGGGGTTGTTACTAACCACTTCTGGACCACTTCTGGACCACTTCTGTTGGGAAGTGCCATTTGGCAATGCAATAGAGAAGAGACTACCAAAGATGAGTGCCTCCGCTTTTGGAAGTACACCTCCGACAGAAGTGACTTCCAAGGGTTTAGCAACAGCCACCAGTGGGGTTTCTCTGGATGCGCTCATGTGCGATGGTCAACATTACCCCTCCCCTCCACAGAGATCCCAAAAATTGTAAAGGAGGGCGCC